>CP092093.1:21307500-21515000 GCA_029203775.1 Neoneuromus ignobilis
GTGTAAATTCTGTTACTGTGAATTATGAAGGATTCCAATCAATGTTGAGTGACTGTTATGACCAAAATTGAATGATATTAATGTGTCTGATATCTATTTTCAGTAAAACAATGCTACATATCAAACAACTTGAAGAAACATTCAGTTTTTGTAATTAAATTTCATCAACGTGTAATTTTACAAAATGCAGATATCAATTGGCCTCGAAGATCATTCAATTTAACACCATTAGATTTTTTGTGGGGGTTTTTGAAAAGTTGAATTTATGCTAACAAGCCACAAACAATTAATGATCTAAAGAATAAAATTAGAGCTGCAATTCGTGAAATAAATCCAGAAACATGTCCAAAAGTCATTGAAAATTTCAATGTTCGAATTGATGCCTGCAGACGCAGTCGTGGTGAACATTTGACCGATATTCTTTTCCACATATACGAGTAATTGTAATAAATCATACTTTCAATTAAAAAAAGGCTTGAAAAAAATTCAAATAGTTTGTGTTTTATCAAAAAGAAACATCTAGGCGTCACTTTTGGATGGCCCTTGATGATTAATTTAATGATTAATCAAGAGAATATTAAAAATAGAATTTTTTAAAAAATATAAAAAAACTGTTTAAAGTTATTATAAAATTAGAATTTATATATAAAATGCGCGTGATTTATATGTTTTTAATGCATTTTTAAACAAAAATAGCTTTTTGTATTATTCATAATTACTGTAGATATATATATATATATATATACATATATACATATATATATATATATATATATATATATATATATATATTAAAACTATCATAATGGTATACATAACGAATTTACTCAGCTACATTTTAAATTAAAATACAATAAATTCTAACTTGTTATTGCAAATATGAACATTAAAGATAGAAATAACGTATATATGAAATGAAAATAACGTATTTACATTTAATTAACATATTTACATTTCATTTTTATAACTATAAATACAGTATGTTAAAGACGATATTTCTTATTATTATGTCATTTTCTTATATTATAAAAGACGAACAATTCGAAATCATTTTACGGCATTTGTATTTAATTTAGTGTAGCAGTTTATCACACTTTTGTGACATTTCTAGTTGTGCAGATTACAAAAGTTTTAATAAACGTTTGTGAACATGACAATACAATATTATTTTTCATCATTATATAAAGAAAATACCATACTATTTAACTGAAAGTCATAAATAGGTTTCTGAAATTCTATATGCATCATTTACAAATGTTTCATTTTATATATTTATATAAAAAATAATATTATTTTAACATTTTTCTAAGAAACCGTTAGTAATAAAAAATATATACTTACTATTTAAGTATATATAATTGTTATCACATAAATAAATTATCACTCTCAACACCACATAATATTAGAAAATATCAAATAATCACTTATTGTTCACTTTGTTATATATAATATAACAATAGACTAGTAAACATTTCGATGGCGACTCCATCATCGTTGGAGCTTATTGTTATAACATCTATTTTTATCAAAGTGACATGAAATTTTAACACACTCACATTTTTCTGCAATTGCAATCGTTATTCTTCGGAGATAATTATTCACGATTAATGTAGATTAATGACATTTACCCTTTGCACTCCTTAATTATTATTTGTTACCTACTAACAACTCCTTAATTAATTTACAAAATAGACCAAAAAAAAGGAGTCTCAATAAAGAGTTATATTGCAACAGTGCAGAGTGTGTAACAAATATTTTTTTTCATTTATATTTTGTAATAAGGTAGTAAATATATATATATATATATATATATATATATATATATATATATTCAACCAATTTATTTTCCTGAATTATTTATAATTTTTTAAAATATGGTATTTTTTAAAACATTCTCTGGATGAAGACCGGACTTCATATTTATATTATTTAGCACATAAAACAAATAAAACAATGTAAGAGTTTAATTATTATTATGAAAAAAAAAAGGATATGTGTACTCATATACACATGCCAGAAGTGAAACTTCTTTTCAATAAAGTAATCAAAAGGTACACGGACAAGCGTATGCCTAAAACACGTAGATGAACAAATTCTTCAGAATAAAGCAAGTAACAAAATGAAATGTAGTAGGAAGAGAAGCGGTAATACACGGGATAAAAATTTAAGTAAAAAATGAACAATGTTTTAAATAAGTAAATTTTTACAATTATTTCATATTAACACATCGTTGCGGACAACGCGTCTCGATGATACTTCACGCTGTAGTAATAGTATGCAAAGACGTCGAGACGTTGTCCGTATACAAATGTTCGTAAGATTAATATTCATTTTCAAATTCAACTTTTATAAAATTAGGAATTCTGAAAATTTATTCGTTTTCGTTTGGAATTTCTTCGATTTCCACTGTTACTCCAGGACTGAGTAGGTATAAAAATACAATTGGTTTTTGATAAGTAAAATTTTTGCTCGCAATAGATTTTACCATCTTAATTTTTAATTACTATTGTATAATATATAATATACAATTAGAAAATTTTAAAAATTAAACAATTAAAGGAAATTGTTACATATACTTATATACTAATTAAATATTTTAATATAACTGCAATAAATAGCATCTATTTAGATACTATTTATAGATAATTGATAATTTTATCACAGTACATAAAATTTAATAAATCTCAAAATGACACCTGACACAAAGCAATCGTTATTATTGTGAGAATTTATTACAAATTAACAACAGATTAATCTCAGAACTGTTATAGGTTTCGATAATTTTTTTAATACCTTTTTTATTATTTCTTTTATTTGATAAACAGATTAATCAAAATAATGTTACAAAATACTACATACTACTGTATATATTGGACGTGCCAATTCCCTCAATTTCGAGTTTGTTTGCTAAATTTGCATACCGTGTGGATTTAATTGATGTTATTTTTATGATTATTGAGGTTAATAATGATGACGTTATAAAAATTAATATACTTATCAAAAATATCAATTTTATATATATATTATATATATATATTATATATAAATATATAAGCATATATGACATCATTTATATATATATATATATATATATATATATCTATATATATATTCACACACTCCATACTATTTTTCTCACGTCTAAGCATTTATGCAAACATTCAAATCTGGCACTAAAACGTACTCACGTTCCGTCTCTATATCCGTCATATAGGTCTCATTTAGCGCGTAAAGCAAATACAATCATGCGCCAAAATTAGTTTATTCAATAATAACCCTTGGACCTTGAATTTGTCGAATACCTCTATGTCTATTGTTATTTACTATACACTACAAATGACTCTGTTGGTCCTATTATAATAATAATAACAACAATGTAAAACTGCGTAGAAAGGCGAAATATGACAAAATAGGTATTTGTTTATGTATTATAAAATATTTAAAAGAACAAAAATCAGATTTAAACACTTTAAATTATTTTAGAAATTGCGTTGTATAATGTCGAGTCTAGCTCGACATTGGAGTTGGTGTAAGAAATATGATATCAAGCCACACTCGACATAGAAATGGTAAGGGTTAATTTTTTGATGGAACTATTACATATATATATATATATATATATATATATATATATATATATATATATATGTATGTATGTATAGTGGCCCATATAAAACGAAATGATGTAAACCTAGACTGATGGCTAATAAAAGATAATAAATAATCGTAAGTAAGTAAATGTATATATAAAACCTTTAGTCTCATTTAGACCACCTATATATATATATATATATATATATATATATATATATATATATGGGTCATATATATATATAATATATATTTATATCGCAATTTCGACCCAATATATATATATATATATATATATTGGGTCATCCCATTAGTAATACAGTATTTTTTAGAGCAAATGCTAATGTAATTAACCGAGTAGCTCCAATCAACCCATTCAATGATCCATCGACAATTGAAAACGATCGTTAAATTGTTAATATTTCTAATCTGGCTCAGTGGTCTCTTTACAAATTATCGAAGCTTAATCTCAAGCAACAAATGAACATCCTGCACTTCTATCCTTATAAATTGGAAAAGGAGCCATTTCTAAATAGAAATATTTTTACAATAATATTGCTTTGAACGTTAAATTAATAGGTTAACCGCAACGAGCCACCATTTTCACAACCATATGGTAGAGTCCATCCAAGAAAGAATATGCTGTTATTGTAGTTTGATAGGATATTAATACAATTATGAACTATTATCAGACAATTAATCCATCATGAAAATATTGTATTGTGAATAATTAGAACAGTTAAAGCAATATATCGATAAAAAAGGCCAACAATATCCAACATAAAAGACGTAATTTTTCATTATAACGCCCGGTCTCACATAACACAACAAAATATCCAAAAACTAAAGCAATTTGAATGAAAAATTATGATACACTACCGTATTTTTCTGACTAACACCATCAAAACTTCATCTATTCTGAAGTGTATAAAACTACATTGGGAAATACAATAGTTTAATATAGAAATTAATGTCCGGAAAGAGCTTGATTTATCCTTTAATGCAAAACCAAAAGAAATTTATTTTCAGGGTATTGAAAAATTAAGATTAATATGGGAAGTAGTTGTGAATAATAAAGAAAAAAATGTATTGGATCAATATCAAAATATTTTTTTATTTCATTTTGAAACTTTCTCTACAAAACTGCATTTTATCGGGTGTCCAAATTTGAGGTTAGGAAGTAAGTTGACTATTATTTGATGAGATGTCAAATATTGAACGTTATTATTTAATATTTTTTTATTAAAAACTTTGGAAATTTTACTGATGGATCGGTATACGTTTGAACAACGCATTTTAATAGTAAAAATTCACTATAGCAGAAAATACTGATTTTTTAACAAAATCAATTTTAGTGATGAATCGCATTTTCAATTAAATGATTGTGTAAACAAACAAAATTGTTGCATATTGGGAAGTAAAAATCCAAAAGCCATTGTTGAACAACAATTACATCCTCAAAAATCAATGTTTGATTGTGGTTTAAGGGCTCGGGGCATCATTGGTCCATACTCCTTTGAAAATGAGAAAGGTGTTCGTGTTACAGTTAATTTGATACATTACTTAAGCGTGGTAACAGATTTTTTGTAATCAAAACTTAAAGATATTGATATCAGTGACATGTAGTTTTAAGAGAATGGTGCCACAAGCTATACATCTTGTGCGGCAATCGATTTACACTCAACCGAATTCAATGGACGTTTAATTTCTCGAAATGGTGATGTTAATTGGCCGCTTAGATCTTACGATTTAACACCGTTAGACTTCTTATGTGATTATTTGAAAGGTAATGTTTATTCCAACAAATCAGCAACGATTTAAAAACTGAAGGATGAAATTCGTGCAGCTATACAGCTGAAATACAGCTTCATTTATTGCAAAGCGTGCTTTAAAATTTCCACAAGAGTGAACGTCTTTCAACGTAGTAAAGGAGATCATTTAGCTTACATTGTATTTCATTCATAATTTCCATGTTTCTACTTTATATTGATACCAATAAACCTAATTTCTTTCTTTCAAAAATCTATTTTATTGATAAATTACTTCCTAACCTCGAATTTGGACACATTATGTATGGAATGATCATATATATATATATATATATATATATATATATATATATATATATATATATATATATATATATATATATATATATATATATGAGGATCATTTGATAAGTATGGTATATTTATTTATTGCTTAATTTAATTAAATTTTCAATTTAGTTTTCTTACTTTTTTACCATACTTATCAAACGACCCTCGTATATATATATATATATATATATATATATATATATATATATATATATATATATATATATATATGTTTATATATATAACAGAATAGTAGTACAATTCATTTAAAAAATATAACATTTTTCATTTCATTGCTTCTTATAAAATAATTTATGCCATTTGATAAATGTTTTTTTATTAATAAAAATATTAGGAAAATAGTAATTTTAATTTATACATTATTTTTTTCAGTAATTAAAATTAAATGTTATTTTATGTAATATGTTACGATCATTGATTTAGATAAATTTAGATACTAATTTAGATAATATATATATAATGGTTTTAATGATATAGATGGTCTAATAACTATTAAAATATTTTATAAAAGATCGCTCTTCAAAAAAATCAAATGTTGAGAAAAATATCCAAATCAAAATAAAATTTTCGTTATTTGTTTAAAAAAAGATTACTTAATTTCCAATTGTACAAGGAATAGAAATCTAAGTAAAATACTGTCAATATTTTATGATATATATAATTACTAAAATAAGTCATTTTAAATATTTGTTTATAAAATATTATTCTATATAATAAATATTTAAAAAAAAATATTGTGCAACTACAATAGATATTACAATATCTCACTTCTAAAGCTCTATCTTAACAATAAATTTAATTTCAAACATGTACGCATAACAATGTACTTCAACCGACGTTCTGTGGAGCAATTTTCGATTTCATACGAGAAAAAGCTTCGAAAGTATAGTGTTAATGCTTCATAGTAGACCGGAAACGCGACTCGTATACACATAACGAGCCAGTTCGCAATTCCGGCTGAGATCTCAGGTGGGACCCTTCCGTTTTATCGATTTGCCTTTGTTCGTCTGCTGACCTCATTACTATATCAGTCAAATAAATGCATTTGCTTATTTATTATTTCGTATATGAATTTGGAATTGTATATTTTTACACAGTTATGCTTTTATCTAAAAATCAAGTATATCAAACATAAAATACATTTCAAATCGCAATTTTAACATCTTTATGTGAATATTTATTTTCTGTTCTGTTAGAGATATATTTAGGATTTTATTTTTTTTTAAAAACATTTCATAAATTTTTATATTGAAATTTATTTATAAAAAATCTTTTGATTTCAACCTTTTTATATTATTTTTCCAAGTTATTAAATTATATAATGTAATATCTATAGAATTTAATCAGTTAAAATTTATATATAATAGTCAACAACTTTCACCATTTACAGATAACAATGTCGATTATAGTTAGCAATGTTGACTATTATTATTATATAAGTATCAACAGCTGCCTGATAATTGTTCCAAATATTGAAACTGGTCATAGAACGAGACTATAAAAACAGTAATTTTCAGATATAATCTCAGATGTTTAATATAAATACGAATATATAGAAATACAAGAAAATAATTATAAACCTGAAAATTATTATTTATTTTAAAAATTAGATTTTTTTCTTTTTATTTTGCAGTAGAGTTTTTATTTTTTTATTTACCAGGGGCTCCGCTCTCTACTCGCTTCACTCGTCGACTCACAAATTTTCTTATATTTAACAATGTAAATAAGTTATGAAAAATAAAACGTTTAGAAAGCTATGTTAATGCTTCTATATAGACGATTTTAATTTTATATATATATATATATATATATATATATATATATATATATATATATATATATAAAATTAATAATAGAAATACAATTAAATTTTTTGTCAGAAAATCTGTTTGAAAAATCTGCCTGAAAATCTTTTTTCTATTTTTTGTTAATTTTAATATTTGATAAAATTTGCACTTCGGTAATTCTCGGGAAAGTTCAGAAACAACGCCGTGGCGAAGATGGAGCACCATTCTTTTTTAACACTAAAACTACCGATGTTAAATATATACCTAGTTTTACTGCACTCGTCAAATTGACGTATTTTTGATCATGGCTTTCATTTTAACTTTTCACTTAGTTTATGTAAATAAAAGAATATAATTTAACAAAAACAACACTTAATATAATAATTCATTAATTATTAATACAAAAACAAACAAACAAAAACACTTTCTATTTGCATTTATATTATAGCACATTTGATATGTATGGAATAACTATGAATCACATATTTTACAAATACATGTTATCTGTGATGAACACTTGCCACAAACATATTTGTCAGTTCGTAAGCGAACACTCCTCGCTTTTTTTGTCGAAACGAATGAATCTCATAATTTCCGAAAATCTGTTTCTACTCATAGTTTCGGCAAAGAAAGAAGGTCCTCATTTTTTGGACCACAAATACGATAACTTCATGTTTCTTGCTTCGTAGGCTCCTCGAGCATACAAAATGGCTATAAAAGCATATAATTCGTCCATAGTAATTTTCCAGTCGTTCTGTAAAATGTTTCTGGCCTGTAGCTCAGTGCAAGCTTTTATGTGGCTCATAATTCTATTATCAATTATAAGCCGAAATACACTACTAACATTACCAAGCATAATGTTTCGCTTCGCATAACCAGTTGGGCTCGAAGTATCCTTGAATATAGTATGTAATGGCAATCTACCAACACAACCATTCCCTAATTCTTCCCATTCAGTACCGTCGACAGCAATGTCTTTTTGCTGTCTTAATTCGGTTTCTGTTTGGCTATCCGATTCAGTATCTTGAACATATTCGCAATCGCTTACTGCGTTTGTGGCTATTTTGGGGAATTTTCAAGCACGAAATTTAAAAATCGTCAAAATGACGCTCTTGGTAGTTCTAGTGTTAAATAAAAAAATATAATATATCATTAACAAGTAAATTGTTTTTTTTTAAAAAAAATGCTTACATATACATGTTCATATACATCTTAATCTCGATTACAGTGGCGCGTTATAGCTTAATGGGTACTAAGACAAAATGAAGACCCCATATATAAAAAAAATAATAAATAATTTTTTAAATTTAATCTCTTTTTAATAAAACAACTAAATAAACAAATAACATAATACAAGAGAAATATTTAATCCTAAACAATAATTCAAATATAATATACATATCTCTACACCTAATGTAATAAATATTTGTAATACTTTATTTGGATTTTGAGTACTTTTTCGGACTAAAAAAATTTATGAGTATATTATAATCAATTTTGTTTGTTTATTTCAGTTATCAATACAAATTATTAATAAATTTCTTAACTTTTCTTGTAGAAAGAATATCTAATACCATTTTTAATTTTCTGAACTCAGAAAACGACCGTTTTACTGATACATCCGTTAAAAGTTTAGAAAATAATCCACAAAAAAAATATTTCCACATTAAGAAAATTTCATACTAGACTTCGTTAAATTGCTTTGGAGATTAAAGAAAGTGAATTTAAATTTTTATTTCTAGTCAAATTTATTAATTCTTTTTAAAAAATTATCATCAGTGTTGTCTGAGTAATAATTATTAAATGTATAATACACTTGTCCAATCCCTTGATGATATTTTACGATTTTTTTAAGTTCATTATTTAAATTGTTAATCTGTGAGGAATATTTTTCAGAAATAATCGTTTTTTTTAACTTTAAAAATTCTTAATAAATTGATCCACTCATATCTCAACATATATACAACATTCTCTTTTTCACACTTAAACTCGGCTTATATGTTGACGAAACGGATTCTCCATCTCTTTAATATGCTCTTTTTCTCACTAAATTTTAATATATAATTCACTTTTCATCTCTATTTACGAAACATTCCAAAAGTTGTTCGTTTTATATCGTAAAAATAAAGACAAACAAACAGTTATACGATTCTACCTATTCTCATCAGTCAAACTATTTATTAATTCATATCAAACTTATCTGTTAATTATCGTCAATCACAAAGTGTATTTCAGAGTATGGTTGGTCTTTTAGGTTAAAAACTACATTCTTAAATTTCCTGAATCATCTTTTAAATATCCTTTCAGATACTCCGTTTACTCCGAAAATCTTTAACAAATTTCTATACTTTAACACAAATGAAATTTCTATATACTTCTGCAACATTCTTTTCTTATTGATATTTGTCAAGTATATAACGCGTAAATGAACTTTATCAGCAGACGTATTTCCTTAACTATTCTTTGGTAAATACTAATGATAAAATATTTGTTTCAATACACGTTGAAGGATATCAATGATAAAATATATCGGTACAAATAAGTCATATACCTTTAAAAATTTTTAAAAACTTTTCTATGTGCTTAAAAAATTTTGCACTAAGCAGGTAGAACTTTTCGATAGACACTATAAAATAACCCAAATAAGTCTGAAAGTTTGACATACATTTATTTATTTACTATCCTTCAATCTCAATTAAGTCACTTGTATAATCGAAATAATTATCATTTAAATTATTTATTAAAAAAGTAAAACATGTGAATTAATAGCTATTCTTATTTTTGTTAAATGAATTAATATTATATGTTGCATAAATTACCAAAAAAATAATCAATTTAATTGAAAGATAATTCATAATTGAAAATATTGTATAAATTAAACACAGCAACAATAATAACTAATGTTTTAATAAACCCACTAACTTCATCTTAATAAATATTTTAAATAAATATATTTAATTAAAAAATACAAACCTTTTCGTTACTACCAAATATTTAAATTCTAAATAAAATGTTATTTTGAACCTTTTTCAATATTTTGCCATTGAATGTTCGCTGTAACTTCGTATTGTATTATATAATTAAACTCGTTAAATAATTTTTCAAACACGATTATTCTTGCGTACAATTTTAAATAATGAACCATATGTTGATAATTGAAAATGTGCATTCATCTGTACACAATATTTTAATCTATGCTCAGTTATTAATTTGTCGTAGAAATTTGCACATGTGTAATAACACATATCACATATAACATATCATCTGAATATTATTGTTTGTAGTTAGTTTATATTGAATACATACTGCTATTAAAATCATATTGAATTAATATTACTATTAAAATCATACGTTAACAATAATTACTTATTATAATAAACAAATGTGTCAAAAATATTGTATTGTAAATACATAACACATATATCATACAATTTATACAATACTTCGACAAAGTAAATATTATTATTTAAGTTTATTATTATCATTATTTACGTTTTAACTCGTTCATTGTATTTATATATAAACATTATTTTATAAAATATTTTATGGACTATATTGCTTTCAAAAGATTTTTAGATGAATTAAAAATTAAACAATATTTATTCTAAAACAATACTACAAAGCTTTACACAAATGAATTTTAACCCCAACACCACAATAATTTAAAGTGTTCAATAATCACTTATTGCTCACTTATTATTTATAATTATATAATCTATAATTATATCGGCTGATGCATTTCGATGGCGATGCCATCATCGTCAGAGCCTTTCTGTGAATAGAAAGGCTCTGACTTTCTGTTCATAGAAAGGCTTTGACGATGATGGCGTCGCCATCGAAATGCATCAGCCGATATAATTATAGATTATATAATTATAAATAATAAGTGAGCAATAAGTGATTATTGAACACTAAATTATTGTGGTGTTAGGGTTAAATTCATTTGTGTAAAGTGAATCAGCCACAGTTCCAAAACAACAAATAAATACTACAAAGCTTTGGATTTTAAATTCCTTTTCGCAAATAAATCAAATATCACTAATTATTTTATAGAGTCATCCAAATGTGACGCCTAATTTTATGTTTTATTAAAAAGAAACATGTGTTTAGAGTGGTGTACAGAGAAGCATGTGTATGGTTTCTTTTAATTAAAACACAAATCTAAACATTACATTTGAATGACCCTGTACAACAACATATCATAAAAGATAACCAAGAAAATTCTGTCGGTTAAAATAAGAGCATTTGTGTTTTTATGAAATTATTGTATTAATTTATAAATTCAATTTTTATAAAATTCAAAATTTTTATTTTTAAATGTGGAAAAAACTTCTGCTTTTATCGTTGTGTCACTATTGATTTTTTACCATGCATATATGGTTATCCAGAAACAAAAATAAGTGGAAATCCAAGGGTGATATTTCTGATGAATAAAGGAAATGAGGGAAAATTTTTCATTCTATATTCGTTATATTTTCTCTTGTCATTAGCGCAACATTAGATCCAGCATTATCTTACAAAAATAAAACTTTTTAACGATTTACCAACATTGATTGTTTTTGTCATAATACATTATGTATTCTTTGTAGCTGTTCACTATATGAGTTTGACCAACTTATAGATACTCATAATAAATAATTCCTCTTGAAGTTCATTAAACACAAGAGAGTTTTTCTTGAATTCAATTTTACTTTAGATATTTGTGCCGAAGGATCATTTAATGATAGCCAGTGATAACTGCGCTTATAGTTGGAATAAAAAATATATTTTTCGTTAAAAGTCAAAATTTAATCCAAAGAAGTTAAAACATGTAGAACCCATTTATTTAATTTTCATCTTTTTCTAATTTTATGCAAATTATTGATATTGTTTTGCCATTTACTTTAAATTCTTCGGCAAATTGTTAATATCTTAAATTCAAATTTATTTCAACAATTGTCCATAATTTGTCAATATTTACATTTGATGGTCTGCCTTAATTAATTTCATCTTCTAATGATTCATCTCTTAAAGCAAAATTTTCAAACTATCTCTAGAACCTTCTGTATGTAACTATCCCTTCTCCAAATGCGGTACAAATTTTTCTTGCAACTTCAGCAGCATTAAAACCAAGTTTAAGCTCGTAAAGTAAACATACAATTATTATACTATTTTGCACAGATATTTTAAGGAGTTAAAATAATATTTTAAATTAAAGTAAACACATTGAGATACAGTGAACGAATAAAACAAGATATGTACTTTGTTACTCAGGTAATGTGCCCAGAATAATGAATCATACGATACATGAACAATTTTTGAAATTATAATACACACAAAAACGACAGAACTTTCTTGATTATCTAATATTACGAGTATATTAAGTAATTATAATTATAATAAATATAAAATTATTAATTATTATATATTCAATACTATGCGAAAGGCATAGGCAGACTAAATATATTAATAAATATCTGATGCAATGATATCATAAACGACATTATTTGTTTTTTAATAAATGTTTATTTTTTTAAAAAAAAGTGCTTGTTAGTTAATAAATTACAAACGAAAATGAAAGTAAAAATCAACACGAGAGTAGTTCTTTTTTACAAACTTTCATAAAGCTTTCTTATAAAACTAATCACGATGTTTTCCCATTCCCTTTTTAATATTTCAAATAATTCATCGACAAATTTAAGTTCAATTTTCTGCCTCTTCATATTCGAATGATCTCAAAGATGTTCAATAATATTCAAGTCGGGGCTTTGTGGAGGCTAAACATAAAGTTTCTAGAATTCCCATGTTCTCTTGAAGAATTTCTCCACTCTTGAAACAATTAAATTATGCTTGTATTTTAGTTTCGTTCGAATTAAAATCAATGTATCTTAATGAAAACGAATTTACTTTTCCCTTGAATGGAAATTGTGTTTTATTCAACGCACTTGATTAATATTCAAGTATTGAATTTCATTTCAAACCAATATATATATATATATATATATATATATATATATATATATATATATATATATATATAATCACACAACTGGGTCTCTTTTTGTGCGGATTATTTTAATGCGATTCATATTTCTTCTTAGTATCTTATTATGCGATTTTTTTTTAAGAATTTGTTTAAGCGGTTATTTCATTCAACGAAAATCTTTTCAGTTTTATAACTAATTGAAGGAATCAGAGCCATTTATTTCCGCTGATAAGGAATTTTCGGTTAACTAAGGATGGTTAACCGGGTTTTTAAAAAGGAATGCACTGCATATCGTAAAGATTACGGGCGCTGTTGCATCGACAGATGAAGAAACTGCCAAAATTTTTCCAGAAAAGAATTTTCAAGAGTTAGCCAAAATTATTAAAGATAGTGGATATTGTTCACACCAGGTATTTAATGCTGATGAAACAGGACTGTTTTGGAAAAATGCCTAGTCGAACTTATATTGCAAAGTCTGAGAAAAAAGCCAGTGAGTTTAAAGCAAGCAAAAATCGAATAACATTGTTACTTTGTAACAATTCATCGGGAGCTCGGATACTGAAACCTCTAATTTGCTTTGGTTTTATGCGGTTTTTAAAAATTACAGAACGTGACCCTAATTTTTCAATCCAAGTTAAGTATTTTTTTGTACGATTTTTTTTAATACAGTTTTCTGCGGAACGTATCTACCGCATAAAAAAAGACCCAGGTGTGTGTGTATATATATATATATATCATCATCATCATCATAAAGCCCACATCAGTCCACTACTGGACGAAAGCCACAATGAATGTTACCATATATATATATATATATATATATATATATATATATATATATATATATATATATATATACGATATATATGTGTATAAAGGTGTTTTTAAGTGTGATAGACTTTAAATTGAAACCCTATGAAAAGTTCTAACCTGAAATCATCTATATATATATATATATATATATATATATATATATATATATATATATATATATATACATACATACAAAAAAGGAGTTTTTAGGTTAGATAGAACTTTCCATGGGTATTCTATTTAAAGTTCTATAACACTTAAAAAACAGCATATATATATATATATATATATATATATATATATATATATATATATATATATATATATAAATATATATACGTATGTATGCAAATGTATGTACGTATGTATATCTGTATACATACAAAACTATTTATAGCAACATTAAAAGAAATATTTAAGACACTAAACTGAGAATATCAAAGATTAAATATCAAAAATTATCAAATCAAAATAAAATCAAATTAAAAGAAGTAAACATTGAAATATTGACAACTATATAAATCTATGAAAACTCATTAACAGACAAAAAAAAAATAAAAATAAAAATGACAGTTAAAATTCAAAAGAAATTCTTCTATTACGAAATCGAATGTTCCTCTATGTTTTAAAAAATTTTTGATCAAATATCCTACCTATTCTATTTATGGCAGTGAAATATCAAGCTTAAATTCCAGAATAATTCAGTAGTTCCAGATAACACAAAGAAACGGAAAAATGCATATTAGAAATAACTCGTAAAGACGTAAAGAGAAACGAGTGAATCAAAAAGAAAATCAAAATTTCGGATATTATAGAAAAAGTAAAAAGATTAAAATGGAGATGGATCGGTCATATATGTAACAAGGATTTCCATAAGTAATGATGCATCTACTGAGTTATTTTTATAAACATTCCGTACCTGACTAATGTAGTATTTCTTATCAATGTCTTGTATTATGCGCATACAACAATCAACTTTCTGTTTGCGTAGTTAATTTCTAAATTGTACCCATTGTGAAAAAATGGTATAATTGCAACCCTCGGAGGAACTCATACAATATTGCATGCTGTTCAATTTTCACTGTGGATTGAATGCAGTAGCTACAACTAAAAAAATATTATATCTATGATGATGGATTGGAAGTTCATTGGTTTAAAAATTTTGAAGAAGGTGGTGTCGATTTTTTCGATACATCTCGAAGTGTAAAACCAGTTTAATTTGATAATAAGGCCTTAAAATTTCTCTTTGAAACGGATCAAAAATTAACCATCGAAAAATTATTACAATAATACGGCAATTAAGATAATAATAATTACCGTCTCCTTCTTACTCACTAGACATAGCTCTATCTAATTATCACTTGTTTAGGTCGTTACAGAATTCATTTAATGAAATAAAATCCCAAATGTTGATGAAATCAAAAATCATTTTGGGTCATTTTTCTCTCCATAACGATCAAACTTTTTTAAGCGAGTCATTAAATCTTCAGAGACAAATTAGTAAAATGTGATAGATAATAATGGTGATTATGACATCATTATCTATGGCATATCATTTAATTAAAAAATGAAAGTTCACAAACATCTAGAAGAATTTGACAAGGTTTATTGAGAAAGGAAATAAGTTCCATATGAACTGTCTTTTTCTAATAAAGAATAACAAATTTTAATACGTTACTAACGAAACATAACAAGAAGCCATTTCTCCACATGATTGTAACCAAAGATAAAAATGGATTCTATATAGCAATTTGAAGTAAGTTAAGCAGTGGCTGTCACCAAATCAGACTCCAGTTCCAGCATCAAAACTCATTTTAAGTCTAAAAAAATATCTTTTATGCGTTTGGTGGGATTTCCTTCAAGTAATTCACTGTAAATTGCTGAAACATAGAAACACGATAACGATTGAAGTTTACTGTTAGTAATTAGAAAGATTGCATCAAAATCTCTCAAAAAAAATACCTGTATAAAATAACCTGTATAAATCAACAGGAAAAATGTCACCTAGTTTTATTTTAAATGATTGGAACACAATTTTTAAAATAATACTTATTTATTTTTTGATCAGTTACAGCGTTTAACAGTGTTTGTTAACAATCAATTTATCAGTCAACAACAATGACTTGAGGAGTTCTAATTGTTGTTACAATTTCAGTTTTGGTGTTGTTCTTTCAACATTCAGATTAGAACTGATGTCGCAGAGTGTCTTATCTAACAAAGTAACCTCCGTTTCTCACAGTTAAGAAATCTTGTTTATATATGAGATTAATAATTGGCTAAATTGTATTTTTATAATTTGATATACAACACAATAGAAGTAGTGTTTAATAAGCGACACGTGGGTAACCGATATATGCTATGTTTATGTAATTTGTTTTGAGAACGTTGTATATATGAATCACATAACTTCTACATACAAGATTAATAATTTTGATTATGTTGTAATTTTATAATGTGATATACTTATAATAGAAGTATTATTTAATCTATAAACACGTGTTTGATGATTGTACGAATTCCGTAGGACTAGCCTTGAGAAAATAGTTATGTTACATATAACTACCTTTCAGCAGGATAACTCGAAGATAGAAAGAATTACCATCACCATCTTACTCACTAGACATAGCTCTATCTAATTATCACTTGTTTAGGTCGTTAAAGAATTCATTTAACGAAAAAAAAAATCTAAATGTTGATGAAATCAAAAATCATCTTGTATCATTTTTCTCTTCATAATGATCAGACTTTTTTAAGCGAGTGATTAAATCTTCAGAGACAAATTGGTAAAATGTGATAGATAATAATGGTGATTATGACATCATTATCTATGGCAAATCATTTGATTAAAAAATGAAAAAATTGTTATAAACTTGTTCAAGTATTGTATTTTATTACAAATATATCATTACTTATTGAATGACGTAATATATATATATATATATATATATATATATATATATATATATATATATACACAAATATGTGTATATACATATATAAATTATATTATCATACCCTGACCATGCAACTCCATTCTTTATTAACTTTTTCTTTATTAACTATATTAACACAAATCTAATATTTTTTAAATGTTCAACATAAAAAATCAACATCGATACAAGCATGATAAAAGTAATCTATATAAAAAGAATATATAAAAAGAATTAAAACTTTAAGTGTATTATATTAAAATAGTTTCATTTTGTTTTCGTGTTACTTAAAACATGTTCTTCGCATGATAACATAACATAATCGTTACAAAAAAGTTCATTACTGATGCATACATAAATATTCTTAACTGAACAGAATTTTGCAAAATTATAAATCTACTCAATCATACGCACACATACACGTGTTTATTATATATATATATATATATATATATATATATATATATATATATATATATATATATATATAGTAACTTAAAAAGTCATGGGTCAAGTAAAATAGTAAAATATTTTCAATAATATAATACAAACCCTAAGCAAGTATTAAAAAACTATACCATAGTTTAATAATATTTTGTTAGATATAAATCTCCGTTTAGTCAATAAAATGTAAATATATTTTAATATATAATAAAATTCATACATTCGGGTTCACTTTGATTCAAGAACTTTGCAAAATCTTCGTATCATTGATTTAATTGGGTTAATAATTACTGCCTCAGTTTTATTATCCAATTCATTTAGTAGTCATTTTCAAAGAATCTTTTAAAATTATATGTAGTCTCTTTTTCAAAAAAATTCCAAAAGTGTTCTTTGCGTTAAGGTGGCTAATTCGGAGAATGTTTCAATTACTTTTTGGGGAATTAAACAACAATCAAAGACGAAAAAATAATATATTACTAATGGAATGACTAAATATATTCACAATAAACGGCTGAATTCCCTCATTTTTTTATCCCATCATTTTAAAAGCTCTGTTTTTAAGTAGTAACAAAATCTATACTTCTAAGTTATTATTAAAATATTTCAAAAAATAATTTATTGTAAAAATATTAATACAGTACTACTAAAAACCAATATCATATTTTAATTATTAATTAATTTCATTGAATAATAATAGAACATTTAAATATTTAAAACGTTTTATTACTACACGTATTTCATAACATTTATATATATATATATATATATATATATATATATATATGTGTGTGTGTGTGTGTGTGTGTGTATCCTATGTGTGTGTTTGGGTGAGAAAGAGAGAGAGATAGAATTTAGCTAAAGTAATTAAAAGATTTATTTTTTTAGTAGGTTAAAAGAAAAATAAAACGAATATAAATGCTATTATTTACTTTTTATTGAGGCATCAAAAAAATTATTGATACATTATTTGAATATAATATCTGTCAAACGATCAACAACGACATTATAAAAATAATTAATTTTTATCCCATTAAACATTTCACTGTTTAACAGTTTGGATATTAGATCAGCTATAATTTTAAAAATATTTTCATTTAAATTTTTCATCATATTAATTTATACATATTAGTTTTAAAATAATTCAAATAGCTCCACAAAAAATCTAAAATCTAAAGGTGTTTTTTTAGGTTACATAGAACTTTAGATATAAGTCAAGTCAGTTGTCACGCTATAAGTGACATTTGAATTCAGTATACTTTGGCAAATCATTGTTTGGCAGCCATTGTTTATGTTGAATGCTCAGTGAATGAGTTCATAATAAACTACAAACTAACTCTGTTCTACAGCAAAATTTTGTTCTATGACGAGGTTCATTTTTGATTTAACGTGCGTTAATAAGCAAAATTGTCGCATTTTAAGTGAGATTAATCCTGAAATGATTCACTAAATACCGTTATATCCAGAAAAATGCACCGTATGGTGCGAATTCCATGATGGTTCCATCATCGGACCTTATTTCTTTCGAAATGAAGCCGGAGAGCAAGTTACCGTCAATGGTGTACCTTACAGAACGATGATAAATGATTATTGATTTTAAAATTTGCATGGCATCGATCTCTAAAAAATGTGGTTTCAGTAGGATGGTGCCAAATACCATACTTCGACCAAAACAATCGAGTTGTTGAAACAAAAATTCGGCGATAACATTATCTCCAGAAATGGATCTTTGAATGACCTGCACGATCATGTGATTTGACACCTTTGAATTATTTTCTTTGTAGATATATAAAATCTCTGGTTTATGCTGATAATCTAGCAACGATTGAGGCATTAAAAATCCAACATAACTCGTATTATTGCGGATATAAGGCCACAATTGCTTGAAAAAGTGACCCGAAATTGAACTGAGAGAATGCGGTGTATCAGAGGTAACCGTGGCACACATATGCCAAAAATCATTTTTAGAAATTAATGACATAAATTGGTCTTTCGAATAATACCAAATAAATGATCATCCGATTAATTGGTATGTATTTTATAGTAGTTTAAAGTTTTATCGCACTTAAAAAAGCATTCTATATAAATCATACAACATCGATTGCTAGTCAATATTGCCCCGATGACAGATTAGTTGACCAGAATTATCTTCAAATTGCTTATTGCTTCAATAAGTACGTATAGTATATGCGATATAGAGCCATCCTGTTTAAAGCACGCATTTACCGAACCTCGTTAATAAAATTCGGCCGCTAAAATTTGTATACCTCACGGTATCACTTGCCGTTAACAGTGATAGCACAATCTGCATCGTTTTCGAATAAAATTAAAATAAATGATAGGAAATAATAGTAAGCAAATAAATATATAAGCTCATCCAAATGTGACGCCTAGATTTGGGTTTTATTAAAAATAAACAAAAGAAACTATACACATGTTTCCCTATACACCACCCTGTACACATGTTTCTTTTTAATAAAACACAAATCTAGGCGTCACATTTGAATGAACATATCGAGGGTCGTTTGATAAGTTTGGTAAAAAAGTAAGAAAAACTAAATTGAAAAATTAAATTAAATAAATAAATTAAACAATAAATTAATTTACCATACTTATTAAATGACCTCGTATATCTAAACCCTTAAGTTTCATTTAGACCATCCTATATTAAAAATTCCCTTAGACAAGAAAAATTAAGTAATTTGTCAACGATTTGTATTGAAAACGATACAACAAACAATATTAATTTTAAATAATATACAATTTCTAAGTCCAAAAAGAATGTAAAATCTAACTTAACACATATTCGTCCGCTTGACGAAAATTCGTCATCTTCCAGAGAATCACCCACAGCCAAATGACGAAAATTCGTCATTTGTATATTACAGAGAATAATTGATTTTTATATATATATATAATTTTTTATATATATATATAAATTGATTTTTATATATATTAAAATTTATATATAAAGATAAATTTGTTTTATATCATTTTCCAAGATTTCACTGAAAAATATATGATTTCTAACAAGTTACATTAGTTTTATATAGACCATATCATTTCTACAGATAGTGTCAAAAAATGGCATTTGGTGAATGGCGGTGCAAAAAGTTACCAGACGAATATGTGTTAAGTAGTAAGAATACTTACATATCAAAAATTAGCTGTAACTACATGTATTATGTCTGTATTTATTCTTCATGGTTAAATATTTTTCTTGTATTATATAATTTACTTATTTTGTTTTAATAAAATAAAGTTAAATCAAAAATGTTATTTATTATTTTTTTTTAAAAAAAAACGGGGCCTCAAATTTTACTTTGTCTTGGGCCTATAAAAATATAACTCACCACTGGTAAAATGGCATTAAAATGTGAAATATATTAAATTTCTTTACCAATTAAAATATTTAACATTTTTGAATTTAAATATTTGTATATTTGTCTCCAAAAAACTTTAAATACGACCATTATCAACCTCGGTAGAATACATAGTTTTTAAGCATGAAAAAAGGCATACATAAACACACATCATAATTTTACAAACTTTTTTTGGAAATTCTATTAATTACTCAGTGCTCTCTGCATACTATTGTTATAAATATTTTTCATGATTATTGAAATAATTGATTTTTTGGAAAATTCGAACAAAATCGTGCTCCAAAAATAAACTTTTATTATTTTTAATAATTATTGTTTAACAAAAACTTCAAAAAAAAGTATTTTTATATAACAATATATAACACAAAATATTAAATTTAAGTACTTTAAATATTCAAAAAATATAATCCTAATAAGATCTCATGTAAAAACTCCAATGGGTTGGAATATTTCTAATTTAATAATAAAGTTGCAGCTATCCAATTTATCTTTTACTTATACACAGTTACTATCTTTTACTTATACACAGTTATTTGTGAAAATAAACAGGGTATAATCGATCTGAAGGTTTATTCAATAGTTAATGTTCCATTTTCCTCAAAAACAAGGAATCAAAATCAGCATCTTAATTATTTTTAATTTTCTTCGAACACTAAATATTAATATAGGGTCTTCCAAATGTGACACCTAGATTTGTGTTTTATTAAAAAGGAACAAGTGTATAAGGTGGTGTACAGGGAAACATGTGTATAGTTTATTTTGTTCTTTTTTAATAAAACACAAATCTAGGCATCGTATTTAGATTGCTCTATATAATTATTACTGACAATATATTATATTACCATTATCACCCTTACTAATATCAAATGACAAAATCTCATATATTATCTGTTAGTAAATTTAAACAACAATGAATTTTCAAGTTATAAAATATAATAATAATTGTTATACCAGTTTTTCATAACGACTCCTCTTTTAAAATGATTTCGTTTTTAAATGATATTTAGGAAATTATCTGTATTAAACAGTTGCACATATTTTAGTACAAAAAAATATTTTATGAATTAAAATATAATTAAATCAATTATATGTATTATAATATTCATTCAGTCTATCGACAAGTCTTAAATTAAATCGATCGTGAATATTGTAGAAAAAAAAAGTTTCAGTAACTCGGCGGTTCTACGATAACTGTAATCAATATATCAATTAGTTATATATATAATATATATATATATATATATATATATATATATATATATATATATATATATGTTTAAATCGTGACAACATTACAAATCAACCCAATAAAACTTTCTGTAAAACGAAATAGGAAACTAAAAAACGTATGATAGTATAACGAATACAAACAAAGAATAAAGGCGTACTGAAGAAAAGTGGTGGTGGTAGAGGTCGATGCTGTGATGATGCGCTGGCTGCGTATTTTTCTGAATGCGACACAGAGGCGCCAGTGAAGTTACATATAAGAGAAGGAAACTCACTTTATTCCAAGATCATTACAAATCTTGATTTATGAAAATACAATGTCGGAGATGTATAGTCATTAAATGAATGCCGTTACGTTTGGCTCGTCGCCAACATCGGATTTTCGAATGCAGACAAACAATTATTCTCTTGTATTTTATAATTGTAAACAATTGTAATAATATTCTAGTTCAAAAATTATATACAAAGACGTTTTTCAGTACTTGTATTAATGTAGGGTCATCCAGATGTGAGGCTTAGATTCGTGTTTTATTAAAAAGAAACATGTGATAGGGCGGTGTATAGAGAAACATGTGTATAGTTTCTTTTTAATAAAACACAAATCTAACCGTTACATTTGGATGACTCTATATAATATTTGTACTACGTGAATGTGATTTTGTTACGTTTTTTTTATGTTATTTATAACAAAATGACGTATAAAAAGATATATCGTGTAATATATGAATAGAAAGAAAACCAAAATTATGGATGTTATAACAAAAGTAAGAACTTTGAAATAAAAATGAGCTGGTCATATAGTAAAAAAAAGTACTGTCGATGAACAGGGAAAATTATTAAGTAGGAACCAAAATATATAAGAAGGATCAGAAAAAGGCCCATGAGTAATAGATACAATATTACATGAAAAATAGGACAGTCGAGAGACAAAAGTCATTTTGTACTTTACAAAGAACTGACGAATAAGGAGTGACATGTGTAAGCAAAAGTTCACTTATCAACATGTATAGCTCCCTATATTTAAATCAAATGTTCAGTTTTTCTATTAAAATTGTCCGGAATGAACTTTTATTAATGCTTATTTCTTCATAAACTTCAAGAAAAATTAGACCGCGGTTCTTACCAATCACATTACCCACTTCTCAACATATTCGTCGTTTTTTGACGTAAAACCCATAGAAATTTAGAATTATCTTCAATTAATGTTCCACTTAATTTGTAACATTGATATTACCAAAACCCCGTATGATCAGCAATCCTCCTTTAAAAATGTTCACTCATTTAAAATAAAATTTTACGCAAATATGTTGCTCTTCAAAAACATTTATATTTCGATTAAAAAAATCATCAAACATATGGAAGGCTAAATCATTCAATCGTGTGTAAATCAATAAAAAAATAACGTAGCGTAATCAAACGAACGCGATATTAAAGCCTAGCGTTTCCTTTACTCACGATTTTTTTAGCGTTTCCTTTACTCGATTTTTTTGGACAGACCACTTAAATGAAATATAAAAAACTGTTTATTTTTAAAAAAATAA
Source organism: Neoneuromus ignobilis (assembly GCA_029203775.1). NCBI lineage: Eukaryota > Metazoa > Arthropoda > Insecta > Megaloptera > Corydalidae > Neoneuromus > Neoneuromus ignobilis. Next base: position 21,331,299 of record CP092093.1, read on the forward strand.
ACAAAACATTTATTTTATTCGAAATACATTTTTTTAATGCAGTACAGGGCACGTTCAAGTAGTAAGTACATCAATTTATGTAAATCAATTTTTGACGTTGTTTCAAATACCTTTGTCACGATGATTTCGATAAGTAAAATATCATCAAAATGATGTTCTGTCATAGCCAATTGGTGTTTTAGGAAAAGAAAGTAATTACATGCAACCAAATTATGTATATAAGGTGTGTAATAAATCAAAAATACTTTATTGCTAATAATTCACGTACAGCAATGTTTTTAAAACGCATTACTGTTCAAATAATACTCAACTACTTATCTCCCGATATTCAGATCGTAGGCAAATAATTCTTTCGCATAAATGTTCTAAAACTCACAAATAGTAATCTCCATTAACTGGTTAACCCCCTGAAACAAATCCCTAATAAAAAATATCTTTAAAATCATTAAAAGAAATCAGCATTGATTCCTAATTTCTCAAAATAACTTCCAATTTCTATTTTTGTCATTTTGATGAGTTAGGTAAATTCCATTAAATACTTTGGAGCTTAGTTTCAAGCTTATATTTTAAAAAAATGTTTCGAATAATTTGAAGCTTTTTTGAACTTTTTAGTGACGTCTGTACAATGTTTCAAAAATTCAATAACTATTTATCAGGTTTATCGGAAATGAATGTCGGATTTTTTAAATAAAACAAATGAGTTATATTTTAAATATATTCTATTTTTTTAATCATCAATGTAATGACCCTAGTTTTCAATAACTGTGCGCCATCTTTCTGGTAATTTATTAATTCCGCTTGTAAAAAAATTGAGCTCTTTTGATGAGAAATATTGATCCTACTGCTCCACTACTTGATTTTCGTTGACGAATTTTCTTCCGCTTAAGAAGTTTTGAAGCGACCTAAATAAGAGATAGTCCGAAGATGTTAAATCTGGTGAATATCCACCACCTCTACACCATACGATCAGATATATAAATCACTGGTTTTCAATCATAACTTCCCAAAAAATCAATTCTCTGCAAGCTCGCTGCAGATATTATATTTTTCATGTAAAATATAAATTCATTTCATTTTAAACAATATATTCCATAAAAGATTATTTTTGTATTCTCCTTACATTATATCATATTTACATACTCAAAAATTTTCTATAATAGAAAACTAAAAATAGTATATACATAAACACAAAGAAAATAAACATCAAGTATAATATAGATGTAATTAAAAAAAATAATTAATTATATCAAGCCCATAAAAATTACTACAATTTTAACATATATTATTTCAGTTTACATTTATCTAGTTATTTTCGTTTTATATATTTTTAAAGCACCATTTTCTTTTACTAATATATTATTTAAAATTTTTAGAACGAAAACTTTAGAGCAAATTTTATAACACAGTGTTGTGATGATGATGGGATTGTCATTTAAATATGCAACAATTTATAAACAAAGAAAATTAACAATAAATAATTACTGAACACCTTTTTAGTATCTTGTAATGTTGGGGTAATAATTCATTTGGTTGAAAATATTATTTACAGATTACTCTACTATATATACAATACCTATATATATATAATATTTTTTAAACAATAAATATTAAAATGTATTTAAAGAAATAATTGCATCACCATATTGTAAAAACTAAACACTTTTTATAAGTATACATAAGTTATTTTACTTCTAATATATATTATATATAAGGTCATTCAAGTGTGACGCCTAGATTTGTGTTTTATTAAAAAGAAACTATATACATATTTCTTTTTAATAAAACACAAATCTAGGCACCATATTTGGATGACCCTATATATATATATATATATATATATATATATATATATATATATATATATATATATGTGTGTGTGTGTGTGTGTGTGTGTGTGTGTGTAATTAAAAATATATACATTTATAATAGATTCACATTATTTTATTATTAATGTATAATTATTTTTTTACAGCACCCATTGAAGAAGATTGCACGGATTTTCAGGGACAGACAGTAGCACACGGTCTTCATTACGTACCGGGTCCGGCAGTTTGCACAATGTGCGTTTGCTACCACTCGGAACCAATGTGGTGTAAAGCCATTTACTGTGATCCGCCATATGTAAGTAGTTTCAATGCATTAATTCGATGTTTAAACAACACAAATCTAAACACCACATTACCTTTCAAAATATATGAATATACTAATAAAATTATATACAGGGTTTTCCAATAAGAATGATAGAACTTTGGCAGCTAGTGGAAATCATGTTTGATTTTTTTGAAATTCATTTTGACATTTCAACTCAGTAAAGTTTAGAAAATTATCATGGATCGTTGAACACTTCAAAAACGCTTAAAAATTGTGAAAAATTAAGTAAACTTATTGAAACAAAAGTTTAATGAGTCCATTAATTCACGAAATGGACCCATCAATTGGCCACCAAGATCATGTGATCTAACTCCATTGGACAATTTTCTAAGGGGTCATGTGGAATCATTGGTTTATGCTGATAAACCACAAACAACAAAAGTATTTAAAATAAACATTAAATGTGTAATTCATAAAATTTTACAACTATGTGAAAGAGTGACTAAAATTGGATTAAAAGAATATATATAGGGTTTTCCAATAAGCACTTCAGAAGTTTAAATGAAAATAAAACAAAAAGTTTTTAATTATTATTATTTTTTTAAGCTTTCAATAACCACCACAACTTCGCTTGACATAGTACATTCTTTTAGTCGAATTTAAAATCTAGGATAAAAAATCTAGGATAAATATATATATATATATATATATATATATATATATATACATATGTATATATAAAAATAACTCCTAGATTTTTTTATGCATCGTATGACTCATAAGTCAGGCATATTAATTGAGTAACAAAGTATATAACCTTGTTTCATTCGTTCATTGTATCTCGATGTATTTATTTTAATTTAAAATATAATTTTAACCCTTCAAAACTTCTGTTCAAAATAATGTAATAAGTACATATTTATATATAAATTTAAATTTTATTTTAACACTACTGAAGATACATGAAAAAATTATACCGTATTTGAAAAAGGAGCAGAAATGTTTTTTTTAAAAAAAACACTTCAAAAAATGAACTATTAAAAAGCACAGTTCCAAACAACCACAGTTCCAAAACAAACAATAAGTAATTTATTTTTATTACTATATAATTTGATTGTTTTTTTATAATCAATTTTTATTATTAAACTAACAATTGACAATTTTTTCCATATTTTTGGCAAAATTTAATAAACGTCTTTTATTAATTAATAACACTTGTAATTTTGTTTAATTTATTATCTATTAGTCCTGATTTTACTTGTTTATGTGCATTCGAATTTTATAATTTGTTTTATTATGAATACATATATATATATATATATTCTATACGAAAGCCTCTTTGAATGTGACCATTCACAAATACTTATTTACAATATATTTCATATTCACTATGCTGATCAGACCGGTTGATGAGAATTTTTTTCACGGTTTAATTTTTTAGACAAATTGTCATCTTCATATAAATATATATATATATATATATATATATATATATATATATATATATATATATATATATATATATATAATTTTGCTTATAATAAAATTTCAATTTTCTATTCTTTATATTTCCATGCCATTGTTGAATTTTAAAAATTAAATAAGGTACCTTTTTTTGTATGCTATTTAACTTTCTAAAATATAAAACCTCATCATTTACTAATGCAATATCTACACTTACACTATTTACAGAAATATGATTGTCGATACTTGAATAATATAAAAAAAAGTTTCAAAATTATGTGCCATATTTTTTTAGGAATATCGTCCAGTAATTTGAATAACATTAGATAATGACAAAATTATAATATTGATTTAAAATAATTTTTATTGCACTATGAAGTACATTCTAAAATTTCTCTACATGAAGCAAAAATTAATTATTAAATATTGAGGAAATAAGTGCACAGGCTACATAAATATAAAAATAATGTTTTATATTTAGTGACAGGATATGTTTACTATGAAATTTTAGACAAACAATTAAACTTTACAGGTATTTCTCTCAAACAAAGTATGCAAAGTCCCTTTGTATGTGGTAAACCTTATCTATATTATTATCTGTTTTAATCACTCCAGAATAAATTAATTAGAAAAAATATGAGAGTTTAGATGCCATCGAAAAACATCTATCTAACTTAAATACAATTACTAAAAATAAGTTTTATAAATGTTCAATAATCATTTTTTTATTCACTTTATTTGCTGATGAATATTTTGATGGTCATCAATAAAAATAATCAAGAATATATGACTATAGAATACTTGTAAAATCTTCCGATATTAAAGTAGGTAATTCATTTATATAATAAAGTTAAATAAAATACAATAATTATACTATTAGATTTTTTTAAGTATAAAAAATTACTTTCTTTCCCTTTTAAAAAAACAAACAAGCTTTTTCAGTGAAGTATACATTCTCATTAAGATACACATTAATAAACTACTTATTTTCATAAATCATTAATTAACACATGTTCATTTTCATAAGTATATAATAAAGATAAGATTTTGCAATTGATGAAACCTACATTAAAATCGAACCCATTTTATAATCTAAATTAAATTTTCACATCATAAAACTCAATATTATTTTATTACATTTAACAGCTTTTTAATAAATTTGAACACTTACCTTTAACTTACTTTTATCTACTATGACATGTTTTATCTATAAAATTAAAGTAATAAAATATTTTTTATTATTTTATTATTTATTCTATAAAAATAAATAATATTCCACAATAATTGATACACTAGCATTGTTAATTAAGCTCTAGTTTTGTTATATTTTAAATCACCTTATATTTCTATTATGCCTTATAGTATTTATATATATATATATATATATATATATATATATATATATATATATATATACATATATTATAATTACTTACTTTATAAACTAATATACATTGTTTTATTATTTTTTTAGTTCTGTCGAAAATTCCGTGTTGGAGAACGATGTTGCGAGTTCGAGTGTCTCGATCCGCCAGGAAATGAAGCATCACTACTACTTGAAAAATACCGGAAGAAACTCGCCCTGAAAAACACCAGTGGTCAATACAGTTTTGCTATAGACGTACGCGTTGTATTAACGTTAGTTTCTACGTTATTGCTGGTCCAAAAGACACTTATTAATCTCACAATGCCATAGCATATTTTGCACTGCAGCCAAGTTAATGACAACAGTTTGTATATAAATAAATAAATAAAACACAAACAGAATAATAATAATAATCATCATCATCGTCGTCGTCGTAAATTACACAGGCTTTTTCAATTCCAACCAACATACATATCTACCGTCCGTCTTCTGTCACAATTTATTTAAAAGAAAAGTACACTTATATTTTATTGACACAGATATGATCAAACGTTGCAGGATTGGAAATAAACTGAAAAGACTATTTTTGACACTTACTGTCGATAAAGTGCAGTGATTCGAAATGGACCAATCCCGTATGAAATGCCAAATATGTAACATAGCATTTTGGCCATCAATGTCATTACTATACATGTTGTTTTCAAACACATCATTTATTCTATCGAAACTGATATCATAAATAAACAATACATGTATTTTTTTTGCATTAACCAGAATGTACTCCAATCGTTGAACCAAATTTAAATTAAAATTAAAGTATAAAATTCGGCAAGAAAATATAGATGACAAATATTAATGCATTCGATCTAGTTCAAAAAATTGTAATTCATATATAAAAAACAATCTACAGTTGCAAAATAATAAATACTATTGCATTTAAATTACATTAAGCGCTTTATAAAATATAACATTTTATAACTATGACTCGTTAATTCGTAAATGAAAATTACTAAATAATTGTATTAAATAATATAGCATCAGAAAACAATATGCTCAAAACATAATGAACTTGTGACCAATTATTGAATGGGTAATAAGTTCGATTTTATATTTATAAGCTTTGTATTCTTTCATTAACTCCTTCAGTGGTTGTAATTACTAAAACTATAATTATATACATATAATACCAAAGCTCTTGAAAACTCTTAAGGTACTTTCGCTTTACTAAATCTCTTTTTTAAAAAAAAAATAATAACATTAAACAGTTTGTATAAAACTTAAACACAAAAAATTATTAACTCAATATAAACAATATACAATCTGAAATGTAATTAAACTTGTATATCTTGTAGATTGAAATCATATTAATGCACTTTATATATAATAAAGAATCTTCGAATCTTTTAATATTATATAAAATATTAAAAACTTATATATTTTAATGCTTGTTATCAAAATTGTTGATAGATTTTGATGTTTTGTGATATTGGAGATTATTTTATTTTATATATAAAGATATATCATAAAAACCACAGATGGGGTTAAAGAAAAGGAAGATTTGCCTCAAGCGCATAGTAACAGTTGTTGACATTCTAAAGTAATTTAAATGAAAAAAATGGCATGTTTACATATTATATCTTATGTAACAAATCCAATTAATAAATGCACGTTACTAAAATAAATATTAATATTTTATAATTGGAAATGTTAAAAATATAAATTAATTTATATGGGTATTCTATTCTATTTACTGAGCAGTATTATAAATGTGCACCAAATCAAAAAACATTAACAAGAAATTAAATAAAATTGTTTTATGTAAACTATATATTTTAATATTCTTCTTTTATATAGTTTTTTCTCGGTTTTTATATATAACAATTATTCCTAAAAACATATTTACTTCCTTTCACTCAGAATATGAAATAATTATAGAAAGTAGTATTATTTGGTATAATATATATATATATATATATATATATATATATATATATATATATATATATATATATATATATATATATATATATATATATATATATATATATTAATGTCCTTCAGTTAATGTGCACTGATTGATGAAAAATAATAATCTTCATATATTGACTTTAATATTAATACCTTAAAAATAAAAACAAATATTCCAAGGAAGACCAGTATTATAAAAAACGAATACTATATAAAACATTTACAATTTTTTCTCAAACTTTGTATCAACAAGTTCAGGCTTTAATTAATTTAATAAAAGCTTTATTATTATAAATATATAACATACTTACTGTTAATACTAAGCAATTATATTTATTCAATACTAAAATTAAAAAATGGGCACACTATATTATCTTATTTTAAATTCAATAAATATATTGTAAAATATTATTCCATGCAAAAGATTTTCAAAAGTTTATTATTCATATTTATATGTAATCTAACTAATAAAATGGTTTAATAATCTAACATTAGTAATGAAATGTTATTTCTATAAACAGGGTGAAAATAAATATTCTTGTTATAATATAAAAATAGTAATGGCAAATGACTATCAAAATTTTAATATCATGTAAATAACATTTCTTCAACTCTGGCCATATCGATTTTTTAATGAGGAAGTCGTTAAAGCAACGTAAGCACTTCTAAAAGTTTTGAATTTGAATTAGTCTTTCTTTAAAAAATGAAAATATGTTATTAAAGTCGATATTTTTTTCTAAGAAGATGTATTCAAAAAATTTATAATTTTTAAAAAAATATATATGAAGAACTTAAATATCTGTGATTTTTCTTTAATAAAGCTGGATTGATGTTTATAAAAAATTAGCAATTTACAATTTACAATTTTATTAAATAATAACTACAACTAAAAATCTATTATCTAATCAAATATATAACATAGATTGTTTTCTATTTTTACTTTTAAAAATGATAAAGAAATTAAGTTCATAAAAACTATATATATTTGATATTTTTTAAAATAAATTGACAATTTTCACAAAACAAGTGCATAAATTAGAAATTAACATACATTCAGAATACATATACATACACACATATAACATTTTTCAAACAAAAATCAGTGACAAAATTAGATAATGAAATATTATAGTTTCTCATTTATCTCGATAAATTCATATTTTTTTTACATAAATAATTAAATTTTTAGTGGAAACTTCACTACTTATTTTAGCAATTATAACATTCCCTTCCAATTAAATTTGTTTTTGTATGATCAATACATTAATATTAATAAATATTTATCTTTATATACCTCATTTTTAATCTAATTATAAAGTTGTACTTTACAATAAAGATTATATTCATTAATAAAACTGAATGCAATTGAAGTATACAATTTACATCTCTTTGAATAAAAATCACATAAACATTTATTTTATTACTTTTTCTCTCAAACATCATTATATACATTTTCATTGCATTTATATAAAATATTAAAGCACTGTTATCTTATGTAAACTCTTAGCACAAATCTATCAAATTATTATCAGATATATTAAGCACAGTACACACTACTTTAAATTTATAAAAAACGCATACAAATATCAAAGAACTGCCAATGGATCTGCTCTTATTATGTATTCTTTATTTTTAAAACTTACGTATGATTTCAACAATTTTTTATAATTATTTCATATTCCAAACAAATTTTCTATCCATTAGTAACAATACAAAAATATTATTTAAACATTTTCGATTCAGAACTTACTCCAAAATACTAATTTGGGTTTATAAATACAATTGTTTCCAATTTTACTATTATTTGAAATTAGTTCATTATTTTATATATATATATATATATATATATATACATATTTATATATATATATATATATATATATATATACCATAAATTTAATTAGAAAAAAATATCTATAATTATTTACCTCTCTATGTATATAGCTAAGTTTTATATTTGCAATATAAATAAAAATATAATAAATAAATTCATATGTTGAACTGTCTGAATTTTTTGTGAAACGGAATTTGGGAAATAAGTTAAATAACTGTCAATGTTAGGTATATTTAACCGGAATAATAAAAATAATAATATAAATGATATTTATTTATTAAATGTTTTAAGCTTTGTTTCCCTACTTGACAATAATACACATTAATTTATTTAATTTGGTGTTCATTTGAAATTTTAATACATACTTTTCTTATGAATATTTACTATTATTTTTTTACTTTAATTTAACAAATAAAATAAATTACCAAATCTTTTTGTTCTTATTTTATTATTAAATCGTTTTATATTTGAAAAAGTTGACATTTATATGCTTATAATATGTAATTAAGTTTAGTTACATTTTCTGAAAAATGTTATTCTTTTGAATAACTAATTTCAACCTTCAATATAGTAATTTTATTATCTAACTTTTATTATCTGTTATATAATTTCAAGTATTTTTTATTATTAATTACAAATTTTATTCTATTTTTCAAATCCTCTGCTACTTTATATAAATTTAATATTTTTTTCATTAATAAATGCTTTTTCAAAATGTTATTTTCCGTATATTATAATTATAATTGTTATATCCAATATCGCGATTATTGTAGATTAATACATTATATATCATTAAAGAACACAAAATTTAATACATTTCCATTTTTCAAATCTGATCCACCGTATGAATTGAACATAAAAAGATCTTTTGTTTCACATATTCATCATTAAAATATTTAAATCCCTTACTATTTTCTCTCTTTTTAATCAATTGTATTGTGAGATAAAAGATACAGTTTATAATAATAAAAAAATGTCTACTTAAAATCCATGCAAATGATTAAAATATTAACGATAAAATCAAATTGGTAACTATATGTTATTTAATAAAGCATTTAATTACTTTTATTCAAAATTCATATTACAATATCTACATAAATTTTAAAATAACTTAATTTACTTATCGCAACTGCAACTCTGCTTAAATATATATATATATATATATATATATATATATATATATATATATATATATAAATTCCTTTGTATATTACATAATCGTAACGTATTTAATAATTATAACGATATAATGATTCATATTCTGATGTTTGATTTAATTATATATTCTAGGCTATTATAAAAATATTTTCAAAACAAACTGTTCAAAAATAAGGATATTAAATAATCCTTAAAAAACTATTATTTTAGACAAATTAAATTTAAATAAATTAATAACCTTATACATATTTAATTTTTGATAAATTGATAAAATATCTTTAAAAAGTTATATACAATTTTCGAAAAATACTTATAATAATTTAATTTAACGTATTCTAAATAATAAAACTGAAAATATTTTTAAATAAATGTCATTTTTCAAAAATAATTGACAATTATAAACTTAATTTTTAAGACAAAAATTACATTTTTTTCTTTTAACAATGACAAAGAGGATGAATTCACAATGTAATAAAAAATAAATCCTTTGAATTTATTTATTGATTTCAAAATTACCATTATTATCTGCACAGAAGATTTCGTTTCGAAAAATAAATACATTTATTCATAGTTTCTAACTAAATAAGCACGTTTATATATATATATATATATATATATATATATATATATATATATATATATATATATATATATATATATATATATATACACATATTAATTGAAAATTTTGTTTATATTCTACATATAATTGAAGATCAGTATATTATTAATAACTATTATTAATAATGTAATTAATTAATATATAACAGAAAACTTCTCACAAATTTGCAAACAACTTATTAAGACCAATTATTTACTTATTTAAATACATAATACACTATATTAATCTCATAGTGAATATATTTATAAACATCCGGTAATAAACAGCTTGACTATTTAACTATTAATTCTTAAAAGTAGCCCTTTTGTAACTGCTCAATAATTTAAATGTTTGAATATACTATTTTTCATTTAGAAATATTATTATTAAAAATGCCAATTATAATATAAATTCATATTTATATTTATGTCAATTCAGTATACAAATTGTGTTTTAACTTAATGAAATAAAACATTTCCAACTTACAGTTTTGGTATGTTTATAAACCTTAAAACTACCTAAAATATTATTCAAAGTATGTTAACTATTATTTAAATAGATCAATATATAGTATATATAGTATCTATAATGTAATTGGAAGTGTTAGAAATTTAAAATAATTGCTTTAGATAGTTGATTTTAAAAATGTGTTTAATTCACTTGTAGACATATAAATCACTCTCTTGCGCAAAATTTTACAAAAGTACTCAATAATCACTAATTGTCTTATTTTCAAAGGCGAAATCATTTATTTTACAATGCCTATAATAATAATATAACGGCCATTGAAATATGCTCATCAGCAAAAATTAAACATTAAGTAATTATTAAGTACTTTTATTAAAACGTGTGGAAATAACAATTAATTAATTTGTATTATTTCTCTCAATAATTACATGTAATTTAACATTCATTAATTACTTATTTAATTTTTTAAAATCTAAAGTATAACATAGTAATAACAATATTTCTCTTTAACAAATACTTAAAAAATATAATAAAATTTCATACACAATATCACCCATACATTTGAAAACAATTCTAACAATAATTTTGTTCAGTTTAAAGAAATACAAACGAAATTGAAATAATTTTAATATATATTTGATGTGCTTTCTAACAATAATATTACACAAGCAATAAAAAAATTATTATCTGCAATTATATTTTATAATAACATATTTTACATAATTTTTTTTTTTAATTTTATATATCATTATCATCAGCCTCTTTCTATCCACTATTAGATGAAGACCGCTCCTAAAACTTACCACTTCAACCAAACCAAAGTCTTTCTCTTCCATTCAATTCCAACAAATTTTCTTATGACTCTGAAATTTATGTATATATATATATATATATATATATATATATATATATATATAAGTCTGAATATGGATATTATGCATATATAAATTTTGATATCTTCAAAAGCAAAATTATTAAAATTAATTAAATACGAACAAAAAAAAAAAATTAAATTTAACTTAATTTTAAATTTATCTAACTGTTTTAATTCGAATTAGATATGTTGCTTACATATAAAACAAATTTCCATATACGTAATATTTTCAATAGCCTTCACATTTTGTCTGGACAACTTATTAAAAAAAATACCTACACTAAAAAAAAATCCAAATTTAATCATATTTATTTACAAAATAAATTTCACCAAACAAAATTTTAGTAAGAATTAAGATTAATTCCTCAAATAATCATTTACAATTTACCTTAATATAAGGAATTAATATTTTAACAAATTTGGCTATGAATATTGATAATAAAAGTGCCAAAACCAGTGGTGATAATAAACAATGAATACATTGATATATATTTAATCACAAAAGTGTTTAAAATAAAAATAAATAAGTTATTTATTTATTTCTAAAAAACGAAGTTGATCATCTTTTATAAAAAATTAATAAGTCTTCACTGACAATAATATTACAGTTTTATAATATATTTTGTTTTGTGGTTATTTAAAAAATTATAATGATGATCTCATTTTTATATAAAATAATTTTGTTCACAATAATTTTTATGAATACTAAACAGTCTTAATCAAGTAAATACTCATATTTAATGCCAACAAATTATACTATCATTTAGAAAATGAATAATATATATTTAAATTCTAATCAAAACTTTTGGCGTATATACTCGGCGAGAAAATGATAATTCGAACTTTAATTGCTTTACAGAATTATAAAATCATTTTAAAATAATCTCTACTAGTTACCAATGATTATCATTGAAATTATATCTGAACCCTGTAAAAAAATATCAAAATATATTCATATATATATATATATATATATATATATATATATATATATATATATATATATATATATATATACACACACATATATAGGGTCATCCAAATGTGACACCTATTTTTAACATGTGTATAGTTTCTTTCTAATAAAACACAAATCTAGGCGTCACATTTGGATGACCTATATTATGACATAAATTAAATAGAACTGACATTAAATACATTTAATAAATAATTAATATGAAAATAAATTTGATTTCAGTATAATTTAATGTAAAATTCCCAATACATTTATACATCTTAGTATTTTTTATATAATCTTTTGTCTAAATAAAGATATTTCAAATTATATATATATATATATATATATATATATATATATAATAAATTAAATAAATTATATAATAGAAATTACTAATTTTATTAGTAATATTTAGAGTAAAAAGTAGAATGTTGATATATATGACTTTAACATCAATAATAAAATGATGAAATAAAAGATAATTTAGATATGTTTAATAATATACACCTAATTTTAAACATAGAACTTCAAGTGAAATATTAAAAATTCATTAATTTTGGTTAATGAACAATTTTGAAAAATATATATTTATCTTTTTAACTTTCGACAATCTATTGTGTATTTCAAAAGTAGTTTTCTAACAAAAATTTAACTAATATATTTTAATTGAAAGTGATTAAGAGTAATATTATTATTTGTAGTTAAAAATAATTACAATAATCTATTCATAATACATATAAACTTTGCATCGAACAAATTATTTATAGAATTGAAAATAGTATAAAACTATCTAATTTGTCATAATAAATAAATATAATGCAATTATATTATTTTATATAATATAATACACGAAGAGATATAATAGAAACTATTTTCTATTGACAAAAAAATTATTTATTTGAAACACTTTTCATAATTTAAAAAAAAAACAGACAAATATTTAAATTACAATCTAGGCAATAATAACAACTTTCGTTCCAATATATTATTAAACAAACTTACAGACCTATAGTATGGTAAACTTCTATAAATAATATAGATGCAAGTTCAAAACTAACCCAAGATAAGATATTCTTAGTTAATAGCAATTCCTCCTACAAAATTATATTATAAGAAAAGGCACACAAATTAATAATTTATAGACATTTATGTGATTTATCCTTACGAATTTCAAACGAATAATTAAAACAGTACAATTTAATTTTGTATTCATTAGCAATATAAAACTTTATGGAAAACAAATTTAAATTAATAAAAATACATAAATCTGGATTATTTGCTCCGCGAACACTAGATGGATTATTTTCACCGGCCAATAGATGAAATTCAATTGAATTTTTTTTATTTGTTTTTTAAATAATTATTTTATTAGTTAACGTAAAGTAAAATAGACTATTGTATACGAAATTCGGTATTTAATATCAAAATAATATTATTATAAATATAAATGTTTTAATTTCTTTAATTATTTTACTATACATAAAATATTCATATAACGCACATAAATCATTCGATTCAAGATTTTGCAAAAATATTCAGAATAAATAATTTTTCACTTGATTCGCTGACAACATTTCTATCAATTTCCTTCATCATCAAAGCATTGTAATGTGTACTATAAAATAATTAACTACCATCATTAAAGCAATTATTTATTTTAAGATGCATTTTAAAGTCAACATTATTTCTTGATTGTAACTTATTTAAATATCTACATATTTGGATTTCTTTATTCAATATATTTCAAAGTAGGGTTTTTAATTTTCTTTTTGATTATATATATATATATATATATATATATATATATATATATATATATATAATTACAATTAAGAAATAATAATCGTAATAACAAAACAGTCATCAATTTGGTATCTTCAATCTAAACAAAAAAATAAACCAACACAGAAAAAATTAGAAAGAACATTTCAACAAAATGGACAATTTCCGTATTCCAAACCAAATAATGCGTTAAAAACCTATACATGGAAAAGAAAATGTTAGAGTATCAAGAAAACGCTAAAAATACCAGTTTAATTTGTGATTCAAGAACAAACCATATGAATTAAATTATGGTACTAATGAAGATGATGACAATCAAGAAACAGTCTAGATTTTAAAATGTATCCCAAAACAAATAATCGCTCTTATGATGATGATCTAACTATCGAAATGCTTTTTAGCGAATAAAGTGAACAATAAGTTATTATTGAACACTTTTTTAAAACACTGTGGTATTTGAATGAGTAATTCATTTATGTCAAATTTACCACAATATCAAAACAAATAATATTATCTATTAGGTCATATATTATGAAATGTCAGATTTTTATATTATTTTCGATATAAAAATCAGATATTTCATACACATCACCTAGTATAATATTGTTTTATATTGAAATTACTAGAAAATAATAAACATATTATTTGAATAAATATAGTCTGTATATTGTTTAATTAACGTATATCACACACACAAATACATATATATATATATAATCATCATCATCATCATCATACCAGCTTATACCAGTCCACTGCTGTGTGAAAGCCTCATTGAATGTTACCTTATTATTCATTGATACTTGATTATACTCTCACTATAATAATCAGACGAGTTGATAATAATTTTTATTCAGGATGTACTCCCTTAGACAAGTTGCTTTCATTTCGTCTAAAAAATACTCCTCCTGGCCTATATTTTCCAACTGGGGATCGAACGCATTTCTCTCTCATGACAACTGTAATTCTAACCATTCCACCACCGTTTGGTTATATAAATATATATATATATATATACAAAATTTTACTAATATGAGTAATTCTCTAGATTTATATTCAGAAGTACTACAAAACTTTTAATATCACATATTACTTCACTCTTTATATTATTAATACCTAATAAATATTACTCATTTATTTTTATATTTTTTATATTACTAATGACTAATAAATAATATCTGTTTTTTTTTGCACACTTCATTATTCTTTGAACGTTTGACTATCTGTAAATCCTATTTATTTTTTATTTTCATTCTTTCTTTTTCTTGTACCTATTTTTAATTCTAATATATTCCTACACACTTTTCAGTACCCTTCAAAACACAAATCTCATATAGTATTAATAACAAAAATTATTATATAAGATTTTTGTTATTGTAAATTATATTAAATTTTCCATATAGTTTGGTCATAATAACAAATCTAATTATTTTTTATTAATAAATTTCTATTGACATACAATTTATTTTTTTAGAAACAGTAAATATAATACCATTTACATTAAGTATACACCGATATTCAAAAAATGAATTATTGTTTTTATAAAGATCTTAAAATGAACTGAATAATCATTGTAAATAATAAAATAAAATGGAACGCAATCTACAAAATAGCATATTTGTTAAATAAAATAATTAAAAATGACTTACACTCAAAAAAAATGCTAAAAAAGGAAAAACTACACTTCAAACAAATTGAAAAATTGTTTATATTCTTCGTTCAAATCACTTTAACTCTTTAAAAAATATCGAAACGAAATTATTGTAAATCTAAAAATAAATGCTCGCACGCTTACAAAAAATCTTCAAAAAACTAACACAAATAAGTCACTACAATAATCGATAAATATATTCAGTAATCTATTCACTTTATTCGCGAATAAAATAAATAGTTATTTAACACTTTAATAAAATATTTTCATATAAAATTCAGGGATTCATTTAAGATATATTTGTCATAATAGCAAAAACAAATAATTCATTAAATCGATAAAAAATTTAAAATTTTTAAGTCCTTTCAACAAAAATAAATTATTGAAATAATTGAATTAAATTTGTAAATATTTCTATACATAGAAACAATCCAAGAACCAATAAAAATGTATTTACTTATGTATTAAGAATACAAAAATAAATTCAATTGATTCTGGAAATTGAAATTATACAGAACACTAAGTAATCAAAAGTTTATAGTAAAATGTACTAAAAAGAAACAATCAATAAAAAATATAAAATTATAAGAATTTTCATCTCATTAAGTATTAGTGTAAATTATTTGAATCATAACAAACTTACTATCATTTGCCCAAACACAGTATTTCAATAGCATAAACCTTCTATTAAAGTATTATTTCTACCTACATTTCTATGAAAGAAAAACAATTTACAGATCTTTTTTCACTATACAGGAGCCTTTTAATTTCAATCCAATTATAACATAAGTGTTAAAAAAAGTTGTTAGGAAATAAAAACTAATAAATCGAAATTTTAAAAGATAATTTAAAAATGTACAGCTTTATTCATTATATAATTCCAACAATATATTAATAAACAATCATGAAGATTAAAAATAAAGAAACCAAACGTGAATTAAATGTTGGTCAACGAATATTTGAAAATATATAATTAAATACTTAAAAAACGATCAAAATACAATAATTTTGTTGTAATTAAAATTTTTACTTATTTTTAAAATTGATTTCAATTAAAAAAACGTTTTTACTATTTTGTAGTGTTAATTCTATCATATTTCAATGAATATATATATATATATATATATATATATATATATATATATATATATATATATATATATACGTATATAACATTAATATTTTTAATAACATCAATCCAATACTAAAGTAGTCTAATTTATTTTACTTGAATGAAATTATTAAAAATAAATAATTACACAAATGAGAAAAAATCTAATTGAACTTCATCTAGTGGTTGGTAGTAGACTAATAATTATATATATATATATATATATATATTAGGTTGTCAAATATCTCCCTTCCGCCTTTTTGTCTTTTGAATTTCGCCGTTATGTAAAAAAAAAAAAGCGGAAAGGAGATACTTGACAACATATATATATATATATATATATATATATATATATATATATATATATATATATATAGCGACGAAATCCAAGTGTGAAGCCTCAATTTGTGTTTTATTAAAAATAAACATGTGTATAGGGTAGTAGTGTATAGGGAAACATGTGTATAGTTTCTCTTGTTTCTTTTTAATAAAACACCAATCTAGGCGACACATTTGGATAAGCGATGATATATATATATATATATATATATATATATATATATATATATATATATATATATATATATATATAAATGTGTGTGTATGTAGGAATTCTTATTTAAAAATATTTATGTGATGGTCATATTTATTTTGTACTCACACATATGTGTACATACAGAATTATATACACATATGTACATGTATTTATTACATACATATATTATATATATATATATATATATATATATATATATATATATATATATATATATATATATACATGAGTAGGTAGGTAAGTAGGTTTGTATCAATTTGTATATTTGTATGTATAAAATATATTTTAAATTATTTAGAACGAATATTCATTGAAAATAAAATTATATACAATATCATTTATAAACCTGAATATTCATATTTATAAAATATAACAATAATTTTATTATCTATTTCACAGTTTAAAAGAAGAAACATATAGAAAGAATTAAAAATACAAGATATGATACAAACATTTACGAGGATCGTTTGAAGTGTGGTAAAAAAAATAAGAAAAACTAAACTGAAAAAATTAATTAAATTAAACAATAAATAAATTGACCATACTTATCAAACGATCCTCGTATTTAGATCACGACATTACTATAATATTATAGAATATCTTTTATTTTTTTCCGTTTATACTACACGCGCATGTATATACAGAATATCTATAATGAAAATACTATATAATTTATATAATACATCACTACATTGAAAAAAATATAATCTTGTAACTGCATGAAATGTGCGTATAGATTCATATATTTGTTATACAAACTTATAATAATAGTTTACAAAATAATTATTTTACAAATACAGATCTCGCCGAATTAAAATTTACCACTATTGGTTTTGGCACTATAACTAATTCAAATTAACATAAATTTATCATTCACCATCACCACAAAATTTAATAAAATTGTTCAATAAATACAAATTAATCAATTTTTTATTATTGCATTGCATTTCGTCAAACTGTGTATAATTTACAATTTTATAATGCTCTACACTCTGATGATGTAAAATAACCATCAAAGGCAGAAATAAATTAATAATAAATACATTTTAATAAAAGCTTTCATGTTTGAAGTGATTCATTTTTATTAAATGATTAATACTAATTCTACGTAAACATTATTCAATTTGTACATATATATATATATATATATATATATATATATATATATATATATATATATATATATATAAAATACATATATAGGTTCTCCCAAATGAGACTGAGGATATAACCTTTAACCGGTTTACATCCTTTAGTTTCATTTGGGCCACTCTGTGTGTGTATACATGTATATGTACATATAATGTATACATATACATTTTATATATATATATATATATATATATATATATATATATATATATATATATATATAAAGAAACTAAATGATATATACACCTGGCCGCGTGCCGCACAAATTAAACAACCTTACTATTAATATAAAAATATTTTATAAAATATAATATACCTTTATTTTAACAAAATATATATATATATATATATATATATATATATATATATATATATATATATATATTTAAATGAAATACTAATTTATTAATTATTAAGCTTTTAGATAAATCAAACATTGCTGGTATAATATATTATACTATTCTTCTTTATGAAAATGTTCAGCTTGGAAGAAAATATTTTTTATACAAATATAAGAGCATGTAAAGAATATAGTACCAATGAGTTACTTCATAACATTTTACCTTTCATTTTATTTTAACTGTATCATTTTATTATGCAAATATTTCGACACTGAAATTTACTCATGTAAATTTCATCACTTTTAAAATGTATAGGAAAAATCTCTTAAATTTCTCTCTCTCTCTCTCTGTCTGTCTGTCTATATATATAATCTATTACTATAACCATCAATAGTGAAATATCATCAGGGTATAGAAATATTTTTAATTCCTTCATAGCCATTTTTAATTCATTTTAGCCAGACGCTTTTAAAAACGATTATCTTTAATTTATGTAAACTTTTTATTTCAAAATCCAATATATAAATAAACAGAGTAAAAAAGACTATTTATTAGTCACTTTTTAAACAAATATTAATAAAGACGTTACCTTAATTTATACTATTACTTAAATTGTCATATTTAAATATTTCATACATTTAAATTGTTGTGTACCTGTAGAAATATTTTCAAATAAATAAATGAATCACATTTAATAAATATTTGAAATAAAGAACTAATGCTTTTGTGTATAATATAATTGTAATATATATCCAGTTTGCACATATTTATTTTTTTTTTGAAAGAAATGTTTAGTTATATCTTATATTTTCATTAAATCTGTTATTTCCTGTGACAAAAAATATTAGTTACAAACGAATATACAATGTATTATGAATATAAAATATATTATAAATTCCATTTTATTAAAAAAGGCATATATATTTTGTATATAGTTATTTTTTTCTAAATTAATCAATTTTTTTTTCTATATATTATATATATATATATATATATATATATATATATATATATATATATATATATATATAAATTTATTCAAGAAATAAGTTATCAGATTTTCAAAATAATTTAAGATCTCACTATTAATAACAGTTCATAACTCCCTTGAGGATATATGAAATAAAATGATTGAAAATACTATTGTTGAATTTAATTTGCAACAAAATAATAAAATCTGTTCAAAATCCGTGCAGATAATATGAATTTATTCTTGAATAAATTAAAATCTTAAATTAAGTTTAATGAACCAACGATATATTCACTAAGAGACCAATTTATTGTTTTTTTATGGATTTTTTCAATCATTTTCCCTTAATATATAAAAATATTAATTACTCACACAATTACATTAGAAACAATTAACAACACATTATTATATAAAAAAGTAATTAATTGAAATAAATACTATTTTATGTAGAATTAAATAACAATGTTATTTATTTGCCCGTTAATTATTTCATTGCTACTTTATACTTAAAATCAATTTTGTAATAGATAATAGACATCGCAGTTATATGAATTAAAGATTTAGAAATATTTAAATAACAGAATGGTGTAAATTTAAAACTGTTCTAAAATCTGACAGTAAAAAGGGTAGAATATTTTTCAGCAATTTAAAAATAAAATATTTTGCAATATAATAATAATTAAAATAAAAAAATATAAAGTATCTCAAGAGCTTATCACAATGAATGTAGTGAATTTATTACAAAAGCATAACTGTAGTTTTCATTAATCAACTATATATTACATAAATATTATAATAAATAGATATAATAAAATGTAATTAACATGTAACAACGCGATAATATTTTCTAGAATAATTATATTCAATACTTCTGAATAATTATAAATATTATGAGATTTAAATAGTTTTCTTATATATCACATTTATATTAATTAAATAGAAAATAATTAAGCAGTAATAATCATTATAGTAACTTCAGTAACTTAATTTTTTTAAGTAAAGCAATGACTTATTTCCAAGAATATATAAATGATAACTTCTGTAATATTTAACATTACAAAAAGAAGAACTCTTAATAAGTATATTAATTTAGACTTCGTTTAATTCAATGTAAATATATTTTTAGAAATGTTTAGTAATTGATTTGTTAATAAATATTATACATTAATATGTAAACATTTATAAAAGTATTAAAATTAAATCGATCAGATAAGAAATGGAATAAAATAATATTTTTTAGAAAAATATCACATACTATACACTAAAAAAAATGTTATTAAAATTATTTATATTTATAGGTATATATTATTTTTCAAAAATTCAAAACAACAATATTATATTTTTCCTACAGTTTACAGAAATAAAAAAGTGAACAAACTTTTAATAAATCCTTAAAAAACTGATATTATTTATATTGATGTTAAAAAAATCAATTATATTTACATAGTAGTTTCATAAATACGCAGTTTTTGTATTAATAAAAATAAAATCTCATTCCTTACATATTTCTATTAATTGAACATTATAAGATAAAACGTAAAATATTGTATCGAAATGGCAGCCATTTACTTTTATATTAACTTTAAAACGTTTTATCCATTTGTTTATCATATAATATAGACATTTATTAAAAATTTGACGAGAAACTTTTTAAAAATATCAATAATTAAGTGTTTTTGGAACACAACATACGCTCTAAAACAGCCAATAATTTACAATCTAAGGAATTAGGATCAGAATTTCGGAAAAAAACAATCTTCTAATCTAACAAAATCGAGCACATTGTTTTTAACCACCTTTGTGTCACTTTCTGAATTAACAGAATTTTTTTTTGAAAAATTAAAGTTTAATTATCGAATTCTATTTCATTCAAGAACATCACAACATTTTCCAAAACAGATTCTTAATACATTCTGGTAGATTTTTTTCAACCTCCAACACCATTTCCAATTCTTCCTCAGATAACCGAGCAAACACTATAATTTTATTTGTTGTAATATTTCTCGACAATAAAAGTTTTTTTTATATGTAAATAATTTTTTTCAGCGTTTTCTATGCGTGTATCAAGCTAACAACAATTTTATTTTTCCTGCCTTTTTTTATAAATCAACAATAACCAATTTCAGATGTGTCTTTTATAAATACCTAATCATACATCTTTTTAAATGATGCGAGACGTATATAATATTAATATATACATCTCACATGATATAATTATTAATGTTTTCAGAACGAATTACAATCGGTTTGAACTTTTAATATCTAATATTGTAACAAACGTACAGTACACTGTTTTCCAGATCTTTGGCTATCTCTTACTCCACCAATTTTCTCGAACAATTTCATAGTTCAGTAACCAAATGTTCGGCTAATACCAAGTGATTATAGTGTTGAAAATAACACTTTTAATATCACATATATGAAACACAATTGTAACAATATGATTTTCTTTATCCCTTCTTCCATTTTAAAATCTTTATCGACTTTAAAAAAAATAGTGTACATAAACTATTACTTCAACTAATAACACAAAATCAAATTTGATGAAATACTTTCACAGATTCATTCACAATAACTGCGATCAAAATCGTTACAGTATTTATGAGACTACTAAATATTTATGTTATATAAAATATTTAAATCAGTCAAAGAATTCACAAATATAAGATAGGTAGTATTTCCAGAATTAATGATATTAATCTTTAGTATCCATATAGTAAAATATTTTAATTGCTTAATGTACTTTATCTTATTTTAATACTAAATATTTTCTCATTTATTTAAAAAAATGATTTAAAAATAATAATTAAAAATCATTGAAATTTATAATAATACCAATAATTTTAAATTAGAGTTTAATATTACTCTATCCAAAATTTATTAGTACTATTCATAATATATTTAAAAAAAAAAAAACAGTACAATTTTTATTATAATAATTTTATTACAAAATAATGTATATTCCTCATCATTTTTATTACAAAAAAAAAGACTAACCGAACTGATAAGCTTGTTAAAAACTTTATTGCAGATGTAAAGATGATGTAGAATTAAAAATTCTACTTTTTCTGTTTGTAATTTTTCTTTTATCTATATTTTTATTCATATTATACGTTTATCTATGAAAAATAAATTTTAAGGTTTTAAGAAAAGTTCAACTTTCTAATATAATCGATTCAATTGAACTACATATTTATAAAATAATAATATACAAATTTAAAATGTTGCATTATTCACATTATTTTATATTTTTATTACTTGGTTAAAAATTCATAAATTTAACATACGATATCCAAAAAATATTTCAAGTATGTTCGTTTTTTAATAAAAGCTTTTAATTAGAATATATTTATATTTCTATATCAAATATGCATTACATTCATGCAATAAAAACAAAATTTTTAAATCAACAAATTTGTAAAATCATTTATATATATATATATATGAGATAAACTAAAATTATATGTATATATTTAGTAATTCCACAATATGGTATTTAAATGAACACCTCGCTAAACGAAGCAGTGAACTAAATGATCCATATTCTCATATATTTTCAAATTATTGCATTAAAGAATTTTTAGCACAATAAACGTAATAATTATGTTAAAAATGATTTAAAGATATATCAAAAATCATCTCTAAAAGTTATATTGATTAATAATTACTACGACTTAATGCTTTTAAACCTGGTAATCTTTGAAATATACATATATATCAAAATCACTACACCTATATCATTTTTCTAATTGTCGCTATATTTTTGTATATTTCCAATTTTAAGAATCTCTCCCGAATTAGTTAATTAACTAACTTTGAACCTCCCGTAATAATTTCATTTAATACAATTTAAGCTTTCAATTACTTATGAATTATAATTTATTTACTAACAGTATTTATAATTTCAATGAAATTGTGCAACATTTTAAACCATAGGAAAAAAAATACACAAATTACTTGCATACCTCTCATTACTGATTGTAGTAATACTTATCTTTGTTTAATTTAGTTAAAAATAAGTAGTTAATACTACATCTTACACGCGCGATTGTCAAAATTCTTAAATTTCCCAGAATATGCTCAATGTATTTTATTATAACCTCTAAAACAAAATTACGTTGTTCATGAAGCTGGAAATAAAGATTTTTCTAAAAAGCACTAATGACTGTGTTCTCTAAACTTTTCACTTCATTTTTAATATTTTATATAGCATTAATAAGATTATAATTGTGCCAAAAATTAACAATGTTACGTTTTTATTTACATTAATACACAGTTGCAATATATAAATGTTTGTTATAATAGAAACAATATATTTGTTCTTTTTTTTAAAAAAAATGAATATGTATTCAAAGTCACATTTTTTTATAAATATTGAAATTACTCAATAATCTATGTGTTGCATTAAAATCCATATAAAAAAGTGTTTGATTCATAATTTCATATTTTTTTTTGTTCGTACAGAATAAATCGTTCACTAATAATATAATTTTATTAAATTCAAAAGTCAAAAAATATCTATAAATAAAGGAAAAATAATCTCACAATACTAGTCTTCAAGGCACAATCATTTTTAACATTATACTTTTATATTTAATTTATTTAGTGATTTTTTTTAATAACAATATATTTTAATCAACTTCTTATTTACTTCCATGGCTAGTTTTTTATCTTTCTTACAGCTTTCCACTTTTATTTCTCACTGTATTACTATTTTTAATTTCATACATTTTTTATCTTTTATATTTGGATTTTAACTTACAAAAATGTTTTAAAACTGAAAAAACTTTTATTTAGTTATTATATAAATAAAACCCTAATTTCCAATTTTTACTACAACTAAAATTATTTTGAATAGAAAATCAAAAGCAAAAATTTTATATTAAATTCTAAATTAGTGAAACTTATAATCTTACTTTTTTAAAAAAATAAAAAACAAATAGGAAATTAAATATTAAACCATTTTTAAAATATTTTACACTAACTGCTGTATTTATTATTATGTTTAAAAGTAATTAAAATAACATACAAATTTAATATTTCAATAATTATTTAAATATATTTTTATAGTATTCATTTTAGTAGAATTTCATTTATTACAAAATATATATCTTTTGCAAAAAAATATATAAAACGTAATATATTTGCCTAAATAGAATACTCGTATATATATATATATATATATATATATATATATATATATATATATGTAGATATATATTTATATTTATATTATTGTTTTAAATTCTGTAATAAAACCCTTTTTAAATCCTATATTTATATTTATATTATTGTTTTAAATTCTATAATAAAAACCCTTTTTAAATCCTATATTTATATTTTCTATGTTTAAAAATATTTCCTTAATTATCCAAAAAATAATTTTAAAAGTTTTTAACTATTTTAAAGTCAATATTTGCAAATTATGAAAAGAACTAGTAACATATTTTTTTCTGATATATATTTTTTATTAGACAATTTTAGTGGTAAGACATTAATGAAAGCTTATATAATAAATAAATATTGAAAGAAATTTTAAAATTATTATACATATTAAGAGTTCGATATTTATCTTAAATATTAATATTTTTTTACAATTCAGTTCTGTTACTTAATTTGTTCTCTTTTAAAAAACAAAATCATATTTAATATTAGTATACTAAATATTATTTTAATTAATATATTAAAGTATAAAAGGGTCTAAGATAACATTAATACTTAGATATACTACAACATATTTATGAACTATACGTAAAATAATCTCCATAATGTTCAATGGCTTTAATACACAATTTCACTGCTTTTTCAAATCAAATCAAACTTTCTACTAATAACAAATTACTATAGAAATCATTATTTTTTTCAACAAAATCCAAAATAGATACAATTATATATTAACTTTATAATATTTCTATACAAAATTATTATTTAAATTGTTTAAACTGAAAAAAAAAATAATTATATCAATGTAATAAATAATATTTTTTTATTATTCTCAATTATACTAAACATATTCATACTACATTTCTCATTATTTTCTTTTTACATAGTGAAATTTGAAAAAAAACGTTACCTAATTACTTACGAAATTTTTAATAAAATTTAAAAAAATAAGAACTTCGTTGATGTAAATAAAATTATATATTTTATTGGCGTAAATAGTACTGATAAACATTATTTGGAGTATATTCTTTTTAGTGTTTCATAAATTAATACATACCGAATTTTTTGATTGACAACCATTTGTCTCGCACATTGAGTAAACTGTTGTTACATACAAACTTATAAAATATTTTAATTCTTTGACAATTGTATTATCATTCAAAAGTATTTATAAAATTTCCCTAGCTATGCTTGTTACAAACAGCTTTTACCGGGACATATTTTACTTACAAAAATATTATAAATTGCTAAATGAAAAATTGATATAAATCGTTATATAGAAATTTAATTATTTAATTTATTGAAATTTTTAACCATAATATTTTAAACATGCCTGCAAAAACTATTGTTTATTGGCATTTATCTAGCTGGTCTAGACATGCCAATATAGCAATTTTCTGATATTAAACTATTTATAATAATAACAGGCTAACATAACAAATATATATATATATATATATATATATATATATATATATATATATATATATATATTTATATATATAACATATTTGTTAATTTAATTCGAATATTGCATATTTCCAGGCAATTTGTAAGAATATGCATTATTTTTAAATTAAATTAAAAATATTAAAAACATCTTCTGAGTATAATTTTATTTATTTTTTAGTTTTTAATTATTAACACTGTAAACAAATTATATAATAATTTTTAATGAAACACTGATTTCTTCAATGCTTTTTAATCTGTTTTGCAATCTTACTTTAAATATACAGTTAATCACAAAATTGTTGATTTATTTAATTATTCAATATATATCACAAATGATACATATTTTTCAATTATAAAATAATGTATTAATGATGTAATATATATATATATATATATATATATATATATATATTAATATCCAAAAACAATTAATAAACTGAATGAAAAAAATATTTCATTTTTTTATGTAGAAAAAGATACAGAAAAATATCAATTCATTTATTAGTTGTGTACATTAATTCAGCGCCTTCAACTCTCCCCGTTCTAAGTAAGTATTTTAAATTATTTTTTCTTCGCTAAATTATCAATGTGAAATATTGTCGTCAGTATTTTCAAAATATCATTTAACTTCATTGAGCAATTAATCTAACTTCAAAACGATCGTTAGTACACGATGAAAGCTGACGAAGTACATATTAAGCATTATATTCTTTTAAATGTCGAAGTTTTAAAAAAATGTTACTAAAGAAAATAAAATCATTTGTTCTACTCTTGGGAAAGATCCTGTAGCTCATAAAAGGATTATCAACGATATCGATAAGAAAAATTCGAGTTGAGTGACGATCCGTGACCTGGTCAGACAAAACAGTTTTAAGACGAGAAACTGAAACATCTACTGGATGAGAATCGAACACAAGTCCAAAAAAAGCTTAATGAATAATTCGAAATGGCCCGTGAAACAATTTGTTCGAGTTTGGAGAAAATGTGGAAAAAAGAATGAAAAATAGTAAGTTCCAATTTTTTCGAACTACAAAAAAAAAATCGTACCAAATAATAACTGATGAGGAAAAATGGATTCTCTCCAATAATCTCAAAAGGCGTAAATCATTGGTAAACACACGATAAACATCAACATTAACGACAAAACCAGACATTTGTGCCAAGAAACTTTTCTTATATATTTGGTGAGATATGAAGAACATTTAATCTACGAGCTTTTAAAACCAAGCAAAATAGATACAATAGATCATTACAAACAATTACTCATTATTTTAAACGAGTGTTTAAAATAATGACCAAAAGGTATTTACTGGAAATAAAATACGAAAAATAATGTTACTCAATGATAACACTCGTTTTCACATACCAATAGCTACAAAGAATGATATACGAAGGTCGTTTAATAAGTTGGTAAATTTATTGTTTGTTTAATTTAATTAATTAAATTAAATTTTTCAATTTAGTTTTTCTTACTTTTTTACCATACTTATCAAATGACCCTCGTATGTAACCTGTGCTGGGAAGTTCTACTCCATCTTACATATTCAATAAATTTGGCTCCTTACGATTTCAATGTTCCAATCTCCACAATGTTATTTATATGACACATGCTTTAAAAATATGAAGAATGTGAAAAATGCATCGATGATTTCATGGATTCAAAACTTCCACAAATTTTTCGAAATGAAATCAGACAATTGATTGAAAATTACAGAATTGAATAGATAGTAATGGAAACGATTTAGATAATTAAATTTATATCATATTTTGTATAAATAAATTCTAAATTTTGTAAAAAAAAACACTAAATTACTTTACGTACCTAGTATTAAGTATTCATTTAAAAAAATAAAAATATTTATTTGTTGTTTTGGAACTGTGGCTGATTCACTTTATGGAAATTTTGTTAAACCCCGACTTAACGTGATTTAACTGATTGTTTATATAAGGATTGTTATTTTATCAGTTTTACAACAGTGACACTACGATTCTGTTATTATTATTTTTTATATATGATTTTGTTGTTTTTTGATGTTGATTGACCACTATGATTTTTTGCAACGTAACATACTCCCCCCGTTGAGAGGTTACGATCAACTTGAGTATTATTCGTTAGTGTCCCTTAAATAATTGTCTTTAATTGGTAACAGTGCTAAGTTTTTAACACTGCGCTTATATTCACTTGCACTGGTTTTTACTAAAACTGTTCTGATTATTCCGTCAGTGCCAGGAAAAGTCTTGATAATACGTCCTATTGCCCACTGCATCGATGGAAGCTTCTCGTCTTGTATTAATACGATGGAATTTTCTCTTATCGAATGCTCTCCTGTAGTCCATTTGTGGCGAATGTTGAGTTCGTTGAGATACTCTTTATACCAGCGCTTCCAAAAGTGCTGTCTAACCTTTTGGATGTGTTGCCAGTGTGACAGCCGATTTGTTGGTGTTTCGGTGAAATCGATTTCTGGCAGGCTTGTTAAACAATCGCTTGTTAAAAAATGACCAGGAGTAAGGACAGAAGGATCGTTAGGATCGGACGATAACGGAGTAAGAGGGCGAGAGTTAATAATGGCTTCTACTTCGATTACAAAAGTATTTAACTCCTCGAACGTAAATAAACAATCGGTTAAAACGCGTTTCATATGGTGTTTAAGTAGTTTTACGGTCGATTCCCATAATCCGCCGAAATTCGGTGCCCGCGGTGGTATAAAGTGCCAATTTACGCCCGTGTTAGCTAAATACCTTTGAGTTTCACTTTGAGTCGAATCTGATTTTAGAAAGTCGCATATTTCTTTTAACTCGTTTTTCGCGCCTACTATATTGGGTCCATTGTCTGAATAGATATTTGATGGTTTGCCTCTTCGTGCAATGAATCTTTTTAATGCAGCGATAAAGGCCTCTGTAGTTAAATCGCTCACGATTTCGAAATGCCTTTACAACTAAACAGACAAATACGGCTACGTATACTTTTATTCGTTTAGTGTTACGGTGTTTTTTCTCTTTTATATAAAAAGGACCACAGTAATCAATGCCGACATTACTAAAAACTCGAGCTTGCGTGATTCTTACGCTTGGTAACTCACCCATTAAATATTCGACTGTTGGCGGATTTGCGCGAAAACAGGTAACACATGTTTTTATTATCTTTCTTACTTGATTACGTCCGTCAAGAAGCCAATATTTTTGTCGTAATGCGCAAAGTGTTGTTTGTATTCCGCCATGATAAGTAATAAGATGGAAATATCGAATAATAATTTCGGTTACATGGTTGGATCGAGGTAGTAATATCGGATGTTTTTGTTCGTATGGCAGGTTTGCCTTGTTTAATCGACCGCCCACTCGTAAGATGTTATCTTTATCTAAGAACGGTGATAAAGCGATGATCCTGCTAGTGTTTTTCAATGCTTGTTTTTTAAGAAGATTGTCGATTTCTTTAGCATAATATATCGATTGAATTCTTCGTATAATTATTTTCTCTGCTTTTATCAAGTCCTTTGGCGATAAGGTGTGTTCAAATGTTTTATCACGTTTTAAGTACATTGATAAAGCGACAAATCTTTTTAATTTAATGAAGCATGAAAATTTTTCAAAGATTTCAAAATCCTTTTGCGAGTTTTGTGTTTGTTCAATTAAATTTTGCGACTCTTCTTTGTTGGTAGTTATAAAACAACATCCTTTTTTAACTTCTGGTAATTCTTGTGTTAAACCAGGTAAATTTAATTGAGGCCACGCACTTTCATTTTTCTGTAGCCATGCTGGTCCGTGAAACCATAGCGTGTTATTTAAGAATTCCGATGGAAGTTGTCCTCTTGATAACGCATCTGCAGGATTGTCTTGTGATGATACGTGTTTCCAAACGTGTGAATGTTTAATTGACTGTATATCTGATACGCGATTAGCAACAAAAGTTTTTAAACGATGTGGTGATGAATTAATCCAATGTAATGTTATAGCAGAATCAGACCAAAAAACTATCTTTGAAAATGTAACATTTATCGTATTAGAAACTGTTTTAAACAATTTTACAAGCAATTGAGCTGCGCATAATTCAAGACGAGGAAGAGTTGTGGTTTTAACCGGAGCTACGCGAGATTTTGCACAAAATAATTCGCATTTTGTTACACCGTTTTTGTCTTCCGATTTTAAATAGATGCACGCGCCGTAACCCTTTAAACTTGCATCGCAAAAACCATGCAATTCAATGTATTTTTTCTTCGATATTACAGTTTTTCTATCAAAAGAAATATTGTTTACTAAATGAATTTGATCGCAAAACCTTCGCCACGCTGTGTAGATGCTGCTTGAAACTGATTCATCCCAATCAAGTTTCTCTTTCCAAAAATCTTGCATGATCGATTTCGCATACAAAATAATTGGGCCTAATAGAGCTAGCGGATCGAAAATTTTTGCGATTTCCGACAAGATCGTTCTTTTTGATCTTGCTGAACTGATTTTATCAAATTTCACCGTGTAAACGATTTTATCTTCTTTTGCTCTCCATGAAATACCGAGAGTTTTCAAAGTTTGATCACGATCTAGTTGACAACTCGTATCGATTTGATCTTCCGATAAGCCTTGTAGAATTTTACTACAGTTTGAGGCCCATTGACGCAAATTAAATCCACCTGATTTTAACAAGTTGGTAATTTGGTCGCGGATTTCACGTGCCTTTTCAATAGTATTGGCTCCCGTTAACAAGTTATCAACATACAGATCGGTTTTTAAGATCTGTGCAGCGACGGGAAATTTTTCTCCTTCATCCTCTGCCAATTTTTCTAAGCAGCGTATAGCAAGAAAGGGAGCGGAAGCTAGTCCGAAGGTGACGGTATTTAATTGATACGTCTTTATTTCATCCTTTTCTTTCCACAATATACGCTGATACTTTCTATCTTTTTCTCTTACTAAGACTTGCCGATACATTTTCTCAATGTCAGCGGAGATTACGTATGTGTGCAGTCGAAATCGTAGTAAGAGAGAAAAGATGTCATCTTGAATCGTTGGACCGACAAGAAGAATTTCGTTTAACGATATACCGGTGCTCGTTTTTGCCGAACCGTCGAAAACAACGCGAAGTTTAGTTGTCGTACTTGCATCTTTTATCACGGCGTGATGCGGCAGATAAAAACCTTCCATCGTTGGATTTTTCACTTCTGTTAAATGTCCGAGATCTAAATATTCTTTTATTACTGCGCTATATTTTTCTTGAAAATCAACGTCTTTCTGGAACTTAATAAACAACGAGTTTAGCCTTTTCAACGCTTGTGTACGCGATTCGCCTAATTGATCTGGATCATTTTTGAAGGGAAGCGCGACTACGTATCGTCCTTCTTTATCACGGGTTGTATTTTTTACGAAATGTTCTTCACATTCGATTTCTTCCCTTGATCGGTGAATTTCGGACGCTCCTTCTTCAATTTCCCAAAATTTTTCTAAATTTATTTCCATATCTGTCAAGTTACACATGGCAATTTTTTTCAATTTTTTCGTATTGACTGTTCCTCCAATGATCCATCCTAATTTTGTTTTTTGTAGATACAAATCGGTGGTTTCATTCGAAAGATTTATTTGTCCAATACAAAATAATGAGAGAGTAAGCCCTGATCCCAATAACACGTCGACGGGTGCCGGTTTATGAAATTCTGGATCCGCGAGTTTAATATTTTTTGGAATAAGAATGCTCTCTCGTTTGATTGCTTCTCTCGGAACTGTGTCAGATATACACGGTATAGTTAAAAATTCTGCGGTTTTGGAGTAGTCATTTTGCGTTGATTTAAACGTTGCTGTTACAGAATAATTCGTTGTTGTTGATAAATCATTCAGCGCACCCACAGGAATGCAGCATTTTTTCTTTGGTAAATTTAATTTATTAGCTAATTCTTCTGTAATCAAATTTACTGTAGAGCATGTATCAAGTAATGCGCGGCAAGTTATATGATTATTTCTATAATCTTTTATATTTATAAATGCGCTTGTGATTACCTGATTTTGTGGTAAATTTGATATTAATGTTAAAGGCTGCTGATTTATTCCTGTGGGTATTGCGAGTCAATTATTATCGACTCGAGTTTGATGGTCGTGAAGTGAAAAATGTTGTGGATTTTCACAAACCATACATCTTTTGAATTTGCACTCTTTGCCTTCATGCAAACGCAAACAAATCAAACAGACCGATGCTTCTTTTGCTGCTTGTAAACGCCCGTTAAAATCAAATGAATAGAATTTTTTACATTTATGTAACGGATGAAATTTTGCTGAGCAAATTTTACATTTATTTGTAGTATTGCTTAAAAATGTCTGTCCTTTATTCGCGTTTTCCTTTCGTTTTTGTGGCATTTGATACGACGCTTTGTGATTCACTTTCTGCAAGGCAGCACAATTATTGCTCACTTCTTGGCTTCTTCTTGCTAAACGCCTTGCAGTGGAGTATAAAAAGGTTATTATTTCTTCCAACCTTGGGAAGGAGCTACCTTTAATCGATTCTTCCCATTTTTCAAGCGTGTTTTTGTGTAACTTTTCTTCTAAGTTCACGACGAGAATTTCTTCTGACACGTTTATTCCGAAGGCAGCTAGCGATTCGACATGTTGCATCGTTTCATCGGCGAGTTCGTATAAGCCTTCAGCAGTTTCTTTTGTTTGCACTGGAAGCCTCAACAACAAGCTTAAATGTCTCGAAACAATAGAACGTTCATCTGCGTAAGCCCTTTTTAATATATTCCACGCGATTTCATAGTTTTCGCCGGTTATGGTTAACGTTTTAATTTTCTTAGCGGCGTGTCCTGTAACTGCTGATTTTAAATACTGAAGTTTCTGTACGTTAGTAAGATCTTCTTGCGTGTGAATTAATGATGTGAACGCGTCTTGGAATGATAACCAATCCTCGTATTTTCCGCTGAACGTTGGCAATATCGCGTCCGGTAATTTTACGCGTCGCGGTCTTCCTATGTTTGCCACGGATTGTACTTGAGGTTCGATTTGAGATTGATGTTCACTGTGACTATTATTCGGACGAATGCTTGTCATGTTCGTACTAGAGCTTAAATTATTCGCAAAAGCATTTATTTGTTGCGGCGGCTGTACGATTGCAGTCATTAATTGTTCGGCATCGGAGAGAACATCTAAATATTCATCTTGTATCTCAAATCTTTCAGTTATCTGTGTTTCTTCGTTTTCTGTATCTAATGACTCTAATTCACTTTGTACATTGTTAAAGTTTTTACACAGATTCTTGAACGCTTCTAATCGCAAGCTGAGTTTCACTAAATTCGGGCTTTCTGTTTTATATTTGTCGAGAAATTTTTTAAAGTTGGTGATCGCGGCTTTAATAACACCGCGTTCACGTTTTAATCCTTTAATCTTCTCCGCGTTAGCCATTTTAGTGGAAAGGGAATATAAAGAGTGGACAAGCGATTATTTTAATACAAGCTTACAGATTTGATGGATATCACACACGATGATCTTTCTTCCCTTGATCGTCTACGGCTACAGTTGTTGTTCGGCAGATTGTTGCACTAATAACAATTTCTTGAACACTCACCAATGTCCAGTAGCTTTGGAATAGATACGATCGCGACAGGTTAGCGATATGTATTTTTTAATTGTAAAACACTCCACAAGTTATAATTGAAGCTGTATAATTGCTGTCTTATAATGAATCGTAGCACTTTTAATGTCAAACGCACCGTTGTATTTTCATGTATTGATACTTTTAGATACAAAAATAATGTGGGGATATCCGGCTCGAAGGACCATGGAAATTTTGTTAAACCCCGACTTAACGTGATTTAACTGATTGTTTATATAAGGATTGTTATTTTATCAGTTTTACAACAGTGACACTACGATTCTGTTATTATTATTTTTTATATATGATTTTGTTGTTTTTTGATGTTGATTGACCACTATGATTTTTTGCAACGTAACACTTTACACAAATGAATTTTTACCCCAACTCCACAATAATTTAAAGTGTTCAATAATCACTTATTGTTCACTTATTATTTATAATTATATCGGCTGATGCATTTCGATGGCGACCCCATCATCGTTAGAGCCTTTCTGATTCGAATCAAAACCTTCTCTTCGATGATTAGGTGCGAAACGCATAACCCGTACACGAAATATTAATTTGGTTTAAATGAAACAAGCTCTTTGAATGGAAGACTGTGTAGTTAAAAATATCCCTGTGTGTGTAAATCTTATCAAGCAGAAAACATTTAAAATCTATGAGTATTTAAGGGGTTATACGCAGTTGCGAGGCGAAAAAATGACGTTTTTTTAGGAATTTTTTTTAGAAACAGTATTTATTTTGCAATTACAAATTATGGTTATTTAAATAGATCCTACTTTCAAGAATAAAATAGCATGTCGATCATAAAAAAATATTGAAGTGCACCGCTCCTGTAGACGATGTCCCGAACGACCTCCAAAAAAAGGCGCTTGGCGGTGATCTCCATATCGGCGGTTTGGATCATCCGAAATCAAAAAATATGGTCAATTCTTTTAAAGGATAGATTAATGCAGGTATTGAACGAAGGAATAATAAAAATTTTCATTTTTGACAAAATGGCGTCTACTTGAAAAACATTTTTCGTTTTTTACTAAAATTTTCGCTCCAAATTGTTTTAAAAAAATAGTAATAATTTTTGTAAACCTTATTCCTTCGTTCAATACTTGAGGAATATATTTAAGAAGATTGTGTGAAAATTTGAGACCGATCGGTTCAGCCATTTCTGAGATATCGAGATCACCGACTATGAAAACACCGTTTTGAGATAAACGCGTTTGAAGTTTCGGAAGTAGTTTACACATAGTTAAAAAATTTTTTTTTCAACTTACATGGTACTCCGGTTATATTATATATATATATATATATATATATATATATATATATATATATATATATATATATATATATATATATATATATATATATATATTATATATATATATATATATATATATATATATATATATATATATATATATATATATATATATATATATATATATATATATATATATATATATACCCCCGTTATCTGCTACTCCGGTTCTTACTTTACTTGCTTTCTAACACTCTGACGCGGCCTTACAAATTCAGGTGTATGTCCGAAAATATTTATCGGATTTACTTCAAATTTTCAGAGAATATACTGAAATATATGTGCATTCCGAAAATGCAAAAAAAAACGATTTTTTGAAATTTCTAACTGCGTATAACCCCTTAAGAAAGATTGGGCGTTTTTCTGTACAGGAACAAAATCACTCATTTGCTGCAAGTAAAAGTGGTAAGAAAAACTAAAAAATATATTCATTGCACAATGTTAAATTTAAAGGAGAGCAGGCCTTAGCAAATCCAGGGACTGCCCATAACTGAACTACCTGAAATTATAGATGGAGGGGATATACGGTAGATCAGATTTTTAACGCAGATGAGATAGCATGATACTAGAAAAAGCTACCATCTCGAACTTACATTTTGAAAAATGAAAGGCGTGCACCAGGGCTGAAAGCTTATAAAGAACGTATAACTCTTCATATGTGTAGCAATCTATCAGAAAATCTGATGATAAACCAATGTTAATAAATCGTTCTTTAAGCCCTCGAGTAATGAAAAACACTGATAAGTCCTAATTATCTGTATTATGGCGATCTAATAGAAAAAATTGGATGACTCAAAAATTGTTTGAGGACTGGTTTTATAATTGTTTTGTTCCTGCAACTGAATGCTATATGATGGTAAAAAACAATTTTCAAGGTTTTATTGCTTATTGATAATACTAGTGGTCATTCTAAGGAACTGCATCATCCAAATGTGAAAATTGTTTTATTTCCTTCCTAATTTCACATCATTAATACAACCACTGGACCAATGAGTCCTCCAAACTTTCAAAACTTATTATATACACTAATTTTTCCTACCATTTTCAATATATTGGAAAATGATATAAACAGAACTCTCATTCAAGTATGGAAAGAATTTCAATTTTAGATTATATTAGAACTGTGTCGTTAGCTTGTGCGGAATTTAACCCATCAACACTTAATGCATATTGGAAAGCTCTTTTATCTCAAATGGTTCAAAAAGGAAATGATATCTCACACCAGGTGTGGAAATAATAAAAACTGCTTCTCGTTTAAGCGGTAAAGGATTTGAAAATATAAACCAGCAAAATGTAGAAGAACTACTTCGGAAAGATACGTTAGATGAAGAGGAATTGATAACATTAATTAATATAGCTGCTTCAAATGCATTGGTAGACGAAAATATGGATGAAGAATGGGCTGCAAGTTTCAATTTAAATATTGTGAAAGGGGACTAGATTTAGTAAATAATTATAACTCTATTTTATTGAAAATGATCCTTCAACTGTGCGAAGTGCAAAATTTAAAAAAAAATAAAAAAAATTGCTCAGCTCCTTATAAAGAAATTTTGGTAAAATTACAAAATAAAACTACATTTGAAAACGATATGTATATTGAAGAAGGCATTTGGCCCTCTAAAAGAAGACCACTACCTGACAGTGATGATGAAAGTTAATATGTAGAGTGTTTGATTTCAAGTTTAAGTTCATTGTTTTTGTTGGAAAATAGCTTTTTAGTTTATTTTTTATTTACATTTCACTTTGTTTTTTTTAAACTATTGAATTCAATAAAAATAAATTGAAATATGTAAATATGTATTTTTTGACTTTTGCATCTATAAAATTTTATTTCATAACTGTATTCATCATAACATAATACCCTAAGAATGCAGCTTTTATATTGTATAACGCAAAACGAATTAACTTGATTTACATACTGTATTACGAGGGTAGTCCCATAAGTACCCGGCCTGACCTAGAGATGGCGGTAGTTGTTTGAAAAATATCACTGTATTAGAAAGTACACAATCTATAAGTATATGTTTCAAGTTTGAGGACGCCACGTTGTTTAGTATTTGTTTGGCAGCCATCAATAGTGACATGTGAATATGTGAACGTTTTCAGTGAATTTGTGAAAATGGAGAAAATTGGTCATCGTTACGTGATACAATACTTTTATTTGAAAGGCCTCAGCCCAACCAATATAAAAGCTGAACTGGATTCTACTCTGGGTGAGTCTGCTCCTTCGTTTACAACAGTAAAATATTGGGTAGCAGAGTTTAAACGAGGCCGTACGAGCTGCCAAGACGAGCATCGCAGTGGTCGACCAAATGAGGTGACGACTCCAGAAATGGTGAAGAAAATCCACAAAGCGGTACTGGATGATCGTCAACTGAAAGTGCGCGAGCTAGCAGACATAGTAGGCATTTTAAAAAGTGCGGTACATCGCATATTATCTGAAAATTTGGACATGAGAAAGCTGTGTGCAAGATGGGTGTCGCGTTTGCTCACACTCGAGCAAAAACAGCGTCGTGAAGATGTTTCCATTGAGTGTTTAGCGAAGTTTCACAGCAACAAAGCAGAATTTTTGCGCCGTTTCATAACCATGGATGAAATATGGGTCCATCACTTCACACCCGAGACAAAAGAACAATCAAAACAATGGACTGAAAAGGGAGAACCGGCTCCAAAGAAGACGAAGACCGTTTCATGTGCAGGCAAGGTCATGGCGTCGGTTTTTTGGGATGCGCGTGGGATAATTTTCATTGACTATCTTGAAAAAAGAAAAACTATCAACGGCGAGTATTATGCGAACTTATTGCAACGTTTGAGCGAAGAAATCAAGCAAAAACGGCCACATTTGGCTAAGAAGAAAGTGTTGTTTCATCAAGACAATGCACCAGCTCACAAATCCGTTATTGCAATGGCCAAAATTAATGAATTAAAGTTTGAATTGTTACCTCATGCACCCTATTCGCCAGATTTAGCCCCCTCGGATTATTTTTTGTTCCCAAACTTGAAAAAATGGCTCAGTGGTCAAAGATTTCCCAACGATGAAGAAGTGATGTCGGCAGTTAATGGGTATTTTGAGGAGCAAGACAGATCTTATTATAAAAAGGGTATCGAACTTATTGAACATCGCTGGGAAAAGTGTATAGAGCTGAAAGGAGATTATGTTGAAAAATAAATATATTTTTTTCCAAAATTTTTGTGTTTTCTTTGTTGGATCGGGTACTTCTGGGACCACCCTCGTATATGTGAGTTTCACTTAACGTGGTCTCCATATAACGCGGTACGAATTATATGATTTATACTAATTCTTATATCGCGATACAAATTAATCACATTATAAAAGGGTTGACTGTGTATATATATATATATATATATATATATATATATATATATATATACGAGGTCAGACAATTAAGTAATGCGACCGATTTTTTTTCTCGGCCTGTGGTAACACTGCGAACCTGTAACTCCGCCACCGTAATAGCAGATCCCTACTCTCT
This sequence comes from Neoneuromus ignobilis, assembly GCA_029203775.1. Taxonomy (NCBI): domain Eukaryota; kingdom Metazoa; phylum Arthropoda; class Insecta; order Megaloptera; family Corydalidae; genus Neoneuromus; species Neoneuromus ignobilis. Next base: position 21,370,632 of record CP092093.1, read on the forward strand.
CGATTGAGACCTTGACCACCCTCGTACGATCATTTCTTCGCCAGCTATTTAGTGTTTTGTAACAACGCGCGAGTAGTGCATGTCACGAAAATGGAACAGAAAAATTTATTACTGGTTATTACTGGTGATGAAAGTTATTACTAAAAAAAAAAAAAGTTATTACTGGTGATGAAAGTTGGTTCTTTCAATATGACCCCGAAACTAAACGACAAAGCCAACAGTGGCTGTCCCCTAGAGCACTAAGGCCAAAGAAGGCAAGTCCAAAGTGAAAACCATGTTGATTTGCTTCTTCGACAGCAAAGGGGTGGTTCACAAAGAGTTCGTACCACCTGGACAAACCGTAAATCAAGTATTCTACCGCAATGTGCTCGAAAAATTACGAAAAAGGGTGCTCAGAGTGCATCCAGAGATCGCGAAGACTTGGGTTCTGCATCACGACAATGCTCCCGACAGGTCACAGTGCGTTCAGTGTCTCTCAGTTTTTGGCGTCTAAAGGCATCGCAACGTTATCACAACCGCCCTATTCACCGGACATGTCACCCTGCGACTTTTTCCTATTCCCCCATATGAAAAAATTCGTCAAAGGTCGACATTTTGACTCCGTTGAAGATATCCAAGAATCTGTGACGAGGGTACTCAGAGAGGTCCCACAAGAAGTGTTCCAGAATTGTTACGAAAACTGGAAAACTCGCTGGAATAAGTGTATAGATGCGGGAGGGGACTACTTTGAAGGGGATAGCAGCGATGTACCTTAATTTTTAAATATACTCGATTTTTGAATTTTGTCGCATTACTTAATTGTCTGACCTCGTATATATACATTTATATGTAAAATAACCCAGAAAATCCTATATCACTTTTGAGATTAAAATAACACCGTTCGTATTTTTCACTTCAAATAACTTAATTCGTCAAAGTAGCCATATTTGCATTGAACTATCCTTTACTAACAAGGAGATAATTTATAAATTCCATTTTTATAAAATTTACAATTTTTATTTTCAAAAAATTAAGAAACATCTGCATTTAAAGCAGTGTCACTATTTAATTATTTATCACGAATACAATTATCCAAAGACAAAAATAAGAAAAGTCTAAGGATGATATTTTTGATGAAGAGAATTTCCCATTCTAAATTCATTATCTTTTCTCTTATTATTGCCGCAATATATGGCTGAAAGTTATCTTTGAAGTACAATATTTATTTTTTATTACGGTTAAAATGTGATCCCAAAAGTTTTTAAGATTTTAACCGTGAAATAAGAGATGCACAAATATTAAGAAACTGTATTTTTTATTTATCGGAAGTTAAAGCATGCGATACCCATTTATTAAATTTCCACCTAATCAGGCTGATTGGTGAGATTTTTTTTATTCAAGAAAGTTGTTCTCACTACGTCTAAAAAACACCACCTGTCCTATTTCTCTGACCAGGGATCAAACGATTTTCTCCCACTTCACAGGTAATAATGTTAGCCACTACACCACCAATTAACAAATATATATATATATATATATATATATATATATATATATATATATATATATAGTAATACCACAATTAATCCTGCTTCGATTAGTCCGGTTTGACTATAGTTCGGTTTGACTATAGTTCGGTTTGAAATTTCAAAAAAAAATTATACGCATGCGCACATTATACGCATTGCATGCGCAGTTCTAGTTTTGTGATCTTTTTTCTTTTTTTATTAGTTAACTTTTTTATTAGTTTTTTTGATTCTTAACTCTAAAGTAAAAACGATTTTTTGATAATTAAATTTTAATAACCCATTTAAAGAAAATGAATTTAAAATGAATGTATAAGCCCCTAATTTTGTTTTGTTGATACATACAAACATTTGAATAAATTACCCTAGTTTCATTTACCGAAAAACAGGAAAAAAATTGTTTACAACCAATTAACGTTTTTTTGTATTTAGTTAATGTTTCGATTAGTCCGGTTTCAATTTGTCTGGCAAATCAATGGAACCGATTAGCCGGACTATACGAGGTATCCTGTATATATATATATATATATATATATATATATATATATATATATATATATATATATATATATATATATATATATATATATATATATATATATATATATATATATATATATATATATATATATATATATATATATATGAAATAATTCGATCGTAAAATTAATATCAATAATATACTCCGATCGTGAACGATTATCTCCGACCTGTAACGATTGCAAATAAACCTAATTCACGATTGCAAATATTACGAGGGGGAGAAAGCAAGGAAAATAGCCCCCGGGGAGGTGTCAGCGAGCATAGAGATCAGGGACAGAGCCCTTTGGTACGTATATAAAATAATTGTTTTTATTTATATTCCACCATAAAAATCTTAAACTAAATTTAAAATAATGATAAAATTAAGATAAGAAAATCATTATTTTTTATCTAACATAGAAAAATACATCATTTTATTTTATTTGATAATTTATTCTTTTAGAAAAACTGTTTTCTTTCTTTTAGGTCACTAAAGAAAAACGCCATTGAACGACAAACTATTTTATTACATTCAAAGATTAAAATTATTTAGGAGTAAATAACATATTTATATTATATTTAAGTCATACTTTATTCAAAACCAAAAACATTCGTTTCTATTTTCCATTTAATGAAGGAACAGACGCAGCAAAATAATTTCATGGAACTTTTTATCTATTCACAGTTCTTTTTTAACAATAATATCGACAATTTTATGTAGTTACCCAACTATTTTGTTGTAAAATGTAACAAACTGAAATTCATCCTTTGATATACAACTTTATTCATGCAATAATTTAGTTCAATATGACTTGACTGTTAATGAGTTCACTACATTCCGAGCATAAATTTAATAAACTATAATCTGAATATAATCTAAATCTGAATATTACCAAAAATTGAAGTACAAAAATTGATAGCACAAAATATTGAAAACACAATTTGCAATAAATGATTAAAATAAAGTAAAAATGAATCTATTCATTTCAGATTATGAAGTCTGAATTATTAATCTAATTTCAAATTACAGAATTTTATATAGCATTTATTTTGCTTCGAACAGATATTTTGAATTTTCAAATGTTGATTAGCGCATCACCAATCTATCTCTTTTTATTTATCTTTCTCTCGTCCTTTCTTTCCTTCTCTCTCTCTCTCTCTTTATATATATATATATATATATATATATATATATATATATATATATATATATATATAAATGCCATATTCCATAAATAATTTAAAATTCCAAATTTCTGTTAAGCATACGAAGAAATTATTTATTTTAATTTTAGAAATCAAATTACACCTAGTATTATGGTATTTAATTTATTTTATTTTTCATTCATACGTTTTTGTTCAACTATTTCAATAATTTTTGACTTCATTATCTACGAGATAGCTTATAGAATAATACAAAACAACAACAAGCATATTTATTTTGATACTATGGCAAATTCACTTTTAACACGAATGAATCACTCACCCCAATACTACAAGATTTTATAAAATTATTCAATAATTACTATTAATTTTGAAACTCCTCGAATTCGTTTTCATATAAATGACGCATTGTTTGTTTATAAGCTGATTCGCATTTCAATAATAATGTCATTATCGTCAGAGCGCTGCATTATAATTTCCAATAATGTAAAAATGTGCATCAACTTATAAACAAATAAAACGAACAATAAATTATTGAACACTTTTATAAATATCTTATGGTGTTGAAGTGATAATTCATTTGTGTGAAAATATTAATAATCACTTATTGTTCACCCTTATTTGTTATACTCATTTCGATGGCCATACCATCTTCATCAGATCATTATTATATTATGTAAATTTTATAATACAGCGCTTTGTATTCCATGATTATAAAAATGTATTTCATAATTTCATTAAAGTATTTTCTTTCTTATAGAAATAAGTAATTTAATGAAATAAATTAGAAATGATTAAACAATCAATTTGTGCATATATATATATATATATATATATATATATATATATATATATATATATATATATATATATATATATATATATATACGAGGGTCGTTTGATAAGTATGGTAAATTTATTTATTGTTTAATTTACTTAATTAAAATATTTTTTTTAATTTAGTTTTTCTTACTTTTTTACCATACTTATCAAACGACCCTCGTATATATTGACAAACCTTTACACAAATGCAATAAACATCTTAAATTTATTTCTTGCTCAAGACTTATTCAAATACAAGTAAAAAAGTTGTCTGGTAATACTGACAATCATTTCAGATTGTTTTTATATAGTTACAAATAAATTAAAACTGTGGTAACACTGAAATAAATGTGACACGCACTTTGACAGTTGAAGTGTGTATTTTGACATAAATATTTGCATGTTTTCAAAATGTTATCTTCAGCATCAGGAACGATTGCTAATAACGGTTGCTATAGCAACGATAGGAATGCAGGATCATCTGAGTTAGAATTTGCGGCAGATCCTGCTACAGGAGGATTTTTCAATACTGATTACAAAAAGTAAGGATATATAACCTATTTTTTGTTAAATATATATTTTATTAATATTTTGTATTTAGTACCAAAAAATAATTGTAATCGTTCAGAATCCTGTGACAATAAAAAATATTTTATTTTAGACATGAAGATTTAAAAGAAATGTTAGATTCTACCAAAGATAGTTTAAAACTAGAGGCTATGAAACGAATTATTGGAGTAAGTTTTGAAATTATAGTTATTATTAAACAAATTTTTATTAATAAATGTTATTTAAAAAAATTGAAAATAATTTTAGATGATTGCTAAAGGTCGTGATGCATCAGAATTATTCCCAGCTGTTGTTAAAAATGTTGTCTCAAAGAATATTGAAGTTAAAAAACTTGTTTATGTGTACTTAGTAAGATATGCAGAAGAACAACAAGACTTAGCTCTTTTAAGTATATCTACATTTCAACGAGCACTTAAAGTAAACAGTATTTGTAAATATTATTTTTCTTATTAAATGAGAGTAATATTGCTTTATTGAATTTAGGATCCTAATCAACTGATACGTGCTGGAGCACTCCGTGTACTATCTAGTATAAGAGTTTCAATGATTGTGCCTATTGTTATGTTGGCAATACGTGATGCAGCTGTAGACATGTCACCATATGTTCGTAAGACAGCCGCACATGCCATACCAAAATTATATAGGTACAGTATTAAAATAATATAATAATTTTAATAATATTTTATATTGAAAACAAATAATAAAAAAATGATATATATATTCAAATTTTGTTATTTTAACTTTTCAATATGCAAACATTTTAAATAAAAGTTATTTCAATTCTAAATAAAACATTGATTTCTTAGAAATTAAAAGACAAAAATTTATTCAGTTTTAATAAAATAAAATATTTATAACAAATAGTTTTATAGTGCTTTAAATAATAAGGTACTCTATTAGATCTGATACAAACATGATTACATACTTACATACACATATATATATATACATACACACACACATACACGCATACATACATACATACATACATACAGGCCCGCCTCAAGGTAATCGGCCGCCCATGTGCAAAAATATTTCGGCCGCCCCCATTCTCAAATTGGACTTTTTCCATGATAGACTATTGAATGATATTTATTAACTTCAAGGGAAAGAATAATCGAAATTTTCAAAGAAATTTATTAGAAATACAATGATAGTATGTGTTTGTATTCGAAAATGGTCTCTCAGTAAAATGTAGGTAAACGCTATAATCAAGTAACGCCGAATAGGTCAAAATATTACATAAGGGCTGATGTAACTAGACAAACTTAAAGAATGTGTTGTTTCACATATCTAAAAATTAAAGGTAACCGAGTGTTTTTCTTGGAATTGGCCGCCCCTAAAGCTCGAACGCCCGTTTGCATTGCACATGTGGAAGGAGTAGGCTTGTGTGTATGTATATATATATATATATATATATATATATATATATATATATATATATATATATGTATTTACATACACTTCTACCATTGCCCTATTTTTTAATCTAAATAAATTATAGCTACAGGATACCAAAAATCACTCTTTAAGCAACTACTAAAAGTAACGTTTTTTTTTTTAACAAAATAAAAAAATATAATATAATTATTTTAAACTCTTTTTTTTATAAGGAACCATAACATACTTTTTATTATATCTTACACAAAAATTCAAATTACCTAAGATAATTTACATATGTGGTCGTGTATTTATAACAAAATAGTAAAGATTTGTATAAGAACTCTAAAACATATATATTGTTTAATACAAAAACTTATGATATAAACATATATTTTTTATGTCAATATTAAAAATTACCAAAAAGTATTATATATTAAAAAATGTCTTCAAAATGATTACTATTTTGTTTGTGTGTATATACACATATATTTATATATATATATACACACATACATATATTGTTTATTATAGTTTGGATTCAGAACAGAAAACTGAATTAGTTGATGTTATCGAAAGACTTCTTGCTGATCGTACTACTTTAGTAGTTGGTTCAGCAGTCATGGCGTTTGAAGAAGTATGCCCAGACCGTATAGATCTCATTCATCGTAATTACCGAAAATTATGTGCATTACTAGTAGATGTTGATGAGTGGGGTCAAGTTGTTATACTTAACATGCTTACTCGATATGCAAGGACACAATTCGTAGATCCAAACTTACATGTAAGATATTAGAAAAAATACTAATTTTAATTTATAATTTATTAGGTATATTTACTTAATAAAACCTTTAATAGAAAATTCAATTTAATATCATACATATATATATATATATATATATATATATATATATATATATATCATACATATATATATATATATATATATATGTGTATGTGTAATATTTATTTATAATGTTTTAATAGGATAGTATAGATGAAAAGTCATTTTATGAATCAAGTGGTGAGGAATCATCGGGAAACGAATCTGAAGAAAAACCAGCAATAACAACAATGAATCCTGATCATAGACTATTATTACGTACCGCTCGTCCTTTATTGCAAAGTCGTAATGCTTCTGTAGTTATGGCAGTAGTTCAATTATATCATCATGCAGCACCCCATCAAGAAGTAGCAATGGCTGTAAAAGCACTTGTGAGGTTATTGAGATCACATACTGAAGTGCAATCCATCGTTCTTCATGCTATTGCTTCTATAAGTATTCAAAGAAAGGTATCTCTATTTTAAAAATGATTTTATTGAATTTAAATTGGAATAATAATATTACATAAATTCATTATCCAGAAATAAACATATGTATACACACACGCACGCACGCGCGCTCACATACATACACACATATATATAAAGATTCAGAGGAGTAAATAAACTTAAACCAGTTTTAATTTATTTGCTGGTAAATGGGAAAAAATGGTTATATAATGTATTATTAACATATTATACCATTTAATAAATATAAACCAATGATTATATATACTCCATTCTTTCATTATCAATTCATATAGAAATATAAATTATCTAAAAGTTTTGCAATGTTTACACCAGAGAATCAATATTAACCCTTTCGCCTACAACATCGTGTGAGACTCGTAGTGAGGAAATCGGGCCCAAAATGATTATCACGTGTGAGAGTCGTGGTATGTCGATCGGGTCAAACAAAAATAACACGTGTCAGGCTCGTGGTTAATTTAAAAAAAATTACATATATATATATTTTAATTTTGTGTTATAAAATTTAAAAATCGTATCATCTAGAGAAAATTTTTTGTAAAAAATTTTTTCAAAAAAATTCTTTTGGAAACTGAAAATTTTAGAAAAAAAATTTGAAAATTTTTTTACATTTTTTTTGGAAAATTTTCTTTGCAATTTTTTTGTGAAAATTCTTTTGAAAGTTTTTTTGAAAATTCATAAACAATAATAATTGTTTATATAATATAACTAAAAATATTTCAAAGTTGGTAAATAACAATTTACACATGTATTTACATGTTATGTGTACGATTGACACAACAAACGGTTAGCCGAACCATGAAATACGTGAAATCGTGTGACTGACCTTGCTATTGATTATGACGCGCGCCATCGAAACTTAAATCATAGGGCAAAGGGTTAAAATACTATAAATTCGCTTTGAGTGCATTAAAAAGTATTTCATAGTTCAAAATAATCATATAGTATACAGTCTTCTAATTCACTAATGTAAGACATTTTTTTTCAAAAATTATAATGCAGCTATATAAAAGAAAACCTATATCACTGTAATGCAACCTGTTACTTGTGCTTACACTTTTACACTTTGAATTTAAAAATTATTGACTTTACTCAATTCAATTGATTGAAATGATTCTAGCAATGTAAAATAACTAATATTTTGAGAATATATATGAAATATATAATATTATTATTAATACTGTACAAGTGAATGAAAATATTTCTTGATCACCAAAATTCTGAAGTTTTATTGTATGTAGTTATTTTTTATGTTTGAATTAAAGAGCAAAATATATCAAATATTCACATTTCATGTTAGTACCTTAATTAAAAAGATAAGTGATTGTCTGAATTTCATTAAAAATACTATGCCGTATAAGAATTTTTTTAATCAAGAAAAGTATATACAATACTACTTTTTCTAAGCATTCTTTTTGAAAAGTAATATGCTTATTGTACAAAATAATACATAAATAATTCAAATAAAACTATTAAGTTGGTGTTACAACTTCTCTGATACACTTTATATATATATATATATATATATATATATATATATATATATATATATATATATATATATATATATATATATATATATATATAGAGAGAGAGAGAGAGAGAGAGAGAGAGAGAGAGAGAGAGTTTATTATTAAGGGTTATAGGAGCTAGAATCCTCCATAAATTTTATGGTAAAAATCAAAATGATGTTTTGTGAAAGAATATATTATCTTTTTTCATATATTAAGCACCAGCTATTGTACTTTATACCATCTGTTATACTTAGCCTCATGGTATACATTGTGAATAGGTAATAGGCGTATACATACGTTATTAACTAGTAAATAAATTGCATATAATATCAGGAGTATTAGGGCCAGTTGTTTCAAACTGTAACTAATTTGATTAGTGTATTCCTAATCATGTTCAAGTAGACACATGTTACTTCAAATTTTGTTATCTTATTATTTAACATGTTTTACTAATTGATTATTATTAATAAACTGAATAAACAATTATATAGGTGACCCATGTGAAATTGAAGTGTTTCGACATATATTTACTTACTTACTATTATTTATTATTCTTTACTATCTTCAGTCTCATTTTATATATATATATATATATATATATATATATATATATATATATATATATATATATATATATATATATATACTGCCGACAACCTCATCTTGTAAAAAATAACTATCGAGAAGGAGTAAACCCCAAATAAAAAAATCTTCACCAATCCGCCTGGTCAGCGTGGTGAATATGACCAAATACCAGTGAATGGTAGCTTTCATTGAGGTTTTCATTCAGTAGTGGATTGATATGGGCTTTATGATGTGATGATGATAATATATATATATATATATATATATATATATATATATATATATATATATATATATATATATATATATATGCTCTAATGAGACTGAAGAATAGTGTGTGTGTGCGCACGCTTGTAATTCCCAACATACATCTTTCCATGTAATTCCCTACATACATCTTTCCATACTTCTCTCTATTGAATTGATCTGCTGAATCATTCTGGCATTCAAGACTCATCTTTCACTGCCATATTTAACACGAAATCCTATTTTGTTTACAACAAAAGATTAAAAAATGTTTATTTTCATATAGAATACAAAATATATGCATATGTTTATATATATATATTTTCACACTTAACAACAATTCAGTTGTATACGATGTGTTTTCTTCTGTAAATAATTGCAAATTATATGATAAAAATATATTTTTTTTAATATCTGTTAAAACATTTATATTAATATATAATTTCTAATGATTATTTCATAAAAGTAAATATAAATGAAAAAATCAGTACTCTAACAATCAAACTTAGATAAAAAGTACCTTAAATTGACAGACATTCAGTTGTATATAATAGGTACATAAGTAAACAAAAATGAACAAAAATAAATCATGATCAAATCATCAGCTAAGCACTTGCACACATTAACATGTTATTTTAAAGACCATTCCCTCTTTAGCTGTCAAAAATAGGAAAATTGGAAAAAGTGGTTGAATTTTGATGAATTTTTTTATAATTATTCATAATGAGCAAAAGTACATCAATTGATATCCAATCGTTAGTTATTTTCCATCGAGAAAAGGGAAAATCTTAAAGTGAAATCAGTGGTATTGTAAATCTACAGTTCAAAAAATTTCTGAATGATACTATAAAGAAGACAGAATAGATAATTTACTGAATACAAATGGACCGAGAAAAATTACACTATCAGATATCAAATTCATTATACGGGAAATCAAGAAAAATTCGAAACTAACTGCAGTTGAACTCACTAAAATGCTATTTGAATTTAATGGTACAACTCTAAATTTGGTCACAGTAAGGAGAATTGTAAGGAAAACAGGTTATTTTTCGCATATAGCTACAAGAAAAATATTAATAAGTAATATGAAACGAATAAAAAGGCTGAAATTTGCATTAAAATATAATAATAAATGTATGGATTTTTGGAACAATATAATTTTTATAGATGAAAGTAGGTTTACTTTGTTCCAAAGTGATAAATGATAAGAAAAAGTTTGGAGAAAGCTAAATGAAGCCTATAATGTGAAAATCTTATGTTCTATGATAAAGCACGGAGGTAATAGTGTTATGGTTTGTGGTGCCATGGGTCATAAAGGTGGTGGTAATTTAGTATTTATAGAAGGCATTATGAATAAGGAAATATATTTAAATATCCTGAAGAGAAATTTGAAGGAATTAGCACAGAAATTGGGGGCTGAAAACACATTCCACTTCTATCAAGACAGCGACCTGAAACATAAATCACTCTCTGTTCGAACGTAGTTACTATATAATTATTCTAAGGTTATGGAAATGCCACCTCAAAGTCCAGATCTGAATCCGATCGAGCTTCTGTGGAAGCACCTTGAAAAAAAAATACGATCTTACACTGTATGGATCAAAAAACATTTACAAGTAATAAAAGAAGAATAGTCCAAAATTCCAACAAAAATTACAAATAAATTAGTGGAATCTATACCCAATCGTTTATTGGTTATTATTAAAAATAAGAGCAATCCAACCAAATATTAAAAATAATATTTTTTACATCATTATCCTTCCATATACAACTGAATATTCTTTCATTTTATGCATTTTTTTAAATAATTTATTTGTTATGCCCTAATGATAATAGTTTTTGTTCATTTTTTGAAAAATTGTAGTAATTATCATAGTAATAAATTTAGTTAGGCAAAATTTAAAATTAAAATATATTTTCCTGTAATTATTCAACAATACTTTAAAAAATAGTCCGTATACAACTGAATGTCGTTAACTGTGCATATATATATATATATATATATATATATATATATATATATATATATATATATATATATATATATATATATATATATAGTGTATATTTACATTAAATTATTTTTTAGGGATTGTTTGAACCATATCTAAAAAACTTCTTCGTGCGTACTAGTGACCCTACGCATATAAAAATTATAAAATTAGAAATTTTAACAAATTTAGCAACTGTAGGCAATGTATCGATGATTCTTTGTGAATTGCAAACATATATCACAAGCAACGATAAAAAATTTGTTGCAGCTTCAATTCAAGCAATAGGCCGATGCGCATGTAATATTCAAGAAATTACAGACACCTGTTTAAATGGATTAGTTTTACTTTTATCAAGTAAAGATGGTAAGTTTTCCATTTCATTTGCCTACATAACAATTGAACATTATGTGTACAATAATTAAAAATTAATATTGTTATTGCAGAAGCTGTAGTTGCTGAAAGTGTTGTAGTAATCAAACGTTTATTACAAACACAAGCCACAGAACCTGGAGATATTGTTGCAAATATGGCTCGACTGTTAGATTCAATAACAGTTGCACAAGCACGAGCTGCTATTTTGTGGTTATTAGGAGAACATTCACAAAAAGTAAAAAATATTGCTCCAGATGTGTTACGTAAACTTGCTAAAAGTTTTGTTGATGAGGTATGTACAAATGCATAATTATAATATTTTTTCGGAAACAAAAAAATAAATCTTTATAAATATATATATATATATATATATATATATATATATATATATATATATATTTATTTATTTATTTATTTTATTTATTTATTTATTTATTTGCACATTTTTTTTATTTATTTATTTGTATGTGTAATTTCTTTTGTTTTTGAAAATTTCTTTACAAATATGAATTTACATATATTAAAAAAAAATGCAATACAATATAAATATTAAAAATTTCATTTAACAACTGAATGATACCAAATGTCTTAATATTTTTACTGCATCATTACTGACTGAATACTAATTAAGTATTTCACAAAATACAATATTTATTAAATTCTTCATCAAAAGTCAAATTTTTATTTATGTTTTCCAAATATTATGTATAATAACATATCTCCCTTAGTAGATAGAGCTATATCGATTATAACAATATATTCCTATTCATATATACTTATTAATTACATTACAAATTTATCAGCTAGTAATTAGTAAAGTGTTTATATATACATATATATATATATATATATATATATATATATATATATATATATATGCATGTGCAATATATATATATATATATGCACGCGCATACGCATGCAATGCATATGCGCACGCATGCACGCACGCATATACGCATGCGTAATAACGCACGCATGTACGTACGTATGTATGTACGTACGTATGTATGTATGTATAATGTGATAATAGTATATATAGTAAAATAATGCTAATTATAATGCATTATTTAATCCATTTTTATCAGATTTTTGTTTCTTTTAAAATTTAAAATAAAATTTATTATACAGCAGAGAATTGAAAAGACCAAAATAATAAATTAATTTTTATGAATACGAATATAATGGGGAAAAAATGATAATAAATAGTATTAAATATTTTTAGTATAAATTTTACTTTTTTAATATTAAAAATAATTATTGTAATTGTCAAAAATTAGAATTTAATTTTTGAAATTAATAATAAATATTTTTTAAACAATATCTTAAATTTATGAAATTTTATTTTATAAAATTTTTCTTTTTGATATAATACTATTCTTCTAAATATGAGTAAGTAAATTTTAAAATTTAAACAAATATTTATTCATATGTTTGTGTATTTTTCTCTTATTGAAAATTACTAAATAATCGATATAATTCTGTATTTCAAACAGATCTATATTTTTTCAGTTTTGCAACTGGTAATTTTCTTTGATGAATTAATAATTGTAAAAACCCAGTTCATTATTAAATTTTAAATTGAACAGATTAATATAGTTTTTTGGTTCCATAGTTGAAAACAAATAATAATATTTTATTTTATATCTATGTATCTTTAAAATATTATTTTTAAATTCTAACTTTTTTTACTCTAAAAAATTTATTTATATCTGTATAACTTATCATTTTTGCGCTAATTAATCACATATCCCAACACCATAACATTTTATAAAAATATTCAATAATTATTTATTGTTCGCTTTATTTGCTCATGCACATTTCAATAAGTCCATCACCATCAAAGTATTACGTTGTAAAATCATTAGAAAAATATAATTCAATAATGTTAGTATAGCCCTGATGATAATATATCCATCGAAATTAAAATAACCATATAAAATGTGATTAATAAATGATTATTACACTATTTTATAAAATATTATAATGTTGGTGTAAGTGATTTATTTGTATAAAAATGAATTATTCGCGGTATTAACCGAATTATTACATATACTTTTGCAATTTTTTGTTAAATTCATCAACTTTTTTGATTTTAATCAACTATATAAAAAGATTTATTATACATACATACATACATATATATATATATATATATATATATATATATATATATATATATATATATATATAAAATAGATCTCTCATTTTTTTAATGTACTATTTTATGCATCCTGTCCAAATTACAGTTATATCTGAAATTGAATAAGAATATCACTCATTTTAATTATATAACATTTAATGTACCTGATTTATATCTACAATTTTCAAATATATCTATAAAACGTATAGCAAACAAATATAATGATAGTAGAAATAAACGTAAATTAATTTTGTATTAAAAAAATCGATTATTAACTTATTCACTTGTTATATTTTGTGTTATTAAGATAATTGAAAACCTGTGTAATGAATTATATTGATTTAATTAACAAGTTACTAATTTAGAAAAAAAATGTGACACAATGTGATGAAAAAAGTAAATAAGAAAGGGAAAAAATTTTATAAACTTTTTTAAACAATAGTGATGTTCTCAAAATAAATGTTTTAAAACAAATGCATGTATGGGGGGGGGGGGAAGAAATCATAAAAAAACTTAAAAAGTACAAATCAATATGTGATTAAAATGGTAAAATCACTACTTTTCATTTTATTTTCATAAATTTTATAAATATAAATGTATTAATAGTGTAGAAGACTCAACAAACTTTAATTTGCAGTTTCTTAAAAAAAATTAAAGTAAGAAAAAAATGGTATTGAACACAAAAATTGTACTGAAATACAAATATACAAAAATCACAAAATATTTAAATTATGATGGGAACATTTATTTTAGTAGCAGATCTGAATATATTAATTTTTGTCTCATCACTACAAAATATTTCACCATTTTTTTAAACCTAATAAATCAAATAAATTTTCATATTCAATAGTATTTTTTCTGTCTTATTTTTTTTACATTTAAGCAACGTACTTTACACATGAATATATTATCTAAATTAATTTGCTATATTCTTTTACAGAACATTCATGTATTTATGTTTATAAAATTTATACAGATGGATTTTTTTTTTATCATTGTGATCATACCATTTATTACAGATTTTAGAAATTTTTACAAGCCTTTCTCTATGCTTCGTAATTTTTCAGTTTTAAAATATTTGTTATAATGTGTTGAGAACATCCTAGTATTACATAATTTTTTTCTTTCTCAACTTATATATAATTTCCTTTTTTTCAGCATAGTATTTTCCACATCCCATATTTTATCCTAAATCAAAAACTTACCCTAAAACAATATAATTCATAATAAATTTTAAATTCCTATAAAATATACGATATAACAGGTTATACATTATTTTTAGCATAAAATCAATTTACACTTATTTTATATAGCATATATTTATACATTTTCTAAACATACTTGAATTCATTATATGGATGAAGTTAACAAATTATTTAATCTAAAAATATGTAGTTATGTAGTTATATATTAACTCAACACTAAATATGACTGTAACAGGATGTTATGCCTAAAACATTATAAGAAATTTAGTCACATATTTACATATAATACTTTTATAACATAGTTTTAATATGAAACAGTTCAACTTTCAAAAGCAATTTTGAAGTTACAGAGACATTATATATATATACATACATACATACATATATATATATATATATATATATATATATATATATATATATATATATATATATATATATTTAAAAAAATATGAATTAAAAGTATACTTTTTTAAAGGGCACTAAAATACATATTTGGTGTCCATTTTTTTTTAGATTTAAAAAACTTAGCTAGGTTGAAATTGAAATAATAAGTTTAATTTAATAATGGTGTACTTAAAAGACATTTTATTAACAGCAATATCATTGACAATATAATCTGTTAAGCAGTGCAGGTTTTTAAAAAAATGTACATATTTGCATTATGAAAAAATGCATTTATTAAATTCTTTACTGTTCTTAGAACACATCCAATTGATAATATAAAGTATATAATTACATTTAATTCTAATTAATTTTAAAAAAAGTAAAATTACATACACATGCATATAAAAGTAAATACGTTCATTTCATTATAAATACACAAATGACAAAAGTCATATTAATAAAATAAAAAAGTATATTAAATTATGACATTATAGAATACACAAAAATAAATATAAATTTAAAATTTTTTAAAGCACATGTAATTTTCACCTTTTGATAATATCTAGGTAAAATTTAAATGTTAATATACTCTTAGAAACTAATTACATTTAAATTTTATTTATTGTTAAACAAGATAAATTTGGAATCTACTTAAATTTAAACTAAATATGCACCTTTTTGAAAATATATTGTCTTTAAAAAATACTGATAAATTACACTAATGCAGCCCAATATTTACATATCAGTAAAGAGGATATTGTGTATTCTATTTATGAAAAAACTTGAATAGTTTATTGGATGGTTTTTATTTTAACTGCAGAAGTATTAATCTTCCTTCATCCATTTTTGTACCAAATCTATTGGAGGCATTTTCCAGCCCCATTTATTTGTAAGTACACTATAACCTTCTGGTGAAGTGCTATACATTTCAATTGCCATAGATTTTTCTTTTCTGGTCCACTGTTGTTTGTAACTAAACAATTCCATTTGTACTATAGTTAACAATGTAGGGTTTACATATCTTTTCAATTGCCGATAGATTTTTTTTTTACTCGGAACATATTTATGAGTAATATTCCGTACCTGACGTTGCTTATAAGAAAAAAATAATTGTTTTAAATTTGCAATTTGTTTAGCATTTTTTCTAATCTGCTTTATATACTCTTTTTGATGTGGATACGGTTTTATAGATAATTCACATTCGTTATTCATTTCATAGACTGAAATTTCATTTGTCGGCACAGATGACTCTTTAGGGTGTATTTGATTTTTCATAATCGGAATATCTGAATTCAATTGAAATAGCTGTGTAGGTTGTAAGTCGACAGAATCATATGTCTGTTCTGAAATATTATCAGTATTTTTTATAACATTGATTGATCTTTCATCGCTTAGAGTTTCATTTTCTTTCGCATCAAATATTTGATTTAATATAACATCTTGATTTTCATGATTAATACTTATAGAATATACTAATTTATTAGGATTATCTCCATTTTGCTTTTTTGATTCACTTGGTGAAGCACTTGTTAAAATAGGTGAATAAAGTGGATAAAGATCCGAGTGTAACTCAGTAGATTTATTTACAGGAACTATTTCAAAATTTCCATCTGTAGAAGAAAGAGAGTATACAGACTCTTTTTCTTCACATATGACAGATTGAACATTATCCAAGTTCTGTGTTTTTTGACTGGTTTCATTTAAATGGATTATATTACTAGAATCAGTATTTGAAAATACTTTTGTATTGACTATCTGTGCTTTAGATTGCATGACAGGTGCAATAGATTTATTTGAAATAACTTTAAGAGTAATTTTTTTCCCTGGTCGTTGAGATGTTACTTCACGTATTTCATTATCAACATTTGATGAATTTATTGATGAATCGTTATAGTTAAACTTATTTAATTCAGTTATTTCTGACAGTAAAAAAGTTGTTTTATCAACACTTGTTGGTATAAGGGTGATATCTTTATCATTTCTAGAACTGTCAACATTTTGATTTTCTGTATCATAAGGTAATTTCAGATCTGTTTTAATATCAGTTAAGTTTACTTTATTCAGTTCTGGTGCTACAAGCATGTAATCTGTAGATGTCGTTTGATTTTCTGGATTTTCTTTATGACAAACTGGCACTACTTGAATTTCATTAATACTGTTCCCATCATCACCATCTGGGTCTATTGTTGGTATTGCAAATGGTGTAAGCCGGTCATGCTTATAATTCATAAAACAGTTTTCTTCAAAATGATATTCGCATACAACTTTATTGCGAAGTTTTTCTTTTGGTAAACAATGAAAATGTGGTTTCTGTGCATTAATTATCCATTTTTCACATCTTTTTACATCACGAACTGGATAGTGAAAAAAATGAAATCCATTTATACTTGCATTTCTACATTTCCTAAATGTGCACTTACAACCTCCCATGTTTGTCAATTCAACAATTAAATGTATGTCATAACAACAAGGTTATGTTTTTATAAAAACTAATTTATGAAATTATATTTAAATTTATAAGCATATTTTATACTTATATATTATTAATTTTAGTACGCACCCTTTTAATTATAAATAACTTAATTAGAAACATCGAATTCTTAGTTTTTATGCAACTATTAAAACGCCACAGATGACAACTTCAATATTCTATATGTATTGCATATAGAAGGATGTCAAAATGTTCATATATACTGCTAAGTTTGCACATTCTTATTACCATTGTTAATAATTTGATTATGTTTATAATATTAAACTATGTAATTTTATGTTTTTAGCACGATATAGTCAAATTACAAGTTTTAAATTTGGCTGTTAAGTTGTGGTTAACAAACAAAAAACAAACGGCACAATTATGTCATTATGTATTCAATTTGGCACGTTATGATCAGAGTTACGACATAAGAGATCGAGCGCGATTTCTTCGCCAATTTACAATATCTGCAGAAGAAAAAAATATTTTAACAGAGCATGCATCATCAATATTTTTAAAAGCAAAACCAGCACCTCAACTTCAATCTCGTTTTAAAGGTAACAATCTTACACAAATGTATAAGAATACACATGATCTTTAATTATACAGTATTACTTAGAATCAAAATGAAAAAAAAGATATTACTGAAGCATATATGAGCCGTATTTTTAGAAAGTGGAATAAGTCCATTTTATTCATACATTGAGATATATTTAAAGGTTTGTGTTTGAATTAACTAAAAATATTGGCAAACGTTAATAAATTCGGTTATGTTTTTAAAACTATTAACTTTTTAAATTGTATTATGTAATAATAATTAATAAAATTGTTAAGAATATAACCTATTTTTTTAGCTACAAATGGACTTATATCACTTTCAATAATAACAAATTATTAAGTAAACGAAAAATCGACTTTATCAAGAAATATTTTTAGTTATATAAAAATTTATAAATAAACTATTATTGTTTGTTTATAAATTTTCCAAAAAAATTTCAAAAACTTTTTAACGCGTTGACGCTCACTTTGAAATCCATGATGGACAACAAAAACAATTTTTTTTTGTTAATTAGTTGATTCTTGGGGAGTTCAATCAAGATTTCATACTTACAGAATAAAATTATTATATTTTCTAACAAATTTTCCTAAAAAATGGTAGACGTCTATAGCCATCATTTGTTTTTAATAGCTCGATTTCTCTGATACACAAAAGACAACTATAGAAATTTTGGTAGCTGTATAGATTATAACGATATTTTTTGAGAATAATTTAGTAAAAAGAAACAAATATATTTGTATAAACATGTAGCTAGATTTTTCCTTAATACAAAATTTAAAAATTCAAGAACAAAAATTTATAATAGCGTAACAAAAATTCAAAAATCCATTTAAAGATACAAAATCCAATTTTGAAAAACATTTGTAATGAAAAAAAGCAGAATAGCAAATTTTATAAAAAATTTACAGTAATAATTTCAAACAAAATTTTTGAAACTTCCAAAATCACACTTGAAAAGAGACAGATAAAATGTATAAAATGTTTGCAACTATGCACGTTGTTAAATTCTACGAGCTCGCTTGTCGCAACCAGTTTCCAATTCTGGGAATAATTGAAATAAAATGACTGTATCACTTAATGAGAAATATTTCATCATTCATACTTGGAGGAAGATTGAAGAATTTAGAAGAAAATGGATTTAACAGTGATGTACATTTTAATCATTTATTTATAATACGAAGAATATAGGACGGCAATTACCGTCATTTGCACCTACAGTCACGAACATTGGACGGCTATAGATGGCATTTACATCAACGTGTTAAAGAAATTTTCAAAAAAAAAATTTTGGAAAATTTATAAACAAACAATAATTGTTTATTTATAATTTTTATATAATATAACTAAAAATATTAATAATAAAATCGATTTTTCGTTTAATAAGAGGGGGGGAAAAGAGAGATACTTGTTTTATTCATCAATCTATAAGGTATTACAATTATATTCGCCTTATATAAAATAAAGTGAACAATTTCATAATTTAAAAACATATGATCAGTAAAAACACAACACTAATACATTAATATTCATATTCACTTTTATTTTTATAGTACCAAAATTATTTCATCAAATATATTTTACATAAACAAATGGATAATTAGCAAATATTAAACATTTATTTAACAATTCATTCATATATATTTCATATTTCAATGAATATATTAAAACAAAAACACACGCACAAAATATTAATTAGTGAAATGTATTTTTTAATAGAATTTGTTTTGAAACTGTGGTGAATTCACTTTCACACAAATGAATTATCAACCCTAATACCACAAGATATAAAGTGTACAGTAATTACTTATTGTTCACTTTGTTTACTTATAATAATAATAAGCTAATGTAGATTTCAATGGTGATGCCTTCATCATTAGTGTTATGCTATAAAATCTAATGATTTTTTTTAGCTTTTATAAAAATAATTATATTTAAATATTTGTTTGTATATATACATACAGGTATATAAATATTATAATTTAATAACTGATTCATTGTAAACATATATAACTATAGACCGAGAACAATTTCAACTTGGATCATTATCTCACTATATAAATTCTCGATCTTCTGGATACAGAGATCTACCACCATTTTCAACTGAACCTACATCATCTTCTTTGCGTGATGTTGAAAATGAAATGGAAAATGTGGTTCAAGAGACTACAAAACAAGTAATTTAAATAATATTGCTTATTATTTATGTAATTAAATGTATTTATATTTATATATATTCATCAAAGTCATATTGAAGTCATATTAAAGTAATTCATTTTAAAGTCATTTTGGTCATTTTAAAGTCATATTGAAATATATATATATATATATATATATATATATATATATATATATATATATATATGTACATTTCATTGTTTATTTGTAGAAAGCAAAAATATTTTACTCAGACACCGAAGAAGCTTCTTCAGCAGCAGAATATAACAGTAAAGAAAGCTCTAGTGAAAATAGCACAGAAGATAGTTCATCAGAAATATCTGAAAGTGAAAGTAATGAAGAATCATCAGATGTAGAACAACCTAATAAAAAGTATATCTTACATTTTCATCATATTTTTCTCAATTTATTTACTTGTTATATTATTTTAAGGGATAATGCAGTAAAAAGTTCAGATGATGAACATAGTGATGTTTCACAGGATAGTGAATCAGACAGTGATTCATCAAGTTCTAAAAGTGCTTCCAGTTCCAGTGTTGAAAGTAACAAAGTAAATGCATCAGATCCAAAAATAAGCAATTCTGAAAAACCATCAGTCAGAAACAATTTAGATTTATTACTTGATCTCGATGACATTCCAGAAATAACACCTGTCATGACTCCGTCCATTGGTGGATTTTTAACACCTTTAAATAATTGTGTGACCAATAGTTCAGAACTTTCAAATATCAATACTGTTAATATAGTTCCACCAAGCTACATACCCCAAAAAACAACTGAATTATTAAATCGAGTTTCTGGACATGGCTTAAATGTAGTTTGTAGGTTTACTAGGTCCCCTCATTTATTTTCTCCAAAAATGGTTTCAGTAGAATTAATGTTCACTAATGAAGGAAGTGAACCAGTGACAGATATTAGAGTGGGCAAAAAGGTAATAAAATATATATTTTTAACTTTTAAGTTAATAATTTATAAATATTATATATTATTTACAACTTATATGCAATATAAGTTTTAAATAATATATATGTTTATTTATAGAACTTACCATCAGGAATATTTGTGCATGATTTTGCAACAATTGCAGTTCTGAATCCAGGAATTAGTTTACCTGGAACACTTGGTATTGACTTAAATGATTCCACACAAGCTGTTAATTTAGAAATATTATCTTCAGCTGGTAATTTCTTTAATAGAAACATTCTATTTATTATTTGTACTTATATATATATATATATATAATATCATGTATTTACATTTTTAGGATCTTCTGTCATTCAAATTAAAGTTCCTATGGGAGAATTGGTACAGTCTGTTAATATTTCAGAAACTATGTTTACACATGAGCAAACAAGACTGAAAGGAATGTATGAACACTCCACAGTTATAACATTATTAGAAAATGTTAATATAACAAATACGGTATTAAAATCTGTGAATTTAGCTCTTGTTCTTCCTGAAACTGATTTATTAAGGTAAATTTTAATAAAAAAAATCGTGTATATATATATATATATATATATATATATATATATATATATATATAAACTTACATACATATTTTTAGATACACAGGGCAAACATTATCATCTGCATCACTTGTACTAGTAGTTATAAAAGTAATGAATGAAAAAGCGAATGTTTCAGTTCATTGTGAAAAAATAACTGTAGGATCAATGTTACTCAATGAAATATGCTCAAATCTACGATCTAATAAATAATTAAAGGAAATAAAATTTCATTCTAAAAATTTTCATTGATTAACATTTTAAAGTCAATAACAAATATTTTAATGTTTATGTTAAATAAGAAATACTTTTAAGTTCATAAATCATGAATAAAACAAGATTTTTTAAATTTTAAATGCATAATGTTATAATAAAAGTTTATTGTTCATTAACTTTAGTTTTTATATTAAATGGTCACCATTACAATAATATAAAAAAATTAAATACAAAATTATCAAGAAAATAAATCTCCAGTTCGATTTTTTATTTTCACAATTAACTCTTTGCACTCGAGGGCTCCGGAATGGAGCCATTTAAAATTTGTCTTCAAATTCGAGGGCTTCGCTACGGAACCAACGCAAATAATTTTCAATTCATAACATAAAGACAAAAACAAATCGTAATAACTTCACTTATTCATTTAGCGAAGTGTAAATTTAAGTTGGTGCTTCAAGATGCTGAGGCTATTAGTGAAAAAAAGCTTCAAGTGCAAAGGGTTAATTATTTATATTGTTTTGAAAATTTAAAAAAATATAAATTCAACTGTTAACTATTATCAGACTATTACTGATATACTAAAATGACAAATCATCAAAAAATTTATTGTCACATTTATTACATCTAAACATCCAAAAACTCGTTTAACTAAGTGTAATAGATAATAATTTAACATATACAAGTGCTATATAGCAACTCATCTGAAATAAACAAGTGTCCAATGACAACTAACTGATCTGTACATATATATAATTCATTTGCTTGTCATTAAAAATATGTTAGCAAAAAATAACCATTAAGGAGAACATTTTTTTGTATTATAAAAAATTCTTAATATAAATTACAAAAATAAAAATTACAATATATAATCATTACAATTATTAAAACAAAGTGTAATTAAAAAAATCTAAAATAATTTCACTAAATAAATATTCAAAGACAATTATTCTAGAATCACTTTTTAGTTTGGTTTGTTACAAATAGAAGGATTGAATATAATTGTAGTCGGTTATTTAATTTTTGTTGATATTTATTTGAACATAAACATTTTTCTAAAAATATAAAATTAATCTCACAATGCATAATATAATTTATTACTAAGAATTATTGAAAATCAATTCTAAAAAATATAGAGTTCGAGACAAACATACAAAAGTGCACACTTTTAAAATTCATTAATTGCTATCTTCAAAAGAATTTTGAAAAAATATATCTTATAAAAAAAAATACTCTCAAAAAATTATACAATACTGAAAATAATTTAAGTATAATAATAAAATTACAATCAAAAGAAATTATAAATAGAAAAAAACTACTATTAACCTTTTGCGCTGGAAAGACGTACGTAGCATGTCGCTTGTTATTCATCACAGTCAGACCCGCCCCAAGGGAATCGGCCGCCCGAGTGCGAAAATATTTCGGCCGCCCCCATTCACAAATTACATTGTTTCCATGGCAGACTATTGAATGATATTTATTAACTTCAAGGGAAAGGATAATCGAAATTTTCAGAGAAATGTGTAAGAAATGCAATGATAGTATGTGTTTGTATTCGAAAATGGTCTCTCAGTAATATGTAGTTAAACACTATAATCAAATAACACCGAACAGGTTAAAATATTACATAAGGGTTGATGTGGCTAGACAAACTTAAAGAATGTGTTGTTTCACATATCTAAAAATTAAAGGCAACCGAGTATTTTTCTTGGAATCGACCGCCCCTAAAGCTCGGCCGCCTGTTTGCATTGCACATATGGAAGGGGCAGGTCTAATCACAGTCATGGAAACGACGTGTATACACGTCGTTCGTTCAGTGTCTAAACAAATCAGAACGTGCTATACACGTCGAGTGCTATTAAAAATAAGTACGATTGTTGTGTTTGTTATAAAGTTTTGTTTGTTTTATAAAGGTAAGTTGAATTATATATTGTAAAATAATCTTAGTATATTTGACATTTACACATAAAAAAAATAAATTAAGATCCCAAAATGGAAAGCGGTAGTGAAGAAAGCGACATAATTCGTTCATACTCAAAAAGAAAACGGCGGGCTATTGAAGATGAGGAAACTAATAGCACATGCAACGATATCGTTGTACCATTTCGTAAAACGTAGATTATTAGATAATGATCATGATGATAGCGCAGACAGTGATGTAATTTCGTATGAGGAAGATGAAAGTAAAGCTGAATGGGTTTGGAAAAAGGAAGAAAATTGTACCAAAGTGTGGCAGTATTCTAGAATTCCCGGAATAGAACAATCCATTTTAGATTCATTAGATGGGAATGTCACACCTTTACAAATGGTAACCGCGATATTGGAAGAAAATTTTTAAAAAATTTTAGTTACAGAAACTAATCGTTATGCAACGCAAATAATGAGTGAAGGTCGAAGATTTAAAAAATTTGAAAAAATTGGGTAAAAACTAATGTGAATGAAATGAAAGCATACTTTCCGTTGTGCATCTTGATTTCGCAAGTAAAAAAAAATCCTTAAAAAACTGTTGGTCAAAAAGGGCTGTAATTGCGACTCCAATATACTACAAAACGATGCCTTTGTGGATATTTATGCAACTGACTCGATTCTTACATTTTACGAACAATGAAGTTGTGGATAAAAGTGATTGCTTAAATAAAGTTAATTATTTATAAATTTTAACATGTTTACACTCCTAAATGAACATGTTTACAATCCTGATTTATCACTCGATGAGTCTCTAATGAAATACAAAAGTTGCTTATCGTATAAACAATTTAACCCATCAAAAAGAGCTCGTTTTGGTGTCAAATTTTATAAATTGTGTGAATCGAAATCAGAATATTGAAGTAAATTTAAAATTTATACAGGACAAGATGTGACAGAAGATCCGTTACATAGTGAAAATCAGATGTTATCGGGACAGTCAGGTGTAATAGGAAAAATATGTCTAAAAAATTTGTAGCTGCAAAATTGAAAAGATCTGAAATCCTCTACAAATCTTATAATGGCATTCTAGCTCTAAAATGGAAGAATAAAAGACACATAACTTATTTTCAACTAAACACACACGCACACGCAACACACACACACACACACACACATATATATATATATATATATATATATACGAGGTCGTTTGATAAGTCCGTGTAAATTCCGAAAGATGGCACCACTGGTGCATATCGAGGTTATTTTTAATTAGTAGCACCTCTTGGAAGAACACACATCAAGTTTCAGCCATATCGGTCTATTCCTTTGTGTTTGACAATCGTTGGAATCAAGGAAATCGAGTGATTGTCAAATAATGGACGAAAAAGAATTTCGCGTGTTGATTAAACACTACTTCATTAAAGGCAAAACGCCTCAGGAGACTAAACAGAAGCGTGATAAACATTATGGTGACTCTGCACCTTCGATTAGTGCGGTTTATAAGTGGTTTCAAAATTTTCGGAGTGGCCATATGAGCACAAGAGACGCTGAACGTTCTGGACGCCCTGTTGAGGTCACCACTCCAGAAATCATTGATAAAATCCATGATATGGTGATGGATGACAGAAGAGTGAAAGTGCGTGAGATTACTAGTGCTGTAGGCATCTCGTGTGAACGGGTACATAATATTTTGCACCAACATTTGGACATGAAAAAGCTATCCGCCAGGTGGGTGGCGATTGCCGCGATCGACCAAAAACGAGGTCGTGTGAAGTGTTGCAAGAACGGTTTGCAGCTGTTTCAGCGAAATCCGCAGGATTTTAAGCGTCGTTTCATCACTGTATATGAAACATGGATACATCACTACACTCCTGAGACCAAAGAGCAGTCTAAACAATGGGTTATCAAGGGGGAATCTGCTCCGAAAAAGGCGAAGACAATTCCTTCGGCCGGGAAGGTTATGGCGACTGTCTTTTGGGATTCGCAAGGAATAATCTTTATCGACTATTTGGAAAAGGGTAAAACCATTACAGGTGCATATTATTCATTGTTATTGGATCGTTTGAAAACCGAGTTGCAAGAAAAACGTCCCCGATTAGCCCACAAAAAAGTCGTCTTTCATCACGACAACGCACCAGCTCACACCTCAGCAGTTGTGGCCGCAAAACTAATGGAAATAGGGTTCCAAATCGTTTCACATCCCCCCTATTCTCCAGACTTGGCTCCATCGGACTATTATTTGTTCCCTAATATGAAGAAATGGCTCGCGGGAAAAAGATTTTATTCGAACGAGGAGGTGATTGCAGGAACGAATGACTATTTTACAGACTTGGACAAATCCTATTATTCGGAAGGGATCAACAAACTAGAGCAGCGTTGGATGAAGTGTATAAGCCTAAAAGGAGACTATGTTGAAAAATAAAAACGATTTATTAAAAAAAATGAAGGTTTTTATTTTTACACGAACTTATCAAACAGCCTCGTATATGAGCCGTTAAAATTAATTTTATTAATTATTTTTTATATAATAAAATTTAACAAGTTTATAGTTTTAAAAACATGACCCGAATTTATTAACGTTTGCCAATATTTTTCAATTCATTCAAACGCAAACCTTTAAATATCTCAATGTATGAATAAATTGAGTTAACCGACTTTTAACTATAATTGTTCATATACTCATTTTACTCACTTAATACCAAACATTTTTCTTTTTTTTTACAAAAGATGCAATTCAAAACCTTCGCGAAATAAATTTATAATGAAAATCGATTCTACAAGCCGTATTTTCAAATAGAACCGATGCATTTTTTTGCACGAACAAAACCTATATTTTGACTGTTAACTAATTTACAAATCGATGAAAATATCAGAGCTCTACCTGAAAATTCTGTCCGATATTATCATCTCTAGTTTCAAAGACGAATCATTCTACTGAAATGGAATTCACAAATTACCTATTGTTTTATTTATACGTGAATAATACAGTAATGAAGTGTTGAACACAATGATTTGCATGACGACGACGCAAGCGACCCAAAGTAACGCGAATCTCTTCGGAGATTGCGGTTTTCTCGCGGTCGAAGCCATCGACAAGTGTGTGCTCCCATCCTTCTGGCGCGCGCAGCCCGCGCTCTGGTTTCTCCAGATCGAGGCCAAGTTCCACACCCAGAGGATTATCAGCGACCAAAATCGTTTTAACCTCGTCATCGGCGCGCTGGACATCACGATGACAGATTTAAGCGACGTCATCATGCCGCCGTCAGCAACACATAAATAAGAGACGCTTAAAGCCGCCATTTTGTCACGCACAACCGAGTCGCCGGACAAGAAGCTCCACAAGCTCCTTTCGGAGATCGAGCTCGGCGATGGGAAACCGTCTTTTATGTGGCGTCGCATGAAAGCTTTGGCTTTGACTTCGAGTCGTATCGCGGACGACGTGCTGAAAGTTTTTTGGCTGGACCGGCTGCCACCCACAATCAAACGGCTGTTCTCGATCTTCAAGGCCGGCAGCATACAGGAGCTGATAACCGCGGCGGATAACGCTTGTACATACTTTTCTTGTGTCAATAAATTTATATTTCGTTAAATAACGCGTCGAGTTATTTCAATCCCGCACTTCCGTATAAAACGCTAGACAAGTACTACAACTAATCTATATGGAAACAGTTTTCTATAAGCAGTAATCTATCTCACATCACTGATCTATATCCTGTCTATTCGTCAGTATCATCACAGTTGTTTTCTATATAACCAAAACAGGTGGTGTCCCACGCATAATTTTAAATTTTAATTTCCTCCATTAACTCAACCCTTTTCTCCTACAACATCGTGTGAAACTCGTGGTGAGGAAACCGGGCCCAAATTGATTATCACGTGTGAGACCCGTGGAATGTCGATTTGGACAAAAATGATTATCACGTGTGAGAGCCGTGATACATCGATCGGGCCAGACGTAAACACGTGTCAGGCTCGTGGTTAATTTTCACCGATGTCTTTCTGTTTCAGTTACGTGTTATTTTTGGCAAATATACGCGCAACATTATATTATACATTACATTATATGAGCCGTTAAATTAAAAGGTGGAATAAATCCATTTTTGGAAAAAAATGAGTTAAATACTGTCATTAACTCATTTTTTAGGTAACTGGTGACGCAACGACCTTTCGGTCAGTTGTTTCGAGTTTTTACCTCGTTTGAGGTAGTTACTCTAGCAGCTCGAATAACCTGGTTGTTTCTTGGTTTGGGTTAATCTCTTTGTGGAGCATTTCCCAGGACCCATGAGGTGGGCCTGTCGCGCGATGTTTGGCCAGAGGAGCTCCAAGTTACCCGCGGGGGTAACTTCATACTGTCCAATTAAATGTATCTGGGCATTACTTAGAACACCCCAAGGGGGCAAGCAGACGGGACCGCTTATACTTGGAGTATTCTTCAGCAATGTCGATGGTCCCCAACGCCCTTTTTAGGTAGACATAGATGTCCTCTTTTTATATTTAAAATAACACAGTCAAGGATGTACAATATACCCATAAATTAATTAAATGAAATTTTCTGTATAATTTTATCGCAAAAACGTTAAAATAGAAAGTAGAATAACTCCATGTATTCATACATTGAGATAAAGGTTTGCGTTTGAATTAAACGAAAAATCGACTGAAATATTTTTAGTTATATTGTATAAACATTTATAAATAAACAATAATTGTTTATTTATAAAATTTCCAAAAAACTTTTTAAAGAAATTTTCCAAAAAATTATCATAATTTCAAAATGCAATTTTTTAAACCTTTTGATTTCATCTTTTTTTATTAAATATATTTATTTTTAGTTATAACTAAAAATAAACAGTTATAAAAATATAGGTTATATTATAACAAAAAATAAATATATTTTAATAAAAAAAGATGAAATCAAAAAATTTAAAAAATTGCATTTTGAAATTATAATTTTTTGGCAATTTTTTTAGCAAATTTATAAATAAACAATAACTGTTTATTTATAACTTTTTATATAACTAAAAATATTTCAGTCGATTTTTTGTTTAATCTCAATGTGTGAATAAATGGACTTATTCTGCTAAAAAAAAAAACTGCTCTTTGCTAGAAATGAAAATGGAATAACTACATTTGTAGCTAAAAAATCGGTTATTTTCTATAACAATTTTATTAATTATTTTTAAATAATAACATTAAACAAGTTTATAGTTTTAAAAATATAACCCGAATTTAATAACGTTTGCCAATATTTTTTAATTCATTCAAACACAAACCTTTCAATATCTCAATAAATGGAATTATTCTACTTTTAATGCTTCTTATATATATATATATATATATATATATATATATATATATATATATATATATATATATATATATATATATATACATATATATATATATATATATGATTGATATATATATATATATATATATATATATATATATATATATATATATATATATATATATATATATATATATATCAACACACACACATATGTATATATTTATTTAAAGTGTGACTATAAGTATTTTTTTACATGCAATATGTTCGAAATCTGCAAAGAAATGATTTTAAGTAATAGGTCACATCTGCAGATCATTTAAGATGGGTACATAACAAGCATCACTCAATTAATTTCCAGCGGAAGAGGTTAAAAAAAACTAATTTATTTTATAAAATAAATCTTAAAAAATAATAAAAATACATTACAATATCAATAATAATTTCAATATCAATCCAACATAAATAACTTCCAATGTACTGGTAAAATATCAGGAGGATACCTGTATTGATGTTCTAAAAAAAAATATGTTTTTGTAGTCTTTATTAAAAAAAATGCATGTGTATGTATAAACATGCACATATTTATAAACACACTAAAAAAAATTCCCAAACACTTACCAAGTTTACTAAATTTTAATTCATTCAAATTATCATTTTGTAAACATTCTACTGCATTATTAGAAGTTAAATGTGGCCCAAAGTTATTA
Source organism: Neoneuromus ignobilis (assembly GCA_029203775.1). Classification (NCBI taxonomy): domain Eukaryota; kingdom Metazoa; phylum Arthropoda; class Insecta; order Megaloptera; family Corydalidae; genus Neoneuromus; species Neoneuromus ignobilis. Next base: position 21,401,188 of record CP092093.1, read on the forward strand.
GTTTTTGTTTGTAACACATCTTGATTCCAAATTTCATTTTCTGCTTCTTTCATATTCTTAAGCAGTTGATCAAAAGATTTTTGTAAATCTTTAGCCACAGAATCACAATTAAAATGTAATAACATCTTAAAAAGTACACATAATTCAACCCGTAGAGCTGCAGTGCTTGTTATAAGTTGATGAAGAGATCTGATGAGAGCAATGTCTTCGTACTGGCTACCTTCTTTTAAACTTAATACTTTTCGTTCATGTTTACGACGATTCTTACTTGATCGAAAACTACGACTAAAAATAATCATGTTACTTGTTCAATCTAATATCATTTGTTTTTATATATAGAGCATAAAAATATATAAGATAATTATAATACAAAGAACAGTTCAAAAATTATCCTCATGTATTATAACAAATAATATCAAATTATAATTAACTCTTAGACTATAGGATATTTGGAAGTAATGCATATATTGCGAACAGTTAAAAATTAGAATAAAAGTCATCACTGTATGTGAAATACTCAAACATATCATTTTCATATTATATAAAACTCAAAATTGCATTTACAAATTTTAAAAAAAAATGAAATACATCTATTTGCATTGAATAAAGAGTAGGATACTTGATAAACATTTACAAAGTATACAATTCTAACAACTGTTATTAAGGTTATTTTTGAGTTATTATGAACCAAAAATGATTTATCTATGTTAACAGCACATGATGAACAAATTCATTGAGAACCTAACTCAATACACTAAAAAAAAGTTGTTTTGCAGAATACGTTTAGATAGCAATAGTATTCAAAGAGTTAAAATAAGTTATTCTTATTATAGTAATATAAAAATAATTATTCTTTTACATTTTGCTCAAAATTGTTATATAATTAGCATAAAAAATAAAAAATTTCAATACGACAAATAAATAACTGCACATGCAAATGTATGTAAACATGAATAAATATCTTACAAAGAAGATGTTGAAGATTTGGAAGTAGTTGTACTTTGTGTAATAATACTAGCTGTATCAGAAAACAAATCATTTTCTATCACCTGGAATTCATTATTAAACTCAAACTGATTTGTTAATTTAAACTGTGATCGGATCAACTGAAGTCGATTGTATTGCTGAATGAACTGTTCTGAATTTCTTGAAACCTGATCTTTTATAGATTCTGCATGTTTTATTAATCCTGGTTTTAGATGAGTTTCTGAAAAAAGGTGTATAAATAATGTACATAATTTAAAAATCAAATCTACCTCTACATACATAGACATGCCTTAAAAAAAGAAGTAATTTCATGACAAAAATAGTTTTAAATACTTTAACACAAAAATATCTTCAATTTTTATTAAAAGTTGAAACACTTAAAACCAAGGTAGATTTCAAATTTGAACCCATAAATATTGATACAGTTTCGATCTGAAAATCAAGGAAACTAACAGGTATTGTGTTGTGACACCACAATTTTAAATATTTACACATTTATTCTAAAAGTATGTAATGTTAAAATGCAAAAGTGACCTCAGTAATCCTATTATAAAACAATCAAAAACATATAACAGCTTTGACCAAGATGCCACAAACTAAACTTGAATAATAATTTCAGCCATTTCTTTCATCGGCATATAAAACTATTCTATTAACAATTTTAAAAGCGATTACATAGAAATGTCAATGTAATTAACTATAATATACATTTTAAAACCCCAAATAATAATGATCATTAAAAATGTATATGGAAAATATAGATATACACAAAATAAAAATCATACCTACAATGTCCATTCTATTGTTTATATATATCAGTCTAAGAACATCATCCCAAAACCGCCCTTCACAAAGTACTGAAATAGCTTCTTCGTAATCATTTAAGTGTTCGTTTAAAATAATACTTGCATCTTTATACTTTCTTTGTGCTATTAAATCATCAACAAGTGTACGAAGAAGAATCTGTAATCTTCTTTCTTCATATTGTAATCTCATTGCAGTAATAATACATTCAGGCCAATTTAAAGCCTTTTTAAATTCTAAAAGTGCTCCTTCCAAATTACCGCTTCGAATGAACATAATACCTGCTTCATTATAACAATGTTTCTCTGACAAAAATTCAGCAAAAGCTTCACATATATTTAAATAAATGTTATCATGTTTTGAAAAAATTACAAGAGCTTCTTTATATAATGAATGCGTTTTAATAAATTCTAAACATTCTTCAAATCTGTCCTCACAGTTAGATAACCATTTCAAAGCAGAATTATATCTCTTTAAATATTTATCAATTGTAAACTTCCGATAATAAATATCCATTTTATTAAGATCATTTAAAAATGGAATATATTCTTTTGGATCTTTCTGTGATTTCACTGCAACCATCATTAAAAGTTCAAAATCATATAATCCTAAAGCTAAATTATATAAATCATTTATATTCACAAGTAGCAAAATATGTCCTAAAGCTTGATCTGATGTGATTTCTAATCGATTTCCATTACTTTCTTTTACCTTTACTTCTTGAATCTTTCTTAAAGCATTTTCTAAATCAACTTGTGTTTGGCGTACTACATACGCAGTTATTATATTTAATAAATATTTCTCTGAATTTGATTTTTCACATAAAACTTTTAAAATTGCATCAGTTATAAGCTGTCGTTTTACACTGTTACTCTCCTTATTACGATTATAACAATTACTATACATTGTTTTAGTAACATCTTCATTATTCAATTCCAATAAAAACATATTTATATGTGTAGGGTTACCTATATCTTCTATAAATTTATCCATATTTGCAACAAACTGTACAGGATCATGATCACATAATAGATTTAAATTAATTCTTTCCACTTTCATAATATTGAATGCTTCTTTATAATTTTTAGCATCAATCAATGAAGCAACAATTTGAATTGACATCACTCGTGGATAGATTGTTTCTAAATTTCCACGTGGCATTTGTAATACTGTTTTTTTATCATGATGAACAGAAGTTACAAGTTTAGCTCCACGCTCAATCTTTCTTGAAAATATTTCAGATAAAGTTTTATTCTTTTTCAATGAATCAATAACATCTTTATATAATTTTACACATAAAAGTGTATGCTGAAGGGTTGTTAACAACAAAAAATCAGAATGTAAAAAATATGATGACACATTATTGGCTATCTCAATTCCATCTATATAAAATCTGTTCAAAACATTTAATCCAAATATTATTATATTTGTTTCAATTTGACAAGTTTGTAATTTAGTGTAAATATTTGGAGAACTCAATATGATATCCATACTTTCATTTTCAATATCATACTTTAATAAATCACCTGATTCTATTTGTATCAACACAGAATTTTTATCTATCCAACGTTCTATATTAACTACTGTATTGTTAAATTTATGTTCTGAAATTTTGACTTCTTCACCCTCCGTCACTTTCAACATTATCAATTTTTCAGCGATATTATTATAACAAACATAAATATTTTCATCAACCCACAACCAGTGAGATAAAATGAAAGGCATCTTTTTATCAATAAAATCTAAAGGATGTACCTCACATTGTTTATATATTATCGAATCATTAATTTCACACTTATATTTAATTAATGAATAGTTATCTAATATGACTGTTATATCATTTGGAAACATATTTGATCCAAATAAAACGAAATTAACATTATGTTCATGTTTTAAAAATACAGAAGCCATTGGTGGTGGAATTGAAGCTTGTTTAAAATTAGTTACAAGTAAATCATGCCCATCAATTACTCCAACACATGCTGAATCTCTTTCATCATATCCATTTGAATGACATATTGTCCATATCCATTCATATGTTATATAATTACTTTCTGTTAATATGTGAAGATATTTACCACTTCTATGCAAAAAATCTAAATCAATATCCCAATTTAATGCAATTTGATCATTAAATATTAAACTTTGCTTCAAGTACCAATGATAATTACTCGTTGTCCACAATTCAACATGAGATACACCTTCTTCTTCATATAGTATTAATAAAACTTCAGAATCAGAGCTCCAAGATAGTTTTTTCAAATTAATCTATAAAGTAGAATTTAAATAAATAAATAAAAGAAAAATACTATAAAAGTATTACCTTTTTATGTAAAACAAATTCTCCATGTCGAAGACCATTCTTTTCAAAGAAAACAATCTGATATTTATTTGGCAGACATTGAGCTCCTGCTATTAAATTTCCTAAAGGCCTCCATGAAATTATAGATTCTAATCCAGGGCACATTTCACTACAATATCGAGGTACACCATTTTTATCGATGACTAAAAACGCATTATGATTTTGCCGAGAAAAACTAACAGCAAAGTAAGAGCCATCTCCACACCAAGAGATGCAATATGTATTTGATGAAACTTCAAATAAACCTATGTAAAAAAAATATTGTCATATTTTAAAAATTCAACAAAAAGCAATATTATTATAACTCTTTTTTACACCTACAAAAATATATAAATTATAAAATATAACATATATAAAAAACTATTAATGAATATTGTAAATAATATAACTTACCTAAGTCATCTACTGTAACTATTTTACGAGCACCTTTTCCTTCAGAACCATGAAATTGTGTTTCCTTGCTACCCCATCCAACATTTATAAACTGATTTGTGTACTGATGGTCTTCTAACTTTATTTCATTAATAACTAAAAAAAGACCGGCATCAGCGTAAGAATATAGTTTTACAGAACCAGTTTTTGTTAAAACTGCCAATAAATCTTGTCCTGGACTCCATTCTGATGCAATACACTCCTCTTCAATAATTTCTTCACAAGATTTATTTAACTCGAAATCAAAAATTGTTATACATTTACTGTCTATAATACATAATTCTGGAATACCAAAACTTGACAAATAAGTTATATTAACTGGTTTTTGTGCTATATGAAAATTTTCGAATTCTATTTCTTTATTCAAATCTACTTTAACAACAATACCATCATCGTATAATATGAACAATTGATTTTTATTTTCATCTTTTTGAAAATTAACTACTTTCTTCTTCTCTGTGGTAAGAGAACGTGTTGATGTTTTTAATAATTTTAAATTTCTCATTCTTTTAATTCACTTACGCTAGTTACTACTATGGACTTATCCTTTTGAACATAACCTAACATATAAACGCGTGACATTGAATAATTTAATATAGAGATTGTCAACCCTTTCTTAACTAATTTTTCCCTAACAGAGACCGAAATTTATAAATTAATTAATTAATGATTTAATTAATTGAATTTATTAATACTTAAATGTTTTTACTAAATTTTAATATAAATAAAAATAAAAAAAATGTGAATGAAAAGTACATTTACTTAAATTAATTGAATATTTATTATTCATATATAACAATATTATTCTATTTTCTTAATTAATGCAACAAATAAAATTTTCACATTTTTTTCACTTTTTTACTTCATTCAAAATAATACAAATAAAAATATAGCACTTTAAAAAATTTACAAATTTTAATTATTTGTCTCAAATGTTTCTACTTTATAAATTTCTTAATCTGTATTTTATTCAAACCAATACATGCATATTCTGTATTTTATTATATTTTTTCTAATATAAAAAACATATATTTCAAAAGTATTAAAATTCGAAAAAATAATATAAAATTTGAAAAATAAGTTTAAACATTTTATATACTTAGTTTTGAAAATCTATACATAACTAATAAAAATTAATGAAAGTATAAAAATGAAATACAGTTATTTTTTTAAAAATATATTAATTTTATTATTAAAATAATTATAAAATGATCAACAAACAAGTATTCATAACTTAAAATATAACACAAACCTCCTAAAATTTGAAATATAAATAGACCTTTGTTGTAAACTAGAAATATTCAAAATTTCTATACAATTTATACTATAGTCTAATAATTCTATGTTAATTGTGATTTTTACATATTTTAATACTTGTAAAATCAACTTCAGAAATAACTGCATAAAGTCCTGATTTTATGAAATTGACAATTTGTTGTGATTTCTCTAACAAAATTAATTTTAAATCTTATTTTCACACCAATGAATTATCACCTTAACACCACAAAATACTGTAAGTGTTCAATAATTATTGAGTGTTTACTTTATTAGTTTATAACTTGATGTGCCTTTGATGACAATGCCATAATTGTCAAAGTAGCATTATAAAATCCAACGCTACTTTATAAAATATTTTTTTATAATGCAATATTCTGATGATAACATCGCTATCCAAGTACACCCTAGCTTTTAAACAAATAAAGTAAATAGGAATAATTATTGAACACTTTTATAATATCTCATGATGTATAATAATAATTCATAAGATTTCACCTTAATTCCAAAACAAATAGTTTAAATCTTACTATTGTGTATTTCACCTTTCGATAGCTTGCATGTTAATTCAACTCAAAAGTACTAATTGCATTTAATTTTAGATATTGTAAAAGTAAATTAAGCTGTTTTATTACTGTTATTATTAACACATCGTATGCGGACAACGCGTTTCGACGACGCCTTTCGCGCTCTAGTGATAGTATGCGAAAGACGTCGTCGAAACGTTGCTGTTTTAAAAAATTAAATCACAAAACTAACGCATGCAGACATTCAATTTATCTAGAACAGACCTCACAAATTGTTAATAATTTTCGAATACCGTCACAAGTAATAAATAAATCAATTCATATCATCAAAAAAGGTCACAAATCTATGAAAAAGAACATGTTGCAAAGACAATAAATAACCGAAAGCACTTAATGCTTGCAGACCTTATGACCAAAAGAAAGATACAACCCCCAGTTGTAGATGGATTGAATAAGGACACAAAACACCAATTAGTATAGGTATATATATAAAAAAAGTTAATCTAGATTTTAACAACTGACTCCCCTGTAATCCCCGAGTGCTACAAGTATGTAGAGAACTTCGTTCTTCGATATATCTCCATGCCAACGGCTCACTCCCCTGACTTTCTGTGTCCCGGCGACGTCGCCGCGATCGTTTGCAAGCTGAATGTGAAAAAACGGTGGGCGACGATGAAGTCGGCAACGCTACACTGAAACGTCTCTCCGCGCGTGGGATAATGCTCTTGACAAAAATCTTTAACGGGATCATTCAGACAGACGAAGCATTTCCCCTGCAACTGGAAACTTGGCAAAATAATCGCGATTCCGAAGGTTGGCAAGTCGCTGATGCTCGCCGTGAACTACCGCCCCATCACGCTGCTCTCCAGCCTGAGCAAGGTGTTCGAAAGAACCCTTCTCAGGAGGGTACTCGATCATGTTTCCGCTCGCGGAATCATGATCGACGAGCAGTTTGGTTTCCGGGTGCATCACGATACGACTCAGCAACTTGTACGGTTAACGGAGCGCGTGGCACGCAGCTTCAATGAGAAGCGCACCACCGGCGTGGTGCTCCTCGACATTGAAAAAGCTTTTGACAAGGTGGCATACTGGACTCCTCTACAAGCTTGAGTACATGGGTTTCCCGGATAGTATAGTCCACCTGGTGGCATCATACTTGTTTGGGAGATCCTTCTACATGAGCTTGGACGGGGAGAGGTCGTCCATCAGACCGATAGCGGCTGGCGTCCCGCAGGGAAGTGTATTCGAGCCGGTGCTGTTCAATCTGTACATCAACGATGTGCCGAGGGGACCGCACACGGCCCTCTTTGCGGACGACACACTGATTCTGGTGAAATCATGGCAACCGAGAGTACTTTGTGTAACACTGCAGGCTCAACTCAATGAACTTGAAACATTCTACAGAACGTGGAGAGTGAGGGTGAACGTGCAGAAGTGCGCTGCGGTCCACTTCGCCCCTCATCGATGTCCCTCTAGGCTCGATCCGCTCGAGCTCAACGGGACGCCGATTGAGTGGGTGGAGGAAGCTAAGTACCTCGGTGTCATACTTGACCGTCGCCTGGACTGCAAGAGCTATACCCAGTATGTCCTCTCGAAAGCCCAGGCACAACTATGCAGGTTGTACCCCATGCTGAATAGGAAGTCGAAACTGTTGCTGAGAAGTAAGCGCATACTCTACGTCAGCTGTATTCGGCCTATAATGACGTATGCGAGTCCAGCCTGGGCATATCATCCCAAAAACAACAAATCGCTGCAGGTATTCCAGAACAAGTGCACGCAACTCATCACCGATGCACACTACTATGTCCGGAATACCACCCTTCATTGCGACCTCCGCCTTCCTACGGTAGATGAATTTGTCCGTGGACAGGCTCGACGGCTGTACGACAGTGCGGAGAAGAGCGACAACGCCCTCATTCGTGCGCTTGGCACCATCGATTTCGTCGCGGAGTACAGCAAGCACAAGTGGCCCCGTCTGCTTGCGCCGCTAAAAACAGTCGACGAACGATAGAAGAGGCCATCACCGACAACTTGACCGGCAGAGGTTGCCCCCGTGTGGACGACCAGGAGCTCTACCGACCAATCGTATGCATCCCAATGGGGACACAGAAAAGCTCATCAAGTGATAATATCCCACCCAAGCATCAAATCAGATTTTTCAGCGACAAGAGTCAAAAACTTCCCTCGGGAAAGTTGGAACTCTAGTACTGACGGCCCAAACAGACCCCAGACGCACGTAGAAAAATTTAACAGAAAGGCTCTGACGATGATGGCGTCGCCATCGAAATGCATCAGCCGATATAATTATAGACTATATAATAAATAAATAATAATAAATAATAAGTGAACAATAAGTGATTAAAATTCATTTGTGTAAAGTGAATCAGCCACAGTTCCAAAACAACAAATAAATTTATAAATAACGTTTAATAATAATTGTTAAACATTATTAATAATAATTATTAAACATTAATGATTTTGCTCCTTATTCCAGTAATTAGAGCTGATATTAAAAAAAGGGTATGTGTACTTATATACACATGCCAGAACTGAAACTTCTTTTCAGTAAAGTAATAAAAAGATACATGGACAAACGTATGCCTAAAACTCGTAAATGAACAGGATAAAGCAAGTAACAAAATGAAGAAATGTAGTAGGGAGAAAAGCGGTAAATACACGGGATAAAAATTTAAGTAGAAAATGATCAATGTTTAAATGATCAATGATCAATGTTTTTGGAGCGAATGGGTTAAATTCAAGGATTTAATTAAAATAATTTTATATTGCAAAACAAATTGGATAGAATTGTTAAATTATGTATATTAATTTATAAAAAAAATAATAATATTTTATATTGATGATTTACTGCAATCAAATTCAAAAATTTTCTATTACAATTATTGCTACTTTTCTTTTAGAAAAAATATTTGAAAAATGTTTTAAAACCATTTTTTTTTGTTTTAATTCTACAATCATAAAATTTCAAGATTTAGATATAATATACTTATATTGCAAAATAAATTAGAAATAATTGTTAAATTTATAATTAAATTCATATATATTCATAATTTTATAAAAAAATAATCATTTCTTTGATACTGTTGATTTCCTTCAATCAAATTCATCAATATTCTATTACAATTTTTGTTATTTTTCTTTTAGAAAATATATTTGAAAATATGTATGAAAAACATTTTCTCTGTTTCAATTCTACTATCATTTAATTCAAAGATTTTAATATAACAATCTTATATTGCCAAATGTTTTAAAACGAAATGTAAATTATATTTATTATTTTATAAAAAAATAATCATTTTTTGATATTGATGATTTACTTCAATCAAATTCATCAATATTCTATTACAATTATTGCTACTTTTCTTTATATATATATATATATATATATATATATATATATATATATATATATATATATATATAAATATATTCTTCATTTTTCCTGATTTAATTCTACTATCATAAAATTCAAAGATTAAAATATAATAATCTTATATTGCAAAATAAATTGAAAATATTTTTTAAATTCAAAATGAAATTCGAATCACGTTTGCACCACGATGGTGGTACAGAGTGGGCTTCGTGGGCGCCACAACCGTGTAACCCGAGGATTGCACGTGTCGTGCTAGTGCCAGCCCTTTCGGGTTATTTACCCTAGAGTGCTATATAGAGTGCTTTGCAATCAGGTCGCCGGCCAGGATGGCCGACGACTTGATGCTCAACAGAACGTCGATATCTTGCGTCGCCAGTAATAGGTGAAATCCGCAGTAGACCGCGGCAAGAAGCAACTCCTGGCCACCCAGCTTAGCAACGACCGTAGTCGCTTCGACAGAGTGAAGTGGTGGACAAGTCATGCCATGGTGGGGGATGCTCTTTTTAATAAGAACAGCGGTCCTGCCACCACAATCCACCTGCCTATCGTCGCGATAGGTGATGTAGTTAGATATCCTGAAGTTTCTTCCTGAGGAGAGATGAGTCTCGCAGATCATCAAAACGTCTATCCTGTGGCGTTCTGGGATCTCGCGTAGCTCGAAACCTTGGTCCCGAATGCCGTTAGCATTCCAATAAAGAAACTGATAAAGAAAATGATGGCATCACTGGCCTGGCTTTCTCCAGTGTCTTTACAGTCACTGGGTTGACCCTGACCTTGACCTTGGTCAACTTTTGCGGCCGCAAAGATTGGCGTCCACCGGCGGTGCAGTTGCTTTTTGGTGCGGTGGTCGTGCGAACCTTGCGGGGCGCACGGGCCTCGTCGCTTTGCTTCAGCAGCTTGGACCTCCTAGGAGTATCCTCCGCGACTGGAGGGGGGGTGTTGCGCGGGAAGGTTGTGGCCTCAGCACTGGTGGTCGGCTTGTTAGCCAGTTTGGGATGCTCTGTCTTGTCGGGGGTACTGCATCCTTATAGTTGCATCATAGCTTCGACTACTCAGTAGCAATATCACCTGGGGCTGAATGCGGAGGAGTAATCTTGCGGTCGCTATTTGCCTGGGTATCGGCTGGTTCGCTGGTGGCAACGGGGGCGCCTGTGGAGGCGGCTCGCCCTTTGCCTTTACCCTTCTTTTTCTTCTTCTTCTTCGGCTCGACGGGGGGAGCACTCGTGGTGCTACTCACCCTGCGCGCCTTGGAGTCGGAGGAGGATTTACCGCACTCGTGCTTGGAGACAGGTTTGGCGGGTACTTTTTTCGCCACCGTGGTTTTGGTGCCAGCCGACACCACCGGGGGTGCACATTTACTACGACGGTTAACTACCGTCGTGAACTCATCCTCATCGCTGATCATACCAGCAGCAGGTGGCACATCGCACTCTCGTTTTCGGGGGGAGGGGGCGACATGTCTCTGAGGCTATCGTCGGCTGAGCAGCTTTCCCTGTCTCGCTTCGCTCTGCCCCAGGAAGGCCCGGCGACACCAGACGGCTCGGGGACGCCGATAGAATCGACGACCACGGACTAACCGGCGACACCAGACGGTCCGGCGACTGGTTTTGGCGCCGCATCAACAGTTGCTAATATGATAAACGAAGACATCATTAACCTGTGATGTGATTGTATATGTATCACGACAAACCAGTAATCCTAGCGACGACAGAGTGATAAATGCAACTTTTACTAGAACTCTCATTGCACTTGTTATAATATACGTGTAAATCCATGCTACTACAGAGAGAGACAGATAACTGTTATGGAGTATGCATAAGTCGTTATGTAAGTGGCCTGTATATATAGTGCGGTATGGGTCAGCCTGTAATAGTACGTAAGCTTCGGTCCCGCAGAGGACAATGGAAATGCTCCCAAAATGTGATAATTTTCGCTTCCAAGCAACAAACCAGGAATATGCGCAACGTGAGTCCTAAACTTCCCTCGGGATAGTTGGCACTCAAGTACTGTCGGCCAACGTAGGCCACAGCCGCAACGCGAGGCCTGTAATAGTATTGTAATAGTGTAGTACAGCGAGAGTAGTCAGTAGTGAGTAGTCAGGGCTGCACCTGTATCAGCATCAGTATTGAATATGTAAATAGTATTGTGTGTATATATATATAATCTAAGTGTGTATTGTTCTAATTGTTAAATATATTATATTAAACCTTTGTTATAATTTATTCCACGGAACCTCAATAAAATATAACATGGTAGCAGAGCGTGGTTCCTTGGTGAGAAGAAAGTGACGTTTTAAATAAAATAAAGTTAAATCAAAGTGAAAAATATTGTGAAAATAAGAAGTACAAAGTGGCACAGTGTACTTGTTGCGTAAACAAGAGAACGGTTTGCACGCACGCGTCACAACACGAGTTTTAAGCACAAATGTACTTGATGCTACACAGTTCTGCCAGGTAGTCGTTGCACGGAGCGGTTAGCAGATACAGGTACTTCGTTCGGCTTTTCTTAAAAAAAATACACATTTCAAATTATCGAAAATAATTTATGTGTAATATATAAAATTATAATTGTAATTATATTGAAATATAGGATGCAATCATGCGACATGTAATTGTATCATAAATTATTTATCATTAAGAAAATGGTTTTGTATATCAATTTTCTGTTATTTTTAAATTAACTTAGTGCTTGTGAAAAGTTGAATAATTGATGTTTTGTTAATATGGTAATGTAATAGAAGTGTTGTAAATAATAATGTGAATTTAATGGTGTTAATAAATTATTTACTTGATTATTTTTATTTTCGTTCCAGATACAAAATTGACCATCAATCCGAAATCTTCACATCTTTGACCTAATTACAAAAAAACAGCATATCATTACATATATCTGTGACGAATGAAGTCATTGCTCGAAACGACCATTTACTCTACTTATTATATATTTTATCAAATATATAATATATATTCATATTTATATACATAAACACGGCGACTTCTTTGAAACAACGTTAAATCGTCAACAAAGCGGCATTAAATCAACCGACGATTTATGTTGTTTATTATTTAATATATATATTGTTCCATTATCATTTCATCACATTCTTACAAAATTATCCAATTCAACATTTCGCTTTCGCGTGACATGTCATCTGGAAATACACAAACTCGAGATCTAGTGCAAATAAATGTTATGTTACCGTGAACTTTTCAAACATATACACTTTTTCATTCGAGTTGACTTTCTGTGAAAAACTGTCATTTTAATTTAGTGCTTGTTTTCTTTTTTTATATATTCATAAAGTAATTTATTATTAAAAAAATATATTGTAAAGAAAAACTCTACTTAATATATATGTATTTAAAAATGTTTATTAAATTATTTAATTTATTATTTGTTTAAAAAATGTTAACCATGTTAGATTAAAAATCATTTCTAAAACAATAATCAAATTTTTAACTGGTTGTGCAATTTAATAGTGTTAAAAATAACTGAAAATGTGCTTAAAAGGTTAATAACTACATTTATATAAATTGTGTAAATAATTCACCGAATACATATAGTATAAAATAATTAAAACGCGAAATATAAAAATGCGTTCAAATCCGCGAGCGATGCGCAGTAAGCCGGCACCTAAAAAGAGTACGGTAGTTGAAACTAGTCTAGTAAAAAAGAAAATCAAAGTGAAATCAAAAATTGTAACTCGATCAATGGTAGCTACAGTGATCAAAGATAAAAATAATGAAGATTGTCAAGCTAATCCTGTGAAAATGAAGTCAGGAGTAGCGAAACAGTCGATCGTTGTACCAGCAAAAGTTCTAGAAAAATTAGTAAAAAATGTTACTTTAAAAGTGAAAAAGACACCACCAAAAAAAGAAACTAGGATTGTAAATACAAGCTCCACTACGCCAACTAAAGCATCGACTGCTGTAAAAACTAAAGTAAATAAGAAAAACATTATTATCAAACCGAAGATGCAAAAAACGAAGAAAGTCGACGAAGTTAATAAAAGTATTAAAAGTGCAAGTGTTGCCAAAGAAAAGAAAAACGTAGTTGAAAAGAAAAATATTATACAAAATGTTGTTAAAACTTCAGAACAGCAAAAGGTTAAGGTCGAACAACCTAGTAAAATTGTAGAGGAACAAAAATCGGAAATAATTGTTAAAGAAGAAAATGAAGTTTCGAAAGAAGCTTCTAAAAAGAGTTGTACAGCGAATGAAAAAATCGTTCATAATAAAAATGAGAAAAATACGAGTAAAAATACACTGCCTGTAAGAGGAAAGAAAAAAAGTATTAGTAATATTAATGAAGTGAATGTCGAAGCTACACCTCCAATCAAACTTAGCGATAATGATAAAGAAAAAAATATTAAAAATAGAAAAATACCATATAAGGAATTGAAAAAGCTGACGGTACTGATTGAGAATAAAGAAAAGCCTAAAATCGAAGAAACTGTACCAATCGTATCCATCGTACAAGAAATCAAACAAGAGCCAAAGAGTGTTAAGCTTCCTGTACAGAAAATTACTGCTGTTAAAATCGAGAAAAAAAACGTACAATGTAAGAAAGAAATTAAAGACGAAAAAGAAGAGACGATAAGTCAACATCAGCTCCAAGAGGTTAAACAGGAAACATTGAACTACGTCGACCGTGAAAAGGATACAGCTACACTCGACGATAAAGTTAATACTGCGAGTACAATGTCGCCGAAACGAAAGATAAAGGTCAAAATGGAATTGTCAGAAGATGAATGCGTAACGAAAGAAAGTCAAAAAAGTGTACCGAAAACACAGAGTCGCACCACTGTCAAACAAAGCAAAGTTAAATCGCCATTAAATCTCTCACCGAAACAAAAACACAAGACAGTCAAAGGGACTTTGGCGAAGAAAACTGCGTTTAAAAGAAACGTCAAATCGAAACTAAGCCCTAAAATGATTGTGAAACAAGAGAAGGGAAGCCCAGGAGGAAGAAGTAATGAAACTGATCACGACAATAAAGCGCGTAGAAAATTATACAGTTTTTGGAACGGTCCGAAAAGACATCGAGTTGCCTCATTGAACGCAATCGCTAAAGTACACTGTTTATACGAAAACGAAAGCAGAGGAGCTCTGATGAAAATGTTAAAACAGCCGAAAGTCGTCAAAGAAAAGGTTTCTGCTCCTCCTCCAGAACCAAAAGTGACACTTGTTACGAGAACATTAAGATCTGGGCTTGGAATGCGCAATGTCGGTAAACATTGGGATATGCACAACGCGAGTTTCAGTTCATCGGAAGAAAGTTCTAGCGAACAAGACAGTTCCGTAGAATATTCTGATAAATTACTCACTCCTCCTCCTTCATATAAACAGAAGCAGAAAGATGCGAAAGCGAAAAAAATCGAACCTAAAAACACAGCTATCAAAAATACACTACCACCTGAAGCGAAGAAACGTCAAAATCGTACAGAAATCGCCATGGATCTCAAAGATATAGTCGGGAGGAAACGGATGGCCAGTTTAAACGCTACGGCGATTTTAGCAGCGATTTATTCACCAGAAAAACAATCGGATAGAACGGATTCGGAATCCGATGATAACGACGACGACGGCGATGATGATGATGACGATTCGACTGAAGAGTACGATATTACTGACAAAGAATCGAATTCGGGGAAGAAAAGATGCTACGAATCTGATTCGAAAGGGGAAGATAGCAACGAACGAAAAGTAATCGAAGTGCATACACATCCGAATAATAAGAAAATCGCCGTTATTGTGAATCAGGATACTAATGTCACGATTACTGGTGTTTATGTTAATAGCACGACGAGGTCGATGCACCACGAAGGATATTGTAGTATTGCTGGTATGCAGTACAGAATTTCGGTCACCAGTCACACGCAGACTAACGTCACGGCGGTTGCTACAGAGTCTATTACATCAACCACCCCCGGGATCAGATCACGTAAGTATCTTTTGACTTTATTTTTGAAGTGAAACTTCTTTAGCCGCGTTAGGGTAAAAAAATTACTGACGCGGAAATAGAGACCTACATGACGGAACTTGAGTACGAATTTTTGCGGTTGATTTGAATTTGCATAAATGCTTAGACGATAAGAGTGAGAAAATCCCATCACGCATACGCACTCTTTTAACATGTGATTAGATAGCGATAGATATTAATGCAGGCAGCACGTATGTTTACTATTTGAATGATGTCATTATTATGTTTAGTAATTTTTATATACAATCAGTTGTTGTTAATTGTGTTTAAATAAGAATGTTATTCAGTGCGATAAAATTGATATTTTTGATAAGTATATTAATTTTTATAACCTCATCATAATATTAACCTCAATAATCATAAAAATAACAGTCAATTAAATCCACGCGGTATTTAAAAATATAGCAAACAACACGAAATTGAGGGAATTGGCACATATACCAATATATACAGTATACAGTATTTTATAACATTATTTTGATTAATCTATTTAACAAATAAAAGAAATACTATTAAAAACATGTGGTATTAAAAAAATATCGAAACCTATAACAGTTTTGAGGTTATCTGTTGTTTTATTTGTAAGAAATTCTCACAATAATTATGAATTCTTTATTCTCAGGTGTCATTTTGAAGATTTGTTGAATTTTATGTGGTGTTATAAAATTATCAATTATCTATAAGTAGTATCTAAATAGATACTATTTATTGCAGTTATATTAAAGTATTTAATTATTTGTGAGTATTTCCTTTAATTGTTTAATTTTTAAAACATTGATCTAATTGTATATTATATATTATACAATAGTAATATAATAGTAATTAAAAATTAAGATGGTAAAGTCTATTGCTATTTAAAAATTTACTTATCAAAAACCAATTGTATCGTTTATACCTACTCAGTCACCACCGGAGGAAGCAGTGGAAATCGAAGAAATTCCAAACGAAAACGAATAAATTTTCATAATTCATAATTTTATAAAAGTTTTAATTTGAAAATAATTTATTAATCTCACTTAACACATTGTATACGGACAACGTCTCGACGTCTTTTGCATACTATTACTACAGCGTGAAAAACATCATCGAGACGCGTTGTCCGCATACGATGTGTTAATATGAAATAATTGTAAAAATTTAATTTATTTAAAACATTGATCATTTTCTATTTAAATTTTTATCCCGTGTATTTGCCGCTTCTCTTCCTACTACATTTCTTCATTTTGTTACTTGCTTTATTCTGAAGAATTTGTTCCTCTACGAGTTTTAGGCATACGCTTGTCCGTGTACCTTTTGATTACTTTATTGAAAAGAAGTTTCACTACTGACATGTGTATAAGAATACACATACTCTTTTTTTTATTGTTCTATTTTATATTATCTTACGGACGATTTATATGTAAACATGTTTAAATATAACGTTTTTTTACAAAATTATTTTATAAATCTTTATCTCTATTAATATTAATAAATATATACAATAAAAAAAGGATATGTGTACTCATATACACATGCCAGAAGTGAAACATCTTTTCAATAAAGTAATCAAAAGGTACACGGACAAGAGTATGCCTAAAACTCGTAGATGAACAAATTCTTCAGAATAAAGCAAGTAACAAAATGAAGAAATGTACTAGGAAGAGAAGCTGTAAATACACGGGATAACAATTTAAGTAGAAAATGATCAATGTTTTTAAATAAATTAAATTTTTACAATTATTTCATATTAACACATCGTATGCGGACAACGCGTCTCGATGATCTTTTGCGCTCTAGTAATAGTATGAGAAAGACTAGTAATAGTATGTCGTCAAGACGTTGTCCTCATACAATGTGTTAAGTAAAATTAATATTTATTTTCAAATTAAAACTTTTATAAAATTATGAATTATGAAAATTTCTTCGTTTTCGTTTGAAATTTCTTCGATTTCTATTGCTTCCTCCGGTAGTGACTGTGTAGGTATACTCGTAAACGATACAATTGGTTTTTGATAAGAAAAATTTTAGTGCAATAGACATTATCATCTTAAAGCCTGTAAAAAACATTTTTTTTAGTTACTATTATATTACTATTGTATAATATATAATATACAATTAGATCAATGTTTTAAAAATTAAACAATTAAAGGAAATACTCACAAATAATTAAATACTAATTAAATACTTTAATATAACTGCAATAAATAGCATCTATTTAGATACTATTTATAGATAATTGATAATTTTATAACACCACATAAAATTCAATAAATCTTCAAAATGACACCTGAGAACAAAGAATTCATAATTATTGTGAGAATTTGTTACAAATAAAACAGATAACCTCAAAACTGTTATAGGTTTCGATAATTTTTTAATACCACGCGTTTTTAATAGTATTTCTTTTATTTGATAAATAGATTAATCAAAATAATCTTATAAAATACTATATACTGTATATATTGGTATACGTGCCAATTCCCTCAATTTCGTATTGTTTGCTAAATTTTTAAATACCGCGTGGATTTAATTGACTGTTCTTTTTATGATTATTGAGGTTAATATTATGATGAGGTTATAAAAATTAATATACTTACTGAAAATATCAATTTTATCGCACTGAATAACACTCTTATTTAAACACAATTAATAACAACTAATTGTATATAAAAATTACTAAACAGAATAATGACATCATTCAAATAGTAAACATACGTGCTGCCTGCATTAGAATAGCTGTTGGTGTCTAATCACATGCTAAAAGAGTGCGTATGCGTGATGTACTTTTTCTCACTCTATCTACTACTTTTTCTCACTCTATCGTCTAAGCATTTATGTAAATTCAAATCAAGCGGTAAAATTCGTGAGCAAGTTCCGTCATGTAGATCTCTATTTCCGCGTCAAGTAAATTTTTTACTCCAATGCCGCTAAAGAAGTTTCACTTCAAAAACGTCGACAAGTCAGTGTTTAAGTAATCAAATTGAAATTTATATATAAAGAAAGTTCATTGTGGTCATACCATATATCTTTTAAAATAAAAATCTTTTTTTAATAAATTAAAGACTATACACAAATAAAAAAAGGGTATGTGTACTTGTATACACATGCCAGAACTGAAACTTCTTTTCAGTAAAGTAATAAAAAGGTACACGGACAAGCGTATGCCTAAAACTCGTAGATGAACAAATTCATCAGAATAAAGCAAGTAAAAAATGAAGAAATGTAGAAGGAAGAGAAGCGGTAAACGCATTTGACGACGTCTTCGCACTCTAGTAATAGTATGCGAAAGACGTCGTCAAGACATTGCCCGCATACAATGTATTAAGTAATATTAATATTTATTTTCAAATTAAAACTTCTATTAAACTATGAATTATGAAAATTTATTCGTTTTCGTTTGAAATTTCTTCGATTCCCATTGCTTCCTCCGGTAGTGACTGAGTAGGTATAAACGATACAATTGGTTTTTGATAAGTAAAATTTTTGCGCAATAGACTTTACCATCTTAAAGTCTGTAAAAAACATTTTTTTTAATTACTATTATATTACTATTGTATAATATATAATATACAATTAGATCAATGTTTTAAAAATAAAACAATTAAAGGAAATACTCACAAATAATATATAACTGCAATAAATAGCATCTATTTAAATATGATTTATTGATAATTTTATAACACCACGTAAAATTCAATAAATCGACAAAATGACACTTGAGAACAAAGAATTCATAATAATTTTAATATAACATTTTTTGATAAAAATGTAGAATAATTTGATCATAATTATAAATAAAATTATTGTGAAAAATTGTTACAAATAAAACAACAGATAACCTTAAAACTGTTATAGGTTTTGATAATTTTTAAATACCATGTGTTTTTAATAATATTTCTTTTATTTGATAAATAGATTAAATGTATATACATAATGTTATAAAATACTATATCTATGTGTTGGTATACATGTACATAACCTCAATTTTACTTTGATTTCAACATTTTTAAATACCACGTGGATGTAATGTAGTCTTATTTAACTTAATATCATAATAAGAGATTATATAAATTAATATACTTACCAAAAATATCAATGTTATTACACTAAATAACACTCTTATTTAAACACAATTCACAGACTAATTGTAAATATATTTAATTACTAGGCAAAAAATGTCACATTTTCAATAATTATATAAAATTCTTGACAAATCAAATGAAATTTTATATTTTTTTGATATTTATTTATTTTGTTAATTAAAACCCAAATAACCAATACTTTTTATCAATAATCTGAAATATGTTCTTAAATAAATATCAAACCTCATTTCAAATAATTATAAAGTAGTTGTACAATATAAATACTTTTTTAATAAATATTAATGTGGTAAATTCGTTGAATTTGCCTCTTTTCTAATTTTTCAATAATTTATTTGAGATATTTTATTGAATAATGTATTATAAATATATTTTAAAATAACAAACAGAATAAAATATATCATTTCGTTTATTAACTTGTAAAAATATTTATAACAATTAAAAAATAATTATAACAATATAATGAGGACCACAAAAATTACTCTTCTTATATTAAAAAAGTAATAAATATTTTTCTATAAATTGCAATACGAAATCATTTTTCACATATTTTATTATGGGTATTATTTAGAAATATAAACCGAAATATAAAATTGAAATATTTATAATGTTGTTTTGGAATAATTTAATCACGGTTTTTTTACTAAATAATTTATCATAAAAAATTCTATTCTAAAGAAACTACAATAGGGTAATAAATAATATTGTTTAATATTGTGTAATAATTAATTTTGTTTCGGTACGAATGCGTCTCGGCGCCGTGCAATGGCAATGGCGTTGGCGTCGCGCGTAGGTGAAGTTGTGCTCGACTCCTATATCAACAGGTGGTGGGCGACGCGGATCGACAGTATGGTGTAGCGTCACCGAAACCGTATGCCAAGGCGTCGCGATGGCAACAAAACAGAACGATAGCAGATGCCATCATATCTTTGGATTAACGATATATTACAAAATATTTATGGAATTAATTCCTCCATGAATATTTTGTTATATTCTCTATAACTGTTTTGTGTCTTCATTGTCGTATGTGTATCGTCTCTGTGTGTATACTATCTGTCGCGTCCTGGTCTTCCCTCTTCCACGTCCCTCGCGTCCAGGCGGTCATATTAATTTTCAACAATTACAATTATAACTAACAATTCGGCCGTCCTGACGGAATTACGCCCACGGAACTAGTTTAACAAAATATTTCAATACAAAATTACATTTCACTTAGGTAATAATCATACATAATACACATTACTTAATTGCTAATTTTAAATAGTCCATATTACTTAGGTACTAATTTCAGCCTATCAGAGGATAATATCCCCTTATAGATATGTCCATTTTGTTACACGCCTTCAATATCCTCAACCAGATATCGATCATTCCCAATTGATTTGACAATGGTGTATGGACCTCGATATTTAGGTTCCAACTTACGACTTTGTCCCGTACTTGGTATCGCACTTCTCACCATCACTAGATCACCCTTTTTATAAGACTTCTTCTTATGCTTATTGTATTGTTTCCTCATTTTTAGTTTATTTTTCTCTAACGAATCCTCCACTGTTTTACCATTTTCTTCGCTTTCATCAGAAGATTTATCGCTAAGTTCAGCTTCCCTTAAAAGATCATCTAAATCTTTATCAACATCTACCCACAACTTATCATCAACAATATCTTCCTCATATTTACAAGACTTCTCTTTTTTTCAATACTCCTTCCAATTTTTCTAACATCCTCTGAAATCTTCTTCTTATCATCAGTTTTTGAATCATTTAAGCTTTCAGTCATTTTTGCAAGATCAGTACGATATATTTTCTCTGCTTTTTGTAACAGAATTTTATCTTCTCTCTTTCTCACATATTGCTTTAAATGTTATCGAGATCTACAGTGAAGTTGAATAGCACGCTCATAACCAAGGTTTGTAAGAGCATAACCTCTTTCAGTTAGAAAATATTTGCATAAAGTACAATATGGAACTTTCACTTTTTTAATAAGTTCTAGTCCGATATTTATTTCTGAAGTTGAATCTTTTTCTTCACCACTTGCACAAGAATCATCACCTTTATAATTTTTATTTTCAGGTTCATATTTATCAGAATCATTAGCTTCTTCATCATCAACATCTCCTACAACACAATTTTCTCTATCCGGCAGCTCCGTTGAAACACAGATGCCTAATGTAATTACTAGGAATTGAGGTCGATTCCTGCGATTGAGGTGCAATGTCGTTTGGAATCATATTGTCAATATTAAGTAATGCACCTTCCGAGTATTCAATCCTCAACTCATCGGATTTACTCGTGATAACAATATGTGGCTGTTCCGTAAATGGGTGTCCCACAAGTAACGGTACCTCTTGAGAGTCACTCGGTACCACATGTATTTCAACTTTGGCATGTGCATCATCTATAGTAAAGTTTCCGGTAAACAACCCCAATGGTTGGACTCTTCTATCACCGAACCCCACTAACGCTTCAGTTCCGCACTCATAAAATGAAAAGTTCATTTCACTAACAACATCGGCGCGTATTGTTACACAACTGCTACGAGAGTGGCCATAGAAGTACCCGACCCAACAAAGAAAACACAAAAATTTTGGAAAAAAATATATTTATTTTTCAACATAATCTCCTTCCAGCTCTATACACTTTTCCCAGCGATGTTTAATAAGTTCGATACCCTTTTTATAATAAGAACTGTCTTGCTCCTCAAAATACCCATTAACTGCCGACATCACTTCTTCATCGTTGGGAAATCTTTGACCACTGAGCCATTTTTTCAAGTTTGGGAACAGAAAATAATCCGAGAGGGCTAAATCTGGCGAATAGGGTGCATGAGGTAGCAATTCAAACTTTAATTCATTAATTTTGGCCATTGCAATAATGGATTTGTGAGCTGGTGCATTGTCTTGATGAAACAACACTTTCTTCTTAGCCAAATGCGGCCGTTTTTGCTTGATTTCTTCGCTCAAACGTTGCAATAAGTTCGCATAATACTCGCCGTTGATAGCTTTCCTTTTTCAAGATAGTCAATGAAAATTATCCCATGCGCATCCCAAAAAACCGAAGTCATGACCTTGCCTGCAGATGAAACGATCTTCGCCTTCTTTGGAGCCGGTTTTCCCTTTTCAGTCCATTGTTTCGATTGTTCTTTTGTCTCGGGTGTGAAGTGATGGACCCATGTTTCATCCATGGTTATGAAACGGCGCAAAAATTCTGCTTTGTTGCTGTGAAACTTCGCTAAACACTCAAATGAAACATCTTCACGACACTGTTTTTGCTCGAGTGTAAGCAAACGCGGCACCCATCTTGCACACAGCTTTCTCATGTCCAAATTTTCAGATAATATACGATGTACCGCACTTCTTGAAATGCCTACTATGTCTGTTAGCTCGCGCACTTTCAGTCGACGATAATCCAGTACCGCTTTGTGGATTTTCTTCGCCATTTCTGGAGTCGTCACTTCATTTGGTCGACCACTGCGATCCTCGTCTTGGCAGCTCGTACGGCCTCGTTTAAACTCTGCTACCCAATATTTCACTGTTGTAAACGAAGGAGCAGACTCACCCAGAGTAGAATCCAGTTCAACTTTTATATTGGTTGGGCTGAGGCCTTTCAAATAAAAGTATTAGATCACGTAACGATGACCAATTTTCTCCATTTTCACAAATTCGCTGAAAACGTTCACTATTGATGACTGCCAAACAAATACTAAACAACGTGGCGTCCTCAAACTTGAAACATATGCTTTATAGATTGTATACTTTCTAATACAGTGATATTTTTCAAACAACTACCGCCATCTCTAGGTCAGGCGGGGTACTTATGGGACTACCCTCGTATATAACTTTTTATAAGCTTGTTGTTTAGCATCGCATTTTTAAAATATTTATAATGTGTATTTGAAATTGATTTTATGTTTAGCATAGTTTTTGTTGTACTGCTAACATCTGCTGTGGATATGGCACTCGCACTTTCACTCTGTTGATTGTTGCGCTTTTCTGGACAGCTTCGCGCATAGTGTCCTGACATATTGCACTTAAAACATATTATTTCTCTCGGTTTACTTTTATTATTTGAGTCATTGTTATTAAAATTTCGTCTTGTTTCTACCGGTTCGTAACGTCGTGTCACACTAGTATTACCATCGTGTATAAATCGTGATGCCTTCTTTAAATGAGATAATAATTCATTTGGCATCGTATATCTTGATAATGGTCCTAAAAACTCCCTATATCGTATATTACCTATACCATGAACTATCCATTCGATGGTCTCACTATCTGACATGTCGCATCTATTGCATTTCGAAAGCTTTTCGAAGAAATACTCGACAATATCTTGACTTGGACGCCACTTATAATTTTGAGCTTGTAGCCTGCATGTTAGACTACTTTCTTCGATGGTAAATGTCCCACATAGAACTGCCTTCCATCCTTCCCAATTTGTAGGTTTGCGTTTAATACTGTCGCGCCATGTCTTGGCGACGCCTACTAATTTCGATAATGCGTAATGTTGTATCGCAACGTTATCCCAATCGTATAATTCTCCAAACTCCTCCATTCGTTCAATCCAATCCCAAATCGGCATTCCATCTCCGACTGGATTGAATTCTGGCAATACGTCTTGCATATTTTTAAAATATCTCTGTTCTCGCACCGCATTTCCAGCACTTCCGGTTTCATTATCGTGATGAGACATTATTGCTATTGATGATTCACACGTTGACGAAATAACAGGTAAATTCTTTTATACCGTACCACTTCGCACACAGAAAGGTATCTCGAATAACACAAATACTCTGTTGTAGTTATAACACCCCTGTTACTTTAGTACTCGGGTATATCAGCAATGCCCACTTCCGCGTCACCCGTATTGACCGTTACAATTGTCTCTTAATGCCGCTCACACAAGCAATACACTTTACTTGATATTAATTTCTTGAATCCCGTATACCTTATATATATATATATATATATATATATATATATATATATATATCCCACTTCTGAAATTCTTATATTCTCTATACTTGTTTTGTGTCTTCATTGTCGTATGTGTATCGTCTCTGTGTGCATACTGTCTGTCGCATCCCGGTCTTCCTTCCACTTCCAGGCGGTCATATTAATTTTTCAACAATTACAATTATAACTAACGATTTTTATTATAATTATTTTTTATTATAAATATTTTTTTTAAAAAATAATATGTGTAAGTAAATCTTTTTTTAATAAAAAAAATAATGCCGATAATATACTTTAAAAAATATTGTATAAAATGAATTTATTCTATTAAATAAATAATAATTATTGAATTGAAAAAGCAGATATTTTTCCCAATTTTATACAAAAAATTAAATAATTTTTCGAACGTAAAATGAAATAAAATGATCATTTTGATAGATCTTATTTTTTATTCATTTTTTAATTTTTTTAAAGAAATAATGAAGTTTATAATTCGATTTATTCTAAAAATATTACAAAATGTTATTTAACACATTGTATGCGGGTAAAGTCTCGACGACGTCTTTCGCATACTATTACTACAGCGCGAAAGACGTCGTCGAGACGCGTTGCCCGCATACGATGTGTTAATATTAAAAACAAAATTTAATAAATTTGTAAAAATAAAAGAATATTATTTACAAATTTTATTTGAAACAATTAACTCTTTTTGCGTTCTATTGTTATACTTTTGACATTTTTATTTAATTCTATTCTTTATTTCTATTTAATAAATTGATATACAATACAATGTGCTTGTATGTGTAATTTTATTATAAAAACATTATTTCATTTTAACACAAATGAATTTTCACCTACAATACCAAAATATGTTATAAAGTGTTCAATAATCACTTATTGTTCACTCTGTTGTTTATAACAGTAATGGGCTGATGCGCATTTCGATGGTAATACCATCATCGTCAGAGCCTTTTTTTATTTTATAACAAAAAGGTTCTGACCATTATTTTGTCAAAATGAATTCGCCACATTTCCAAAACAAACACTAACATTATTTCATTTTGAATATAAAATTATCGATCGATTTAAAAATCTTAAAACGACAAAATCAATAAATACAATTTTTTGGAAGTTTCATTACAAAAAATAATTAATTTTATTACAAAAAAATAATATACATCAAATTTAGTTTCTAAATTAAACATTTATTCAGACTTTTCACATTTTTTTACATTTTTAATTAACAGAAATTGTAGTCAAAACATTTTTCTCGTTTGGTTCAATATTGCGACTAATTCACTTTTCACAAATTAATTATTTCTTAACGATTCAAAATTTTCCGCAAATTTCCAATAATCATGTATTGCTCACTTTTTACTAATGTACGTTTCGCAAACCATTTCATTATTTTTATATCAAAATAAGACAGACGCGGTTGATATTTTGATAATATGACAGACGTGGTTAATATTTGATATTTTATTTCGGTACGAACGCGTCTAGACGCCAAGCAACGGCGTTGGCGTCGTGCGTCACCGAAACCGTATGCTGAAGCGTTGCTAAGACAACAAAATAGAACAATAGCAGATGCCATCATATCGTTGAATTAAAAGTGCGCCGCGTGTGTCGAGAAATGACACACATAAATACAAGCGTACACACACTCTTATTTAGAAATAATATATTTGAAAATTTGTTTAAAACCCATTTTTCTGTTTTCATTCTACTATCATAAAATTCAAAGATTAAATATTACAATCCTACGCTGCAAAATAAATTGAAAATAATTTGTTGATTATATTTATTATTTTATAACAAAATAATCATTTTTTTACTGCTGTGATTTTCTTAAATCATATTTTTGAATATTCTCATTCAATTTTTTTAACTTTTCTTTCAGAAAATACTTTGAAAACCATTTTCCTTTTTTAATTCTTCTATCGTAAAATTCAGAGATATAAATATAATAATCCTATATTGCAAAATAAATTGGAAATAATTGTTAGATTAAGAATTAAATTCATTTATATTTATAATTTGATAAAAAAATAATCATTTTTTTGATGCTCCTGATTTTCTTGAATCATATTTTTGAATATTCTTATTCAATTATTGTTACTTTTCTTTTAGAAAATATATTTGAAAATATGTTTGAAAACCATTTTTCTGTTTTCATTCTACTATCATAAAATTCAAAGATTTAAATATAATAATCTTTATTGGAGAATCAGCAACATTCATGCTCGTTCTCCCCCGCGACCCCTCTTGTGCATATGCTTGAAAAGTCTCGAACACAGCGAGTGTTCGGTGTGTGAATTTGTGGCGGTCACACAAAGCCACCGCCAGCGTTTCCCGTTATAAGCACTTAGACGAAACATAGCGACCGACCTCATTAGGACAGAATACTGGGAAACCCATCCATAGTCACAAAGACTGCATCGCCCGACCCCGTTACTCACCGAGAGAACAATCGACCAAGCCGCTCGGGTGATACCTGGAAGAACAACCCCCAAGGACCACATACCGGTCAGGAATGCGATAATGACCAACTGACCGGTATAAAAGGGCTGCCGAATATCGTCTCATCAGTCTGGTCAGTATGAAGTTACCCCCGCGGGTAACTTGGAGCTCCTCTGGCCAAACATCGTGCAACAGGCCCACCTCATGGGACCTGGGAAATGCTCCACAAAGAGATTAACACCGAACCGAGAAACAACCAGGTTATTCGAGCAACTAGAGTAACTGCCTCAAACGAGGTAAAAACTCTAAACAACTGACCGAAAGGTCGTTGCGTCACCAGTTGTCTCATCAATCAGTGTCTTGGTCGCAAGACAAGACACTGGTCTCACCATCATCAGCAATACAAGACAGGAGACTCGAGTCTCGCCACCATCGTTACAATAGACAAATCTGTAAACCATAACTGTTCAATCACGTTAATCACCGTAATAAATATATCATATCTATCGATCGTGTATTTATTTACAAAATGGAGATGACCATTGTCATCCTCCAAAAATTTACACATCAGGTAGAGTAACTAAGCGTTACTTCTTTAAATTGACGAATCAAAGAATGATAATTGCTCGCGGATACTCGCGCGCTCACTTGCTAGCAGAAACTCGCCCACTCATTTGCGCGCAAGAAAAGAAGATCTCGAAATCAGCGGTGCATAGGTTTGAATGCAAGCAGACGCGCTGACGAGCCCATCTTCTCGTCAAGCCACGCTCGGAAACGTACGTCCGCTCTTCGACTCATCAGAAATCTCAAATCATCTTGTTTTCGCGGTTTAAAATAATTAAAAGTGTTTTAATGTGATTAATAGAATCACATTAGATTTGCTCATCTCGTTATTTTTGTATTTAATCATAAAATCTATGCTAATAACAACAGTTAAATTTCTCATCGCAGCAGACTCATTGGTGAACACAATTAATTAACTACTCGTGTACAGTACATTTTATAGTGTGCCAACAACAATTAATACAATTGTTGTTGGTCAACTCATTAACAATTGACTAGTGCTATCAACAATTAATACAATTACTCTTTGTTATTTTTTTGTGTTCATATGTGTTCTCAATAAGTGTATCAGTGTTTGTTCATTGTAAACTCTACAATCAAATCTATTAATTGCCCCGGCTACCATCTTCGACTACGATAGTCTGAGCTATCGTGTGTGATTAAACAGCATCATTCTAGCACAATCTTATATTGCAAAATAAATTAAAAATAACTGTAAAATTCAAAATGGAATTCTTATCTATTTGTAATTTTATTAAAAAATAATCATTTTTTGATTCTGTTGATTTTCTTAAATCGTATTTTTGAATATTATTATATAGTTTTTGTTATTTTTTTTGAGAAAATATATTTGAAAACCAATTTTCCTGTTTTCATTCTACTATCATAAAATTCAAAGATTTAAATATAATAATTCTATATTGAAAAATAAATTGGATATAATTGGTTAATTATATTTATTATTTCATAACAAAATAATAATTTTTATGATATTGCTTATTCTCTTAAATCAAATTCATCAATATATATTTTTTTTAATTTTTCTTGCATTTTTTATTAAGAAATATATTTAAGATTTGTTTGAAAACCATTTTTTCTGTTTTAATTCTACTATCATAAAATTCAAAGATTAAATATTACAATCTTATATTGCAAAATAAATTGAAAATAATTTGTTGATTATAATTATCATTTTATAACAAAATAATAATTTTTTGATGCTGTTGATTTTCTTAAATCAAATTCATCAATATTCCAATTCAATTTTTGTTACTGTTCTATTAAAAAATATATTTGAAAATATGTTGAAAACCATTTTTCCTGTTTTAATTCTACTATTATTAATTCTACTATTATTATTCTACTATTATTAATTAGAAATTAGGGTTGAAAATGCAATTAGATAATTGAATTTAGGTTACTTTACTGGTATATTTAAAAAAAATAATTATTTCTTAACATTTTTTATTGATACCCATTTGGGGCTCATGGAATTTCCAGTTACAAAAATTTTGAAAAAACAAAAAGTATTACAAACACAAGAAAAACTCATGTACTACATCAAACAGGATAGCTTTCGACATATAGTCTTATATTACATTTTCTACACTGCTTGCGCACATTTGTGCCACATATGGCACATTTCCTTTGTTTTTCCTCACAGGTCCTTTCCGATAAATGTTTGATTGGATCAAATCTTACACCTTTAGATACACGGCTTTTCCTTGTTACGCTTGAACTGGGTCTTCTGGTGACTTTAAGATTGGATAATGATTCTTTTTTCATATATGTTCTTGCAATATTGTTTCTGAAGTCTGATAACGAAATGTTTTCATTCGTAGCAGTATGAAGAGCATGAGCGTTAACAACAGCAACGTCAATGGCATTTGTAAAATGAGGAAAATACCATTTCTTACCTCTAAACTTAATGCGATACTTTTGGACATTCCGCAGTCCAGCTTGCCAATCCCACCCATATATTTGTTATATTGCCCTACAACGTTTGGTTTATCCACTCGACATTCTTTCTTTTCTTTCTTAGAATATCTTTTCACTTTTTCTAAAGGTTGTAATCCTAAATAATTTGACAGAACTTTGACACAGTTATTGTCATTCCAAATCAATGCAAAAATGTTATTACTTTCATCATAACAATAATCGTATGCTCCACATTCTTCTTTTTTCATTATGTTATCAGATTTCGAGGGACACTTATTCGTTCTACTATACCGTGCTGTTCCAGTCGCCTTTAAATTACGTTCTTTCAATTTCAATAATAATTCAAAGCTGGTAAAGAAGTTGTCGAAAAATATTTCATATTCTAATGGATACTACAGAAAAGAAGTCATCTTCATTATTACAGAGGCTCCTACACCACTCACAACTTGTTCTTCACATTTTCCTTCATAGATATCCATATGAAAACAATACTCAGATTCGGAACAGCACATGGCCCATTGTTTGAAACCAAATCCGATTGGTTTTCCTCTTATAAATTGTTTCAAAAAGTGGTGTCCATAATATCTTATCATTTGCTCATTGATTGAAAGCTTTTAAGCAAATATTTCGAACTTTTTAAAATTTGAATTCAATTTATCGATCACAGGTCGAATTTTAAATAGCTTATCTTTCTTTTTCATGGCAATTATGGAATTATTGTCATTTAAATGCAAATTCCTTTTTATTTATAAAAACATGTGCTTTGGCATAGTTTCTACGCAGGTGAGATTCAGATCTTCATCTTCACACCAGTATAATTATTCCTGTGGTAAGGAATTGTATCCAGATAACAAAAATATTCCAATAAACTTTCTAAGGGAATTTGTGAAAAGTTCAAAATTATGTCTGTTGTTTTGTCTCGCATAATTTATACTTTAGGTTACTATGTAGTTTAACAAATCTTCATCGAAAAATTCTTCAAATATGTTAACAGGTGATTTATTTTTCAAATGTAGAGTCACTTTTGATTTCATTTCAGATACATTGTCGTATTGTAATGTAATGTTGGAAAAGTTTATGTCCTGTTTTTTCCAGTCACTCTTCGGCAATACTTTACGTTTTGATTTTTGCGTAGATGATGGATTATCGTCTAAGGTACTAGAATGTACTTCTAATTGACCGGGAACGTCCTGCGGGAGAGCGTCTTCTAAAATATTATCATCAAGGTCTTCACAATCTTATATTTCATCCACATTATCGGGAGGCAGTTCAACTATATATCGATGGTTTCTCGTTCTAATTCATCAAAAAGTTCATCATTTTCGAGTAATTCTTCTATATCTCTAATACTAAGAAATTTTCTAGCAGCCATACTACCCCGAAAACTGTAAAAGTAAAAAAAAAAAACTATGAATTACTAAAATACTTGAATGTTATCAATTTTATATCATAGCACATTCCATGAGTCACAAATGGCGATCAAGATATTTTATAGTATATTTTTTAAAATAAGTATTATATATACTTACATATTATTGTGTTATCAATTAAAAGGATGTGTTAGTAGTCTCACACATGAATCTGCCAAAAAAAGCAAAAAAATACGAACAAAAAGTTCACTAGAAATCAATGTAAACATTAAAACATCATTATAAGGCATAGGTTGTAAATTTATGTCAAATACATTTACAAGTGAGGCAAAATTGAAACAAAAAATAATTATAAAAACAAAAAGGTATGTGTTTAATAAAAAAACATTTTATTTAATATAAACCTATTTGTGTTAATAAAACCAAAAGTACAACTTGCTCATATGTATTCGACACCCACTGTATTTATTTATTTCAGATAGAATATAAGCAGTAAAACAAATCTAAATCACTTAAAATGCTTTCAAACTTTATTTTATTTACAAATATTAATACTTTGTTTCATCATCTATTGCTTTTATAACTGTATTCTTATTGGCATACTAGCTACTAAATTATAACAGTCTTCGTTTGTTAATGCATTCTATATTTCAAATATCTTATGTTTTAACTCTTATTTAGACCTAGATTTGAATTTAGATACTTTAACTTTTAGTGTATATCATAAATGCTCTATAGGTGATAAATCAGGGGACTGTGGTGGCCACTCTAATAAACACATGCTATTATTGCTGAACCAGCGCAATATCTCACGCGATTTATGGCACGGGACATTATCCTGTTGGAAATATTAATCAGGTACATCTTCACCAAATAATTTTAGTACAAACGGCTTCACTACCTCCTGTAACATAGCAATATAGCAACGATTACTCATGCAACATACAACGATAATAGACATTATTTCATACATACCTGTATATTGGATTCATCTGACTAAAACATTTTGGTTTAATCATTTACAGTTCAATGTTAATACTTTTTAGTTCATAAAAAACGTTATTTTTTATGCATTTCTGTCAAATAAAGTTAGTGTCATGCTTTGCATCCTCGTAAACCATCACTCGCAAAACATCTTATCGTTTCAACAAAAACGTTAATTCGGTGACTTAATTCCATGTTTTATATTTACAAATTACAATACAAGTATAATAAATACTTTTAATTTACGAATTACCATCTTACATCGTTTTTCATTTCTACATTTTGTTACTAATTTCACTATGATTGTATTTCAGTAATATTTTTATTTATACCAATGTTTTTGACGTTTATGTAACGTAACGTATTTATGATGGATGTTAATAATAAAAAAATATCTTTTGGTTTTTCAAAAGCAATTAAAAAACCCAACTTAATAAAACCTGTCGTACAACAAAAACAAAATGTGCAACTAATCGATTGTTTAGAAGAACAATGTATAAAAGTAATTGGGTAAGTTAACATTAAGGTTATATTTTCGAAAGTATCTGAGTATTTCGTTTTATTTGTATAAATGAAATTCAAACAAAAGTAAGAATTTTTAGTTTAATTTTTATTTTATTATAATTTATTTGTAGTCTTATAAAAATATTTCATATGAAAAAATGATAATTTTTAACACAAACAACTTACTTTTATGTTTCGGATAACAAGATATCTAGTATTTTCTTATACACTGATTTTGCTTCATGAAGTATCATATTTTATATTGAGTTCGGAAGTTGAAGTATGGAAATTTATAAAAACCATTTTATCATTAAATATAATTTATACATAAAAGAGTGAATCTTGAGGATAACTACTCATTACTACTTTTTAACAAAAGCAACCTTGTTGCCAAAAAAAGTTATTATATTTAATAAATATAAACAATTTTACTGTACCTTTTATTCCGAATCCTAATAAATCAACATAATTTTTTTGCTAATAATCACATAAGAATAATAGTTAAATGAAATTTTAAAAATATATTTATATATATATATATATATATATATATATATATATATATATATATATATATATATATATATATATATATATATATATATATATATATATATATATATATATATATATATATATATATATATATATATATATATATATATATATATATATATATATATATATATATATATATATGACCGATCCCGTTAAGAAACACTTATACGAAACATGACCTCATTAGTACAGAACACTGGGTACCCTTCCATGGCTACAATGGCAGCAGCGGTCGATTACCGTTAATCATCGAGAACAATCGACCAAGACGCTCGGGTGATACCTGGAAGTACAACCCCCAAAAGATTCATCGGTCTGGAATGCGATAATGAGTATAAAAGGCTGCATCATCAGTCAGTGTCTCAGTCGCAAGACTAGACACTCATCTTGTATCATCACCAGTCAGTATCTTCGTCAACCGACAAGGTGCTGGTCTCATCATCATCAACAATACAACACAGGAGACTCGAGTCTCGCCACAATTCTACAATAGTCAACTCTGTAACCGTTACTGTTCAATCACGTTAATTACAAATAAATACTCTAGTCATATTACCAGTGTATTTCATTTAAACCGGATATACCGAATCTCCAAATATATATATATATATATATATATATATATATATATAAATAAATATATAGTTTCACTTCTTTTTTTGTAAGCACTACAGACTTCATGCTGTTTAATTGGCATTTTTTGATTGTATGTACATTCACACATATTCTGTCAAATACTATTGCAAAATATTTTAGATTGGACAAAATATTTCAGATTATCATTTTTTGAAGAAATATTAAACATTTTTAATTTAATATAATTTCAATTTTTTTAAAATAATTTATATAATTTTTCAATGCAATTTAACAATTTTTTCAAAATCAAACAAGACTGAAAAATAATACAAATGTAATCCTTTTCAAATGAAAATAATCTTAGGGAAATGTATTAAAAGTAGTTAAAGAACATTTTCATTTAGATTTAAAATATCTAAATAAAAGAATAAAACATCTGTCTTCATATTCATATCCAACAGTATTTTACGAAAATCTCATTAATAGTACTAACATTGATAACAGTACTCTCTTGTTTTTTGTAGTGATACATAAAATCATTTATTTGTAGACAATATAAAAAAAATGTAAATTAATACTATACTTTCAATGTACTAATAATTTTAGTTTTATGTTCTAAGAGAATCAATGCCTTTATTAATAAAACAGAAAGAACAAAATGTAACAAAAGAAATTAAAATCAGTTTATAAAAACAAGTGATGTCTCTTGTACTAACGCCCTTCAGCAATCCCTTCCCAAGCTCACTGATTGGTATTGATACTGATCAATAACATGTTCAATGTATATCTCAACTAGTAAATCATCCTTGACACTATGTATTGACTTGGATGTGGAATCCTAGGCGAAAATAGCAAGATCCTTGTTACCCTGATATTATTTGGGTACCAATCATCCAGTGCTCCCATAACTTATGCATCTATATCAACAGAGAAACTTTGTTAATTAAGCTCGTAGAAATTACATTTTTCTATTTTCTACCACTAAGCTTTCTTTAGGCCACAATACTCTCACTTAAAAAGAACACACACATCAGTAAAGTATTTACAATATGACTCTCGAGTTAATCGTAGAGATATGTGCCAACCTATTTAAAATATCATCTTAACAATGTTGCGATACTACTATATGGATGTTATAATTGTTCATTACATTGCAGAGTATATTACTTATCTCCATGTCCGAATTAGCATTTTATATTCAGCAGTAACATATCAAAATGAATGTAATAAATAAATCAATAATCACAAATCGTAGTATAATGTCCATTCAGAGCAAAATGATGAGATAAATTGGTTTTTAAAAAACGTTCACACACAACTTTTTGCTATTTATTGTTTTTGTAGTTGAATATTTTATATAATTTTCAATTTAATTTGACCAAATGGTTTTCTGAATGTTTTCCCTGAATTGACAATAAATATAATTGACTTGATAAAAAAAATATTTCTTATTTTCTTCATAATTCATCATTCAATCAAGATTGATAATCAAGATAATTTTTACTGATATTTCTAGGTTGTGTAGAATTATCATTTGTAATTTTTTTTGTAATATACTGTATTAATAAATAATTAATGTTAATCAATCTATTTGTTTATAGCAATGATTTTCTAATTTCATATAAATTAAATGTTTTTTTTATTTCAGTACTTCTGATTATTTCCTCCTTATGAGCTTTACAGTATATCTAAAATCATAAAAATACATGAAATATTATTCTTTTTTAAATTTCATTAGTTTTCTGAATTCTTATGTATTAGTGTTATAAATAACTGTTAGCTTTTAAAAGAATATTAAAATGTATGAATAAGAATGGCAGATTGAAATATTATAATGTATTTTTTATTTGTATGTATTTATTACTTTTATTAATAAATTACAGTTGGTTTGTAAAAGAAGTATTGTAAAAATATCTAAGCTGTAAATTAAAAATATATAGTAAATCATTTAAAAAACATACAATACTTCAGTCAAAGATTATTTATTTTGTTTGCATGGTAGAAATATATAAATGATTGTTGTCAGATATTATAAGTTTCTATGTGTGTGTGTATGTATGTATGTACGTATGTACGTATGTACGTATGTACGTGTTGCGTAGCAAATGGTCAAACTAACATATGGTGAAACGAAGACTAAGTGCATTTAAGTACCACACATCTATGTACAGGAAGACCACCCGCCGTATCGGTTGCTAGTACCTGGAAACAGGGCATGCGATCACCTCTCCGTCTATAAACCTTCGACATAAGACAGGGTGTGATTGTTAAAGACACAACGGTACTTGTTCTTTTTCTAAGAAGGAATAACAATAAACTATATATGCAATATTGGTATAAATACGCCGAGCGAAGACGAATGTTTGTCACAGTGTTCACCCGGCATCCGAACGAAAAACATACCGAAAAATACACTGCAGACAGTCATTAGAGCACCTCTCGGCGGCCACAGGTATAAAAATACCTACCGCTGGGATTTAATGACTTACGGTCAACATGGATCCCGTTCCAAGTACCTCGGCAGGTACTGGCCATGAATACACAACAATCGACGATGCGAATTTCATTATTCCGACGCGCCGTACTAGAAAAAAGAAATCAAAAGGGACCACCACATCCTACGGTTTAGCTCCAATAAGCGAAACCAAAACAACGCAGAGAACAACGCCGATCAAACGGCCAGCGGAATCTCAAGATATCCCGCTGCAAAACAAATTTAAACACCTCGCCGGACTGGACGAGAATAATCTCGATCCCATGCCGATCAACGTAAACTCCGACAACAACAGCCGCGTTTTAAACCGTCGCGTTAAAAATCGCCGCCATAAAGCGTCCAAACAACTCCCTCCGCCAATAGTTCTGCGCGGAGAACTCTGCGACTTCGAAAAAGTCGCAGAACGACTCCACGCCGACACTACTGAGATGGTGAGTTTCAAATTTATAACTAACTATACTAAAATCATCACCAGAAATCGAAAAGACTGGGAAACAGTCAGAAGCATCATGCAGGAAGAGAAAATCGAATTTCATACCTATACCCTGCCGGAAGATCGTCCGCTGGAAACTGTGCTCCGCGGGATCCCGGTAGGTCGAGCTGAGAAAATAAAAGAGGCTCTCCAAGCAGACGGCCTCCCTGTACAAGCGGTTCACCAGATGCTCGGTCCACGCGTCGTGCAACCCTTGTACAAGGTAAATTTTGATAATTCTATTACTATGGGCAGTCTCAACCATGTCGTATACGTGATGCACTGCAGAGTGTACTGGCGACGGTATCGAATGCGCTCGGGTTTTACCCAGTGCCATCGATGCCAGAACCCAGGGCATGCTGCACGAAATTGCTATTACGACCCGGCTTGCGTCAAATGCGCCGGAAACCACTATACTGAAACATGTATAAAACCGATAACCGAACCGGCAAAATGCGTCAATTGCGGTGGTGATCACCCCGCCAATTACCGCCAATGCCAAAAAATCATCGAGTATCGACAAGCAATCGAAAAGCGCCGTCAAAAACGCGGACCAGCCCAGGTCCCCAAAGAAAACGCCTGGTCGAAAGACCAGACGCCGCCAGAAAACAACAGCAGCGAATTTCCGCCGCTCCGAAACCAGCAACCAGCTCCGCCAGCCCCAGCTCCTGCCGTGGCACCCGCCCCGGCTCCAGCTCCGGCTCCAGCACCGGCACCTGTCATGCCGCAGATGCCGTCACTATCATCAGAACAAAAAGACGCCCTACAAGAAATACAGGATATCTACAACTCGATCGATATCCAGGGTATGCTCGCCCGCGCAAGAAAACTTAAAGCAGACCTGGAAGAAGCAAAAGACGATCTGGAGGTACTCGTAGTACTCCAAAAGCACAATCTCGTATAAACTACAGCAACACACAATAAACACATGAAAATACAACAGTGATACAGTGTAGTGAAGTGCCAGTGCTAGTGCTTTACTCCAGTATACAAACTTTACACATTTTAGTTTTAGTTTTAGTTTAGTTTTAGTTTAGTTTTAGTTTAGTTTTAGTTTAGTTTTAGTTTAGTTTTAGTTTAGTTTTAGTTTAGTTTTAGTTTAGTTTTAGTTTAGTTTTAGTTTAGTTTTAGTTTAGTTTTAGTGTAGTTAGTGAAAAAACCAGGTCATGTCGGGTTTTGAAAATTTCTCCCGAACATTACGAACATAAACATTACAAATGGGACCTCATCAATAAATATAATTTCACATATATATAGTTAAAATAATTAAGATTAGGAGAACTATTTATACCTTCCAGTGTATCAACATTATTGTAAAAATGTATTCAATATTCGATCAATAAATTTATCTTGTATCTTGTATCTTGTAACTTGTATCTTGTATCGAATGTTTGTGAATGTATATCCGACCACGGAATCGTAACGTGTCGGTGCTGTAATACTAGTAAATAAATATCTTCACGAAAACTACAAGTTCATTTTATTTTCAACCACTTTCACGACTTTAAGTAGTTTTGAAAGATTACTAACGTACAAATGGTCCTTCGAGCCGGATATAACAGTGAACAAAGTGAAGTGATAGTGTTATAGTGATACATTCAACATCGTGGACAGAGATTCGACATCGTAGATCATCGTAAACAGAGATCACGATTACACTAACATATAATCAAAGGGCATCGGATGAGAAATTCTAATTAATCTTTCACCCGACTACGCGAAAAGGTCAAGGTAAGCTACTAGAGTGCTTCCTTTTCCTTACCTTAAACAGGAGCCACGATTACGAAAAAATCTAATAAAAAGGGCATCGGACAGAGACTAATCCAGTCTTCATCCGACTACGCGAAAAGGTAAAGTAAACTGACAAAGTGTTTACTTTCCCTTCCTTAACAAAGATTCCGATCGAAGATTACGAGAAAATCTAATAAAAAGGGCACCGGACACAGAGACTAATCTAGTCTCACTCCGGCTACGCGAAAAGGTGAAGTAAACTGACAAAGTGTTTACTTTCCCTTCCTTAAAAAGATTCCGTCTCAAAGATTCCATTAAACTCAAATAAAAAGGGCATCGGACAGAGACTAATCCAGTCTTCATCCGACTACGCGAAAAGGTACAGTAAACTGACAAAGTGTTTACTTTCCTTCCTTAAAAAGATTCCGTCTCAAAGATTACATTAAACTCAAGGAAAAAGGGCACCGGACAAACAAGACTAATCCAGTCTCACTCCGGCTACGCGAAAAGGTGAAGTAAACTGACAAAGTGTTTACTTTCCCTTCCTTAAAAAGATTCCGTCTCACAGATTCCATTAAACTCAAGGAAAAAGGGCACCGGACACACAGAGACTAATCCAGTCTCACTCCGGCTACGCGAAAAGGTGAAGTAAACTGACAAAGTGTTTACTTTCCCTTCCTTAAAAAGATTCCGTCTCACAGATTCCATTAAACTCAAGGAAAAAGGGCACCGGACACACAAGACTAATCCAGTCTCACTCCGGCGACGCGAAAGGGTAAAGTAAACTGACAAAGTGTTTACTTTCCCTTCCTTAAAAAAGATTCCAATCGAAGATTACGAGAAAATCTAATACAAACGAACCACTCGAAGACTACGCGAAAGATTCAAATTCGAAGACTACGCGAAAGGGTAAAGTAAGCTGACAGAGTGTTTACTTTCCCTTCCTTAAAAACGATTCAAACTCGAAGACTACGCGAAAGGGTAAAGTAGCTGACAGAGTGTTTACTTTCCCTTCCTTAAAAACGAATCAAACTCGAAGACTACGCAAAAAGGTAAGCTGAACAGTGTTTATTTTTTCTTTACCTCAAAAAAGATTTCATCGCGAAACGTTCACGATGGCAGACGCTAATTTACAACAACTGATCGAAAAACGTGCGACTATTGAATGTCATATAATAAACTTAGCGAAATATATAATGCCATCCAAAACGGATAATGTTAATCAGATAGAACTGTGCCAGCGATTAGAAACATTAAAATTAGTCTTTGAAGGATTTGACGACTTGCAAGATGAAATCGAAATCTTGGAAGAAGAACAGCAAACTGACAGTCAGCAGAAAACTGACGTCAGTACAAAAACCGACATACGATTCGCCATTTTCGATGAATATGTCGACGTAGTCGTCAATGCCGAAAAACTATTGAAACGGATTCAGACGACCAATGACTCGATGTCACCAAGGAAATCTGCGGAAAGTTCTACGAATATCATCGATACATCGACTTCACCGACGTCAAATGCATGTACAACGAAGCACTTGATGAAAAAACACTCGGTGGAAAAGCATTCGATAGAAAGTCAGTTGACAGCGAAGCAGCCTACAGATAATCATCTTCCATATGACAAAAAAGGGGTTAGACATAAAATTGTATACGGATTCAACGATGCTGGCGCAATGGAAAGTCTCACAGAAGGTGGGACACACGTACTGTCGCAGCATATTCATAAGTCACCGGAAAATGTTGATGATAAAACAATTGAGTCGGAAGACGGCTATACGTTAACAGTACACATGGAAGTAAACGGTTGTCAAAGTGTGCTCAACGAAGTTCCCTACCTTGAACGCGCACCAATTAAGATTACCTCACGTTTCTTTCCGAGTGGCAATTTACGAATATTACTAACATCGCCGATTGAAACGACATCTGCTATATTATACGAGAGGCCGGAAGACGTCATCTTTCCTAATTTCGATGACTGGCCATTCATACACGTACATTTCGGATGGGAAAAGATCGAAGAACAGGAGATGTCGAGTATCGGTAATGCTCGCAACCAAGTGAAGCATGTAGCCATTTTCAAGAACTGGCAGCTAGTGTTCTACGACATATTTGTTGATCCGATTCGATTACATTCAGTCGCGGCGAATAATGCAATTCCGTCGATATGGATATCGCCGTTGAACTTGTTTACATTGCCGAATAAATCATGTGTAGGTCCGACACTTGCATCGACTGTCAATAATTTCTTTGGGACTAGCAGATATAAAACACTTCAAAATTATCACAATGCGCTCAGTTATACTGAATCAGATCCAGATCGAACGTATCGAACGCTCAACGAAGTTCGATACCTTGAACGCGTACCATTTAAGATTATCTCACGTTTCTTTCCGTGTGGCAACTTACGAATATTACTAACCTCGCCGATGGATACGACATCTATTATATTATATGAGAGGCCGACAGACGTCATCTTTTCTAATTTCGATGACTGGCCATTCTTAAACGTACATTTCGGATGTGAAAAGGCCGAAGAAAAGTGGATGTCGAGTATCGTTAATGCTGGCAACCAACAAGTGAATCATGCAGACATTTTCAAGACCTGGCAGCTAATGTTCTACGACACATTTGTTAATCCGATTCGATTACGTTCAGTCGCGGCGAATAATGCAATTCCGTCGATGTGGATATCGCCGTTGAATTTGTTTACATTGCCAACTAAATCATGTGCAGGTCCGACACTTGCATCGAATATCGATAATTTCTTTGCCACTAGCAGATCTAAAACGCATCAAAATTATCACAACGCATTCAGTTATACTGAATCCGATCTATATCAAACGTATCGAAAGCTCAATGATAAAAAGATATTTCGTAATAGAATAAATGAAAAACAAACTGAGGATGCTATGTTATTTACGGATGGCAATGATTCAGAATGCGAACAATCACTAACGCGCATCTGGCAATTGGACGTAGGCTCAACACGTACACCTATGTCCGCTGAAGAGCTTGAATGCGAAAAGCACTTTCAGTGCCACATACAAAAAGATAATACTGGCAGGTACACAGCCTTGCCTTTCAAAGATACGATTACGAAACTTGGTTCTTCATATAACCAAGCGATTAAACGCTTAACCTCATTAATTTATAGTTTTCAAAGAGATCCTAATTTGAAGATCAAATACAATAACTTCATACGAGAGGATTTGGAACTAGGGCACATGTCATTGATCTCTGATGAGATGGATCAGGATGATGTTTTTTATATGCCTCATCATGCGGTTATTAATGAGTCCAGTTCTACAACTAAATTACGCATAATTTTTGACCAATCTGCAAAATCTGATGCAGACATCTCTTTGAATGACAGTTTGATGGTGGGTCCGAAGATTCAGGATGATCTTTTCGATCTAGTTCTCAGATTCCGTCTCTACACGTACGTACGGACAGCAGATATCGAGAAGATGTACAGACAGATCTTCGTTCGCGAAGAAGATCGCAAATATCAGCGAATCTTGTGGACAATCGATAACAAGATTCGAAGTTCACAATCTAACACAGTCACGTTTGGAGTAGCCTCAGCACCCTTCCTAGCTATTCGATGCTTACATCAACGGGCTGATGACGAATGCGAAAGGATTCCGCGAGCCGCAGTAGTCTTAAAAAACGATTTCTACGTTGATGATCCCCTCACAGATTCTGAAACACTCGAGGAAGCACGTGAGATCAGAGACGAAATAACGAATTTATTCAAGCGTGGTAAATTCAACATTCATCGGTGGACCTCAAACGATTCAACAATTCTTCATGGACTACCTAATAATGCGATTAATTCGAGTTTTCAAGTAGAAGATTCGAAGATTCTAAATACTCTTAGTATTCACTGGAACGCGAGAAAGGAGGTATCACATACTCAGTCAGACCTATTCGAACTAAAAACACTTTTACTAAACGTATCATTTTATCTGAAATTGACAATAATATCACATGGAACTTTATTCTACCATTGTCACTTCATTTCGATGTTTTGTGTGAATCTACAATAGGGTGTGTAAAACAATTTGCATCTTTAACTATTGACGTTAAAAATTAAGTGTGACCCAAAGTGAAAGTTAAAAAAGGTGAACCGTGTGTGCTATACTTATAATTGATTCGGTACCCTCTCAAGGGGGGGAGTATGTTGCGTAGCAAATGGTCAAACTAACATATGGTGAAACGAAGACTAAGTGCATTTAAGTACCACACATCTATGTACAGGAAGACCACCCGCCGTATCGGTTGCTAGTACCTGGAAACAGGGCATGCGATCAGCTCTCCGTCTATAAACCTTCGACATAAGACAGGGTGTGATTGTTAAAGACACAACGGTACTTGTTCTTTTTCTAAGAAGGAATAACAATAAACTATATATGCAATATTGGTATAAATACGCCGAGCGAAGGCGAATGTTTGTGAATGTATATCCGACCACGGAATCGTAACGTGTCGGTACTGTAATACTAGTAAATAAATATCTTCACGAAAACTACAAGTTCATTTTATTTTCAACCACTTTCACGACTTTAAGTAGTTTTGAAAGAATACTAACGTACAGTACGTATGTACGTATGTACGTATGTACGTATGTACGTACGTACGTACATACATACGTACATACATACATACATACATATATATATATATATATATATATATATATATATATATATATATATATATATATATATATATATATATATATATGTTTTGCACAGTAATTCAGAACAATCATCTAACAATGTTAATGCAACTCCTACTTTAGATGAACTAGCTGCACAGGAACTTTTAAATGGTAAATTTAATTTTTTTTAATTAATCTGAATAAGTAAATTGAATATTTTTAATTAACTGTATTTATGACCTTATTAACATAACGTTTACATGAAAAATATTGAAATATATATTTTGTTTCCATATAATCATTAAATTTTAATATTTGAAAATATTAATAAGTGATAGTTCAATGGAGTTGATTTGGAAAATACAGATAATAATGCACAACATTTTAATCTATTCTGTTAATATTTTATCACCTTTGTGAATTACAATCAAATGTAAATAACACACTTGTGATTAATGAAATTATTTTTGTTAAAAGCCCCTTTTATATTCAATAATTGCAACCAATAAAATTCAGCAGTTATTTTATTACTGAGTTAAGAAATTTCTTATGCTTACTCTTTTTATTAAAATTATAATGGTATTTTTTACATGGCATTTTAGTTTTGATTTGGATATAATTTCAGAATAACCACCTTTTTCTTTATTCTCTTATACAAATTCATTATTTGTGACAAAATAAATATAAAATAATAATTTTGTTGATGATTTTTCGTTTGATATAATATCTAGGTTATTGCAGTGTGATACATAGATTCTTTATCAGCACATTTTGTCAATATTCTCAGTGTTGTGTTTCCTGTTAGTTTTAAAATATGATAAAATAAACATCTTTACTATAACATAAATGACTGATCTAAGTATATTTTCATTTTTACTTGTTAAATGTTTATATTAAATTTATGAGGATTTTTTTAAATGGTGATATTATGAAAATTTCAATTTATTTGCAGAATTTTTTAGACTATTGACATTTAAAAAGGAATTGCATATTTTTATGAATGTTATTAAATTTTTCAGTCATAATTATAATGAGATTCATGAACAAAATGATCTTCTTAAATGATCCCCTCATGAAAATTTATCATAATTTTAAACTAAAATAGTGAAAAACTTTACTTGTTTCATCTTAAAATACTAAATGACCATTTGATCAATAACAAATATTTTTACAAATCTACATACAAAATCCAACTGAAATATAAAATGTAATATTATTTTGTTAACTTCATTTAATATATAGGTGTTTTTTAAGCATGATAGAAATTTAAATTGATTTCAATCTTAATTTATATCACCCTTAAAAAACATCTATATATAAGTACATGTATAAAAAATTTTTTTTCAGATATTAAAAAATCTGGATGAAAAAATGAAACAAAGAAATTATATACTATAAATATGGTAGAAAATAAAGGTTTATTAGAAAGTGAA
Source organism: Neoneuromus ignobilis (assembly GCA_029203775.1). Lineage (NCBI taxonomy): Eukaryota > Metazoa > Arthropoda > Insecta > Megaloptera > Corydalidae > Neoneuromus > Neoneuromus ignobilis. The sequence goes on from CP092093.1 coordinate 21,445,731, forward strand.
AAAGAAGTGAGTTTATCTAATATACATAAAATAATAGCCTAAATAATTTTAATTATTTATAGCCTACTATTGGAGATTATGAAAATATACCTGTTCATGATTTTGGATTAGCAATGTTATGTGGAATGGGCTGAAAAGAAGGAATAGGAATTGGAAAAAACAAACAGTAAATTTGTTAAAATATAGAATTTGTTTTCTTGTTTATAATTTAATTTTCATTTTAAGAATTATAAGTACATCAGTTCCTGTGGTAAGACCAAAAGGTATGGGATTAGGAGCTGATAAAATTATTAAATTAGAACAAGCAACTGCAGTCAAAAATGAACAAAATGAAGATTTACAGATCATTAAAGGTGCTTATGTGAAATTGTTAGCTGGTCGTTTTAAAGATATGTATGGACAAGTAAGTTGAATATTAAAATCAAAATTTTATAAAATTGTCTTATTTTGTGAAGAATTGGTAAGATATAAAGCAAAAATTCTATTATGTTACAATTAACATATTTTAATTTTAAAAAGTTAATATAATTTATTTTGTTAATGTCGTAATCCCATTATTTTCTTCTCTTATTCATTGTCAAATCACTATTTTTAATTTTCCATACCTTGGTATAAAAATAATAACCAAACAATAAGTGACAAAATAAAATAGTATTAAAACATGTTTATACAGTGAATGTAAAAAGTATTCATGCACTTAGGAAGGGATAACAAAGAAAAACAAAACGTTTTCAAGGTTCTATTGTATTTTTTAAAAAAATAAAAATAATAGCAAGTAGATCACACTTTATTTTATTTATTTATTAACACTTAAACACTTATATTAATACCTGTTTATAAAACCAACTGTTAATGGTTGGACAGGTATTAATACTTTTTTGTACTCTAAATCAAAATTGAGACTTCTGTAACTCGGATAGGTTGCTATCACTTTCATCCAGTAAATATTGATATATTAGAATAAATTAATGTCCCCCTACAAAGGGATGTGGCACCACGTCTATCAGGATAATCATTACAATAGTGTAAAAACTGCGACAATATGATATTGCGAAAATATGCCCACTGTTTATGTATTGTGTAATAATTTATGCCCTATCGTTTAAGTGTTAAATAAAATCACAAAAGAAAAGATCAAGTAGTCAAAAAATGTGTATGTACATGAAATGTGTCAAAGTTCATAAGAAGTATTTGTACAGCCTTCGTGGTACCGATTTTATTATCTTCAAGTAAGCATGCTTAATCAGATCTCATCATTTATTTTGAAGATCATGAACCTATAGGACTGTACTATAAGTCAAAGTGTTGTTTTGACAGCATGTTTACTTATATGAAAATGAGTCGAGTGAAGTTGAAAGAAAACTTATTATTGATCTATATAATCAATGTAAATCACTTAATAAAATTTATAAAACTGCTTAATAGATCACGTTCATCTATACAAACTCTATTGATCGGTTTTCTGCTACTAAAATTTTAAAAAATAAACACAAGTGGTTGTCCTAAAATAACGGATTGTGTTGAAAAATCATGAATTTCGTAAAAAAAAACCCTAAAAGTTAGTGTTCTTGAATAATGCAAGAACTCAATAATAATAGTGAAGTTGAAATATCCCCTAGTACAGTTCAAAATGTATTGTGTTCGACTGAATATCATAGTAGAACTACTATAAGAAATGTTTGGTAAGTTGTGAGAATAAAAAGAAGCGATTAGAGTTTGTAAAAATTATTTAAATAAGTCAAATTAGTTTTGACAACATATAATTTTCACTGATGAATCTAAATATAATATTTTTGGATCAAACGGATGATGCATGGTATAGAGAAAATTTAACACTGAATTAGGTAAAGAAAATTTAGTTTCCAAGGTCAAACGTGGATATTCTGTATTTGTGTAGAGATATATGAATGAAACTGGGGTGGAAAAACTTGCATTTATTGATGAAATCCTGTATCACAAGATATACATTAACATCCTAAAAAATATATTTACTTAAGTTCTAATGTAGTGGGTTTTAATAGTGATTGAATATTCATGAAGGATAATGATCCTAAACATACTGCATGGAATAAGATGTGTATTCTATATAATACTCCTGAATACCTTGTTACACCTCTCTAATATCCAGATATTAACTTTATTGAGCATGTATGAGATTATTATTACAAAATGAATTTTAAATCTTATTTTCACACCAATGAATTATCACCTTAACACCACAAAATACTGTAAGTGTTCAATAATTATTGAGTGTTTACTTTATTTGTTTATAACTTGATGTGCCTTTGATGACAATGCCATAATTGTCAAAGTAGCATTATAAAATCGAACGCTACTTTATAAAATAATTTTTTATAATGCAATATTCTGATGATAACATCGTTATCCAAATACACCCTAGCTTTTAAACAAATAAAGTAAATAGGAATAATTATTGAACACTTTTATAATATCTCATGATGTATAATAATAATTCATAAAATTTCACCTTAATTCCAAAACAAATAGTTTAAATCTTACTATCGGGTATTTCACCTTTCGATAGCTTGCATGTTAATTCAACTCAAAAGTACTAATTGCATTTAATTTTAGATATTGTAAAAGTAAATTAAGTTGTTTTATTACTGTTATTATTAACACATCGAATGCGGGCAACGCGTTTCGACGACGCCTTTCGCGCTCTAATGATAGTATGCGAAGGACGTCGAAACGTTGCTGTTTTAAAAAATTAAATCACAAAACTAACGCATGCATACATTCAATTTATCTAGAACAGACCTCACAAATTGTTAATAATTTTCGAATACCGTCACAAGTAATAAATAAGTCAATTCATATTATCAAAAAAGGTCACACATCTATGAAAAAGAACATGTTGCAAAGACAATAAATAACCGAAATCACTTCATGCTTGCAGACCTTATGACCAAAAGAAAGATACAACCCCCAGTTGTAGATGGATTGAATAAGGACACAAAACACCAATTAGTATAGGTATATATATAAAAAAAAGTTAATCTAGATTTTAACAACTGACTCCCCTGTAATCCCCGAGTGCTACAAGTATGTAGAGAACTTCGTTCTTCGATATATCTCCATGCCAACGGCTCACTCCCCTGAATTTCTGTGTCCCGGCGACGTCGCCGCGATCGTTTGCAAGCTGAATGTGAAAAAACGGCGGGCGACGATGAAGTCGGCAACGTTACACTGAAACGTCTCTCCGCGCGTGGGATAATGCTCCTGACAAAAATCTTTAACGGGATCATTCAGACAGACGAAGCATTTCCCCTGCAACTGGAAACTTGGCAAAATAATCGCGATTCCGAAGGTTGGCAAGTCGCTGAGGCTCGCCGTGAACTACCGCCCCATCACGCTGCTCTCCAGCCTGAGCAAGGTGTTCGAAAGAACCCTTCTCAGGAGGGTACTCGATCATGTTTCCGCTCGCGGAATCATGATCGACGAGTAGTTTGGTTTCCGGGTGCATCACGACACGACTCAGCAACTTGTACGGCTAACGGAGCGCGTGGCACGCAGCTTCAATGAGAAGCGCACCACTGGCGTGGTGCTCCTCGATATTGAAAAAGCTTTTGACAAGGTGGCATACTGGACTCCTCTACAAGCTTGAGTACATGGGTTTCCCGGATAGTATAGTCCACCTGGTGGCATCATACTTGTTTGGGAGATCCTTCTACATGAGCTTGGACGGGGAAAGGTCGTCCATCAGACCGATAGCGGCTGGCGTCCCGTAGGGAAGTGTATTAGGACCGGTGCTGTTCAATCTGTACATCAACGATGTGCCGAGGGGACCGCACACGGCCCTCTTTGCGGACGACACACTGATTCTGGCGAAATCATGGCAATCGAGAGTACTTTGTGTATCACTGCAGGCTCAACTCAATGAACTTGAAACATTCTACAGAACGTGGAGAGTGAGGGTGAACGTGCAGAAGTGCACTGCGGTCCACTTCGCCCCTCATCGATGTCCCCTTAGGCTCGATCCGCTCGAGCTCAACGGGACGCCGATTGAGTGGGTGGGGGAGGCTAAGTACCTCGGTGTCATACTTGACCGTCGCCTGGACTTCAAGAGCTATACCCAGCATATCCTCTCGAAAGCCCAGGCACAGCTCTGCAGGTTGTACCCCATGCTGAATAGGAAGTCGAAACTACCGCTGAGAAATAAGTGCATGCTCTACCTCAGCTGCATTCGGCCGATAATGACGTATGCGAGTCCAGCCTGGGCATATCACCCCAACAACAACAAATCGCTGCAGGTGTTCCAGAACAAGTGCACGTGACTCATCACCGATGCACATTACTATGTTCGGAACACCACCCTTCATTGCGACCTCCACCTTTCTACGGTAGACGAGTTTGTCCGTGGACAGGCTCGACGGCTGTATGACAGTGCGGAGAAGAGCGACAACGCCCTCATTCGTGCACTTGGCACCATCGATTTCGTCGCAGAGTACAGCAAGCACAAGCGGCCTCGTCTCCTTGCGCCGCTAAAAACAGTCGACGAACGATAGAAGAGGCCATCACCTACAACTTGACCGGTAGAGGTCGCCCTCGTGTGGACGACCAGGAGCTCTACCGGCCAATCGTATGCATCGGTCCCAATGGGGACACAGAAAAGCTCATCAAGTGATAATATCCCACCAAGCGTCAAACCAGATTTTTCATCGACAAAAGTCAAAAACTTCCCTCGGGAAAGTTGGAACTCTAATACTGACGGCCCAAACGGGCCCCAGACGCACCTAGAGGATTTTAACAGAAAGGCTAGGACGATGATGGCGTCGCCATCGAAATGAATCAGCCGATATAATTATAGACTATATAATTATAAATAATTAGTGAACAATAAGTGATTAAAATTCATTTGTGTAAAGTGAATCAGCCACAGTTCCAAAACAACAAATAAATTTATAAATAACGTTTAATAATAATTGTTAAACATTATTAATAATAATTATTAAACATTAATGATTTTGCTCCTTATTCCAGTAATTAGAGCTGATATTAAAAAAAAGGGTATGTGTACTTATATACACATGCCAGAACTAAAACTTCTTTTCAGTAAAGTAATAAAAAGATACACGGACAAACGTATGCCTAAAACTCGTAAATGAACAGGATAAAGCAAGTAACAAAATGAAGAAATGTAGTAGGGAGAGAAGCGGTAAATACACGGGATAAAAATTTAAGTAGAAAATGATCAATGTTTTAAATAAATTAAATTTTTTCAATTATTTCATATTAACATATCGTATGCGGACAACGCGTTCGACGACGTCTTTCGCGCTCTAGTGATAGTATGCGATAGACGTCATCGAGAGATTACCCGCCTACAATGTATTAAGTAATATTAATATTTATTTTCAAATTAAAACTTTTATAAAACTATGAATAATGAAAATTTATTTGTTTTCGTTTGAAAATTCTTCGATTCCATTGCTTCCTCCGGTAGTGACTGAGTAGGTATAAACGATACAATTGGTTTTTGATAAGTAAAATTGTTGCGCAATAGACTTTACCATCTTAAAGTCTGTAAAAAGCATTTTTTTTAATTACTATTGTATAATATATAATATACAATTAGATCAATGTTTTAAAAATAAAACAATTAAAGGAAATACTCACAAATAATATATAACTGCAATAAATAGCATCTATTTAGATATGATTTATTGATAATTTTATAACACCACGTAAAATTCAATAAATCTTCAAAATGTCACCTGAGAACAAAGAATTCATAATAATTTTAAAATAACATTTTTTGATAAGTGTAAAATAATTTGATCATAATTATAAATAAAATTATTGTGAGAAATTGCTACAAATAAAACAACAGATAACCTCAAAATTATATAGATTTCGATAATTTTTAAATACCACGTGTTTTTAATAGTATTTCTTTTATTTGATAAATAGATTAAATGTATATACATGTTATAAAATACTATATATATTGGTATACATGTCCATAACCTCAATTTCACGTTGATTTGATACATTTTTAAATACCACGTGGATGTAATGTAGTCTTATTTAACTTAATATTATAATAGGAGATTATATAAATTAATATACTTACCAAAAATATCAGTGTTATTACACTGAATAAGATTCTTATTTAAACACAATTCACAGACTAATTGTAATAACAATTACTAATGGCGCGTTCTCACGATTCAAGTTTAGTTGACCGATTTTAGTTGGTCAACAAAAGTTGAATGAAATCTATAGTGAGAACCTTTGATTCAATCGAGTTGATCAACTTTTTAGTTGACCGAGAAAAGATTGACCGAGTCAAACTTTATCGTTCAAGTATGAGTCATCCCCACCATTTGCTTTCAAGTTGAAACTGGTCTGAACGCATCAGTCATCTGTTTGCTTGCGATTGACTAGGCCACGTGTCCGTGTGTTTTGCTTTTTTTAATCACATAAATATAAAAGTTATATTTAAAACATGAGTCTCAAGTGGACCGAAAGTATGATGTTAAAATTTTTAGAATTTTACCATAAACACGATTGCCTATGGAATCATAGGTTAGATAGTTACAAAAATAAGGACGCGAGAGAGAATGCTTTAAGACATATAGTAGAAGAAATGGAAATTACTGGCCTTACAGTAACCGACGTAAAAAATAAAATTAAAACAATAAGGACAATGTACAAAAAGGAACATTCTCTAATTATTAAATCAAGGAAAAGTGGGATGGGAATTGACGATATATATGTACCAAAACTGTTCTGGTACAAAAGGGCTGATTTATTTTTAAATGGTGTGACAAGTACAAGAGATACTTCATCAAATTTAGTAAGTATACTTTTTATTCTTTAAAATAATTTTACATTGACTTATTATTAATCGCCGTGTATCATATCCAGTTGCCAAGATACAGCTCCTTGTCCGGAAAAATATTCGGCATATTCATCACGTACATTAGATGCTGATCTTGTATAGTTACGACTTCCTAAATTAACTTGCAAATTAAGTAAACCATTCACTTGATTATTTTATGTTCTCCAAGAACCTGGTATAATGCACCTGGTATTCAGATCTTCATTATCAATAGAGCCTGTTGGTGTATATCTTTCACTCGAACTCATTTTTAACCAATTATGTAATACTAACGCTGCTTTGATAATTCCGTCCACTTTAGTAATTCCAACCGCTATAGGTCGCTCAAAGACTCTGAATCTAGAAACCAAAATTCCAAATGCATTTTCAACTACGCGACGAGCTCTTGATAAACGATAGTTGAAGATTTTTTGTTTTCAAGATAAATTAGTACTTCTTCCAAATGGTTTTAAAATGTAGGTTCTCAAGGGGAAAGCATCGTCAGCTACTAATACTCCAGTTTTTGGAAAATTTAATCTATTCTTAACATCTTCTAACGCTGCATTAAAAGATGATTTTGCAAAAACGGCAGCATCATTTGCTCGTCCATTTGTGCCTACGTTAAAATAGCGAAAACAATAGTTAGCGTCAACAGATGCAAGCAAAATTACGCTATAAGTGCCTTTGTAATTAAAATATTCCGATCCACTATGAGGGGCATTTCGTATAACAATATGTTTTCCGTCTATTGCACCACAGCAATTAGGAAAATTCCATCGAAAGTAGTATTCCTTTTGAATTGTCTCTCATTCTTCTTCAGTTTGTGGCACCTATAACAAAAAAATGTTTTTCGCATTTTGAATACAATTTTTAATAAAATCTAGTATTTTAATTAAGTTCTATTTCTTTTTTAGAATTTACATGATGAAACTGAAAATGAAACAATTGAAATTCCTGCATCATCTATATGTATTACAACCGGAAATGTTGATTGTCAGGAAGATGTAATACATTTAGAAAACAAAGAAACTGACAATCGTACTCCTAAAAAATCAAAGACGACAAATGTCCTCCATGCTCCTCAGAGTCGCAAACGAAAAATGGTGAATGATAATATTTCGACCATAAAGGACGCTATAGAAAAACTTGATAAAGTAATAGAGAAAAATCAAAATGACAGAGATGATGAATGCGACGTATTCGGAAAACTTATCTCTCTTCAGTTGAAAGAAATGCCTCTTTACGATAGAATTATCTCCCAAGAGGAAATTCAATCAGTTATAAGACGAAGGCAATTGAAAATCCTATCGAGGCAGCATCAGTCAACTCTATCACCAGGGACTTCAAACAGCATGGAGGAATATTCATCGTCGTCGAATATGAGTGAAGAATGTAGGAAAACCCAATGCGAGGAGGATTCACAGGAGTCATCCGATATTCTTTCAAAAGCTCTGTGTGATATTTTATATTAAAATGTATTTTTGTTAATAAAATATTATACTTACTTTGATAAAATCTTGTAAAGCATCGTATATTGCCATACAAACTTCCATCAAAAAATTTTAAATGGTATTTCTAGATACTCGGTATATGGAAGTAAGTGTTGAAAATGAATCTCCTGTAGATAAATATCTTAAAGTTATTTGCAGCTTTAATTTCGGTGAGATTGCTGTTCGCATTATTGTATCTTGTTTCTTTATGCGATCCTGAACTTTCAACAGCAATTCGTCAAATTTTTCTTCAGACATTCTTAAATGATTTCTATAACCTTCTTTATCCTCTAATGCTAATTCCTTAAGCAAGGTTTCTGATGCTCCCAATCGATTTCTTCTTAAAATCCATTGCCTCACCTAATAACGAAGTTTCTTACGATTTTTGTTCATATCAAGTAAAATTGTTTTTAGTTCTTCTTGTAACAAAACTGTTACTACCCGTACAACTTCACGTACAACTGCTTTAGACGCCATTTTGAAACTGAAACTATCGATCAGTTTCTATTGAAACGTGTGAACAAAAACTGATTCAAGTCGTATTCAACTTTTGTTGATCAACTAAAATCGGTCAACTAAACTTGAATCGTGAGAACGCGCCTTAAGGGGTTATACGCACTTGCGAGGCGCAAAAACGACGTTTTTTTAGGAATTTTTTTTAGAAACAGTATTTATTTTGCAATTACAAATTATGGTTATTTGAATAGATCCTACTTTCAAGAATAAAATAACATGTCGATCATAAAAAAATATTGAAGTGCACCGCTCCTGCAGACGATGTCCCGAACGACCTCCAAAAAAAGGCGCTTGGCGGTGATCTCCATATCGGCGATTTGGATTATTTGAAATCAAAAAATATGGTCAATTCTTTTAAATGATAGATTAATGCAGGTATTGAACGAAGGAATAATAAAAATTTTCATTTTTGACAAAATGGCGTCTACTTGAAAAAAATTTTTCGTTTTTTACTAAAATTTTCGCTCCAAATTGTTTAAAAAAAATAGTAATAATTTTTATAAACCTTATTCCTTCGTTCAATACCTGAGGAATATATTTGAGAAGATTGTGTGAAAATTTGAGACCGATCGGTTCGGCCATTTCTAAAATATCGAGATCACCGACTATGAAAACACCGTTTTGAGATAAACGCGTTTGAAGTTTCGGAAGTAGTTTACACATAGTAAAATTTTTTTACAAATTCAGGTGTATGTCCGAAAATATTTATCGGATTTACTTCAAATTTTCAGAGAATATATTCAAATATATGCGCATTCCGAAAATGCAAAAAAAAATCGATTTTTTGAAATTTCTAGGTGCCTATAACCCCTTAAACAAGAGAATGGTTTGCACGCACGCGTCACAACACGAGTTTTAAGCACACATGTACTTGATGCTACACAGTTCTGCCAAGTAGTCGTTGCACAGTGCTGTTAGCAGGTACATGTACTTAATTCGGCTTTTTTTTAAAAAAATACACATTTCAAATTATCGAAAATAACTTATGTGTAATATATAAAATTATAATTGTAATTATATTGAAATATAGGATTCAATCATGCGAAATGTAATTGTATCGTAAATTATTTATCATTAAGAAAATGGTTTTGTATATCAATTTTCTGTTATTTTTAAATTAACTTAGTGCTTGTGAAAAGTTGAATAATTGATGTTTTGTTAATATGGTAATATAATAGAAGTGTTGTAAATAATAATGTGAATTTAATGGTGTTAATAAATTATTTACTTGATTATTTTTATTTTCGTTCCAGATACAAAATGGACCATCAACCCGAAATCTTCACATCTTTGACCTAATTACAAAAAAACAGCATATCATTACATATATCTGTGACGAATGAAGTCATTGCTCGAAACGACCATTTACTCTACTTAATATATATTTTATCAAATATATGTACATATTTATATACATAAACACGGCGACTTCTTTGAAACAACGTTAAATCGTCAACAAAGTGGCATTAAATGAACCGACGATTTATTTTGTTTATTATTTAATATATATATTGTTCCATTATCATTTCATCACATTCTTACAAAATTATCCAGTTCAACATTTCGCTATCGCGTGACATGTCATTTGGAAATACACAGACTCGAGATCTAGTGCAAATAAATTTTATGTTTCCGTGAACTTTTCAAACACTTTTAATACACTTTTTCATTCGAGTTGACTTTCTGTGAAAAACTGTCATTTTAATTTAGTGCTTGTTTTCTTTTTTTATATATTCATAAAGTAATTTATTATTAAAAAAAATATATTGTAAAGAAAAACTCTACTTAATATATATGTATTTAAAAATATTTATTAAATTATTTAATTTATTATTTTTTTAAAAAAATGTTAACCATGTTAGATTTAAAATAATTTCTAAAACAATAATAAAATTTTGAACTGGTTGTGCAATTTAATAATGTTAAAAATAACTTAAAACGTGTTTAAAAAGTTAATAACTACATTTATATAAATTGTGTAAATAATTCACCGAGTACTTATAGTATAAAATAATGAAAACGCGAAATATAAAAATGCGTTCAAATCCGCGAGCGATGCGCAGTAAGCCGCCGCTTAAAAAAAGTGCGGTAGTTGAAACTAGTCTAGTAAAAAAGAAAATCAAAATGAAATCAGAAATTGTAACTCGATCAATGGTAGCTACAATGATCAAAGATAAAAATAATGATGATTGTCAAGCTAATCCTGTGAAAATGAAGTCAGGAGTAGCGAAACAGTCGATCGTTGTACCAGCAAAAGTTCTAGAAAAATTAGTAAAAAATGTTACTTTAAAAGTAAAAAAGACACCACCGAAAAAAGAAACTAGGACTGTAAATACAAGCTCCACTACGCCAACTAAAGCATCGACTGTTGTAAAAACTAACGTAAATAAGAAAAACATTATTATCAAACCGAAGATGCAAAAAACGAAGAAAGTCGACGAAGTTAATAAAAGTATTAAAAGTGCAAGTGTTGCCAAAGAAAAGAAAAACGTAGTTGAAAAGAAAAATATTATACAGAATGTTGTTAAAACTTCAGAACAGCAAAAGGTTAAGGTCGAACAACCTAGTAAAATTGTAGAGGAACAAAAATCGGAAATAATTGTTAAAGAAGAAAATGAAGTTTCGAAAGAAGCTTCTAAAAAGAGTTGTACAGCGAATGAAAAAATCGTTCATAATAAAAAGGAGAAAAATACGAGTAAAAATACACTGCCTGTAAGAGGAAAGAAAAAAAGTATTAGTAATATTAATGAAGTGAATGTCGAAGCTACACCTCCAGTCAAACTTAGCGATAATGATAAAGAAAAAAATGTTAAAAATAGAAAAATACCATACAAGGAATTGAAAAAGCCGACGGTACTGATTGAGAATAAAGAAAAGCCTAAAATCGAAGAAACTGTACCAATCGTATCCATTGTACAAGAAATCAAACAAGAGTCAAAGAGTGTTAAACTTCATGTACAGAAAGTGACTGCTGTTAAAATCGAGAAAAAAGACGTACAGTACAAGAAAGAAATTAAAGAAGAAAAAGAAGAGACGATAAGTAAAATTATAAAAGAAACTAATAGAAATATATCGGGGAGAAGTTTTAAGAAGACGTTAGTTATGATGTGGGAGTTACAAAACAAATCTAGACTTGTTGTGAATAAACCGAAAGTGAATACAAAAGATAACGTGACAAACGAATTGACCGATGTGGCCGATTGTGTTGAGAAAAAAGAAATAAAAGTCGAACCGATTGAAACGAAAGACATAAAACCGGTAATCAAAAGCGTAAAACAACCGACCGGCGACGTCGGCAATGAGATTGGCGTGCCATCTAAAATGGTGTGTTCGAAAAATATCTCTAGTAAAATTACAAAGGAGAATAAATGTAATGCAGCCGTCAAAGCGACAGCGATCGGCGCTGTGAAAATCAAAAGCGAGCTTAATTCCGCGTCTGATGAAGAAGACTCTCATGTCTCTGACGAAATCACTCTAGATGTGCTGCGTCAACATCAGCTCCAAGATGTTAAACAGGAAACATTGAACTATGTCGACCGTGAAAAGGATACAGCTACACTCGACGATAAAGTTAATACTACGAATACAATGTCGCCGAAACAAAAGATAAAGGTCAAAGTGGAATCGGCAGAAGATGAATGCGTAACGAAAGAAAGTCAAAAAAGTGTACCGAAAACACAGAGTCGCACCACCGTCAAACAAAGCAAAGTTAAATCGCCATTAAATCTTTCACCGAAACAAAAACACAAGACAGTCAAAGGGACTTTGGCGAAGAAAACTGCGTTTAAAAGAAACGTCAAATCGAAACTAAGCCCTAAAATGATTGTGAAAAAATGCATTGTAAAACCGAAACAAAGGAAGGGAAGCCCAGGAGGAAGAGATAATGAAACTGATCACGACAATAAAGCACGTAGAAAATTATACAGTTTTTGGAACGGTCCGAAGAGACATCGAGTTGCCTCATTGAATGCAATCGCTAAAGTTCACTGTTTGTACAAAAACGAAAGCAGAAGAGCTCTGATGAAAATGTTAAAACAGCCGAAAGTCGTCAAAGAAAAGATTTCTGCTCCTCCTCCAGAACCAAAAGTGCCACTTGTTACGAGAACATTAAGATCTGGGCCTGGAATGCGAAGTATCGGTAAACATTGGGATATGCACAACGCGAGTTTCAATTCATCGAAAGAAAATTCTAGCGAACAAGACAGTTCCGTAGAATATTCTGATAAGTTACTCACTCCTCCCCCTTCATTCAAACTGAAGCAGAAAGATGCGAAAGCGAAAAAAATCGAAGCTAAAAACACAGCTGTCAAAAATACACTACCATCTGAAGCGAAGAAACGTCGAAATCGTACAGAAATCGTCATGGATCTCAAAGATATAGTCGGGAGGAAACGGATGGCCAGTTTAAACGCTGCGGCGACTTTAGTAGCGAGTTATTCACGAGAAAAACGATCGGATAGAACGGATTCGGAATCCGATGATGACGACTACGACGATGATGATGATGATGACAATTCGACTGAAGAGTACGATATTACTGAAAAGGAATCGAATTCCGGGAAGAAAAGATGCTACGAATCTGATTCGAAAGGGGAAGATAGCAATGAACGAAAAGTAATCGAAGTGCATACACATCTCAATAATAAGAAAGTCGCCGTTATTGTGAATCAGGATACTAATGTTACGATTACTGGTGTTTATGTTAATAGCACGACGAGGTCGATGCACCACGAAGGATATTGTAGTATTGCTGGTATGCAGTACAGAATTTCGGCCACCAGTCACACGCAGACTAACGTCACGGCGATTACTACAGAGTCTATTACATCAACCACCCCCGGGATCAGATCACGTAAGTATCTTTTGACTTTATTTTTTATTGTTCTATTTTATATTATCTTACGGACGATTTATATGTAAACATGTTTAAATATAACGTTTTTTTACAAAATTATTTTATAAATCTTTATCTCTAATAATATTAATAAATATATAGAATAAAAAAAAAACGTCGACAAGTCAGTATTTAAGTAAACAAATTGAAATTTATAAATAAAGAAAGTTCATTGTGGTCAACCCATATATCTCTTAATATAAACATCTTTTTTTAATAAATTAAAGACTACACAAATAAAAAAAGGGTATGTGTACTTGTATACACATGCCAGAAGTGAAACTTCTTTTCAGTAAAGTAATAAAAAGGTACACGGACAACGTATGCCTAAAACTTATAAATGAACAAATTCATCAGGATAAAGTAAGTAACAAAATGAAGAAATGTAGTAGGGAGAGAAGCGGTAAATACATGGGATAAAAATTTAAGTAGAAAATGATCAATGTTTTAAATAAATTAATTTTTTACAATTATTGGATTGGCACAAAAGTCATTGAGTTTTTTCCGCTAGATGGTTGTAGTCATTCTAAGTAGTTCTTCTCCATTGCAAACTTCAGACCGTATATGGTATTTGACAGCTGACATTTCATAGATTATTCAGTAAAAAAAGTTTTAAGTTTTGCTGTTTATTTAGTGTTTTACATTGATTTGAAATGGTTATTCCAGACGGTCATTTTCGCCATATTTTACTTTATTATTTCCGGAAAGGTAAAAACGCAGTGCAAGCTCAGAAAAAAAATATGTGCGGTTTATGGTGAAGACTCACTAAAAGAACGCCAATGTCAGAATTGGTTTGCTCATTTTCGTTCCGGAGATTTTAATCTCGAAGGTGCACCACGGTCTGGACGCCTAACTGAAGTTGACGACGACAAAATAAAGGCAATTATCGAAAATAACCGGCGTAGTACGACACGAGAGATCGCAGAGAAGCTTCACATATCACATACAAGCATTGAAAGACATTTAAAACAACTTGGTTATGTTGATAAGCTCGATATTTGGGTTCCTCACAAGTTAAAAGAAATTCATCTCGCCAAACGAATTTACATCTGCGATTCATTGCTGAAACGTAATGTTACCGATCCATTTTTAAAGCGAATCATAACGGGCGATGAAAAATAGGTTGTTTACGATAACGTCATGCGAAAAAGATCATGGAGCAAGCGAGATGAGCCTGCACAATCGACATCAAAAGCCGATATTCATCAACAGAAGGTTTTGCTGAGTGTTTGGTGGGATTTCAAAGGTATTGTTTATTTTGGTCTGCTACCAAGGAACCAAACCATCAATTCGGATGTTTACTGTCGCCAGCTAATGGAATTGGAGAAAGAAATTAGGGAAAAGAGGCCAGAACTGGCAAATCGTAAAGGCGTCATCTTCCATCACGACAACGCCAGACCACACACATCTTTGGTCACTCGCCAAAAATTATTGGCGTTAGGCTGGGAAGTGATGCCTCATCCACCATATAGCCCTGACCTTGCACCATCGGATTATCATTTATTTCGTTCACTTCAAAACCATTTGAATGGAAAAACATTCGATTCCAATGTGGCTGTCAAAAATGAGTTGGTTCAATTTTTTCCTCTAAAAACCAAACTTTTTACGAAAGCGGAATTATGAAGTTGACTGAAAGATGGTAAAAGGTCATCGAACAAAACGGCCAATATATAATTGATAAATGTTTGCTATTTATATTAATAAAATTGTTTTAAAAATCATAATAAAAAACGCAATGACTTTTGTGGGAACCCAATATTTCATATTAACACATCGTATGCGCACAACGTGTTCGACGACGTCTTCCGCGCTCTAGTAATAGTATGCGATAGACGTCATCGAGAGATTACCCGCCTACAATGTATTAAGTAATATTAATATTTATTTTCAAATTAAAACTTTTATAAAACTATGAATTATGAAAATTTATTTGTTTTCGTTTGAAATTTCTTCGATTTCCATTGCTTCCTCCGGTAGTGACTGAGTAGGTATAAACGATACAATTGGTTTTTGATAAGTAAAATTGTTGCGCAATAGACTTTACCATCTTAAAGTCTGTAAAAAGCATTTTTTTTAATTACTATTGTATAATATATAATATACAATTAGATCAATGTTTTAAAAATAAAACAATTAAAGGAAATACTCACAAATAATATATAACTGCAATAAATAGCATCTATTTAGATATGATTTATTGATAATTTTATAACACCACGTAAAATTCAATAAATCGACAAAATGACACCTGAGAACAAAGAATTCATAATAATTTTAATATAACATTTTTTAATAAAAATGTAGAATAATTTTATCATAATTATAAATAAAATTATTGTGAGAAATTGTTACAAATAAAACAACGGATAACCTCAAAATTGTATAGGTTTCGATAATTTTTAAATTCCACGTGTTTTTAATAGTATTTCTTTTATTTGATAAATAGATTAAATGTATATACATGTTATAAAATACTATATATATATATATATATATATATATATATATATATATATATATATATATATATATATTGGTATACACGTCTATAACCTCAATTTCACGTTGATTTGATACATTTTTAAATACCACGTGGATTTAATGTAGTGTTAGCGCGGTTGCACATTGTCAATTTAGTTGACTTTCATTTTTACTGCTCAAGCGCAGTTATAGTGAAATATCGTGTTCGTGTTTATATTACACACTGCGCTTGCGGTTCGGAAGAAAAGTTTCTTGTTGTCGAACAACTACGTTTTCCTTGTTTGTTCCAATCGGGAACGTAGATGATCGAAAACGTGTCACTAGTGACGTAAAACCGAGTAGTGACGAGTGTTTATACCAATAAAATGCGAGTCATTTATACTAACCGATGATCTATTTTTAATGCCGTTTTTAAGCAAGAGGAAGAAATTTCAAATTTGTTTTAGCAAAAGTTTGAATTGCAGAGCATAAAATGTTGCGTTTTTGTATTATCGAGTTATTATTTAGCAAATGTATTCATATTAAAAAAAAATTTAATTGAAATTTTTAAATATGGTGTTCGGTTGAAAAAAGGGAACTGTAATATTTTATTAAAATATAGTTTTACTATCGTTTCATTATATATACTATAGAGGTCTCGTACAGCAGTATCTTTTGCAGAGTCGAAGATATCCTTTTTATCTGTCAACACAATAAATACCGACCATGTGTTTTTTAGACCGATGATTAAAAACACATGCCCAGGTACTTATTCTGTTGACAGATTAAGGATATCCTCTACTCTCCAATGGGATACACTTGTCGATATTTTACGGATAAAGCAAGTGCACCGATGATTAAAACATGCCCAGGTACTTATTCTCCTCTTTCGTCGTTTCGCAATTCTATTTAAAATGATTTTCTTTAGCACATACAATGTGAGAAATAATAAAATCTTTTTTAATTTGTTCCGTATACGGGATAACTTCATTTTTCAGCTGTCATACAATCTAAATAAGGTTACGCTGTGTTAGATTTTTCAGCTGTCAGACTAAGTAGGTTACGCTATGTTAGATCACTGCTCATGCTTTCCTGGGGATTAGGGCCGCTGCACATTGGCGATCTAGTCGCGTTCTTATTTGTTATTCAGTGCGCAGACGCGACTCAAGCGACTAGGTGCTAGTTTAGACAGTAGTCGCCTGTACTTGCCGGTTTTGTCTATGTATGGCTTAAACTAGACTGTCTGCGGCTTTTACTACGCATGGTCACCAGGGAAGCATGCGCAGTGATCTAACATATCGTGACCTATTTAATGTGACAGCTGAAAAATCTAACACAACGTAACCTTACTTGATTGTATGATAGCTGAAAAATGAAGTTATCCCGTATACGGAACAAATTAAAAAAGATTTTATGGCCGGTACTTATTGTGTTAACAGATTAAAAGGATATCTTCGACTCTGCAAAAGATACTGCTGTACGAGACCTCTATAGTATATATAGTGAAACGATAGTGAAACTATATTTTAATAAAATATTACAGTTCCCTTTTTTTCAACCGAACACCATATTTAAAAATTTCAATGAAATTTTTTTTTAATATGAAACACTCGCTAAATAATAACTCGATAATACAAAAACGCAACATTTTATGCTCTGCAATTCAAACTTTTGCTAAAACAAATTTGAAATTTCTTCCCCTTGCTTAAAAACGGCATTAAAAATAGAACGTCAGCTAATATGAGCGATTCGGATTTTATTCGCTTCGACAGTCGTCACTACTCGGCTTTACGTCACTAGTGTGACGTTTTCGACGACTATGTCGGCAGTTGTAACACACTTAGCGCGCGTGCACATTGGTCACATTAGGTGACTTTCAACTTGCACTGCTCAAGCGCAGATATCGTTTTGGTGTCTATATTACAAACTGCGCTTGAGCAGTACAAGTTGAAAGTCACCTAATGTGACCAATGTGCACGCGCGCTTATACGACGTAGTCGCTGGAGAACGAGAGAATTGTTCTCTGAACCGCAAGCGCACTGTGTACTATAGACACGAACACGATATTTCACTATAACTGCGCTTGAGCAGTCAAATCGAAATTCGACTAGATCGCCTGTGTGTACCCGCGCTTATGCGTAGTAAAAACCGCAGGCAGTCTAGTTTAAGCCTGGGCTGTGTATTTAAGCCGCAGAGACAGGGCAAATAAAGGCGCGAACTATGTATACGTCCACCTAGTGGCGTAAGTCGCGTTTGCGCACTGAGTAACAAATAAGAACGCGACTACATCTACAGTGTCCACTAAGCCTTTTAGCTTAATATAATAGATTATATAAATTAGTATATTTACCAAAAATATCAATGTTATTACACTGAATAACACTATTATTTAAACACAATTTACAGACTAATTATAAAGAACAATTACTAACAGAACAGCGACAAATATAACAAATACGACGTACTGCCTGCTTAAGCATATTAAACCGACGCGCATACGTGGTGAGTATGCATATGCATACTATACTATACCTCTCCGTATACATAAGGTGAGACCACGGGAAAATTTTCAAAAACCCCGCTGAGCATACTATGCTTATTAGAGTTCCGTAACATAGATCGCTATTACGTGGTTTCCTCTTCATGTAAAAATTTTACCTCAACGCCGCTAAAGAAGTTTCAATTCAATAAACAATTAAATTATCCATTATTTAATTACTATAACATTTTAGTATTGTGAAATGTTTAGAATTATATGAAATGAAAATATATTTTAACAAGTGTATATATTTCACACTAAGCAAAAAATATCACATTTTCAATAATTATATAAAATTCTTGACAAATGAAATCAATTTTTTTTTATATTTTTTATTTTGTTAATTAAAACCCAAATAACCAATATTTTTTATTAATAATCTGAAATATGTTCTTAAATAAATATCAAACCTCATTTCAAATAATTATAAAGTAGTTGTACAATATAAATACTTTTTTAATAAATAGTAATGTGGTAAATTCATTGAATTTACCTCTTTTCTAATTTTTCAATAATTTATTTGAGATATTTTATTGAATAATGTATTATAAATGTAAACAAACAGAATAAAATATATCATTTCGTTTATTAACTTGTAAAAATATTTATAACAATTAAAAAATAATTATAACAATATAATGAGGACCACAAAAATTACTCTTCTTATATTAAAAAAGTAATAAATATTTTTCTATAAATTGCAATACGAAATCATTTTTCGCTTATTTTATTATCTACTTTATAATTATTAGAAATATAAACCGAAATATAAAATTGAAATATTTATGATGTTAGTTTTGAAATAATTTAATCACGGTTGTTTTTACTAAATAATTTATCATAAAAAATTCTATTCTAAAGAAAAGAAACTACAATAGGGTAATAAATAATATTGTTTAATATTGTGTAATAATTAATTTTGTTTCGGTACGAATGCGTCTCGGCGCCGTGCAATGGCAATGGCATTGGCGTCGCGCGTAGGTGGAGTTGTGCTCGTCTCCCACATCAACAGGTAGTGGGCGACGCGGATCAACTGTCTGGCGTAGCGTCACCGAAACCGTCTGCCAAGACGTCGCGATGGCAACAAAACAGAACGATAGCAGATGCCATCATATCTTTGGATTAACGATTTATTACAAAATATTTATGGAATTAATTGCTCCATGAATATTTTGTTATATTCTCTATAACTTGTTTTGTGTCTTCATTGTCGTACGTGTATCGTCTCTGTGTGTATACTGTCTGTCGCGTCCCGGTCTTCCCTCTTCAACGTCCCTCGCGGCCAGGCGGTCTATCAATTTTCAACAATTACAATTATAACTAACAATTCGGCCGTCCTGACGGAGTTACGCCCACGGAACTAGTTTAACAAAATATTTCAATACAAAATTACATTTCACTTAGGTAATAATCATACATAATACACATTACTTAATTGCTAATTTTAAATAGTCCATATTACTTAGGTACTAATTTCAGCCTATCAGAGGATAATATCCCCTTATAGATATGTCCACTTTGTTGCACGCCTTCAATATCCTCAACCAGATATCGATCATTCCCAATTGATTTGACAATGGTGTATGGACCTCGATATTTAGGTTCCAACTTACGACTTTGTCCCGTACTTGGTATCGCACTTCTCACCATCACTAGATCACCCTTTTTATAAGACTTCTTCTTATGCTTATTGTATTGTTTCCTCATTTTTAGTTTATTTTTCTCTAACGAATCCTCCACTGTTTTACCATTTTCTTCGCTTTCATCAGAAGATTTATCGCTAAGTTCAGCTTCCCTTAAAAGATCATCTAAATCTTTATCAACATCTACCCATAACTTATCATCAACAATATCTTCCTCATATTTACAAGACTTCTCTTTTTCTTCAATAATCTTTCCAATTTTTCTAACATCCTCTGAAATCCTCTTCTTATCATCAGTTTTTGAATCATTTAAGCTTTCAGTCATTTTTGCAAGATCAGTACGATATATTTTCTCTGCTTTTTGTAACAGAATTTTATCTTCTCTCTTTCTCGCATATTGTTTTAAATGTTATCGAGATCTACAGTGAAGTTGAACAGCACGCTCATAACCAAGGTTTGTAAGAGCATAACCTCTTTCAGTTAGAAAATATTTGCATAAAGTACAATATGGAACTTTCACTTTTTTAATAAGTTCTAGTCCGATATTTATTTCTGAAGTTGAATCTTTTTCTTCGCCACTTGCACAAGAATCATCACCTTTATAATTTTTATTTTCAGGTTCATATTTATCAGAATCATTAGCTTCTTCATCATCAACATCTCCTACAACACAATTTTCTCTATCCGGCAGCTCCGTTGAAACACAGATGCCTAATGTAATTACTAGGAATTGAGGTCGATTCCTGCGATTGAGGTGCAATGTCGTTTGGAATCATATTGTCAATATTAAGAAATGCACCTTCCGAGTATTCAATCCTCAACTCATCGGATTTACTCGTGATAACAATATGTGGCTGTTCCGTAAATGGGTGTCCCATAAGTAACGGTACCTCTTGAGAGTCACTCGGTACCACATGTACTTCAACTTTTGCATGTGCATCATCTATAGTAAAGTTTCCGGTAAACAACCCCAATGGTTGGACTCTTCTATCACCGAACCCCACTAACGCTTCAGTTCCGTACTCATAAAATGAAAAGTTCATTTCACTAACAACATCGGCGCGTATTGTTACACAACTGCTATATAACTTCTTATTAACTTGTTGTTTAGCACTGCATTTTTAAAATATTGATAATGTGTATTTGAAATTTATTTTATGTTTAGCATAGTTTTTGTTGTACTACTAACATCTGCTGTGGATATGGCACTCGCACTTTCACTCTGTTGATTGTTGCGCTTTTCTGGACAGCTTCGCGCATAGTGTCCTGACATATTGCACTTAAAACATATTATTTCTCTCGGTTTACTTTTATTATTTGAGTCATTGTTATTAAAATTTCGTCTTGTTTCTACCGGTTCGTAACGTCGTGTCACACTAGTATTACCATCGTGTATAAATCGTGATGCCTTCTTTAAATGAGATAATAATTCATTTGGCATCGTATATCTTGATAATGGTCCTAAAAACTCCCTATATCGTATATTACCTATACCATGAACTATCCATTCGATGGTCTCACTATCTGACATGTCGCATCTATTGCATTTCGAAAGCTTTTCGAAGAAATACTCGACAATATCTTGACTTGGACGCCACTTATAATTTTGAGCTTGTAGCCTGCATGTTAGACTACTTTCTTCGATGGTAAATGTCTCACATAGAACTGCCTTCCATCCTTCCCAATTTGTAGGTTTGCGTTTAATACTGTCGCGCCATGTCTTGGCGACACCTACTAATTTCGATAATGCGTAATGTTGTATCGCAACGTTATCCCAATAGTATAATTCTCCAAACTCCTCCATTCGTTCAATCCAATCCCGAATCGGCATTCCATCTCCGACTGGATTGAATTCTGGCAATACGTCTTACATATTTTTAAAACATCTCGGTTCTCGCACCGCATTTCCAGCACTTCCGGTTTCATTATCGTGATGAGACATTATTGTTACTGATGATTCACACGTTGACGAAATAAGAGGCAAATTCTTTTATACCGTACCACTTCGCACACAGAAAGTATCTCAAATAACACAAATACTCTGTTGTAGTTATCACACCCCTGTTGCTTTAGTACTCGGGTATATCAGCAATGCCCTCTTCCGCGTCATCCGTCTTGACCGTTACAATTGTCTCTTAATGCCGCTCACACAAACAATACACTTCACTTGATATTAATTTCTTGGATCCCGTATACCTTATATATATATATATATATATATATATATATATATATATATATCATATATATCCCACTCTGAAATTGTTATATTCTCTATAACTTGTTTTGTGTCTTCATTGTCGTATGTGTATCGTCTCTGTGTGTATACTGTCTGTCGCGTCCCGGCCTTCCTTCCACGTCCCTCGCATCCAGGCGGCTATATTAATTTTTCAACAATTACAATTATAACTAACAGTTTTTATTATAATTATTTTTTATTATAAATATTTTTTTAAAAAAATAATGTGTAAATCCTTTTTTAATAAAAAAAAATAATGCCGATAATATGATACTTTAAAAAATATTGTATAAATTAATTTATTCTATTAAATAAATAATAATTATTGAATTGAAAAAGCAGATATTTTTCCCAATTTTATACAAAAAGTTAAATAATTTTTCGAACGTAAAATAAAATAAAATGATTATTTTGATAGATCTTAAGAAAAAAAAATTTGCATTTTTTATTCAATTTTTAAATTTTTTAAAAAAATAATAAAGTTTATAATTCGATTTATTCTAAAAATATTACAAAATGTTATTTAACACATTGTATGCGGGTAAAGTCTCGACGACGTCTTTCGCATACTATTACTACAGCGCGAAAGACGTCGTCGAGACGCGTTGCCCGCATACGATGTGTTAATATTAAAAACAAAATTTAATAAATTTGTAAAAATAAAAGAATATTATTTATAAATTTTATTTGAAACAATTAACTCTTTTTGCGTTTTATTGTTATACTTTTGACATTTTTATTTAATTCTATTCTTTATTTCTATTTAATAAATTGGTATACAATACAATGTGCTTGTATGTGTAATTTTATTATAAAAACATTATTTCATTTTAACACAAATGAATTTTCACCCCCAATACCAAAATATGTTATAAAGTGTTCAATAATCACTTATTGTTCACTCTGTTGTTTATAACAGTAATGGGTTGATGCGCATTTCGATGGCAATGCCATCATCATCATAGCCTTTTTTTATTTTATAACAAAAAGGTTCTGACCATTATTTTGTCAAAATGAATTCGCCACAATTCCAAAACAAACACTAACATTATTTCATTTTGAATATAAAATTATCGTTCGATTTAAAAATCTTAAAACGACAAAATCAATAAATACAATTTTTTGGAAGTTTCATTACAAAAAAATAATATACATCAAATTTGGTTTCTAAATTAAACATTTATTCAAACTTTTCACATTTTTAATTAACAGAAATTGTAGACAAAACATTTTTTTCGTTTGGTTCAATATTGCGACTAATTCACTTTTCACAAATTAATTATTTCTTAACGATTCAAAATTTTCCGCAAATTTCCAATAATCATGTATTGCTCACTTTTTACTAATGTACGTTTCGCAAACCATTTCATTATTTTTATATCAAAATAAGACAGACGCGGTTGATATTTTGATAATATGACAGACGTGGTTAATATTTGATATTTTATTTCGGTACGAACGCGTCTAGACGCCAAGCAACGGCGTTGGCGTCGTGCGTCACCGAAACCGTATGCTGAAGCGTTGCTAAGACAACAAAATAGAACAATAGCAGATGCCATCATATCGTTGAATTAAAAGTGCGCCGCGTGTGTCGAGAAATGACACACATAAATACAAGCGTACACACACTCTTATTTAGAAATAATATATTTGAAAATTTGTTTAAAACCCATTTTTCTGTTTTCATTCTACTATCATAAAATTCAAAGATTAAATATTACAATCCTACGCTGCAAAATAAATTGAAAATAATTTGTTGATTATATTTATTATTTTATAACAAAATAATCATTTTTTTACTGCTGTGATTTTCTTAAATCATATTTTTGAATATTCTCATTCAATTTTTTTAACTTTTCTTTCAGAAAATACTTTGAAAACCATTTTCCTTTTTTAATTCTTCTATCGTAAAATTCAGAGATATAAATATAATAATCCTATATTGCAAAATAAATTGGAAATAATTGTTAGATTAAGAATTAAATTCATTTATATTTATAATTTGATAAAAAAATAATCATTTTTTTGATGCTCCTGATTTTCTTGAATCATATTTTTGAATATTCTTATTCAATTATTGTTACTTTTCTTTTAGAAAATATATTTGAAAATATGTTTGAAAACCATTTTTCTGTTTTCATTCTACTATCATAAAATTCAAAGATTTAAATATAATAATCTTTATTGGAGAATCAGCAACATTCATGCTCGTTCTCCCCCGCGACCCCTCTTGTGCATATGCTTGAAAAGTCTCGAACACAGCGAGTGTTCGGTGTGTGAATTTGTGGCGGTCACACAAAGCCACCGCCAGCGTTTCCCGTTATAAGCACTTAGACGAAACATAGCGACCGACCTCATTAGGACAGAATACTGGGAAACCCATCCATAGTCACAAAGACTGCATCGGCCGACCCCGTTACTCACCGAGAGAACAATCGACCAAGCCGCTCGGGTGATACCTGGAAGAACAACCCCCAAGGACCACATACCGGTCAGGAATGCGATAATGACCAACTGACCGGTATAAAAGGGCTGCCGAATATCGTCTCATCAGTCTGGTCAGTATGAAGTTACCCCCGCGGGTAACTTGGAGCTCCTCTGGCCAAACATCGTGCAACAGGCCCACCTCATGGGACCTGGGAAATGCTCCACAAAGAGATTAACACCGAACCGAGAAACAACCAGGTTATTCGAGCAACTAGAGTAACTGCCTCAAACGAGGTAAAAACTCTAAACAACTGACCGAAAGGTCGTTGCGTCACCAGTTGTCTCATCAGTCAGTGTCTTGGTCGCAAGACAAGACACTGGTCTCACCATCATCAGCAATACAACACAGGAGACTCGAGTCTCGCCACCATCGTTACAATAGACAAATCTGTAAACCATTACTGTTCAATCACGTTAATCACCGTAATAAATATATCATATCTATCGATCGTGTATTTATTTACAAAATGGAGATGACCATCGTCATCCTCCAAAAATTTACACATCAGGCAGAGTAACTAAGCGTTACTTCTTTAAATTGACGAATCAAAGAATGATAATTGCTCGCGGATACTCGCGCGCTCACTTGCTAACAGAAACTCGCCCACTCATTTGCGCGCAAGAAAAGAAGATCTCGAAATCAGCGGTGCAAAGGTTTGAATGCAAGCAGACGCGCTGACGAGCCCATCTTCTCGTCAAGCCACGCTCGGGAACGCACGTCCGCTCTTCGACTCATCAGAAATCTCAAATCATCTTGTTTTCGCGGTTTAAAATAATTAAAAGTGTTTTAATGTGATTAATAGAATCACATTAGATTTGCTCATCTCGTTATTTTTGTATTTAATCATAAAATCTATGCTAATAACAACAGTTAAATTTCTCATCGCAGCAGACTCATTGGTGAACACAATTAATTAACTACTCGTGTACAGTACATTTTATAGTGTGCCAACAACAATTAATACAATTGTTGTTGGTCAACTCATTAACAATTGACTAGTGCTATCAACAATTAATACAATTACTCTTTGTTATTTTTTTGTGTTCATATGTGTTCTCAATAAGTGTATCAGTGTTTGTTCATTGTAAACTCTACAATCAAATCTATTAATTGCCCCGGCTACCATCTTCGACTACGATAGTCTGAGCTATCGTGTGTGATTAAACAGCATCATTCTAGCACAATCTTATATTGCAAAATAAATTAAAAATAACTGTAAAATTCAAAATGGAATTCTTATCTATTTGTAATTTTATTAAAAAATAATCATTTTTTGATTCTGTTGATTTTCTTAAATCGTATTTTTGAATATTATTATATAGTTTTTGTTATTTTTTTTGAGAAAATATATTTGAAAACCAATTTTCCTGTTTTCATTCTACTATCATAAAATTCAAAGATTTAAATATAATAATTCTATATTGAAAAATAAATTGGATATAATTGGTTAATTATATTTATTATTTTATAACAAAATAATACTTTTTATGATATTGTTTATTCTCTTAAATCAAATTCATCAATATATTTTTTTTTAATTTTTCTTGCATTTTTTATTAAGAAATATATTTAAAATTTGTTTGAAAACCATTTTTTCTGTTTTAATTCTACTATCATAAAATTCAAAGATTAAATATTACAATCTTATATTGCAAAATAACTTGAAAATAATTTGTTGATTATAATTATTATTTTATAACAAAATAATAATCTTTTTGATGCTGTTGATTTTCTTAAATTCATCAATATTCCAATTCAATTTTTGTTATTGTTCTATTAAAAAATAAATTTGAAAATATGTTGAAACCCATTTTTCCTGTTTTAATTCTACTATTAATAATTCTATTATTATTCTACTATTATTAATTAGAAATTATGGTTGAAAATGCAATTAGATAATTGAATTTAGGTTACTTTACTGGTATATTTAAAAAAAATAATTATTTCTTAACATTTTTTATTGATACCCATTTGGGGCTCATGGAATTTCCAGTTACAAAAATTTTGAAAAAACAAAAAGTATTACAAACACAAGAAAAACTCATGTACTACATCAAACAGGATAGCTTTCGACATATAGTCTTATATTACATTTTCTACACTGCTTGCGCACATTTGTGCCACATATGGCACATTTCCTTTGTTTTTCCTCACAGGTCCTTTCCGATAAATGTTTGATTGGATCAAATCTTACACCTTCAGGTACACGGCTTTTCCTTGTTACGCTTGAACTGGGTCTTCTGGTGACTTTAGGATTGGTTAATAATTCTTTTTTCATATATGTTCTTGCAATATTGTGTCTGAAGTCTGATAACGAGATGTTCTCATTCGTAGTAGTATAGAGCATGGCCGTTAACAACAGCAACATCAATGGCATTTGTAAAATGAGGAAAATACCATTTCTTATTTCTAAACTTAATGCGATACTTTTGGACATTCCGCAGTCCAGTTCGTCAACCCCACCTATATATTTGTTCTATTGCCCTACAATGTTTGGTCTATCCACTCGACATTCTTTCTTTTCTTAGAATATCTTTTCACTTTTTCTAAAGGTTGTAGTCCTAAATAATTTGACAGAACTTTGACGCAGTTATTGTCATTCCAAATCAATGCAAAAATGTTATTACTTTCATCATAACAATAATCGTATGCTCCACATTCTTCTTTTTTCATTATGTTATCAGATTTCGAGGGACACTTATTCGTTCTACTATACCGTGCTGTTCCAGTCACCTTTAAATTACGTTCTTTCAATTTCAATAATAATTCAAAGCTAGTAAAGAAGTTGTCGAAAAATATTTCATATTCTAATGGATACTACAGAAAAGAAGTCATCTTCATTATTACAGAGGCTCCTACACCACTCACAACTTGTTCTTCACATTTTCCTTCATAGATATCCATATGAAAACAATACTCAGATTTGGAACAGCACATGGCCCATTGTTTGAAACCAAATCCAATCGGTTTTCCTTTTATACATTGTTTCAAAAAGTGATGTCCATAATATCTTATCATTTGCTCATTGATTGAAAGCTTTTAAGCAAATATTTCGAACTTTTTAAAATTTGAATTCAATTTATCGATCACAGGTCGAATTTTAAATAGCTTATCTTTCTTTTTCATGGCAATTATAGAATTATTGTCGTTTAAATGCAAATTTCTTTTTATTTATAAAAACATGTGCTTTGGCATAGTTTCTACACAGGTGAGATTCAGATCTTCATCTTCACACCAGTATAATTATTCCTGTGGTAAGGAATTGTATCCAGATAACAAAAATATTCCAATAAACTTTCTAAGGGAATTTGTGAAAAGTTCAAAATTATATCTGTTGATTTGTCTCGCATAATTTATACTTTAGGTTACTATGTAGTTTAACAAATCTTCATCGAAAAATTCTTCAAATATGTTAACAGGTGATTTATTTCTCAAATGTAGAGTCACTTTTGATTTCATTTCAGATACATTGTCGTATTGTAATGTAATGTTGGAAAAGTTTATGTCCTGTTTTTTCCAGTCACTCTTCGGCAATACTTTACGTTTTGATTTTTGTGTAGATGATGGATTATCGTCTAAGGTACTAGAATCTACTTCTAATTGATCGGGAACGTCCTGCAGGAGAGCGTCTTCTAAAATATTATCATCAAGGTCTTCACAGTCTGATATTTCATCCACGTTATCGGGAGGCAGTTCAACTATATATCGATGGTTTCTCGTTCTAATTCATCATTTCCGAGTTATTCTTCTATATCTCTAATACTAAGAAATTTTCTACCAGCCATACTGCTCCGAAAACTGGAAAAGTAAAAAAAAACTATGAATTACTAAAATACTTGAATGTTATCAATTTTATATCATAGCACATTCCATGAGCCACAAATGGCGATCAAGATATTTTATAGTATATTTGTTATAATAAGTATTATATATACTTACATATTATTGTATTATCAATTAAAAGGATGTGTTAGTAGTCTCACACATGAATCTGCCAAAAAAAGCAAAAAAATACGAACAAAAAGTTCACTAGAAATCAATGTAAACATTAAAACATCATTATAAGGCATAGGTTGTAAATTTATGTCAAATACATTTACAAGTGAGGCAAAATTGAAACAAAAAATAATTATAAAAACAAAAAGGTATGTGTTTAATAAAAAAACATTTTATTTAATATAAACCTATTTGTGTTAATAAAACCAAAAGTACAACTTGCTCATATGTATTCGACACCCACTGTATTTATTTATTTCAGATAGAATATAAGCAGTAAAACAAATCTAAATCACTTAAAATGCTTTCAAACTTTATTTTATTTACAAATATTAATATTTTGTTTCATCATCTATTGCTTTTATAACTGTATTCTTATTGGCATACTAGCTACTAAATTATAACAGTCTTCGTTTGTTAATGC
Source organism: Neoneuromus ignobilis (assembly GCA_029203775.1). NCBI lineage: Eukaryota > Metazoa > Arthropoda > Insecta > Megaloptera > Corydalidae > Neoneuromus > Neoneuromus ignobilis. Next base: position 21,475,264 of record CP092093.1, read on the forward strand.
ATTCCATATTTCAAATATCTTATGTTTTAACTCTCATTTAGACCTAGATTTGAATTTAGATACTTTAACTTTTAGTGTATATCATAAATGCTTTATAGGTGATAAATCAGGGGACTGTGGTAGCCACTCAAATAGACACATGCTGTTGCTGAACCAACGCATTATCTCACGCGATTTATGGCACGGGACATTATCCTGTTGGAAATATTAATCAGGTACATCTTCACCAAATAATTTTAGTGCAAACGGCTTCACTACCTCCTGTAACATAGCAATATAGCAACGATTACTCATGCAACATACAACGATAATAGACATTATTTCATACATACCTGTATATTGGATTCATCTGACCATAACATTTTGGTTCAATCATTGACAGTTCAATGTTAATACTTTTTAGCCCATAAAAAAACGTTATTTTTTATGCATTTCTGTCAAATAAGGTTAGTGTCATGCTTTGCATCCTCGTAAACCATCACTCGCAAAACATCTTATCGTTTCAACAAAAACGTTAATTCGGTGACTTAATTCCATGTTTTATATTTACAAATTACAATACAAGTATAATAAATACTTTTAATTTACGAATTACCATCTTACATCGTTTTTCATTTCTACATTTTGTTACTAATTTCACTATGATTGTATTTCAGTAATATTTTTATTTATACCAATGTTTTTGACGTTTATGTAACGTAACGTATTTATGATGGATGTTAATAATAAAAAAATATCTTTTGGTTTTTCAAAAGCAATTAAAAAACCCAACTTAATAAAACCTGTCGTACAACAAAAACAAAATGTGCAACTAATCGATTGTTTAGAAGAACAATGTATAAAAGTAATTGGGTAAGTTAACATTAAGGTTATATTTTCGAAAGTATCTGAGTATTTCGTTTTATTTGTATAAATGAAATTCAAACAAAAGTAAGAATTTTTAGTTTAATTTTTATTTTATTATAATTTATTTGTAGTCTTATAAAAATATTTCATATGAAAAAATGATAATTTTTAACACAAACAACTTACTTTTATGTTTCGGATAACAAGATATCTAGTATTTTCTTATACACTGATTTCGCTTCATGAAGTATCATATTTTCATATTTTATATTGAGTTTGGAAATTTAAGTATGGAAATTTATAAAAACCATTTTATCATTAATATAATTTATACATAAAAGAGTGAATCTTCAGGATAACTACTCATTACTACTTTTTAACAAAAGTAACTATGTTGCCAAAAAAACTTATTATATTTAATAAATATAAATAGTTTTACTGTACCTTTTATTCCGAATTCTAATAAATCAACATAATTTTTTTGCTAATCACATAAGAATAATAGTTGAATGAAATTTTAAATATATATATATATATATATATATATATATATATATATATATATATATATATATATATATATATATATATATATATATATATATATATATATATATATATATATATATATATATATATATATATATATATATATATATATATATATATATATATATATATATATATATATATATATATATATATATATATATATATATATATATATATATATATATATATATGTACCGACTGGGTAGCACAGTAGTTTGCATCACCGCGTGTCATGCGGGAGATTGCGTTCGATTCCCAATCGGAGAGTCCCTCATTTTCGAGTCGAGAGTTGAGCATGAAGGCCGACAACCTCATCTTGTAAAAAAATAACTGTCGAGAAGGGAGTAAACCCCGAATAAAAAAATTTTCACCAATCCGCCTGGTCAGCGTGGTGAATATGACAAAATACCAATGAATGGTAGCATTCATTGCGGCTTTCGTCCAGTAGTGGACTGATGTGGGCTTTATGATGATGATGATGATATATATATATATAGTTTCACTTCTTTTTTTGAAAGCACTACAGACTTTATGCTATTTAATTGGCATTTTTTGATTATATATACATTCACACATTCTGTCAAATACTATTGCAAAATATTTTAGATTGGACAAAATATTTCAGATTATCATTTTTTAAAGAAATATTAAACATTTTTAATTTAATAAAATTTCAATTTTTTAAAAATAATGTATATAATTTTTCAAAGCAATTTAACAATTTTTTCAAAATCAAGCAAGACTGAAAAATAATACAAATGTAATCCTTTTAAAATGAAAATAATCTTAGGGAAATGTATTAAAAGTAGTTAAAGAACATTTTGATTTAGATTTAAAATATCTAGATAAAAGAATAAAACATCTGTCTTCATATTCATATCTGACAGTATTTTACGAAAATCTCATTAATAGTACTAACATTGATAACAGTACTCTCTTTTTTTTGTAGTGATACATAAAATCATTTATTTGTAGAAAATATAAAAAAAGAATGTAAATTAATAATATACTTTCAATGTACTAATAATTTTAGTTTTATGTTCTAAGAGAGATCAATGCCCTTATTAATAAAACAGAAAAAAATCTAACAAAAGAAATTAAAATCAGTTTATAAAAACAAGTGATGTCTCTTGTATTAACGCCCTTCAGCAATCCCTTCCCAAGCTCACTGATTGGTATTGATACTGCCCAATAACATGTTCAATGTATATCTCAACTAGTAAATCATCCTTGACACTATGTATTGACTTGGATGTGGAATCCTAGGCGAAAATAGCAAGATCCTTGTTACCCTGATATTATTTGGGTACCAATCATCCAGTGCTCCCATAACTTATGCATCTATATCAACAAAGAAACTTTGTTAATTAAGTTCGTAGAAATTACATTTTTCTATTTTCTACCACTAAGCTTTCTTTAGGCCACCATACTCTCACTTAAAAAGAACACACACATCAGTAAAGCATTTACAATATGACTCTCGAGTTAATCGTAGAGATATGTGCCAACCTATTTAAAATGTCATCTTAACAATGTTGCGATACTACTATATGGATGTTATAATTGTTCATTACATTGCAGAGTATATTACTTATCTCCATGTCCGAATTAGCATTATTTATTCAGCAGTAACATATCAAAATGAATGTAATGAATAAATCAATAATCACAAATCGTAGTATAATGTCCATTCAGAGCAAAATGATGAGATAAATTGGTTTTTAAAAAACGTTCATACACAACTTTTTGCTACTTATTGTTTTTGTAGTTGAATATTTTATATAATTTAATTTGTCCAAATGGTTTTCTGAATGTTTTCCCTGAATTGACAATAAATATAATTGACTTGATAAAAAAATATTTCTTATTTTCTTCATAATTCTTTAAATGTTATTGTAGTCAAGATATTTTGATAATTTTTACTGATATTTCTAGGTTGTGTAGAATTATCGTTTGTAATTTTTTTTTAATATACTGTATTAATAAATAATTAATGTTAACCAATCTATTTGTTTATAGCAATGATTTTTTAATTTCATATAAAAAAATGTTTTTTTTATTTCAGTACTTCTGATTATTTCCTTCTTATGACCTTTAAAGAATATCTAAAATCATAAAAATACATGAAATATTATTCTTTTTTAAATTTCATTAATTTTCTGAATTCTTATGTATTAGTGTTAAAAATAACTATTAGCTTTTAAAAGAATATCAAAATGTACGAATAAGAATGTCAGATTGAAATATTATAATGTATTTTTTATTCTTATGTATTTATTATTTTTATTAATAAATTACAATTTTGCTTTGTAAATGAAGTATTGTAAAAATATCTAAGCTGTAAATTAAAAATATATAGTAAATCATTTAAAGAACATACAATACTTCAGTCAAGGATTATTTATTTTGTTTGCATGATAGAAATATTGTTGTCAGATATTATAAGTTTGTATGTGTGTATATATATATATATATATATATATATATATATATATATATATATATATATATATATATATATATATATATATAATATATATATATATCACTAATAGAAATATGTTTTTTATTAATAGAGAAAAAAAAGAGGAAAAATCTGCTCTCATTATTCCCTTAAGACAGAAAGAAATATCTTCTAAAGAAAAATTAATAAATAATGAAGAAAAAGATATTTTGCACAGTAATTCAGAACAATCATCTAACAATGTTAATGCAACTCCTACTTTAGATGAACTAGCTGCACAGGAACTCTTAAATGGTAAATTTAATTTTTTTTAATTAATCTGAATAAGTAAGTTGAATATTTTTAATTAACTGTATTTATGACCTTATTAACATAACGTTTACATGAAAAATATTGAAATATATATTTTGTTTCCATATAATCATTAAATTTTAATATTTGAAAATATTAATAAGTGATAGTTCAATGGAGTTGATTTGGAAAATACAGATAATAATGCACAATATTTTAATCTATTCTGTTAATATTTTATCACCTTTGTGAATTACAATCGAATATAAATAACACACTTGTGATTAATGAAATTATTTTTTTAAAAAGCCCCTTTTATATTCAATAATTGCAACCAATGAAACTCAGCAGTTATTTTATTACTGAGTTACGAAATTTCTTATGCTTACTCTTTTTATTAAAATTATAATGGTACTTTTTTACATGACATTTTAGTTTTGATTTTGATATAATTTCAGAATAACCACCTTTTTCTTTATTATTTTTAACTTCATTTAATATATAGGTGCTTTTTAAGTATGATAGAAATTTAAATTGATTTCAATCTTAATTTATATCACCCTTAAAAAACATCTATATATAAGTACATGTATAAAACATTTTTTTTCAGACATTAAAAACTCTGAATTAAAAAATGAAACAAAAAAATTATATACTATAAATATGGTAGAAAATAAAGGTCTATTAGAAGGTGAAAAAGAAGTGAGTTTATCTAATGTACATAAAATAATAGCCTAAATAATTTTAATTATTTATAGTCTACTATTGAAGATTATGAAAATATACCTGTACATGATTTTGGATTAGCAATGTTACGTGGAATGGGCTGGGAAGAAGGAATAGGAATTGGAAAAAACAAACAGTAAATTTGTTAAAGCATAGAATTTGTTTTCTTGTTTATAATTTAATTTTCATTTTAAGAATTATAAGTACATCAATTCCTGTGGTAAGACCAAAAGGTATGGGATTAGGAGCTGATAAAATTATTAAATTAGAACAAGCAACTGCAGTCAAAAATGAACAAAATGAAGATTTACAGATCATTAAAGGTGCTTATGTGAAATTGTTAGCTGGTCGTTTTAAAGATATGTATGGACAAGTAAGTTTAATATTAAAATCAAAATTTTATAAAATTGTCTTATTTTGTGAAGAATTGGTAAGATATAAAGCAAAAATTCTATTATGTTACAATTAACATATTTTAATTTTAAAAAGTTAATATAATTTATTTTGTTAATGTCGTAATCCCATTATTTTCTTCTCTTGTTCATTGTCAAATCACTATTTTTAATTTTCCATACCTTGGTATAAAAATAATAACCAAACAATAAGTGACGAAAGAAAATAGTATTAAAACATGTTTATACAGTGAGTGTAAAAAGTATTCATGCACTTAGGAAGGGATAACAGAGAAAAACAAAACGTTTTCAAGGTTCTATTGCATTTTTTAAAAAAATAAAAATAATAGCAAGTAGATCACACTTTGTTATTTATTTATTAACACTTAAACGACGGGGCGGATATTAATACCTGTTTATAAAACCAACTGTTAATGGCTGGGCAGGTATTAATACTTTTTTCTACTCTAAATCAAAATTGAGACTTCTGTAACTCGGATAGGTTGCTATCACTTTCATCCAGTAAATATTGATATATTAGAATAAATTAATGTCCCCCTACAAAGGGATGTGGCACCACGTCTATCAGGATAATCATTATAATAGTGTAAAAACTGCGACAATATGATATTGCGAAAATATGCCCGCTGTTTATGTATTGTGTAATAATTTATGCCCTATCGTTTAAGTGTTAAAATAAAATCGCAAAAGAAAAGATCAAGTAGTCAAAAAATGTGTATGTACATGAAATGTGTCAAAGTTCATAAGAAGTATTTGTACAGCCTTCGTGGTACCGATTTTATTATCTTCAAGTAAGCATGCTTAATCAGATCTCATCATTTATTTTGAAGATCATGAACCTATAGGACTGTACTATAAGTCAAAGTGTTGTTTTGACAGCATGTTTACTTATATGAAAATGAGTCGAGTGAAGTTGAAATAAAACTTAATATTGATCTATATAATCAATGTAAATCACGTAATAAAATTTATAAAACTGCTTAATAGATCACATTCATCTATACACTCTATTGGTTGGTTTTCTGGTACTAAAATTTTAAAAAATAAACACAGAAGTGGTTGTCCTAAAATAGCGGATTGTGTTGAAAAATCGTGAATTTCGTAAAGAAAATCCCAAAAATCAGTATTCTTGAATAATGCAGTAACTCAATAATAATAGTGAAGTTGAAATATCCCCTACTAGTACAGTTCAAAATATATTGTGTTCGACTGAATATCTGGTAGAACTACTATAAGAAATGTTTGGTAAGTTGTGAGAATAAAAAGAAGCGATTAGAGTTTGTAAAAATTATTTAAATAAGTCAAATTAGTTTTGACAACATATAATTTTCACTAATGAATCTAAATATAATATTTTTGGATCAAACGGATGATGCATGGTATGGAGAAAATTTAACACTGAATTAGGTAAAGAAAATTTAGTTTCCAAAGTCAAATGTGGATATTCTGTATTTGTGTAGAGATATATGAATGAAACTGGAATGAAAAAACTTGCATTTATCGATGAAATACTGTATCACAAGATATATAATACATTAACATCCTAAAAGAAAATATTTACTTAAGTTCTAATGTAGTGGGTTTTCATAGTGATTGAATATTCATGAAAGATAATGATCCTAAACATACTGCATGGAATAAGATGTGTATTCTTTATAATACTCCTGAATACCTTGTTACACCTCTCTAATACCCAGATATTAACTTTATTGAACATGTATGAGATTATTTTGAAAAAAATCAATCACAAAGAATTTCTAGCAAAAATGATTTAAAAATTATTCTTCAAAAGGAATGGACAAATATTCTAACTTTTTATACTACAAATTGGTCAGTTCTACGCTATGGAGGTTCCAAACCATCACAATTGCAAGAGTACATCCATAAAATATTAAAAATTACTTTTGTTATTAATAGTTGATGAATATAATACCTATAGGAATATTTTTTGCTTATGAATTTAAACATATTTTATGTGCCTACACATTTTTTCACTACTTAGTCTTTTGTAATTTTATTTGAATAAATAAATAACAAAGTGTAATATACTTGCCACTATTTTTATTTTTTAATAAAAGTATAATAAAACCTTGAGAACTTCTTGTTTTTCCTTCAATATCCCTAGGTGTATGAATACTTTTTACACTCACTATGTTTTAAGTGTAGTAATCAAATATATACAATAATAGATAATATTCATTAAATCGTTCTCTTTTTTGTCATAATTATGAAAATATTGTTAATTTAGTTTACTATATTTAATAATTTACATCTATTAAAATCTTAGTATTTTTTATATATATAATTTTAATATTTTTTACAGATACTAAGATTTTATTCTTCAAATTTTTATATTTATATTTTTTTCAATTCTTTTATAAAATAAATATTTTATATATTTATAATATTTTTCTCTTTTAGATTGAAGGATTAGATGATGAAAGTGGAAGACTAATAATAAAAATGACTTTAGATGGTAATAATATATCAGTCAGTGAATTTATTGTTAAACCTATTACAAAAGATGAATATATTAAAAATTCTAGAGTTTTAAGTATGTTCTTTTACATTTTATATTTGTGTATAAATGTAATTAGTAATTAACAATAATTTAATGTACATTTTAAGATTCATCTAAATATGAAGAATACAAAAAAAGATCAGAGACAGAACAAAAAACTATAAATGATGTTAAATGTGACGCTGATTCTAAAATTTATTCAGTTAATAAAAAACCTTCAACAACAAAATCTCATAACTCAACTCAAAAAGAAGATAAATATTTTAAGAAAACTGAAGATAGTTGTCATAAGAACACATCACAGCATACAAGTTCAAGGAATATTGAATTAAATTCAAATTATTCCAATAAAAGTAAAGAAAATAAAGTTGAATCTGTGATAATAAGTTCAAGTGAATCAGAAAAAGAAGTATATTTAGAGAGAAATAAAAGTTATCATAGACGCTATACAAAAAAAAGTAGTAGTGAAACTTCTAGTGATAGAAGTGAAAAAAAATCTAAACATAAAAAAGAGAAGAAAAAACATAAACATTATTCTAGGTTAAAAAACGATTATGAAAATAATGATAAAAAGTATAATTCAAGTAAAAGAAAACATCGCCATAAATCAAGATCATGAACAATAAAATATTATTAGTTTTAGATCACTTTCATGTCTTTATATTGTATATTTAATATTTAATTTTACTGTATTATAGACAATGTATATTTGTAATATAATTTTTATTAATATGAAATGAATTGATTTTTTTAAAAAAAATATTTAAAATAATTTATTTTAGATTTAAATATCATAATTAATGAGATGTAATTGATTTTTTTTATTTAATGTTATATTTTCTACCACTTACTAATATTTAATTTATATATTTACTTCAAACTGAACTTTTTCACATTTGTAAATTTGTTATATATAAAAAAATAAAACAAACTATAATTTTCTTTACTATAATCCATAACTTTTTTTTAAAAAAAAATAATGCTCATTATTTTCGTAAATGACCAGATTTAATATAGTTAAATTATTTTTCCATATATATACATATATCTTTAAAAGATTTAGTCAAAATATTTTTATTTTGTATAGTTACTTTCATATAAGCAAGGTAATAAAATATACATCTATCCCTCGATTTATACGATACTTTTTTTACACGATTTCGCTTTTATACGGTTTTCAAAATAACGGATTTGAAAAAAACTGTTAAAAATGAACATTTTGGCTACACACATATTTCTACAGTCATTTTTTAATTGTGTTCTCCAATCCAGATTCCAGCGAAATATTAATAAATGCTTAACTTAATATGAGCAAGTCTATAAAGATTTAACCAAAAATCAAACACAATTGTTAATTATGGATTTCATTACCAAGTCTCGTAGAAAATGTTAATAGTCTATGAAAGGGATGACTATAATTAAACTTTTAGTTATTTTTTTAAGGATCTTATATTTCTCGTTTCCATAAAATGAATTACATACTTACACCTTTATATAGTTGTCATTTTATGAAAAGACTGTTATTTTTCGGTTTTTCAAGATATCTTACTTTTAGTTTACGTTGAAATAAATGACTGAATTATGCACATTTTAGTTTGTTTCCGATTTTGCGTATAAAAATCCTCGATTTCGATTTACACGGTTTTCTGAGGAACCGATTATCAGTGTAAATCGGGGTATAGGTGTTTATTAAACCTAAGTAATTATATATATATATATATATATATATATATATATATATATATATATATATATATATATATATATATATATATATATATATATATGATAAAATATATTATTTTAAGCATATATATGTTTCGAAATATATCCATAAAAATGAAAAAAGGAAAAATATATAGGATAATCTAAATGTGATGCCTAGATTAGTATTTTATTTAAAAAAAAAGTATATAGGAAACATGTGTAAGTTTCTTTTTATTAAAACACAAATCTAAGCGTTGCATTTAGATGACATATAAAATAAAATTTTATTGTTAATGATACAATAAAACATTTTTGGATATTAAGATTCTACGATAGAAAAAATTTACAAAAAATTGTATTGACTTCAAATAAGATTAATATAAAGATGCTTTATACAAGTCTCCAGGTTGATCAATGCGGTTGAATCTTTAGCGTTTTATACGGAAGTGCGGGATTGAAATAACTCGACGCGTTATTTAACGAAATATAAATTTATTGACACAAGAAAAGTATGTACAAGCGAGGACGAAGAGAGTGGTCACTCGCCATGCGCTCGTGAACCTGCGTGTCTCTCTGTACGCTCCTCGATAGCGCCGGAATCTATCTGCCCCCGCGCAGTGCTGGTTCCACCTTCCTACTTGTTGCCGCTTTTGCTACAGCTGAGGGTGGAACAGGGATGGAAAGGGACGCGGCGTTTGCGCACCAGTTAGTACTCGGCGCGTGGAACGAGTCTTTGCTTCCGACGACTGCCGGAGTCAGGAGCACCGAAAGGTGCTGCCACATCCACTCCCCTTCCAGTGAGCGGTACGGGTGCATCCGCGAACGTGACTCGTCGTAGACCTTGGGAAGTGGGTGATGATCGTTGTACGGTGTTCCCTGGTTAGTTGGCGCGCACCTGCACGGCCTGAGGAGGTGGTGGTTCTGCCGTGACGCGTGCGGGCTCCTGGATCGCTGGCGGAGGCCTCGGGTAGCCGGCCTCGAGGTACGCTTGTTTGAGCGAGTCCATGGAGATGGCCTTCTTCGTTCCGTTGACGTCGACGATGTAGACTTTCTCGTCGATGCGGCGTAGCACCTTGTGCGGTCCGGTGTATGGGGATTCCAGTGACTTTCTCACCCTGTCGACGCGTCTAAACACGTGTGAGCACGTGCGCAGGTCCTTGAAAGTAAAAGGTTGCTGTTGCGCGTGTCTGGAGGCTGACGTCGGCCTGAGGTCGCAGAACAGCTGTCTCAGATTCTTCAGGAAAGTCGCTGAGTTCGCCGGGAGCAACGAAGTGATGAATAAATCGCCTGGCAGACGTAGAGATGTCTCGAAAAGCATCTCTGCCGGTGAGGCCTGGAGATCCTCCTTGAAAGCTGAGCGAAGGCCTAGGAGCACCATCGGAAGAGCGTCAACCCAGAGCTGCGAGCACTCCTTGTCCGAACACTGATTCGGCGTATATATGAGTGGCCGGTGGTCCATGTAGGTCGTAAAGGATCGCCCCTCTAAGATCCGCTCGAAGTGCCTGATCGCCTCATATATGGCCAGCAGCTCGCGATCGTACGTATAGTAGCGCCGCTGCGTCTCTGTTAGCATCTTAGAGAAGAAGCCGAGGGGACGCCACGTACCATCCGGCTGCTGCTGTTCGAAGGCTGCACCCAGGGCCACGTCGGAAGCGTCCGTGTGAAGAGTCAGCTGCTTGCCCTCCCTGAAGAACGTGGTGCAGGCAGCGTTCACCAGGCTCGCTTTACAGCGAAGAAAGACCTGCTCTGCTTCTGCCGGCCAGGGAATTTTCGCCTTCTTGGTGAGGCCCTTGAGAAACTCGTTTAGCTGCGCCTGCAACTCGGCGGCGTGCTGAATGCAACGCCGGTAATAGTTGAGGACGCCCAGGAAACGTCGAAGTTCCGTGGCATCTGTTAGCATTGGAAAAGCTTGCGTGACTTCCACCTTGGCTTGCGGTGGCTGGAAACCGTCACGAGTGACGAGGTAGCCCAGGTAAAGGGCCTGCGGCGCTCCGAACGTGCATTTTTCCCGATTTAGTTTGAAGTTGGCTGCCCTCAGCGTTTCGAACAACCTGCGAAGGTGCTCTAGGTGTTGCTCGTGAGACTCAGATGCGATAAAAAGGTCGTCAATATAGACCTTGACAAAGGGTAGATCTCTGAGGAGGTGATCTATCGTGCGCTGCATCGTCTGAGCGGCGTTGCGTAAGCCGAGTGACGTTCCTAGGAATTCAAAAAGGCCAAAAGGTGTTGTGACCGCGGTCTTCTCGACGTCCTTCTCTGCGATGGGGATCTGATAGCAGGCCTGCTGGAGGTCGCCCGTGGAGAAGACATTGCCTGCGCTCTCCTGGAGCAGGTCCTCTATGATCGGCAGCGGATAGGGGTCGGGTACTGTGCAAGCGTTCAAGTGGCGGTTTTCGCCCGTGTTGAGCCAGACGTGTGGCTTCTTAGGCACCAAGTGTAGCGGGCTGGCCCACTGGCTGGACGACGATCGGATAGCGCCTGCGTTGAGCAGCTCCAAAAAGGCTTTTTTGGCGAAATCCAGCTTCTCGCCGACGAGTCTGTGTGGCTTCTCGTGCACTGGTGGTCCTTGCGTGACGATCCTGTGAGCCACCGAGAAGCCCGATGAGCGAATGGGGCCGCTGTAGGGCTCGAAGAGGTCGGCGAACTCCTCCAGTAAGGCGACGTATTTTGCTGCGTAGGCGCAATCCGGGCCAAGAGGTTGAATGGCGGACACCGTGTGTGTCGTGGTCGAGGAGAAAATCCCCCGTGATGCCAGGCCGGTTATCGGGTCGACTAGGCGGCGGCCTCTGATGTCCAGGAGTAATCCATGGCGTAGGAGAAAGTCCGCTTCGAGGATGGCGTGAGGCACATCTGCGACGATGAAGTCGCATCTGAAGACGCGGCGTAGTCCCAGGTTAAGCGGAAGTTGTCGAGTCCCATAGGTGTGTATGGGCGTTTTGTTAGCCGCATACAGGATCAAAGGCTGGCGGTCTGTTCTTCTCGCCGTCGCTGATCTTGGAAGCAAAGAGACAACAGAGCCCGAATCGACCAAGAAGCGTGTCGTAGTTTTATCATCATGGACGAAAAGGCGTATCTCGGTTGATTTGGACGCGCCGCCACTTGTGGCGGAGCCGGCTCTAGGAGTTTTCTGTCGCTCTCGCAAATGAACACGGCTCCTTGCAATTGATGGCGCTGGGCCCGTGAGTGCGGTGATACCAGCACAACCCTCCGCTGCCCCTGTTCTGGTCTGCTCCTGCTCGTGATTTGCTCCTCTAGCGGTTACGCTGCTGCTGACGGTTATTTTACTATGATGTGCGCTCGAGGTTTTGACGTGTCAGCGTGATGAGCTGGGCTAAGAAGAGCTGGAGCGGAGCTACCTGTTGGGCGAGGGCGTCGACTCGTGACGTTGGCGAAACCTGTGTCGGCGGTTACGACAGTGGCTGATGTTCCCGAAAGCTGGTCGCCATGACCGAGGGACCTGAATCGAGGACCTCGTCCGCCGCGGTTATCAGCTCCTGTATGCTACCGGCCTTGAAGATCGAGAGCAGCCGTTTGATTGTGGGTGGCACACCGGTCCAGCCAGAAAACTTTCAGCACGTCGACCGCGATACGACTCGAAGCCAAAGTTTTTTATGCGACGCCACATAAAAGACGGTTTCCCGTCGCCGAGCTCGATCTCCGAAAGAAGCTTGTGGAGCTTCTTGTCCGGCGACTCGGTTGTGCGTAACAAAATGGCGGCTTTAAGCGTCTCGTATTTATGCGTTGCTGGCGGCGGCATGATGACATCGCTTAAATCTGTCATCGTGATGTCGTCCAGCGTGCCGATGACGAGGTTAAAACGATTTTGGTCGCTGATAATCCTCTGGTTGTGGAACTTGGCCTCGATCTGGAGAAACCAGAGCGCGGGTTGCGCGCGCCAAAAAGGTGGGAGCACACACTTGTCGATGGCTTCGACCGCAAGAAAACTGCAATCTCCGAAGAGATTCGCGTTACTTTAGGTCGCTTGCGTCGTCGTCATTGCCGACGACGAGGATAACGCCGTGGCGGTAAACACTGTCGAGGATTGTGAAATCGACGAGTCCGAGGTCGTCTGAGCTTCCGACATCGCTAAATCATCGGTCGGCGGCGTACGCGGCAGTTTGCTACTGGACCCGAAAACGAATGGCGGGTTTTGGCGGCTCATGCTCCGTGCGACTTGCCACGTGTGCACTGCACTTTCCGAAAAATCACTTAATTCGGGGTCACCACTTTAGCGTTTTATACGGAAGTGCGGGATTGAAATAACTCGACGCGTTATTTAACGAAATATAAATTTATTGACACAAGAAATGTATGTACAAGCGAGGACGAAGAGAGCGGTCGCTCGCCATGCGCTCGTGAACCCGCGTGTCTCTCTGTGCGCTCCTCGATAGCGCCGGAATCTATCTGCCCCAGCGCAGCGCAGGTTCCACCTTCCTACTTGTCGCCGCTTCTGCTACAGCTGAGGGTGGAACAGGGATGGAAAGGGACGCGGCGCTTGCGCACCAGTTAGTACTCGGCGCGTGGAACGAGTCTCTGCTTCCGACGACTGCCGGAGTCAGGAGCACCGAAAGGTGCTGCCACAAATCAACCAAAGTGAACCACAGAAACAATTCATTTCAACGGAAGTGATTAACCAAGTTGACGGGTGAACAAATTGGCGGTAGTTAATTTTCGTTCAACCTTGGTGTATCATTTTAAGTGATTCAACTAAACTAACGAGAATACTATGAAATCAATAATTAAAGAATAAAACCCATTGCCGATGAACTTCCAGTAAAAGTTACAGCTGAGAAGTAGAAAGGAAAGACTGCAGTAGGACAGGACCTATCCTCGTCACTAAATCAAAGTAAAGTTCTAGTAAGATTGAATTTTAATATGCAAATAGTAGAGAGAGTTTCATTTGGGTTGTATATATCAAATACACAAATCAATTCAGATTCATTTCAAGGATGTTTATTGGCAACTTTATATAATCTAGGTTCTGCATCAGAGAAGGGTAGGTGCTCTATTGGTAGGCAGTAAGGTAAACCTAGGAGATGTCTCATTTTTTCAGACAGAGGCATCTGAAATAAACAGATTGCATTTTATCAAAAAGAAACTTTCTGAAGTTCAATAATGAAAATGAAAAAAGAGATCAAGGCTATCTCGTGGGAAGCACACGGTAAATAGCTTGAATTTTTCGTGAGAAATAAGTAATATAAAAAAACGAGGTCTTTCGAAAGAGGAAATTTCCTTTCCTTCGATAAAATAACTTACCAAAGTAGTTAGGGAATGTAATCCTACCATGACCTAAGACGAGAGTGCGGTGTCAATCCAAATGAGAATAATTTTTAAGTGTTTTCCTATATTAAGTTGACGGAAAAATAATTTGTAGAAATACAAAGGGCCCTTCTCGAAGTGGTTGATAAACATAGATAAGTGCAGAAATTCTTAGATTTTATGGTTGTAAATTACATGATACCCACACTAATTGTATGCTCAGATCTTCAATCGAGATCATAAGTGAAAAAGCAGGACCGCAACTTATCCTGATGGAGAACACGCTTATACTAATAGAGAATGAAGAGATTCCCAATTCAGTGAGAAAGGTGGTATATGTCTCAAGTACAGATTCTGAGAAATGTTGGGGCATTCTAAAACAACTGAGACTGTAGAAAAAATCGATGATTGAAGCTGAACTGTGGTAAACCGCAATGTTATATCTTTGAGGCAGCTGATGATCATGGTTATAGACGAGGACTTAATTAAGGTTCTTAAGAAGTAAGTAGCGTTATTCATTAAATTCTTTAGTGACTTTCTAAAATGCAAAAAGGAGCAAATTTAGGAGTTATTTTAAAAACCTGAGGCTATTACAACTATACCAAAATAAGGATTATCCAAATAAACTTTAGGCATGACAAGATGATTTCACCTACCTTACTTCAATTTGTTAAGATGAAGAGTAAAAATATTTCTCTGATCTAAAAACCTTGGATATATTTACACAGGGATAAATTGGTCTTCAGATTTCCTTGCATCTGCTGGAAACTTCATACAAGTTTGAGAATGCTAATCTTCAGACGATTATGGATATAATGAAATACATATTGATATAATTCAATAGTCGTAAATTAAAAAAAAATTGATAATAAATATCATATTCATTAGAAAAAAATACAAAAAACAGTAATTAATTCTATTATATAGTAGAAATTGTTAAAATCAAAACAGTAGGTTACATTTAGGTTGAGCAAAAGTATTTGCAACTTCTAATATTTTACACAGGAAATATCAACAATTTTTTAAAAAGAAAAGTTTAATATCTCGTTTGTTTCCCTTTTCTTTATACTACTTCATTTAAACGATTTGGCATTGAATAAATAAATTTTTTGTTGCTTCCGATGTAATATTTTCCCACTCCTTTTGAAATAAGAATTAAAGTTGTTCCTTGAAGGTAATATGGGGCTGTCGAATTTTTCTCTTTAATAAATCCCAAAAATATTCTATGGGATTTAGATCAAGAGATTGTGGCAGTGTTTCAATGCATGGAGAGTATTGTAGAGAACCCAAAGCTTCACTATATGGACAGTATGTTTTGGGTTGTTATTATGTTGAAAGTAATATTCATTATTCAAACACAATTTTCTAGCATTTTCTTAGCCCCTTAGGGCTTACTCTAATAAAAATCATGTTCCGTTAAACAACGTGTTCGAGTATTCCGACCCCGGCACTTCCTTACCAAATCGCTAAACATTCACTCTTGAAATAATTATTAACATTACCATCATGCTGAATTGAAAATGTATTATTTTTTTAAAAAAATCAAAAACAATACATATGAAATCAGATAACATCTGAACCTTCAAGGTGATGGATCATCGCGTCTCACATGTATATTAAATAAAGTATATTATTGTATAAATATAATTGCATTCATTACAACATACAAACACCACCGACATGCCTATCGGCAAATACAAACTACAGAAACAAAGTGAAGTGATTAGTTACCGAAAAGTTATTTAAGTGTTTTTGCCGTCTCGTGTTTTAGTTAAGTTTGTGTTAGTTTATAAGTTAGTTTTAAGTTTTTATCAATAAACATTTATTTTTAAGTGGGTTTTGAAAGTTTCCCCACGAAACAAAGACATATAAACATTAAAAACTACCGAAAATTTAATTGTCAACCATTTGTATAGCGTAATATGTATATAATAAGCTAATTTTAAGTATACCATTGTAACAAAATTTTGTACAGCATAAGTTATTACCAATAAATGTCACTGTTTACTGTTTTACAACATACACCTTTCAATATACTACAAATTGGCGGTAAGGTAAAAGAATTATAAAAAAAGTTAAGATCTCGACCTCATCCCTTATGTAATATTTTGACCTGTTCGGCGTTACTTGATTATAACGTTTAACTATATATTACTGAGAGACCATTTTCGAATACAAACACATACTATCATTGTATTTCATAGACATTTTTCTGAAAATTTCGATTATCCTTTCCCTTAAAATTAATAAATATCATTCAATAGTCTGTCATGAAAAAAGAGCAATTTGGGAATGGGGACGGCCGAAATATTTTCGCACACGGACGGCCGATCCCCTTGGGGCGGGCCTGCATGTAACTTAGAAAATAACAATTCAAATAAAATTAAAACATTGAAAAATTATCAAAAAAATACAATGATGTTTATAGCATTGCAGCATTATCATATAGAATTTAATTTAAAATATTTGTTTAGCTGTCCATTTCTAATACATTCTATTAATAAATACATTATCCAATGTAAATGTATTTAGAAATTGAAGGATTTAGACATGCATTTACTTGCTTACTATCATTTACTATCCTTCATTATTACTTAGGCCATCTCGATTATAACAACATTAATGACTAATTTTTTTCTAAGAAACATTCAACAAATTATTATTGCTAGCTTTATTAAAAATTATGAAAAGTGAGACCAACTATAAAGAAGCAATTTTTCCTTATGTGTGTGTGTGTTTTTTTTTTGTTAAATATTATATAAAAAATAATATTTTTAATATTAATTTATTTAACAAATAAAATTTTTATATTGAGTTTGCCTCACTATTAATTTTCATTAAATACAATTATTTATAAATTTCAACGAACACTTAAAAAAAGAAGTATTTATCAAGATATTGAGATTAAGAATTCTTTTAAGAAAAACTATGAGAAAAAAGTATATTTTATTAGAAATTAATGAACAAATTATATACTTATATAATAATTGTATAATTTGAGATAAGTTTATTATATTTTAAATATTGTTAGAAATATAAAACTAAAATAATTTTTTTTTAGAAAAAAAACAAGAACTTTGTGTATATTAATTTGCTCTATTGCAGATTGTATTCTAACCTAAAAAAATGAACTAGTTTCCCAATAAAAATTCACCTAGAAATTCAAAAAATATATAAACATATTTCTTGTTATTAATTTTATGAATATGTCTGTTAACATTTATACATACATTCATGTTTATATTTTAGCCATATAAAATGTTTTTTTTGCGAACGTATAAATAGCAAAAATGATTAATATTTGTATTTTTACAAAAATGATTTTAATTGGAAAAAATTACATTTTAAAATTTACAAATTGTATGTCAATTTTGTAAATTAATTATTTAAAAGTAATGAATCATTGTTGATCATAGATTAAAATATTACTGAATTAAAGCACTAATTGAATTCTATGATTCTTAATCAGAATTTACTATATATGTATCACATGTGTAAATACTTAACCTATTTTATCACTTTATAAATTTAAGGTTATTCTATAACTATACGGAATATAAGAGTATTTAGTTACACTAGTAGCTAAAAATTAATAAAAAATGAAGTTGAAATTCAAAAAAATTTATGACCAAGAATCTCGACCAATTTTAGGTAATAATTTTATATAAATTTGAAATCATTTTCTTAAATTTCAAATAATGTTTTTATAGCACAATTTGAAAATGGTATACTGAATGAAAATAGTTATGAAAATATTATCACAAATGTATTAGATGATACATTAGAAAATGGTAATCGTCATGTTGTTGCTGCAACAGATTCAACTTTGTATGATGGTGTTGTAAATGCAGATCTACAGTCTTCACTATATAATACGTTTATAGGTGTCAGAAATAAATTAACTAATCAAGTATGCCAAATTTTATATTGGTATTAGAATTTGTTTTAAATTTACTCTTTTTAGGTTAAATTGTATGCTGTTGATACTGTGAATTTATCATTGTATAAAAAAATAAAAACTAGTGATGAAGAAGTAGTTGTTGATAAAACAGAACGAACATTAAAAATAAATCGGATGAATAAGGAGTTTGGTTCTAAGAGAGTAGTACGAAATGCTGAAGCACGAGAAAAAGTTAAAGTCAATGTAGAAGCAATTAAGGATCATTTAGAGAAAACGATACAAGGTTTAATTATGTTGTTTAATAATTTTATTCAGTAAAGTAAATAACATTTTTTTTTATAGAGACTTCTGTGAATGAAATTAATACAGCGATACAGAAACCAGAAGAGTTATCTACAGCTTTTAGTTATTTACCTCCAATAAATCGTAATGCAACATTAGCCGAAAAAGTATATAATCTTTATGATCTTATATCTATGGAAGAAATTGAATCACTTAAAAATCAAGCAAAAAATACACTTGCATCTGATTTTGAAAATATTAAGTATATAAAATTTATCAATTTTTCTCATTTTAATTAGTCTGTCATTTTTCTTATTTAATTTTATCTAATTTTTACACTAATTGGATTTAACATCTAATTTTTTTATGTTTTATATTTGAAATATAACAAAATAGTTTTATTTTTAAGAAAGAAATTCATAATATATTTGAATTATTTATAAACAGAAAATATTGCATAAAAATTAAATTAATATATATATATATATATATATATATATATATATATATATATATATATTTATTTATTTAAGAATATAGGATGAAATTTTAACTTCTAGTAATGTTAGTAATAATATTTATTCAAAATATATAAATACAGTGTGTATAAATGTACATTAAATGTTTTATTTTTATTTATAGTTGCTGTTCATATGTTGCTGAAGAAATAGCGAAATTACAATCAACATCTTGTTCACTATCTGAAGAAGTTAAATTACAAAGATGTTGTGTATGGTTATATATTGATCGACTTATATCATTTCTTTTAGATGATGCAAAAAAAATTACAAGAAAACAATATTCTGCTTGTGATTATAGTTCACAAATTAATAAAAAAATTTTAGATACATTTGCAATTAATGGACCAAACGGAAGGTTAATTTTATTAATTATGTCAATAACAGTATTATCTGTAATGATTTTATATGTGTTCAATTCTGCAAAAAAAATGTATATTTATTTTTCCAGGAATCGACCATTAATAATGAGAGATAAATGCCTTTGTTACATTTTGGTCTTAACAATATTGACTAGTATTAGTAATATCGTAGATATTGAAACATTAAGTACAGCATTGCGAACTTCAATGATAAAATTAAAACAAAATTGTCAAGCAGTTGGAGCGAAATCAATTGGAACTGGTGGTTCTAAAGATCTATATAGTATTCGTCTCCCACTTCCAGTATTACGTTCTGTAAATAATATAAGGAAGAGTTCCAGCAAAAGAAAGTAAAATTAACTTCTGTAGCAAATGAATCCTTTTAAATATTTATTGTTGTAAGAGAATACTTTTGTTGGCAATATATTATTGTAAACATAATTTTTAATATTATGTCAAAAAGGAAAAATAAAAGTAAAAAATTAAAAACTGTTATTATTTTAAAGTAATAAATTGAGAATATGTTAGTTATAATGAAACAACCTGTATGATAATATTTCATTTAATTTTTTTTTTTTTACATAAGGTAAATTAGTTATAGCATAAAGGTGTTTTTCAGATTCTAAAATTATGGATTTAAGTATCTTAATATTTCTAAGAACTTAAAATATAATATGATTTTCTC
This sequence comes from Neoneuromus ignobilis, assembly GCA_029203775.1. Lineage (NCBI taxonomy): Eukaryota > Metazoa > Arthropoda > Insecta > Megaloptera > Corydalidae > Neoneuromus > Neoneuromus ignobilis. The sequence goes on from CP092093.1 coordinate 21,495,791, forward strand.
AGGAATCACAAACAATTATATATTATATTAAGATAATGATTTTAGGCACAAGGCCCATACAATCTAAAAATGACCATAATATAATTGTCTTAAAGTTATGAAAATATCTCAACAATAACCAAACATCAACTTAATTGAACATTTTAGGATCAAAACATTAATTTTAGAAATGTAGAATTACAAACGTCAATGAATTGAAAAAGACTAAATTCTAAGTTGATAATTATCAATCCATAAGTTACCAAAAAATTAGAGATAAGTGTTAAACAAATTAGTTGAAATAATTATAAATAAAGGTTTTATGTTAAAATAAAAGTAATGAGTTTGTTCTCTTTGTCAAATTTATGGATTGAATTTTTATAATCAATTTGTTTTATATGAATGTGAGATGATTACACATTCATTTTGTACTATTTTGACTTTTTTATGTTTTTTTATGAATAAATATTTAAAATTATTTGATGATTATAGAAATGTACTGCTATATGGAATATTTGGGAAAAAAGAATTAATAAAAATATTAGTCTTTAATGGAGTGTATTTGCTTTTCAATTTGTAGTTTATTACAATATGTCATAAGACTGGAAGTAATTGTTTATATATGTATATTTATATATATATATATATATATATATATATATATGTATATATATATATATATATATATATATATATATATATATATATATATATATATATATATATATATATATATATATATATATAAATATGAAAAATTAACAATTTTTTAATAAGGGCAGAATAAGTCAATTTGTTCTTTTTATAGAATAAAAAAAACTGTGCTGATTGAATACTTTACTCACTTAGATAACAAAAAATACATTAACTACATATTAAATTGATATATAAAAAAATATTACATGCTGATAACAGTTCTACAATGTCAATTCTTTTTGAATGAAATCTGTACAAAATAACCAAAAGACTATCTCTTTTTATTATCTTATATAGACGATAGAAACGTATTTCTATTCTTAGTTAAAAATGAATGTTATGCTCATACTTTCATATTTTATTTAGTTTGTGAGTGTCTGTGCTTAAGTGATGATGTATGATTAAAATTTGCCAAAACATTTTCATTTTCTTTTTTATACTCATATATACATATACATATGTATGTATATATATATATATATATATATATATATATATATATATATATATATATATATATATATATATATATATATATATATATATATATATATATATATATATATATATATATATATATATATATATATATATATATATATATATATATATATATATATAATGGGTTTAGTAGAGATGTATGATTTTTTTACTTCAAAATCAAAACAACTAGAAATATTTTGATTAAGTGTGCACATCTTATTGTGGTTACATTTTTGTTTAATAGTGAATAAGTGCTTCAAGTGGCTAAATCTCAGTTAATGATAATACAAAGAGAGGTAAGCAGTAAATAAGTATATATATATATATATATATATATATATATATATATATATATATATATATATATATATATAAATATAAATATAAGTAAATAAATAATATACACATAAACATACATACACACACATGTATTTATGCATGTATATACACTAATATAGATACTAGTGATGTGTCTGATATCTGTATCTGAGATCCGTTTCTTTTCAGCGGATCTAAAACAGATCTTTGAAACTTATAATTAGGTCTAAAAACAACAGAATAATGAAAAAGAAACCAAACTTGTTATCAATAAACACTATTCAAATACTTTAATATGCATGACTTGAAACAAAAATCAGATTTTTTAAAATAATAAGTTAAACATTGTAATCAAAACTCAGTAGTGGTAAATTATATTTCAGGAAAAGTTACTTTGCAGCTTTGTTGCCTTCTAGTCTATTCCGATGAAGATCATAGATAATCCTACTGTACTGAAAAATTGCTCGCTTGGAACCCTTGTGGACAGGAGCAGATAAATATATACGAGTAATGCGGCTTAAATTTGCATATTTGTAATTATTTACTTCCCAATATTTTAATCGATTTTGATCTCTTGGTAACTTCTTTTCTTTGACATATTCTGTAAGTGAATCATAGTCCGTTTCAGAAGTTTCGTTTTTGGATTTGTCATAATCAGATTCTAGCATACTATTCATTGAATCCATTAATGTATCGTAGTTTCCTCTTTTTTTCGCATATCGTTTTTTTTTAGAAGTTGTAGCTGTCGTGAAATTTGCATCTTTTTACAAAAACGTAATTAATTTCTGTTTAATAACTTTGTTAATATAAGCGTTGAAGAATTTACTCTTGTATGGAGGATTTAAATATTTTGCTATTTGATAGAGATTATCATTTTCTATTTTAGCAAATCGGTTATTCAATTTAGTCTTTAAAGATGACACAAAATCAAAAACGGCGTGGGAGGTATGACTTTGTTGACTTGTTTCACCATTATCTGTTGACGAAATTATCATTTCATCGTATATTTTGTTCAATGCTCGCACGATTGGAATGACATCGGAAATACATGTATGTGATGAACTCAGTTTCTTGGTGGTTTCTTCTAAAGGCTTAAGGGTTCTCACCATTTCATGAAGCAGTATCTAGACTTCAAAAATAAAAATTAAAAAAATGCTCTATTTTATGTGTTGTAGCGTAAAGCGACAAGGAATCTTTAATGCATAACAACCTCTCTGTCATATAGAATGTACTATTCCAACGCGTTGGGAACCTTGCAAGACTTTTAAAACATTTTGATTGAGACGGATTTGTATATTTTTTTTAAATCTTGCATTGCTATTGTTGAGTAGTTAAAGTGACTTACAATTTTTTTTACATCTTACTAGTAACGTCGAAATTATCTCAACATTTTTAAGAGATTCTTTTACTATTAGGTGCAACTTATGTACTGCGCAATCAGTATTATTAAAGCCACATAAATTGTACCCTCGCTTCATGTCTGTCCCAACATCTCTTACAATGCAATGCACATTCTTTTTTAATATTTTCTACCATTGAAGCATGGACTCAAATCTTCCCGAAATGTAATCTCCTGTGTGACGATCCTCGAGAACCTTCGCGTACAAAACTGTGTTTTTTCTTACAAAATCTTTTGTTATACCATTACAGGTTAAAGATAGTAAAGAAATTCCTGATGTAGAATCTGACCAAGTATCTACGCAATATGCTTAGAACTCAAACAAATTAAAAGATCCGAATCCGCGGATCTCGATTTTCAGTGATCCGACACATCACTAATACATACATACAGAGACACATACGTGCTCTATGCACACTATTTTATATATTTTTATAACAGAATTGAATATTTTCTGAAATTTTAAAATAATAGTATGGTTTAGGTATTTAGTAAGTTACAACAATTACTTTATTTAACATTATTTTATAACATGAAAAAACATATATATATATATATATATATATATATATATATATATATATATATATATATATATATATATATATATATATGTATACACACACATACGAATGTATGTATATTGAGTAAATGTGTGTTTTTAAATTGTGGATTTATTAAGTAAAGTAGATATTCTAAGATGATTGAATTCTTTATTTTGATATATTATTTATAAGTATTCAGAATTTTTAAATTTATATATATATATATATATATATATATATATATATATATATATATCCAAACATACACATCATTTGTACGTATATACATAAACAGACACAATCATACCATATCATACTTATAATACATTTGTACAATGTTTGCATTTGTTAACTAGGAATAGTTCCCTTTGGTTAGTCATTTTAACCGCCAGGTTTATTGGGGTTTCACAAAAATTGTATTTGAAATATTGTAATAAATTGTGATTGAGTGTATGTGATTGAGTGAATGTATTTCCAAATCTAGATTTCGTGACGAATTTTGTTTATCACTTGTGTTATAATCATACATACATACACATGCTCGAAAATGTCTACGTACACTTATCAATATGGATATATTTCTCAATAAAACAACCTTGTTAGTGTAAATTCAAAAACAAACATATTTTTTAATAATTCTATAAAGTATTAATTCTTTATAGGTGGCAACTCAAAACATTTTAAATTTATAACAAATAAAATAAAAAATAAAACACAAAATTTCATACAAATTAAGCTGAAAATATCTGCATACACATTTTATTAAGCTGTAAATCATCGATTTTTTTTGCAATATTAGCACTTATTGTTGTTTTAAAATTATCACAGTTTTATGTCACAGTTCGTATGTTGCAATTGAAACGCTAAAAATATTATTTTTAGTACCTAATAGTACATTTTTTTGCAAAAATAAATAAGATGGAATTCAAAAAAAGGAAATTTCTGTTAGTGAGTGTAAAATTATTTTAAAGTGAACAAGAAGGAAAAAGTTTTCGTGAAATAGGAAAAGGTGTTGAAAGACAACATTCTTTCATTCAAAGGGTAGTAATCAATTTTAAATTCACATTTGAAACCGTTTTCTGGCCAGCCGTTGAAGTTAACATTTAGATAAAGGCGTAAGATTGTAGCTTCAGTGAAAGAAAATCCCCGAATAACTTCACCCCAAATTGCAAAAGATATTAAAGTACTATTTAAAAAACAAATCTGTGTTGATATTGTGAGAAAAATAATAAAAAAGGGTGGGTATCATGAACGTGTTGCGCGTAAAAAAATCATTTATTTCACGTATCAATAGATGAAAACGGATTATATATGCAAATGAACACATTAATAAACTAATCCAGTTTTGGGAAAACATGATTTTCTCAGCCGAAAGCAAATATTGCATTTTTGGAATAAAAGTACTCAAAATTGTATGTACATCACTGAATAAAAATAATCTTGCTCTTACTGTGAAACTCAGTGGTGGTAAAGTAATGGAATAGAGGTGTATAACAAGTAAGGGCGTGGGACAAATGGAGTTTTTAGAATCCACGATGGAATTCTTACTTAAATATTTTAAAACGAAATAAAAAGCAAAGTGTTGAAAAATGAAGTCTAGGTCCCGATCAAAATTACTCCCGATTCAAAAATTACCATTGCTATTTTAATGCACATAAAATACGTTTCCATTTTTACTTTTTATTGGGGATCTCTGAATATTTCATATTTGAATGGTGCATCATCTTGTTTCGGTAAGCAAGGAATTAAAATGCAATATAATAAATGCCAAAGTACGTAAAAAGACATGTTTTTCAAATTTTTACTTAAATGTAATTCTTATTAGGTCTGTTATTTTCACTTACATACACATGTGTGTGTGTGTGTGTGTACATATATACATATTCATTCATACCTACATACATACACACACATACATGTATACGCATATGTATATACATATTTTTTGGAAGTTATATTGAAAATGCCAATGACATTTTTCTTTAAATATTATGAACTTCTTGTATATAATAATATAATATAATTAATTAAATAACAGATTTAAATGCTCGTAAAACATCTAGTTTTCATGTTTTCCGGCATTTAATTTGTAAATTGTTGAAATTACTTTCGTAGTTCCATCTGTGTGTATTTCACACCCACATTCAATAGTAGAATGTGTACTATCTTCATATTATACCATATAACCGTGGTAGGAAGTGAACTATTATGGAATAAATACTTTAAAATATCGAGTGGATTGTGAAATGTTTAGTAATATTATAACGAACGAAACCTTTTAGATTCAGCTGTATGTGGGTAGTGTTTTCATTAAAACATATGTTTTAATCGTTATCTCCTCCTATTCTTTTTTATAACTAAATCTGCGTTTTATTTATTAATTCATTTATTTATTGACCTCAATTGAAGTACAATGAAATGAATATGGATTTACGCACGCACGCACGCACACGCACGCACGCACACATGAAGCACACGCACGACGCACACATATTCACACATAAACATTAATAATTTTATGTAAGAAAAGAGACAAAACGGAGATAAACATTTCATGAATTGAAGCATACATATTAAATAGAAATCAAAAGGTTTAAATTGAAAATACATTGCCATATGAAATATAAGTAATTTAAGGAGTTCCTCAAGATAGTTTAATTGATCTTCTGTTTGTCAATTTTATAAATGTTTTTTCAGATGGAATTAAAAATTCAAAAATTCATCAGGAAATTTTGTCAAAGTTCGATTTTTGACACAAATAATTCTATACAAACAAAACTATTAATTGAGCAAAAAGTAGCGGTGCGATATTTTTGTTTAATTTTCTAATTGATGAAATGTTATATATTTATTTTACTCTGCTATTGGAATAGAAATTATGGCATCTAATTCATATAAATATCTCGGAATCACATTAGATTCATCTTTATCAAGTATTGTCAAGAAAACTCATAAAAATCTAAATTTTATAAAAAGAACAATATTATTAGTATGTGTATATATATATATATATATATATATATATATATATATATATATATATATATATATATATACATACATACGAGAGTCATTTGATAAGTATGGTAAATTTATTTATTGTTGAAGTGAATTAATTAAATAATTAAATTAATTTTTTTAATTTAGTTTTTCTTACTTTTTTACCATACTTATCAAACGAACCTTTTGTGTGTGTGTGTGTGTGTATATATATATATATATATATATATATATATATATATATATATATATATATATATATATATATATATATATTAGGTTGTCACTTGTGTCTTTACGTTTTATTAATATCAGTTAAAATTTATAACTTTTTGTAAACTAGAGATATTTTCAGTATTCTTTCGGTGTTCACCATCAGTACTTGTGCTAGTGGAACTCTTTCAAAACCTATTATAAATATTTTTAACATTTTCAACCCCAAATAAACAATGGTAGTGAAGATAAAAGAAATTCAGTTACACTACATTATGCTTTATGAGTTCCAACTTAGACATAATGCAACAACGGCAGTCGAAAATATCTGTAAAGCAATGGGCACGGATGCAATAAAAATTAGAAAGTGCCAAATGCGATTCAAAAAATTTAGTTCCAGGATGGAGTTTAAGTTTAAAAGACGATTCTTGTTGTGGACCCAAAAAAGTACTTACATCACTAGAAATCATCAATAAAGTTTATGATGTAGGGCAGAACCTTTTCAGAATCACGGAATACTTACAATTTTATAACATTTTTGCGGAACACAGTCGTAAAATAAAACAGTATATATATTTTTTTATATTACATAGTAAATAAAAATCACATACATAACAGTTTACATATCAGACAGTAGCAAATAACAATAAATAAATGAAATAAAAAAAATCTCATAATTTTCTTAATGAGATATTTGGGCCTGATGACTTTTACAAATATTTTCAATATCTGGTCTTATGTGTGAAATAGCTACTCTCATTTCCTCTTCTATATTTGTCAGCTTTTCACGTTTCTTTGTCTTAATATTCGTTAATGTTGAAAAATTAAGCTCACATAAGTACGATGTTGAAAATTGTAATAAAATTTTAATCGCTTTTTCAGAAATAGTTTTAAACTCGGTTTGAACAGAAATCCAAAATTCTTCAACTGTTATTTCGGAAAATTTAATTTTGAGAGTACGATCCGTTGACAACGTAATGAATTCTTCCTCTTCTTGTAACGAAAACTCATAAATTGATTTGTTGACTGCAGAAAATGGATTTCGTATCCAATCATAATTTTCGATATTCAATGCGGGATTTTCACATTTTGGCGGAACACTTTCTTTAAGTTCACGGAGCACCAATGTTCCGCGGAACACCGGTTAAGAACCACTGATGTAGAGCATCGCAGATTAAGGTGATTGAAATTACACTAAGGTTGTATACATCTTAAATGAACGAATATTCATATTTTAATCCAAGAATTAATACGACAAAGCTATCGGCAAAATATTAAAAACGCACTAGAATGCAAATTTCTATGTAGTGTTTGCAACGTTTAAAGAATACTTGTATAATTCCATTCATTAATTTGTAGTCACTGGTGAAATTTAGATCCATCACTCATCACCCATCAGAAACAAAATAATAGTTAAAACAGTGGAAGTATTAATGATCTTCATTACCAAAAAGGCAAAGTTCATTTTATCGGTAAAAAATGTTTTGGTTTCCATTTTTTGGGATGCTAAAGGAATATTACTAATTGATTATTTTCCAAAGTACATGACGATAAAGGAAGAGTAGTATGCTAACTTTTTGGGTCAACTGAACCGAACAAATTTGAAAAAGACCAGGTTTAAAAGAAAAAAATATCAGGATAATGCATGTCCTTATATTAAATAGCAAAAATTGTCGAATTTAAATACGATTTGCAGTCTGATTTGCCTTATTGATTTGGTTTTGCTTCATTTAACTTCCATCTGTGTCCAAATTTCAAAAAAATTCTTGATAGCAAATAATTTTCTTCAAATGATAATTTAGAATTAACGATAAATGAATATTTTGAAGGCACTGATAAATCGGTTTTCCTCGGGGAGGGTGGGTGGTGGGGGAAATAAGTAAAAGTACTGCAGAATCACTATTGACAAAAGTAATTTCAGAAAGAAAAATACAGCCTTTTATTATCAGGTCGCAAACTTTTCAAATGACCTCGTATTTTATACATAATATACACAATTTAGAAAATATTGTTGACTGTAAAGGAAAAGGAACAAAATATTTTTGTTTTATGTTTTAGTAATATATATTTTTTTATTGAAATGTGTTTCTCTTTCGTTATCTAATTATGGATAATTAGTACATTTATGTCTTTTTACTTGTCTTTCTATTTATATTTTTCTTTTTAATGTGTTATACGAGGGTGGTCCCAGAAACCCGACCCAACAAAGAAAACACAAAAATTTTGGAAAAAAATATATTTATTTTTCAACATAATCTCCTTTCAGCTCTATACACTTTTCCCAGCGATGTTCAATAAGTTCGATACCCTTTTCATTATAAGAACTGTCTTGCTCCTTAAAATACCCATTAACTGCCGACATCACTTCTTCATCGTTGGGAAATCTTTGACCACTGAGCCATTTTTTCAAGTTTGGGAACAGAAAATAATCCGAGGGGGCCAAATCTGGCGAAGAGGGTGCATGAGGTAGCAATTCAAACTTTAATTCATTAATTTTGACCATTGCAATAACGGATTTGTGAGCTGGTGCATTGTCTTGATGAAACAACACTTTCTTCTTAGCCAAATGCGGCCGTTTTTGCTTGATTTCTTCGCTCAAACCTTGTAATAAGTTCGCATAATACTCGCCGTTGATAGTTTTTCCTTTTTCAAGGTAGTCAATGAAAATTATCCCACGCGCATCCCAAAAAACCGACGCCATGACCTTGCCTGCAGATGAAACGGTCTTCGCCTTCTTTGGAGCCGGTTCTCCCTTTTCAGTCCATTGTTTTCATTGTTCTTTTGTCTCGGGTGTGAAGTGATGGACCCATGTTTCATCCATGGTTATGAAATGGCGCAAAAATTCTGCTTTGTTGCTGTGAAACTTCGCTAAACACTCAATTGAAACATCTTCACGACACTGTTTTTGCTCGAGTGTGAGCAAACGCGGCACTCATCTTGCACACAGCTTTCTCATGTCCAAATTTTCAGATAATATGCGATGTACCGCACTTTTTGAAATGCCTACTATGTCTGCTAGCTCGCGCACTTTTAGTCGACGATCATCCAGTATCGCTTTGTGGATTTTCTTCACTATTTCTGGAGTCGTCACCTCATTTGGTCGACCACTGCGATGCTCGTCTTGGCAGCTCGTATGGCCTCGTTTAAACTCTGCTACCCAATATTTCACTCTTGTAAACGAAGGAGCAGACTCACCCAGAGTAGAATCCAGTTCAGCTTTTATATTGGTTGGGCTGAGGTCTTTTAAATAAAAGTATTGTATCACGTAACGATGACCAATTTTCTCCATTTTCACAAATTCACTGAAAACGTTCACTATTGATGGCTACCAAACAAAATACTAAACAACGTGGCGTCCTTAAACTTGAAACATATGCTTATAGATTGTGTACTTTCTAATACAGTGATATTTTTCAAACAACTACCGCCATCTCTAGGTCAGGCCGGGTACTTATGGGACTACCCTCGTATACACAATTTAGAAAGATTGTTGACTGTAAAGGAAAAGGAACAAAATATTTTTGTTTTATGTTTTAGTAATATATATTTTTTTATTGAAATGTGTTTCTTTTTCGTTATCTAATTATGGATAATTAGTACATTTATGTCTTTTTACTTGTCTTTCTATTTATCTTTTTCTTTTCAATGTGTTATATATATATATACATATATATATATATATATATATATATATATATATATATATATATATATATGTATGTATGTATGTATGTATGTACGAGGGTTGTTTGATAAGTATGGTAATTTTATTTATTGTTTAATTTAATTAATTAATTAAATTAAATTTTTTAATTTAGTTTTTCTCACTTTTTTAAAATACTTATCAAACTAAACTCGTATATATATATATATATATATATATATATATATATATATATATATATATATATATATATATATATAAAATCATCATCATCAACAACCTCTTTCTGTCCACTGCTGAAGGCTTCTCTTAAAACTCCTTTTCGACTGATCCAATACAATCTCTTTTAGTCCATTTCTTATTTGTCTTTGTCTTATCTATCCATAGTTTTTTTCGTAGGCTTTTTTTTATATATCTAGGTTTTCAATCAATAATCTTTCTTGTCCATCGACAATTTTCTCTCTTGCTTTATGATCGCGGTATTTCCATTTAAAACTCTTCACTTTTGCTGTAACCTCAGTAATTTTTATTTTCTTTTTAATCCATTCGGTTCTCTTTCTATCATTAAGTGATATATATATATATATATATATATATATATATATATATATATATATATATATATATATATATATATATATATATATATATATATATATATATATATATATATATATATATATATACATATATATATATATATATATATATATATATATATATGAACAATATATCAAATTATAAACAAAATGTTATTAATTATAAATAATGTGTAATTTCAAAGTACAAGAGTATTCATACTTTTTAGTTTATATGAAAGCAAATACCACCAACAAAATCACTATTTTTTTTTTTTATTATTATGAAATAATTTTTATTAAGATTATATTTTTAATACTAAAAAGTAATATTATGTATAAAAAATAAGTTATATGTTGTTATTTTTGTATAAAACGCGTACTTGAACTCTAATAATATTTTGTATTAATTGTGTTCAATTAGGGTTGAATTCAATATTGATCTAGCACTCTAGATAATTCCTCTTTTATAAAATGAGTCACTCACCTCGACATCATACGAGTTTAAAAATGTCCGAAAATTATTGTTCACTTCAATTGCTAATATCTATTTTGATAGTTTTACAATTATCTTCAGAATTCTGTAATATAAAATTTGTTGATCATTAAAATACGCATTTGCAGTTAAAAATGAGTGATTAGAGAATAATTGTTTATTATATTTATTTTGATATTTGAATGAGTGGTTCAGGTGTGTATTGAATTGGAATCTAATGTTTTAATTATATATATATATATATATATATATATATATATATATGTACACACTCACACACACATACACACACACACATATATATACATATACAGTGGTGTAAACAAAAATAGGTGTGAGTTTTTGTTATAGAAAAAATCAATTAAAGTTAAGAATGTAATTAATATTCTCAAACTTTTTTTGTATCTCAGCTGTTTGTCGTGCAGTAAATGTCAATTTTAGGGAATTACCGTTTTATTAAAAAAATGAAGACTACCTGCTTTTTGGATTTTTTTGAAGGGCCTATTGAAGTATTAAAAAATAGGTGTTATATAAAAAAATATTTCGAAAAAAGTGTGTGTACTTATGTACGCACGCCAGAAGTGAAACTTCTTTGCCGTAAAGTAATAAAAAATTATGATTTTTTTTTAATTTCTTCGTTTTCCATTGCTTCCTCCGGTGGTGATTGAGTAGGTATAAACGATACAGTTGGTTTATGATAAGTAAAGTAAGATATGAATTCCTTTGTCGTCACATTTTCTAAATACTTCGTGAATACGGCATCAATTGTAGTACTATATCTTGTTGCAACAGTTGGATTATTACACATTGTCAGATTTCAATTTTGTTTAAGATAATCGATAATTGTTCGAGAATCTTCCGACGAAAAATTGATATTAAAATCTCCACTGAGAATCATTGGTTACTTATTTTCTCCTCTACCAATATATGCTCCACCTACTGTGGTGTATGGAAACAAAAACGACGTAAGAAATGGATAATATCATCTAATTTTTTGGTGAAATGTAAATTGCAATTAACACATTGTATGCGGGTAACGTCTAAACACGTCTTTCGCATATTATCACTAGAGCGTGGGAACCAACAAAACACGGTTTTTACAAATTAGTGATATGGCGTGGAGTACGTGTAAACACGAGTATGTAAACACGGTATTAGAAAAAAATATTTAAAATCATAACTATTTTTTTCATGTTTTAATTCACTCGTAAAGAAAAAATTAAAAAATATAAGCCATTTTCATTTTTTGATAAAGCAATAATATCCCGAAATTGACAGAGAAGCAAAACGGTTTGAAAATATTAATTGCATTCCCAACTTTGATTGATTTCTTTTTATAACAAACACACGTCTATTTTTGTTCACACCACTGTAAATATAAAAGAGGAAAGCAAAGTTAAATAAATATATTTTATTGATCAAGTTATTATTTAAGATCTGTACACAAATTAAATAAAACAAGGTTTGTAAAGTTGAGTTATTGCTTGATGCAGGCTAATAAATATTTATTTAACCAGTTGCGCTGGCAATTAATTAACATGCACGCGTGGCAAATCCGTCCAAAGCAATTCGCAGCGAGTTGGTATTAGAAATATTTTTTTTTATAAAGTTTTAGACACACACACACATTAACATTATAGTAAAACTCTTAAATTGATTAACAAATTTATTAATAATTTTTGAAAAGGAGTATTTCTTGGGTTTTGGTACGTTTGTTATCTTACCGAATAGAATAGAGGTATTAAAAAAATTCCACATCCATTAGATAAAAGAATATTTTTCTATAACTTTTTGCAAATTTTCTCATTGAAGGAAAAGATGATAAATAGCTATCTTGCAGGTCTACTCCACCCATACCATCATTGTAATCTAAAACTATATTAAGTTTTATAATGTTTCCATTTTGGTCTGTATAATTTTTACATTTTTTCTTTTTTGTTACAATCATTTCTGCTTTGGAATGTTTTGAAGAAAGTAAATATATATCTTTTTTGTCCTTCCATTTTACAGCTAAGATACCATTGTAAGATCTTAAAAGAACGTAAAATGTTTTCAATTTTGTCGCTGCGAGATTTTTTAGCATATTCTTTCTATTAGATCTGACTGTTCCGATAGTATTAATTTTTTGCAAATGTAATTTCCCATACAGTTTTGGTGACGAATACCAGTTATCTAAAAAGAGGGTGTGTACAAAATCAACTAAAGGTCTACATAAATCCAGTACAACATTTTCTGATGCGCTATTATCAGAATAAAATAGTTCTTTGATAAAATAGTTTTTTTATAATAATAAAAAAAATATTGTGTTTTGTAGTTACTTGATTATTATTCAATGAAAATATGTAAAATTAATGAAGTTCTAGAAAAACGCACTTGTATGCCTTCAAAACCGTAGTGTGACACTTGCTAACTGAACTCCGATGTTATTTTAACTTAGCAAAAATCACACGACGTGCTGTGTACGTCTTATCGACATTTGGTACTGATAGTAGTTGACGTACATAGCACGTCATTCCAGCGCAACTGGTTAAATAGTTTGGAAGCTACTGATATGGAAAGAAACTAATCGATAAAATAATTATATTTATTTTGTAATAACAAATTCTTGAGTAAAACATGTGACATTTTTATATATTCAGTTCAACTCTGGTATGTCTAATTTATTTTGAACTACGCGACCTCAATGTTCTCTAGTTAGCTAGCCCACTATTAAGATATCCACATGCATTATCACATCACTTACGAAGTTGAGAAGGGTGTCACACATGCATATCGTACTTGATACACACACACATACATGCTATGTGAATTATCTACAAACGAGCTTGTCTGTTGATAATTCGAGTTTATTGCTATTTACAATATAGTCACGCTATGCGATCAGTCGTCAGAACGTTATTTCCGTGACTGAATGTGCACGCTAGTATGGTCTCTTGTCAGGCCGAACAATTTGGTATACATGGATGTGTACATGTACAATAATTTAACATGAAATGAATTGAAAAAATCATCGTTGAAGTTCAGTGGCTCGTTGTTTTGTTAGTCTCTTGGAATATTGCAGCTGGTGCTGCAACATTTCGTTGAACGCATCTGTCATGCATGAACGTAATAAAAAAATGTACACTGTTTGAAATTTGTATTGTAGTTGAATGTACTTATTATTCTTATTTGTATAATATATAATACGAACGATGTATAATTTCTGACATGAACGGTTTAATTGCAATTGACCAGTATGATAATCATTTTTATCACATTTTTTTGGAATAAATTAATATATGTATGTATATGTTTTTAATTTTATGTGTTTGAGATATTATTTGCAGTATACATTTATTTTTTGCACATCACCAGTGCATATTAAAATGTTTTATACTTCTTTAAGTATAATTATCTTCATAGTTTTGTTTATGATGTGAAATTAAAATTCGAGTTTTTTTTAAAAAAAAAAGATATTAAATTAAATATATTACTTTAATATCATGTACAGTTACTCAAAAGTCTTCGTACATCCGTGTCAAAAGAATTTGGCTAAGAAACAAATTTAATGAAAGGTAAAAGTTCATATTTATTTTTGATTATCCAATATTTACAATTGTTTTATTTTTCTTGATTACCAGAATAATTATTGTTTTTATATTTTAATAATTTTGGAACAAAACAATAGTTGATTGCAGTACAAATACTTAAATTCAGAAAGTTTGCGCAAGTATTATTGAATACACCGAATGTACAATTTTTATAACAATATTTTTTTATTTATCAGTCAGCTACAGCTTTTTACAGTGTTTTTACAAGATATTTGTTATTTATCAATCAGCTGCAGCAGTGGTTTGTGGAGGTCTATATGTTGTTACAATTTCTATATTAGAACTGATTTTACAAAGTGTTTTAATGAACAAAGAAACCTCTGGTTCTGGTCATTAATATATTTTGTCTACTTCACAAATTGATAATGGATTATGTTGCATTTTTATAGTTCTATTTACCTCTTTGTACTCACAAGGGAATTATTGTTCAATAGTCGACACGTGGTGACAATGTATTGTGACTTATTTTGAGAACGGATATGTGTTACATATAACTCGTATAGTAACTAAACATTTATAGAAATCTCAAAAAAGGTTTTTTTTCGTATATCATTTTCATTAGATAATATCGTTTAACACTAGAACTACCGATGTTAAATATATACCTAGTTTTACCGCACTCGTCAAATTGACGTATTTTTGATCATGGCTTTCATTTTAACTTTTCACTTAGTTTATGTAAATAAAAGAATATAATTTAACAAAAACAACACTTAATATAATAATTCATTAATTATTAATATAAAAAAAACAAACAAAAACACTTTCTATTTGCATTTATATTATAGCACATTTGATATGTATGGAATAACTATGAATCACATATTTTACAAATACATGTCATCTGTGATGAACACTTGCCACAAACATATTTGTCAGTTCGTAAGCGAACACTCCTCGCTTTTTTTGTCGAAACGAATGAATCTCATAATTTCCGAAAATCTGTTTCTACTCATAGTTTCGGCAAAGAAAGAAGGTCCCCCCCCATTTTTTGGACCACAAATACGATAACTTCATGTTTCTTGCTTCGTAGGCTCCTCGAGCATACAAAATGGCTATAAAAGCATATAATTCATTAGTTGTTTTGGAACTGTGGCTGATTCACTTTACACAAATGAATTTTCACCCCTACACCACAATATTTTTAAGTGTTCAATAATCACTTATTGTTCACTTGTTTTTTATAATTATATAATTTATAATTACATAATTATATCGGCTGATGCATTTCGATGGCGATGCCATCATTGTCAAGAAAGGCTTTGACAATGATGGCATCGCCATCGAAATGCATCAGCCGATATAATTATGTAATTATAAATTATATAATTATAAAAAACAAGTGAACAATAAGTGATTATTGAACACTTAAAAATATTGTGGTGTAGGGGTGAAAATTCATTTTGTGTAAAGCATATAATTCGTCCATAGTAATTTTCCAGTCGTTTGTAAAATGTTTCTAGCCTGTAGCTCAGTGCAAGCTTTTATGTGGCTCATAATTCTATTATCAATTATAAGCCGAAATACACTACTAACATTACCAAGCATAATGTTTCGCTTCGCATAACCAGTTGGGCCCGAAGTATCCTTGAATATAGTATGTAATGGCAATCTACCAACACAACCATTCCCTAATTCTTCCCATTCAGTACCGTCGACAGTAATGTCTTTTTGCTGTCTTGGTTCGGTTTCTGTTTGGCTATCCGATTCAGTATCTGAACATATTCGCAATCGCTTACTGCGTTTGTGGCTATTTTGGGGAATTTCATCTTCACTCCTTGAATCTTCACTTTCATATTGATCTTCTTCACTTTGTTCAATATCTCGTACTTCAATTTCATCCTCAGCTTCTTCAGAGTCTGAAAAATCAGTTTTATTTTCCACGCAAGATATGTCTAAATCATTATTACTTGAATTAGTATCCGAATTGTCTTCATTTATACCAGTGAGTTCTTTGAATTCTTCGAATAATTTTTTGCTTCCTGTAAATCGTTTCATTGTTGCCTAGGATTTACAAGAAATAAATTTGAATTTTTAATAAAAATATGTTCATACTTGTTTCCCAGATTGGACTTTTCACAGATTACACTTTGCACCAAGAACTTTATCACATTAGAAGTACAACTGATAATGATTGCAATCTATTTTTCATATGAAAAATGTACCTAAAATTTTTCCAGGAAATGTCTCAAAGCGATATATGTGTATGCAAGGATGGACATCAATACGTATTTACATTCACTTGAATATAAATTATTATAAATTTTGAGATTGCTAATGTCGTCAATTTGACGTGTCTTGGTATAAATAGGTATAGGTCATACTAATTATGGAAGTTAAAGTAGCTAAGTGGAAATTGAATAGGAATATTTAATTGTTCTTATATTTCATTAAAAGTCGTCATAAAATTCTAGAACAATACATAAATCATATCGAAATTTTTAAGCACGAAATTTGAAAATCGTCAA
This sequence comes from Neoneuromus ignobilis, assembly GCA_029203775.1. Lineage (NCBI taxonomy): Eukaryota > Metazoa > Arthropoda > Insecta > Megaloptera > Corydalidae > Neoneuromus > Neoneuromus ignobilis. The sequence goes on from CP092093.1 coordinate 21,513,220, forward strand.
AATGACGCTCTTGGTAGTTCTAGTGTTAAGCAATTTTGTATCGATTTTACTACTTTCAAAATATAATTAGGGCTAATTTTATTCTATTCTTCTATAATCTTTTAACATGTTTTTAGAAATAATACTGCGTTCTTGTAGTTCAAGAAATACCTATAGATGCTCTGTAAAATTAAGATTCATTAATTGAGGAGGTGTCCCGAATTGTTCAATGGCCATATCTTTATAATATGTGCGTAATGTTTATAGTCGTTATTTTGATGAAAAAATATAATAATTTTCAAGATTCAAATTCTTGATATTATTACGTAAATTATTACTTTTCAAACTATTTAAATTATAAAATTTGTTCATTGTAGATTTAATGAAGTGCAATCGTTATGTTCTAATCCTTGCGGCCATCATGCACCTCAAACCCATAATAATTCTACCACCGTATTTAATAGAGAAGTAAATTCTCGTTATTCCATTATTTATCCGCTTTTCTCCATACCACTTATCAAAATGCAGAAACTTTTTTTCATTCGCAAAAAGAATACAATAATTTATCCCAGAAATCTCTAGATTTGTCGACATGTGTCTTAGCAACTTAATTTTTTTTCTTTTTTTTTTATTAATGAACAATTGAACGGTTTTCTTTTTACTGAAAGACCTTAGTATCTTGTATTTTTAAGGGAGTTTCGGATCGTTTGACGATAACATTTTTTACAAACGAGTTTTTGATTTTCATTAGTATTTTACACGTACTTATTTTAGAATTAAGTTTAACCACCTTTAAAATTTAACGTTATTATCGAATCGTATTTTTGGGTGTATGAAACGATTTTTAAAAGAATTGTTATTATTGACTTAACACTAGGTTTATGGACGTTTCTTGTATACCTATCTTTACGGACACGGGTCAATTTGACGCATGAACAAAATCATACATTTTCTTGAAAAAACAACTTAAAAACAACAATTATTTAATATTAACTTATAAATGAAACTCTAAGATATGCATTTATATAAAATTTATAATATTTAACATTATATAACTTTACATTTATTCCGCATATCTTTTACACATATATACTGGTAAAAAAATTATCAGTTGTTATATTCCTGCCTTGATGTAAATATGATTCGGCTAACTTTAAAACTATAAAATCTGCCTAAAAGTGTTGACGTTTGAGTTTCATCTTTACCCAGATTAGGGAAACCATTTTTTAGATGTTTTGAATTTACATCTACTGCCAACCAAAACTTTATGCCAAATTTATGTGGCTTATTTGGTATATATATATTGCGTAAATCTGCATCGAACTTTCATAGGGAATAGTTGCTCGTCTATTGAAATATTTTCGTGAGGTTTATAACAGGATTGACTATTATGTATAAATTTGTTCTATATTTCAGATATCAATGCAAATTTATCTGTACGTAAACGTTCGGATCGTTCTATTCTTTTATCAAATCATATGAATCGAAGAATTTGCGTAAATTGATCTCTAGGCATTGTGCTCGAGAAGAAAGCGGGTCCCGATTTCTTCGACCATAAATAAAAATCTTTTAGTGACTTTGCTTCATATGCCTTTTCTGTATTAGAGTTTTCCAACTAGAATTAATACTTATTTTACGATTGCGTCAAATTGACCCGTACCGTAAAGATAGGTATATCACATACATAATTTTTAAATTAGAAAGTTTTGAAGAAATTTTTTTCCCTATTTTATTTGTCTCGTTAAACGCATAAAAGTCAGTACAAGTGGTAGAAGAAAAATGTAAACGGTTTCTGTAAATTC
>CP092093.1:21520000-21582500 GCA_029203775.1 Neoneuromus ignobilis
GCACGCACGCACGCACGCACACACACACACACACACACACACACACACACACACACACACACACACACACACACATCCCTCAATTTACGCGGGACTTTTTTTACGCGGTATTGATTACGCGGCACTTTTTATACGCGGTCAGATATATTCATTTTATATAATTTTTCATGGAATTTATTATATATCAGAGTGACGCAAATTTTTACTTGAACGTATAAAAGTACGATATAAATATATAAAAAGTTGATTGTTTTGAATTACAGTAGCGATAGTGATACCGAATAAAATTTATCTACTTTTGTTTTCAAAAACGTCATTATTTTTTTGTTAAGCTATGTGAAATAAATATGTGTTTCTACAACTTTTATATATTTATTTCCAATATTTTTTCTATTGTACTAACAGACTCAATTTACGCGATTTTCATTCTCGTAAAACAAATCCACGTGGAACGGATACTCCGTGTAAATTGAGGGACGGGTGTATATTATTTTTTAAAAAAATAATGTTCCGTCTTCAGGTTGATGTGAAAATTTCGTTTTCGAAATTTTTCGAGAATTGCCGAAGTACAAATTTTATGTAATATTAACCCTTATTGGTCGTATGTCACCTCTGACGTGACATTACAACTTTGCTCTATCAGTCGCATGTCACGTGCGAGGTGACAAAACTGAACAATTAACAACGTCCTTATTGCTGAATGTACACACTGAATGTTTTTACAGTTTAATTTTTACTCGATAGCAGACAACACGTTCTGTCATATTTCAGCAATTATTTTACTTATATTATAATATTTTATTACTCCAAAAATGAATAAAGAAAACTATAGCAATATGGAAAGTAACAGCGATAGTTGTATTGAAATATATGAAAATTTTGAATATTCAGCAAATGATTTTAATTCTTGTGATGAAGGAGACAGTGATACAAGTGTTATATTTCAGTCAAGGAAAAAAAATTGATCCCTATTCAATATTCAAGTGAAGAGGAAAGGGTAGTGGAGAAAGAAATTGTTTCTGATTATGATGAAGATTGGATTGAAATCCACAGTGATGATGAAGACAATTTAACTTCAAGTATTCCTTTTACAAATATAGGACGCCAAATCTTCACAAATATTCAGGAGCCTAAAAATTATTATGCACAAAACTATCTTTTTATATCAAGTTACTTTAGTTACTCTTCTCTTACAATAAGCACTCAAATATATCCTAGCGGAAAGTTAAGTACAAAATGCAACCGTCCGATAAAGGTTAAAATTAAAAAAATAGATTATCGGATAAAATAAATTTTAATTGTATTGATATATTATATATATATATATATATATATATATATATATATATATATATATCTATATATATATATAAACATTACACGGACACATTAACATAGTTTTCTGAACGTTCTATTTCTCATAACTTATTTACATTGTTAAATAGAAGCAAATTCGGAGATTGACGAGTGAAACGAGTAGGGGGCAGGGGGCGAAGCCTCTTAGTATTGAAAAAATACAATTTTTCACAATAAACCAGCGCTCTCATTTATATAATAAAATTCTCTTATTAAGATAAAACAAATACTAACATTTAATCTCAATCAATCAATTTTATTTTGATGATCTCATGCGAGAGTCGGCTATTTCTTTTTTAGTATTATTTTTAATTTTTGATACAAGCTGTTATATAAGTCTATATCGAAGAATACGAAGGCCAGTACATAACGGTTACAGAATTTTTGTTTAACCATTTTTTCAAGGTTGGGCGTATGGAAGCATTACATTTTTAAGAATAAGCGTATTTGTGTTTGTCCTTTTTTAGTGAATGTAATTTAGAGCATTAGAGCATGATGTTACTTCCTGCGTGTTGTAATGGTGTCTTTGGTTATTCGAGCTGTTTTTTTTTTTTTTTAAAAAAAATAAAATCGTCTTATATAAACTTTTTTGTTGTAACTGTATTTTTTGGTATTATTTAAAAATATACACAGAGCAAAGAAAGTGTTGGTATAATTAAGATTTTCATAAGTAAATAGTTTTTTTTTATTGATTACAAATATTTTGTTAAACATTTATGTTATATTCTGAATGTATTCTCTATTTAGTTATATAAAAATGAATAATTATAAGTAGACAAATATAAAAATTGTTTTTTGGAAATATAAATTATTTAAAACTTTTAACTTTTCATTAAACATTTCTTAAATGGATTTGTCAGGTATAATGGCACAATTAAAATAATATTTATACATAATTGTTACCTTTACAATGGTAGTACTGAAAATTATTCGTAAAGTTGAAATAAAAATAAATTTGGTAAAATGTTTCCATTTAATGAAAAAAAATTGCGAAAATCTTAATTATTTCAATACTTTTATTTTTTCTAATATAATACATAACTAAAAATATGCTTATATTTTGTATTTAATTTTAACTGTGAACTTTTTTACTATTGTAATATTAGGGTTTAATTTTGTTAAACTTGTATTTTTTTCTTACAGAAATCATTCGTCGTCGACGACTTCAAGGTAATTTCCAAAAATATCTTTTATTACTTTTAATTGTACCCCGTAGAGCGATATATTATTATTTATTACTTTAAATATTTGTGAATATAATTAGTTTCAATTACGTAAATATATTTTTTCCTCTAATATCGTAATTTCTATTTTTAAATTTAGTTTTATGCATCGTTAAATACTTGTATGGTATGAAATGATTATTTCATAGATGTTTCACTATAAATATTTTACTTATCCATTTATAGCAGATTGTTTATATTAATTTTAAAAATGTTGTATAAGAAGTGTTAGCAATTCTACCTTCTTTTTTATATTATTACTGATATTTTAGACATGTTTTCCTTTAAAGAGCTATTTTTGATTTTTTCACATTATGAATCAAGAGATGTTTGAAGAAGTTAAATAATCGAAGTTTATTTATACAGTTAGTCACAAAATTGAGCGTACACTTATAAATTATAATTGTTTATTCATATATTAACAGAATTAAATATCTTTTTTAAGCAAAAAGTGCATATCTGTAATAAATGGTTATTGTCACTTAAAATTTCATTAAAAATACATAAAAATATCATCGTTTTCACTCTACATTCAGTAAAGTTATAAAAAAGTTCCAAATTTATTCACACAAAATTGAGCGTACAGTAGCGATAATTTTGAACATTTTTTTATGATACATAAAATTAATATTTTGTAGAATAGTCATTTAGCATCTATGACTGTTTGCAGACGCCGTGGCATTAATTTGACAATTTTTTTGTTATAGAACTAGGTATATTTTGCCATATTTCTGTCATTTTTTGTACGCAAACGTTTTTATTAGATGGGTTGTAAGTTCTCATACGGTTCTTCAATTCTACCCACAAATTTTCATTTGGGTTGAGATCTGGTGATTGGGGTGGTTTTTTTTTAACAATTTCGATATATTATATAACTGCCATTCTCTAATTATGTACGAAGTATACTTTCGGTCATTATCTTGTTGAAAATGATAAGTTGGCGACATTCCTAGTTTGCGGACAGATGGCTTTAAATAATTTTTCAAAATTTCAAGGTACTTCATTTTATCCATGATAGATCCAGTATAACGTAAATTTACAGTACCACTGGCTCCCATACAGCCCTATAACATTACAAATCCTACTCAGTGTTTTACTGTTGTACACATGTTATTTTTTTGTTTGGTTTTCTCCAAACAATTTGCCTACCATCTGATCCAAACAATTTAATTTTCGTTTCGTCCGAGAATGTCACATTGTTCCAAAAATCTACATTATACTTAATATACTTTTTAGCAAATTCTAGAAGTTTTTCTCAGTTTACTTTAAAAATAAATTATTTTTTACGTGCAATTCGTCTACAATACCCATTGTTATGTAGTACTCGACGCAATATTTCGGTGGAAATTTTTTTGTTAATTCTCAAGGATACCCCTACTTGTAATTTTGGTAAACTTTGTTTCAGATTTAACTTCATTGATCTGATGATAAACCGTTCATCTTTACACAAATGAATTTTCACCCCTACACCACAATATTTTTAAGTGTTCAATAATCACTTATAAGTGATTATTGAACACTTAAAAATATTGTGGTGTAGGGGTGAAAATTCATTTGTGTAAAGTGAATCAGCCACAGTTCCAAAACAACTAATAAACCGTTCATCATTAGGAGAAAGAATTTTTTTCCTGCCGCGACCTTTGCTATTGTAGAGCGTACCTTCATATTTATATTTATTAATTATTTTTTTGAACAGTGGAATGTGACCTATGCACTATTGCTCCAATGTCGTATCATGATTTTCTTTTACAGGATACGGTTATAATAGGTTGATGCGTAGTTATATGAGTTTGCTTCCTTTTACTCTCCATTTTATAACAAATATGACAGTTCTTCAAGAAAAAACGAAATGCAGTAAAGAACTAATAAATGTTTATTATTGTTTACACTATATATAAGACTCCTACCTAATTATATTTTGAAATGCGCATAAAATCACATTCCTACTGTACATACTTTCAAAGTGTACGCTCAATTTTGTGTGAATAAATTTTGAACTTTTTTATAATTTTATTGAATATAGAGTGAATACGATGATATTTTTATGTCTATTTAATGAAATTATAATTTACAATAAGCATTTATTACAATATGCACTTTTTGTTTAAAAAATGTATTTAATTCTGTTAATATATGAATGAACGATTATAATTTATAAGTGTACGCTCAGTTTTGTGAGTAACAGTACGTTACTCCCAGTCTTATTAGTGTACACGAGTAAGCTAAGAATTAAAATAAATACTTCATGTACACTTCATTAAATATTATTTTTTTAATTTCTTCTTTTTTCTCAAATATTCTATTTAACGATAATTTATAATAGGATCGTACTAATTTCAAAATTTAATTTATAAGGATAAGAAAATTGTAATGCAATGAGAACGGAATATTAAAATGCGTCACTTTCGTAAAGATAAAAATGATATATATTCAGGGGATTTCAAAAACTTGGTATTTTACGTAAAATAAATTGTCACGTTAGTATAGATTATACATTATAATGACTCAGTCAATCCAATGATTAAATTAAATATTTTTGTAAGTTTTTAACTATTATGGAAAGAAAATGCTAATAAGCAATCATTAAATTTCGAAAATTGTTGATTAATCGTTATTGAGATGAGACATTGTTCACAATAAATAATTGGGTCGTTCGGAGAATTAAGTTCGTTTTTTTCAGAGAAATGAACGACAATTTTTTTTATAGTATATATAAATATTTAATTGTATATTGGCCATTTTGGCCTAATACATTTTGCCATCTTTCTGGTAGCAGCATGATTCCACGCTCGTAGAACTTCTGATCTTTACTTGCAAAAAACTGAACCAAGTGATTTTTGACATCCTCATTTGAACTAAATATTTCGCTGTCTAAAGAGTTCTGTAAAGACCGGAACAAGTAATAATCGGAGAGTACCAGATGTGGTGAATATGGTGGATGTGGTAACACATCCAATCCAAGCTTTAACAGCTTCTGGCAAGTCATCAAATTTGTATGATGTCTGGCGTTATCATGGTGAAACACTATGCCTTTTCTGTTAATTAATTCTGGTCTCTTCTGTTTGATGGAATCATTCAATTTGTCCAATTGGTGGCAGTTCACTTTCGAATTAATTGTGGAATTGTCTGGTAGAAGATAAAAAAAAAATTCCCTTAAAATCCCATCAAATGGAGAGCATCACATTTTTTTGATGAATATGGACTATCGAAGTGCTTTGAACCGGCTCATCTCTTCTGCTCCATGATCACTTGCGTTTAACATTGTTGTAAACAATCCATTTTTCATCGCCAGTTGATTAGCTTCAGAAATGGATCTTTTTCTTCATGTTGGAGCAGCAAATCACACATGTCAATGCGACGGAGTAAATCTCTTTCTCTGAGAACATGTGGAACCCAAATATCGAGCTTTGAAACGAAACCAAGTCGTTTCATATGGTCATGAACGGTCGAATTCGATAAATTCAATCTCGTAGCAATTTTTCGAGTTTTTATTTGGCGGTTTGTTTCCACCAATACCTTTATTTTGTCTTCATCAGCTTCAACTAGCCTAGATCGTGGTACATTTTTTAATATCGAAATAGTCAGAATGACATTTTGCAAACCAGTTTTGGGATTGGCTTTCTGTTAACACATCTTCTCCACACACTTGACATAACTTTTTTTCTTGCTTGAACACCATTCATACCTTTTCGGTAATAAAAAAGCAAAATAATGGTCTGCAACTTCTAAAAGAGAACTTCATAATTTTATTTATTATCACCTTAAAAGAAAATAAACATGTTTTAAATAAAAAAATATTACAGCTAGATTGAAATTTGCTAAAACTGTGAAAACTGAACATCTCAACAGTGGAGAAGGTTCTACTCGTTCGATAAGATAAAGAACCATTATTGTTCAGATGACAGATTATTTTATTAACTTAGACAAGATGAAACGTCTTGAGTACAAGTGAAACAAATTTTTAATATGAAAATGATCAACATAAAGCAAAATAGTTAATGAATGACTTGTTTCACAAAATTTGGAACAGTGAAGTGACCAACGTATAAAGTCTTGTCATTAATTGAAAATTTGTGGACTGTTGTTAATACAAATTGTTTCCGAAAAATCTTAATGAATTATGGAATTAAATTGAAATTAAATGGAAAAATATTCTAACCAAAATAGTGTGAAATCTTGGTGACAGTATGTCAGAAGAAATGAATTAAGTAGTGAAAAACAAAAGAATGTGGACACATTATTAATTCAAAATGAAACTCATTTTTTATATTTTTTGTATTGCGTGCAAAACTACTTATAAATATTTTATCTTTGTTGACATGCAAGTAAATTATCAAACTTTTAAAAATCAAAAATACTTCAAATAAAAAAGAAAATAAATAAAAACCTTGTATTCTGGAAATTGTTTGTTTATTTTTTCTTGAAATGTTCAGTTATGTTAGACATTTTTGCTTGTCAGTGTATATTAAAAAACATAATATGTAGGAATTCAAATAGTTTTAATTGTTTAGTTCATAATACATATATTTAAATAAATAATTTGATTGATATGCACGTGATGTATCTACAAGTTTATATACATACTAAGTAATTTTTTTCTTACTATTCATATTGCTGTCAATTCTTACTTAAGAACAACTTCATAAACTCTTAACGTTTATATTTATTGTATTGCATTCATTGTTCCTGTACACATGTAACGAACATTATGTATGTTTTGTATATAGTGAGGTACATCTATTTGTATATATAGTATGTCCGTCTACATGTCAACGCCGATTTTGTTTGTTCCACGTGTTCTATAATGTTGGTCTCGTTTGTATACATCCGCTCGTCAGTTAAACACGTGTGATAAGGCTTAGACGTATAAGTATATGCGAAAAGGATGTGTCATTTAGTCAATAGTTTTTATATTGATGTTATGCTAATTATAAACTACGTTAAAACATTTTATTTAAGAAAGTTACATGTTGTACTAATTGAAATGTTGCATATATTGTAAATTCTGAATGTGCACGGACACAATTTGTTAAGTTTTTGAGTAAAAATAACAATTTACTTTTTATTTGTAACCATTTGAATTTTTATATATATATATATATATATATATATATATATATATATATATATATTATATGTATGTATGTATGTATATATACAGTGAGTCAAAGTGAAACTCATACAGTTATATTTCCAATAATTTTACATATATATTTTAATATAATAACAATTTTCTTAATTTCTCTTGGTTAAGTTCTTTATTAAGGTTATTTTTATTATATTTGAAAATTTCAATCGTAAATTATTACTTCTACTCCAGAAAAAGTAACCATTTCTGAAAAATGAACAAAAAATACATCAAAATAAAACTCATACAACGAATTACTATCGCTTGAAAACTGCTGTGTTAAGAAAGTATACTCTTCAAATATGTGTTTGGTCACTTTGGTTACAAAAAAAAAACCTTTTGATAAGTCGTTTGTAATCATTTTGTAAAAAAATATAAGTTGAATTTTCACTTTGAGTAGGAAAAGGGGACAATCATCGACGGACGAGCGATAGCTAATGATTGTTCATTACAAAAATGGAAAAACTCTACGGGAAATTAGGAAAATAGTTAATGGAGCCACGATACAGTGCAATCAGTAATAAAAAGATTTAAAAACGGTCAAAGTGTTGACAGTAAAGTCAAAAAGAGTCTTCGCAAGATTTTTAATGACATGACGAACGTTGGATTGTACAAAAAATTAAAGAAAATTCGAAAATTAGCGCACCCAAATTAACTTTAGAAGTTAAAAAGTATCTAAATAAAAAAGCAAGCCCCCAAACAATTCGCAATATACTAAATAAAAATGGGTTTCATGCTCGGATTGCCAGGAAGAAACTTTTCATAAATCTAGCTAATCGCAACAAAAAGTTAAACTTCGTTTGGGAACATATTAATAAGAGTTTTGATTATTGAAAAGATGTTTTGTTTACGGACGAAAGCAAAATAATTTATTTGGATCCAATGGCAGAAACCAAATACAGAAATGTCTTTAAAACACTTACGTCCTACAGTCAAACATGGAAGCAGACATGTTATGATATGGAGGTGCATGTCTGCGAAAGGGGTTGGAAATTGAATTTTATAGACGGCATTATGAATCAAAATGTTATTATTGATCTATTAAGAAAAAAATTGAAAGCCAAAGTTTAAAAACTTGTGATTTTACAAACATTTAATTTTTATCAGGACAACGACCCCAAGCACAAAGCTTATAAAACACGTAGTCGGTTGTTATATAACTGTCCTAAAGTATTGGAAACACCACCATAATCACCTGATATAAATGTGATTGAAAATCTATGGAATCACTTAGAAGTTGCCATTAGAACACACACTATTAGTAATAACAATGATTTAAAAAAGAGGTGTTAAAAGAATAGGGAAAAATTGATCTAGCTTATTGTGAAAAATGAGTTAAATCCATCCCGAATTGTTTAAAGGCTATAAAAATTAATAAAGAGTACTCTACTTAGTACTAAAATAATTCAATCCATTGTAAATTTTAATTTAATGAATAATTTGTTAGTTGTATGAGTTTCATTTTGATGTGTTTTTGAATGATTTTTCAGAATTCGTACTTTTTTTTTGGTCTTTAAGTATTATTTTATGATTTATTTATTTTTATATGATAAAGATATCCACCGACTGGGTATCACAGTGGTTTGCATCACCGCGTGTCATGCGGGAGATTGCGTTCGAGTCCCAGTCGGAGAGTCCCTCATGTTTTCGAGGGTTGAGCATGAAGGCTGACAAAACCTCATCTTGTAAAAAAATAGCTGTCCATTCGGGAGTAAAACTCCGAATAAGTGGAAAGCGTCGTCAGTCGCTATAAAAACCGCATATATATATATATATATATATATATATATATATATATATATATATATATATATATAAATATCCTTAATAAACAATTTAAGTCAAACATAAAAGGAATTCTTTTTAATTTAAAAATTTATATAAAAAAAATTATTGAACATAACACTGTATGAGTTTCACTTTGACTCATTGTATATATATATACGAGGTCAGACAATTAAGTAATGCGACCGATTTTTTTTCTCGGCCTGTGGTAACACTGCGAACCTGTAACTCCGCCACCGTAATAGCAGATCCCTACTCTCTCGATTGAGACCTTGACCACCCTCGTACGATCATTTCTTCGCCAGCTGTTTAGTGTTTTGTAACAACGCGCGAGTAGTGCATGTCACGAAAATGGAACAGAGAAATTGAATGAACATCGCTCAAGATTGTCTCGAGCAGGTTGAAAGTGATCCTACTCTTTTCGATCGAGTTATTACTGCTGATGAAAGTTGGTTTGACCCCGAAACTAAACGACAAAGCCAACAGTGGCTGTCCTCTGGAGCACCAAGGCCAAAGAAGGCGAGAATGAGCAAGTCCAAAGTGAAAACCATGTTGATTTGCTTCTTCGACAGCAAAGGGGTGGTTCACAAAGAGTTCGTACCACCTGGACAAACCGTAAATCAAGTATTCTACCGCAATGTGCTCGAAAAATTACGAAAAAGGGTGCTCAGAGTGCGTCCAGAGATCGCGAAGACTTGGGTTCTGCATCACGACAATGCTCCCTGTCACAGTGCGTTCAGTGTCTCTCAGTTTTTGGCGTCTAAAGGCATCGCAACGTTACCACAACCGCCCTATTCACCGGACATGTCACCCTGCGACCTTTTCCTATTCACCCATATGAAAAAATTCGTCAAAGGTCGACATTTTGACTCCGTTGAAGATATCCAAGAATCTGTGACGAGGGTACTCGGAGAGGTCCCACAAGAAGTGTTCCAGAATTGTTACGAAAACTGGAAAACTCGCTGGAATAAGTGTATAGATGCGGGAGGGGACTACTTTGAAGGGGATCGCAGCGATGTACCTTAATTTTTAAATATACTCGATTTTTGAATTTTGTCGCATTACTTAATCGTCTGACCTCGTATATATAAATATATATATATATATATATATATATATATATATATATATATATATGGGTGTTTTTTTAGGTTAGATCTTTCGATAGGGATTCAATTTAAAGTTCTCACATGTTTAAAAAAACGCCTATATTTATAGTGACAATGTGAAACTCACATACTTATAATGGATTGATTAAAAAATAAGGTTGTAATTTTCTATAAGAAACAGTAGTCAATTTAAAAAATTATATAGGCAACTTTATTAAACATATTTTTCACGAGCAGTTTCTTAATTCCACCCTCTTATAATTTTTTATCTCTTTTGGTAAAAAAATCTTGACCGGTGCTTTTTACATACTTTCAGAAAATCAAAGTTTTTGCTATCAATCGAGTTTTACACAAATCGAAATAAATGGTAATCCGAAGGTATAAAATGAGGTGAATATGGTGAATGGATAAGAAAACAGATTGCACACCTAACGTTTGTAAAGTTAGTTTATACAAAATTAGATGTAGATAAAGCGAAATAAAAACTAACAACTTGCTAAATCTGCAGGAGATAATAATGACTAGCAAAGAATAAAAATTACCAAAGTTTTATTTAAAATTTACAACAAAAATCTATATAGTATCTTAAATATCTTTTATCAGTTGTACATTATTATTTTTCTTATTATATTATTGAAAAATTACATTAAATTTTGAATTACATTGAATTTTCTATTTTTTTTTTTTTATTTCTAATGATTTTTTTCTTATTTCTCTAATAAAATACGTTTCCTATACGATTGGATATTTCATGCTTCTCCAATCTACGTTTTAATTTATTCCAATCATTTTTAATTGATTTTAAGTGAGGGTATTGATAGTTTAATATCATAAAACTGTTTTTCGTAAAACCAGAAGTGTACTTAGGCTCTCTTGTTGAATAATATAATCAGTGGACAAACCTATTTTACAACATTGAAAATAAAATTTACTTTAAGTATATATGTATATTTATCCACTATTTTATCTATTATATACACTTTGTTGATGTTACGACCTAATCTTCCGACCAAGATAGACCCAATCCATGATTTATTTTTGAAACAAGATATTTTATTTTCATTTTTCATACGACTGAGAATTACTTTTAATATTATATTTACGTTAATATGAGTTGAAATTGGTTAAATCTATAAAAATATAATGAAATTTATAAAAATAATGATAATAGTGTATAAATATAACTTTTATTGTAACTTTACATATTTTTTTTCATTTTTTGGCTGTGTTTCCGAAAACAAAAGGCTTCTTCTTACTGTGATTTTTTTGAAGAATGCTTTGTTTTTTATATTTTCATTATTAATATAATTAAGTATATCCACGTATGTAAATTTTTATGGCAAAATGTATATTTGGTATAAAATGATCAAAATGGAAGTAAATTGTCATTAAATAGTTATTTTAAAAATCTCATACAGATGATAGATATAGTAACGGTTTGTATTTAATACGCCTTTAATTAATTTTCAATATAATTTATATTATAAATAAATAAGTGGATAATCTAACTACCTTCACTTAAATACAAATGAATCATTTAAACACTTGCTCTTAACGCTATAATATTTTATTAAAATGATTATTACTTACTATTCATATTATTTGCTTAAAATATAATACCCATTTCGATGGTCATGCCATCAATGTTCATTATTGAACACTTTTAGAAAATCTTATATTGTTGGACGTGAATGATTTATTTTTATTGAAGTGAATTTTTGTGTCACAGTACCAAAATAAATAGCACCATCATTTATTTACACAATTTTGTAACACTTCATTAACTATTCAATTTATTAGTTAATAGCCAATTATTAGTTATTTTTTCTTTAATTGGATTCCTCGTCATTAAATAAGTCCTAGAATATATTGCGTTATTAACCAATCATTTTTTCTATTTTAGAACGTTTTCACGATCTGAGCTCATTAAATGATTGACTTTTTTTACTAAAAGTTGACATGTCAGAAGATGAATGACTAACTTCAGACATGTTAATCATAAACTCAACTTGTGCTATTCGTTCAACTCTTAGTTTCCTTTTAATATTCGAATTCAATATACATTTCTCTATAAACTTTTTATTGTACACTTAATGAATGGCATCTAAATAATATTTGAAATAAAAAAATACAAATTGCGTGAATACAATAAAATTTATTAGAATTATTCTTTGCAGTACATTTTTGAAAATACGTGATTTTGTAAATAATGTTCATAAAAAATCGGTTACTCACAATTTTTACATGAAATGCTGCCAGATTGTTGACATTGATGAATTTGTAAATCAACGGTGTCTGTATATATATTTACGTTTAGGATAATTGCCAAAACACGATCGGTATAAAAACATTCTTTTTAAAATTATTTAACGATATTTCATAATACAAAGATATTTTTGTTCATTTCTACAACCCACTGATTACTTATATACTTATATTTACATCTCGGATATTTTTAAATAAATCTTAGTTATAATATGATACTATTATTAGAAGATTTTTTTCGTCGCGAAATGTACGATAATTAATTAAAATATAATTAAAAATTACAAGTGATGCACGTTTTACATTAGAAGGAAATCGATTTTTAACATAAAAAATACATTGAATAAATTTGTTGTATTTGTAAATGTTGAATATAGTTAAATATAAATAACTTCAATAGTATTATAATTAAATACGCGGTTGTTTACATTTTTATATCAGTGAATGATAGAGAAACCGCGTTAGAATTGAAATGGCACACTACAAAGTAAATATAAATGTTATCATTATATATAGTTTAAATAATGATATTTTTATTTCAAATATTCACGGCATTTTTAAAAATATGTGTTTTTGTACAGTCATTTTTATAATTATTGGCATAAAATATTTTAGATAAAAAATAAATTTAAAAATGCAATGACCAAACATTTATGTAATTTTTTAACTGTTATGTTACTGCCCGAAATTTTTCACATTGATTACTACCCGGGTACACGTGTACCCCCTAAACAAAATGTCATTATTATGGCCCTAAATTCGTATATCTGGCGGCGTATATTATATCAATATGGTGGATTTGTGATGCGGAAAACTTCTATCCTCTCACTGGTCAAATTTATACTGGATAATCAGTATCGGGAAGAGAAAAAATTTAGGAGAGCGAGTTGTAATAGAGTTGGTGGCTCCATTCAAAGGATCAGGCCGAAAATTACTATGGATAATTTTTTTACAACTCTCCCGTTAGCACGACATTTACAATCATGAAAGTTGACAGTCGTTGGGACATTGAAACGTAATAAAAAAATATATTCCTACAGAAATGACACAGACAAAATCTCGAAGAATAAATTCTTCATTATTTGGCTATAACGATAACGTGACAATATGTCCATATGTGCAAAAAAATAAAAATAAAACCGTCATAGTTTTGTCATCGATCATCACGACAACGCAATGACTGGACCCAAAAATAAACCCAACATAATCCATTTTTATAACAAAATAACATTTGGTGTAGATATTATGGACAAATTAGTAGGGCGCTATAATGTGAGAAGGAGTATAAACAGGTAGCCACTTGCATTATTCTTCAATATCGTTGATATTGCAGCTCTTGTAGCATACATTATTTATTTCGAAAGTAACTGTATAGTCAAGAAAAAGGCAAATCAACGCCGAGTATTTTTGAAACAATTAGGGCAAGAGCTTTGTCTTCTAATCATTAAAGACTGTTCCCTTAATGTTCGAATTACAAGAAACTTGTCTATAAAATTAGTGTTCGAGAGCATGAAATGAAGTCAATCTCCTACATTCAAATTGCATCTACTTCTACGTCGATCACTTCTGCATCTACTACTATTACAGCTCAACGTGATATACGTGGTCATAAAATCGTCGTTTCTTGCTGCCCTTGTCATGCAGCACCGCATAAACGGAGAAGAAAGACTCACAAATCATGTGTACAATGCCAGAAACCTATTTGTGATGAACATTCTTCGATGTATTCAGTTTGTAAAAATTGGATATCACCTTCCGACAAATGACATTTTTCGGTTTATTTTTTTTTTTGAAGATACAATAAAGTCCTATAATTAAAAGGTAGTATTTACTTATTTTTTTTATTTATTTAATTTATTCCTGCCTTTTACGAAATACCTATGGATACACGTGAACCCATGTAGTAATTAGAGGTGTGTATCAGTTAAATGCCATTTGAATTAATATTTTTATAATAAAAAAAAAGTATAAATACCTAAATCTTCTCCCAAATAATGGGGATCTGACTGGGAAAAACGATCCTTTCCATAGAAATTTGTTGGCTTCACGCAAAGGCGAAAATGGGTACGTGTGTACCCGGGTAATAACATAACGGTTAATGCATAAAATTATATTTTAGAATTACAAAAATGAAAATATAATTTTATTTAAATTCTTTGAAAATAAAATATAAAAACAACAAAAATTTAACTTCGAATTTCACGTACCACAATTATTGGAACAAATAGAATAATGAGTACACCTAGGTCCCTTTTTTGTGTGTTTTTTTTTTAATGCGATTTTGAAGTTATGCGATTCATATTTCTTAGTATCTTTTATGCGGATTTTTTTGAAGAATCCCTTAAATCGATTATTTAATTCAACGAAAAGCTCTTCAGTTTTATAAACAAATGAAGAATCAGATCCATTTACTTCCGCTTCTTGAACTGATAAAGAATTTTCGGCTAGCAAAGGATGGTTAACTGAGTTTTTAAAAATGAATGCACTGTATAACGCAAAGATTACGGGCACGGTTGCATCGGCAGATGAAGAAACGGCCAAAAATTTTCGAGAAGAGTTAGCCAAAGTTATTGAAGATAGTGGATATTGTTCACACCAAGTATTTAATGCTGATGAAACAGGACTGTTTTGGAAAATAATGCCTAGTCGAATTTATATTGCAAAGTCTGAGAAAAAAGCCAGTGGGTTTAAAGCAAGCAACGATCGAATAACATTGTTACTTTGTAGCAATGCATCGGAAGATCGGATGCTGAAATCTCTAATGGTAAATCATCGATCTCTAAGACTATGCGCTCTAAAAGGCAAAGATAAAAAACCACTGCAGGTACATTGGATGGCTAATACAAAAGCTTGGGTGACAACTGCAATATCTATTGACTGGTTTAATAATTGCTTTTGACCAAAAGTGGAAACGTATATGTAGCAAAAAGGTCTCAATTTCAAAATTTTAATACTTTTGACAACGCGCCAGGTCATCCACATTTAGAATATCTAAATGTAAAGGTAATGTTTTTTCCACCCAATACGACAAGTATTATTCAGCCATTTAATCAAGGCATAATTGCAACTTTTAAGCAATATTACGGTAAACGCACTTTTCAATTTATATTAGATAAACTAGAAAATGAGTTATAGCAGTAACTGACGCTTAGAAAAAAAATTCTTGAAAAAATATAAATAAATTACACATATTGTACATATTGCTTTGAATAAAATTAAATAGTTAATAAAAAAATAAAGTAAAAAAACTTAGTTTTGTATCAATTTTTTTCAGATATTTGAAATTTTTTTAGGCATTCTTTATTTCTTGATATGTTTATGCAAATTTTAAAGTAATTTCACTTTGTTGCTTTGGTTTTATGCGGTTTTTAAAAATTACTGAACGTATCCTTAATTTTTCAATGTAATTTAAGTCTTTTTTTGTGCATTTTTTTAATGCAGTTTTCTGTGGAACGTATCTACCGAATAAAAAGAGACCCAGGTGTATTTATTACTTGCAGTATCTGTTGATAAAATTTAGTAAAATATTACTTTTACTAAATAACATTAGACCTTTTTGATTGTTTATTAAATTTTCTATAAAAGAATGTTTGATGTTGCCCTATTCTTTTACAATTTGGCGGTTATCATATACTCTTGTTTGTGATAAACATTCATTACAAAATTTGCGTTCTTGTTTTATTTATGGTACTAAACTTTTGTCCAAAGCTGTATAATTGTACATTATAATCGAATTAAATACATCTATAAAAAGGGATTATATCACTAGAAGTTCTTTCATTCTTATAATTTTTTTTGTGGATTTAATTGCTATCATTTTATTTATATAATCATATTTTATTTAATTTATATCATATTTTATTCCTGTCATATTTTAGTTTATTTATTTTTTTACATGGAATACATAGGTAATAAAATACTATTTACTTTGTTGTTTTGGGACTGTTACACAAATGAATTTTAACCCCAACACCACTATAGTTTAAAGTGTTGAATAATCACTTATTGTTCACTTATTATTTATAATTATATAGTCTATAATTATATCGGTTAATGCATTTTGATGGCGACGCTATCATCGTCAGAGCCTTTCTATTGAAACAGAAAGATTCTGACATATTACAAAACGGGGAGATCTCGAGTGGTCGGCAATGTGTTAAGATGATTTTGGAAAATTCTGTATTTCTCAGACACATATTTATATAATGAAACAAAATGCTTAAATATAATATAATATTTTTTTAATATTTAAATGCAGTTTTCATGTTTAAATTATATATTAACTATTGCTTAAATATTGTAATTTTAATAAATAATTTAAAATTAATTCTCTCATTAACGACTTTTTATTGTTCATCACTTTTTGATACGTTAAAAACGTTCTTTTACGAATTACTTTAAATTTGGTGATACAAATGTGAAACTATTCATTAAAACATTAGGTTTTAATATATTTTGCGTTGCAATTAAATGAAAAGAAATACGTGTGCTAATAGTATGATAATAAAGTATTTTATTATTATTTCGTAAATAATGAGAAATAAAATTGAGTAAATGTATTTTCCTGCAATTAATCGTACATTAATATTATTAAAAAAATAATAATTAACACTTTATGTAGAATATGTAACGATTAACGTTTTTATTCTTCAATGTGCTTTTTGATGAGTAATAATTGCATTTATGAACGTAGATATCATTTATTTATATTTTATGCATTATTCATTATTATATAATTAAAACGTATTTGGTAATACATATATATATATATATATATATATATATATATATATATATATATATATATATATATACACGTATGTAGTGCATTTATTTTTATTATTTATTTATGAATGTGTCTGTTTTTGAGAAAAGGTATTACTTTCTATTGTGAGCAAATTATTTTTCAATTAAGGCCACGAACTTATTTTATGTACATTTTGTGCTTGTGTATATATATATATACATATATATATATATATATATATATATATATATATATATATATATATATATATCTATATATATATACGAGTATATATTAGGTTGATGTATAAATTCGTCCCACTTTTTATACAAAAATTGAAGAAAAAAATTATTTACTAAAAATTACTTTTAATCTATATACGAGTATGTGCCGTTCTGTTGGATAACCTTTCTCCATCTCTCTGATAACTACATAATTCCATTCTCAAGAAGCTCTGAGGTTTATGGCTATAGAACTGATCCAGATGATTTTTCAAGTATTGTAAGAACGGAAAGTTTTTACCACCTAAACTGTTTTGAAGCGATCTAAATAAATAGTAGTCGGAGGACGCAAGGTTGGAAGAATACGGTGGATGGACCAAAACATCCTAGTCAAGTTGTAAAAGTTTGTGACGGGGTGAGGGGGGGGGAGACGTATGGTCTAGCATTATCTTGATGGAACGCAATATCCTTTTATTGGCTAATTCTGGCCGCTTCTGGTCAATTGCTCGCTTTAATTAACTTATTTGTGAACAGTATTTCTCCAATTAATGATCTGGTTTTCAGGTAACAGCTCATAATAAACGATTCCCTGCTAGTCCCACCAAATGCATATATAACCTTCGGATATAAACTGGTTTTGGCGTTGGTTAAAGCAGCATCTCCGTACTTAGACCATGATCTCTTACGATTAATATTATTATATACAATCCATCTTTCATCACCTGTAATCATCCGCTTTAAAAATGGTTCAATTTCGTTGTGCTTCAATAGATAATCGCAGGTAGAAATTCGATCTATCAAATTTTTCTCCATTAACTCGTGCGGCACCCATACATCGGCCTTACTTACCATTCCAAGTTGACGTAATTGCCTTGACACTGTTGACTGGTGGATTTCAAGAATTTCTCCGATCTCTCGAGTTGTTCTATGCAGATCACTTTCAATTAGGGCCAGTATTTCATCGCCATCAGCTCCAGCCGGTCGTCCTGAACGTTGTGCATCGCTAAGATTAAAATTGTTTTCGCGAAATTTTTTCGACCACTTACGGCACGTGGAATCGACAACAGCACCCTCACCGTACACAGCACATATCTTTTTTGCGTCTGCGAAACATTCATGCATTTCCAGAAATAAAAAAAAAAACAATATGTCGAAAATGCTCCTTATTTTCTTTCTCTCTCTCTCTATACATGTGTATATATATATATATATATATATATATATATATATATATATATATGAGGTCGTTTGATAAGTCCGTGTAAATTCCGAAAGATGGCACCACTGGTGCATATCGAGGTTATTTTTAATTAGTAGCACCTCTTGGAAGAACACACATCAAGTTTCAGCCATATCGGTCTATTCCTTTGTGTTTAACAATCGTTGGAATCAAGGAAATCGAGTGATTGTCAAATAATGGACGAAAAAGAATTTCGCGTGTTGATTAAACACTACTTCATTAAAGGCAAAACGCCTCAGGAGACTAACAGAAGCTTGATAAACATTATGGTGACTCTGCATCTTCGATTAGTGCGGTTTATAAGTGGTTTGAAAATTTTCGGAGTGGCCATATGAGCACAAGAGACGCTGAACGTTCTGGACGCCCTGTTGAGGTCACCACTCCAGAAATCATTGATAAAATCCATGATATGGTGATGGATGACAGAAGAGTGAAAGTGCGTGAGATTACTAATGCTGTAGGCATCTTGTGTGAACGGGTACATAATATTTTGCACCAACATTTGGATATGAAAAAGCTATCCGCCAGGTGGGTGTCGCGATTGCTCACGATCGACCAAAAACGAGGTCGTGTGAAGTGTTGCAAGAACGGTTTGCAGCTGTTTCAGCGAAATCCGCAGGACTTTAAGCGTCGTTTCATCACTGTAGATGAAACATGGATACATCACTACACTCCTGAGACCAAAGAGCAGTCTAAACAATGGGTTATCAAGGGGGAATCTGCTCCGAAAAAGGCGAAGACAATTCCTTCGGCCGGGAAGGTTATGGCGACTGTCTTTTGGGATTCGCAAGGAATAATCTTTATCGACTATTTGGAAAAGGGTAAAACCATTACAGGTGCATATTATTCATTGTTATTGGATCGTTTGAAAACCGAGTTGCAAGAAAAACATCCCCGATTAGCCCACAAAAAATCCTCTTTCATCACGACAACGCACCAGCTCACACCTCAGCAGTTGTGGCCGCAAAACTAATGGCAATAGGGTTCCAAATCGTTTCACATCCCCCCTATTCTCCAGACTTGGCTCCATCGGACTATTATTTGTTCCCTAATATGAAGAAATGGCTCGCGGGAAAAAGATTTTATTCGAACGAGGAGGTGATTGCAGGAACGAATGACTATTTTACAGACTTGGACAAATCCTATTATTCGGAAGGGATCAACAAACTAGAGCAGCGTTGGATGAAGTGTATAGCTAAAAGGAGACTATGTTGAAAAATAAAAACGATTTATTCAAAAAAATGAAGCAGTTTTTATTTTTACACGGACTTATCAAACAACTCGTATATATATATATATATATATATATATATATATATATATATATATATATATATATATATATATATATATGCATGCATTTGTGTTGATGCAAATAAATGTAAATTATGAATGTATTTTGTTTGAAGTAAAAAAATTATAGGTTTTATTGGATTATTTAATGTGAAATCATATCCGGTGGTTTTTAATTTCTATGAAACGCGCTATTAAGTTGTAAATTTGGAAATGTGTTTTATCGAATATAAAATTTCTTTTTTAATTATTTATGATAATTTTCTGAAGATTTAAGTGTCCTGTCATTTGATTTGTAACGGAAAACATAACTTATTAAATTTCTATACGTTGCAAACATTTTTTCTCTTATTATAGTTAGTGTGCAGTTATTGAATATATCTTTTTTTTTAATACTAGTCATTGAAAGTGAAACGAGGAAATATTTATTTATTATATTTTTCAGTAAGTTGCGCGGGAACATTTTGTTTTTAAGTGATTATTAAATTGAGTTGTATATTACACTTGTCAGATTTCTGGTGTAAAATAAAAAATAGTTATATACACTGATATGCAAAAGTATTTGTCATGTGGGTAACATTAGCAACTTATTGATATAATTCAATAAGTCGTTAAATAAAAAAAATATTTAATTGAAAATAAATATAATGAATATTATATTTATTATCAATTAAATATATATTTTTTAAAATTTAACGACTTCATTGAATTATATCAATGCTTATGTTACCCATATGGCGAATACTTTTGCACGTCAGTGTGTGTATATATATCAAAAAAAAAAAAGTCAGTGTGTGTATATATATTATGTTGTCAAGTATCTCCCTTCCGCTTTTTTTTTTTTTTTTTTTTTGTACATAGCCGCGAAATTCAAAAGACAAGAAGGCGGAAGTGAGATATTTGACAAAATAATATATATATATATATATATATATATATATATATATACACACACATACATATACATACTCATACATATGTACCTTTTGTCCTAAAACTAACGAAAATTTCTCATATAAACTGCACGCGCTTGTAGAATGGCATGTAATTTCTTTTAAGTTAGTACACTTGTCAATAACATCTATGTCAAATTTTATGACGCTATATTCATTAGTAAATAATTTACAGTGGTTTTTGTTAGACGGTGATTGTTATTCCCGGCGATTTTTACGATGACAAAATCAGTTGATCAAAGAATTTGCATTAAATTTTGTGTTGTGAACTAAATAAACTTCATGCAAATATTAAAAAGGCATACCCTGAGGATTTTCTATCGCAAACAAAAGTTTTTGAGTTGCATAAGGCGTTTCTAAGAGGGTTATGAGGTCATCGATGATGAATCACTATCTGGAGGCCTATCGACATCAATTGACGAAGAACACGTCGCCTACGTCAAGGTATTGGTGCTCAAAAATCGTTATATGTCCGTCAGAGAATTAGAAACTGAGGTGGGAATCTAAAAAAGATAATGTTATGTCATTTTGGCTGAAATGTTGGACATGAAACGCGTCGCTTCTCGCATGATGTCAAAAACACTGAATTGTTCGTGAGTTTTTATCCAAAAACTTAATATTATTCCGCAAGCTCCGTATTCACCTGATATAGCTCCATGTGACTTTTTCCTATTCTCAAAACTCAAGTTGTCTCTTCGAAGGCATCGTTTTGAGACGATTACAGGCATAAAATAAAATTCGCTACGTGAATTGAAGGCTATACCACAAAGAGCGTTTACGAGGCGATTCGAAGACTGAAAGAAACGTTGGCATATATGTCTATTGTTTCTAATGGGAAGTACTTTAAAAAAAACTTGTTTTTTTCTATGCTATGTAAGCAATGAATTGCAAATGCTATAGCGATTTTGCATATCTAACTCGAATAGTTCATATAGAATCCATTTGCCTTTCTTTTGATATTTCCCACACCTTTTAAACGATCGTAGACAGTTGTTTAATCAATATCCAATTCTTCGGCAAATTCTTTAAGAGTTGAAGCTGAATTTGAGTTTAATAAAGCCTCCAATTCCGTATCCTCAATTTTTTTCGGCTGTCCTGGGCGTTTTTTGTCTCAAATTGAAATCACCACTTTTGAATCGCGTAAACCAGTATTGCACATTTTGATCGATATAACCGTAAATTTCTGTGATATTCTGGTAAGATTCTGCGGCTGTCTTCTTTTGATCAAACAAAAAAGAAATACGCGCCGAAAATGACGCTTAGCAAGCTCCATGGTTTTCTATGACAAATAATCAGTATTTTGACATTTCTGACGTGATATTTATTAAACAATTCTTAGATATGATCCAGCTGTCAAACTCATCAACTTTCATCAAAACAGTTTGATGCAATCCGTAGCTACGACCATTTGTTGGTCAGTCCATCAAAAGTAACTAAAACACCAAATTGAATATAAATAAAAGAAATGTTAATGAAAAAATATCACTATTTCAAAAAAAGTCGTTACTAATATCGTTTTTCTAATTAATATTCGCATATTTTTAAGATAGATTATGTATATCTGATTTTCAAACAAATTAGTGGATATAGTTTTTTTTTTTAAAAAAAAAGTAGACAAAATGAACTTTTTTGTGAAATATTTTGTATTTTATTTATTTTTAAAGATAAAGATCATAATATTAATTAAGCAATAATCAAAAATTGATAATATTCTTAATTATGTTAATTTCAATATTGAATTTATATGTGATTTTGGTGTGTTTAAAATGTTAAATTTTAGTCTAAAAACAATGAGATTGAAGTATACACACAATTTTTTTTAACAAATTTAAACTGCAATCCTTATATACAATAAAATATTTCTTTTATTAAATTTTCAGTGAGAAAATATTGTTTATTTTAATATGTTAATATTTTGCATTTCCTTGTAAGGATTCATGATTGATGTATTGATAATGTGAAAAAAGTCGATTTGTTTTTTTGAGATAAAATTAGATAATACTTGAAAGTATTAGGTTGAAAAATAAGTGTTTTTTAAGTAAATGAAAGACGATTTTTTCATGGAATGAAATAATTGTATTCAATAATGTACTGATCATTTTGTTCCACTGCTTCTTACTATTGTGGCGGTTACGAAACGACGATTTGCAACTGGTCAATTATCTAGTCGTTGAAAGATCAATAGCAAATGTTAGATCTAGCTGTTGAAAGATCGATAGCACATGCACTTGTGTAGCAGTGAAGAAGTATCGTATTACCGAAAATGACGCTCCCTTAACCGCCGGGAAGAGCAACCCCGGAAGACCACATACCGGGCCAGGAATGCGATAACGACCAACAAATCGGTATAAAAGACACGGCCAAATATCGACTAGAGGGACAGTGCCACTCGGACATTCAACTGAGACACTGATCTCGCACATCTCATCAACAAATACAACGCCGGAGACTCGAGTCTCACCACCGTCGCTACAATCACCATCATCAACAAATACAACACAAGAGACTCGAGTCTCGCCATCATCATATAATAGTCAACTCTGTAAACCATAACTGTACAACCACGTTAATCAACGAAATAAATATATTATACTTATCGACATTTATCAACTCTTGTATTTATTACAAAATGGAGTCACCCGTCATCATCATCACCATATCCACCTCAAAGTGGTGACCCCGACGTGATTAACGTGGTGAAACACGCAACAATACGACAACGCAACAATACGAACACGCAACAATACGAACAAGCAACAATACGAACACGCAACAATACGAACACGCAACAATACGAACACGCAACAATACGAACAAGCAACAGCACGAACAAGTAACAACGCGAACAAGCAACATCTCCGGCAGAAAACTTGGACGACCGGCGACCCACCAGATCCCGTCGCCGTGAAGGATGCCCCGAAGAGAGCACGCACTACGCCCTTCGGATTCTACGACCCTCGGCGCGACACACAGTCCCAACAACGCAGCACGAACACGCCACGGCACTTCGACTCACCGCAACCACGCCACGGCACTTCGACGCTACGCGACCGGCCCAACCTGTCCGCCGAACACGTAGAGGAGCATCCGGACCACACACGCGCCGTGTTCAGATCCTCGAGCAGCCGACCTCGGAACAACGACACGCGCAAGGTCCCCATCCAGTCCTCCAGCTCAGACGAGGCATTCGTACGCTGTAAGAGCAGCATAGCTGCCTGTCGTCTGAACCGCCTTCCATCGAACACACCTGATTTCGCCTTATATACGCCGCACGCGCGCACGTACGAACGACGCACGCACGCACGCACGCACACGCAACGCTCGCCGCACGCAACGCTCGCCGCACACACTCAACGCTCGCACACGCAACGCTCGCCGCACGCAACGCTCGCAGCACGCACGCAAGCCGTACGCCGTACGCACGAACGCCGCACGCACGTATATAAACGACACATCCATACATCTCACACGCAAGTTACACACGTAACGCCGCTGTTGTTAAAAACACACGACATATTTTCGCCATGTATCCCACGTCGAACATCAATATCGTTCACCACTGGCAGGGGAGTACTGTGGCGGTTACGAAACGACGATTTGCAACTGGTCAATTATCTAGTCGTTGAAAGATCAATAGCAAATGTTAGATCTAGCTGTTGAAAGATCGATAGCACATGCACTTGTGTAGCAGTGAAGAAGTATCGTATTACCGAAAATGACGCTCCCTTAACCGCCGGGAAGAGCAACCCCGGAAGACCACATACCGGGCCAGGAATGCGATAACGACCAACAAATCGGTATAAAAGACACGGCCAAATATCGACTAGAGGGACAGTGCCACTCGGACATTCAACTGAGACACTGATCTCGCACATTTCATCAACAAATACAACGCCGGAGACTCGAGTCTCACCACCGTCGCTACAATCACCATCATCAACAAATACAACACAAGAGACTCGAGTCTCGCCATCATCTTATAATAGTCAACTCTGTAAACCATAACTGTACAACCACGTTAATCAACGAAATAAATATATTATACCTATCGACATTTATCAACTCTTGTATTTATCACAAAATGGAGTCACCCGTCATCATCATCACCACACCCACACTATATTTCAGACATTTTCATAATTCCGTACTTAAAAAACTTATTATTGTTCTGCGCGAAAAACTTATCCCAGTACGATTTGATAGTCTGATCTGAAGTGAAAATTTTCCATTTAAAATATTTTGCAATGAACGAAATAAATGATAATCTGATGGTACAAGGTCAGGTGAGTATGGAGTATAGTGATCATCACATCCCAACCAAACTCCAATAATTTTTGGCAAGTGATCAAAGATATTTGTGGTCTCACATTGTTATGGTGGAACACAACATCTTTACGATTAACTAATTGTGGACGTTTCAGTTACAATCCATCATTCAATTTGGTTAACTGGCAACAGTACACATCCGAATTGATCGCTTGGTTCTTTGAAAGTAGTTCAAAAAACACAATTCCTTTGTAATCCTATCAAACTTATAACAAAATCTTCTTTTGATAA
Organism: Neoneuromus ignobilis; assembly: GCA_029203775.1. Classification (NCBI taxonomy): domain Eukaryota; kingdom Metazoa; phylum Arthropoda; class Insecta; order Megaloptera; family Corydalidae; genus Neoneuromus; species Neoneuromus ignobilis. The sequence continues at coordinate 21,545,878 of CP092093.1, forward strand.
ATATCTGCTTTCGATGTGCTTTGAGCTGATTCATTAGGCTAAAACTACGATCTTTTTCTCTAAACGTTGTTGTAAACATTCCGTTTTTCATCGCCTATTATTAGTCGTTTCAAAAATAGATCATTTTGGTTACGTTTCATGAGTGAATCGCAGACATTTATGTGTTTGATGAGATGAATTTCTGTAAGTTCGTGTAGTACTCAAACATCGAACTTGTTAACGTAACCGGGTTTTTCAAAAAAAATTTCAATGCTAGTATTAGGGGTACCGGACGAAAATATCGTTTTTTTAAATAGAAAGTCAACTTTATATATATATATATATAATTATATATTGTCATATCAGTTATTAATTATAAATTCTCCCTCGATAGATACAACTTTCTTCCATCTTTCTAGTAATTTTAATATGCCATTTGCATAAAAATTTTTTAATTTGGATGAAAAATAGACATTGAGACCTGTTTTCACCTTTTCGATATTCTTAAAATTTTTGTCGGATAAAAAGTGCTGCATTGATCTAAATAAATGGTAATCCGATGGAGCAAGATCGGGTGAATATGGTGGATGAATAATTACATTCCATTCGTATTCCATTAATTTATCCCGAGTAATTTTAGCTGTATGAGGTCTCGCATTATCGTGTTGAAAAAATATGTTTCCTCTATTGAATATTCTAGGTCTTTTTACACGGATTGCTTCTTTTAATCGTTCCAGCTGATCATTATAGAACTGTGCCGTTATTGTCTGGCCATATTTAAGAATTTCATAATGAATAATTCCTTTTCAATCGCACCATACAGACAAAAGGACCTTTTTGACTGTTAAGTTCGGTTTCGACGTTGCCAGTGGTACCTGCTCTTTAGAAAGCCACTGTTTTTTGCGACATTGGTTCGAGTACATAACCCACTTCTCATCCCCTGCCACAAGATGTCGAAGAAATGTTAAATTTTCCTCTAATTTTATTAATTGTTGGCACATTCGAACCCGTACAGATTTGCTTTCATCACTTAAATGATGCGGTATCCTCACACCCTGTTTATGAATCTTACCAATTATTTTTAAATGTTCTTGCACACTAGACCAAGAGTATCAGAGTGTATCTGCTATTTGTTAAATAGATTTGGTCGGATTTGCTTCAACTTCAATGCGTAACACCTCATTGTCCACTTTCACTACCCTCTCACTTCGAGGTTTATTTTTTAAGTAAAAATTTCCACTTCGAAATTGTTTGAACCACCTCTGACACTGCCGAATAATCAATATGTCCCCGTAAACGCCCCAAATTTTTTTTGTCGCAGTCGTTGCATTATTTTTTTGATGAAATTCGTATAACATGCAATTTCGTAAAAATTGATTATTCAGCACAGATCCTTCCATTTAAAAAAATGTAATTTCTTTTGAAAGTTGTGCTTTAGATCTCCACCAATCAATAACAAAAGAAATACGTGTTAAAAGATCGACAGCCGAAACACAACTGACCATTGAAAAGGACGATGTCAAAAAACAACATTTTCATTCGGTACCCCTATTATTATATATATATATATATATATATATATATATATATATATATATATATATATATATATATATATATATATATATATATATATATATATTTAACTTATCTACAATCTCTCGAGTCGTGCCACGACGTTTTGCTTCAATTAAAGCTTTGATTTTGTTGTCATTAACGTCAACTGGACGACCAGAGCGATATTCACCTTCAAGTGAAAAATCACCAGAATAAAATTTTACAAGCCAATTACTACCGTTCTTTTAAGATATCATCACCGTACTCACATAACTTTCTATAAGCGCGCGTTGCGTTTTTCCTTTATAGAAATAAAATATATGATGATACTGCTTGTTTTGATTTTCCATTTTCAACTTGATTCCAAACAAATAATATTTAACTAAATCACGCAAAATTTCTTTCTAAATCAAGCTTGAACTGTCATCTGTCAAATTTCATAGCTAATTTGCATTTTAAAATAAGGTTAGATATATTCCATGACACCTAATAACATCTATTAGTGAAAACTACAATTACTTATTTGTCAACTGAATAATTCAACCGATAATCATTGCGTTTTTATTGTATGATATTTTATATTTATTTTTATTAGTGTTATCAGAGTTAAGAAATATTGTATATTTATGATGTCATTGTAAATTGTTTACATTATCATGCAGTAGTATTTTTTATTACAACATATTGATAAAAACTCTGTTAGGTATTTCATAGGACTATTAAATAACTTTTTTTATCTAACTATACACACATCCAATTACAATCGTATTTCATACACTAATAAACAACTAAAAAAAATACACTTCGTTAGATAGGTATAAATGAGAATTTAACCTATAATTTGATAAATATAACAAAACCTTATTACTACTACTTTATTGAGAATACTTTATTTCCACATATTTTAGCTAACTTGTTTGGCATAGATTTCACATTTTTTTTTTAAAGTAACATCTAGGTTGATGTTCACTCACTTCGCATTCAATATATTTTTCAATTCATTGGTGTTTTTAATTTCATATTTATGAATTCGACGTCTATATTCTGATCACAAATTTCCATAGGTGGTGTTAGATGATTGTGATGATATTTCCATAACATTAAAGATGATTTTACAGATGCCATTCTCGGATTATAAGAGCTTTATGCTTGCGTTCGTTATCTTAATATAATTTATAATTGGGATTCCTAACAACAAAGCATTATCTTTAGATTCGACTTTAAAATATTATATATATATATATATATATATATATATACGAGGTCGTTTGATAAGTCCGTATAAATTCCGAAAGATGGCACCACTGGTGCATATCGAGGTTATTTTTAATTAGTAGCACCTCTTGGAAGAACACACATCAAGTTTCAGCCATATCGGTGTATTCCTTTGTGTTTGACAATCGTTGGAATCAAGGAAATCGAGTGATTGTCAAATAATGGACGAAAAAGAATTTCGCGTGTTGATTAAACACTACTTCATTAAAGGCAAAACGCCTCAGGAGACTAAACAGAAGCTTGATAAACATTATGGTGACTCTGCACCTTTGATTAGTGGGGTTTATAAGTGGTTTCAAAATTTTCGGAGTGGCCATATGAGCACAAGAGACGCTGAACGTTCTGGACGCCCTGTTGAGGTCACCACTCCAGAAATCATTGATAAAATCCATGATATGGTGATGGATGACAGAAGAGTGAAAGTGCGTGAGATTACTAGTGCTGTAGGCATCTCGTGTGAACGGGTACATAATATTTTGCACCAACATTTGGACATGAAAAAGCTATCCGCCAGATGGGTGCTGCGATTGCTCACGATCGACCAAAAACGAGGTCGTGTAAAGTGTTGCAAGAACAGTTTGCAGCTGTTTCAGCGAAATCCGCAGGACTTTAAGCGTCGTTTCATCACTGTAGATGAAACATGGATACATCACTACACTCCTAAGACCAAAGAGCAGTCTAAACAATGGGTTATCAAGGGAGAATCTGCTCCGAAAAAGGCGAAGACAATTCCTTCGGCCGGGAAGGTTATGGCGACTGTCTTTTGGGATTCGCAAGGAATAATCTTTATCGACTATTTGGAAAAGGGTAAAATCATTACAGGTGCATATTATTCATTGTTATTGGATCGTTTGAAAACCGAGTTGCAAGAAAAACGTCCCCGATTAGCCCACAAAAAAGTCCTCTTTCATCACGATAACGCACCAGCTCACACCTCAGCAGTTGTGACCGCAAAACTAATGGAAATAGGGTTCCAAATCGTTTCACATCCCCCCTATTCTCCATACTTGGCTCCATCGGACTGTTATTTGTTCCCTAATATGAAGAAATGGCTCGCGGGAAAAAGATTTTATTCGAACGAGGAGGTGATTGCAGGAACGAATGACTATTTTACAGATTTGGACAAATCGTATTATTCGGAAGGGATCAACAAACTAGAGCAGCGTTGGATGAAGTGTATAAGCCTAAAAGGAGACTATGTTGAAAAATAAAAACGATTTATTCAAAAAAAATGAAGCAGTTTTTATTTTTACACGGACTTATCAAACAACCTCGTATATATATATATATATATATATATATATATATATATATATATATATATATATACAAGAATACCTCGTATAGTGCGGGGCTAATCGGTTCTACTGATTTACCGGACTAATCGAAACAATAACTAAATAAAAAAAACGTTCCAAACAATTTTTTTTTCTGTTTTTTAGTAAATAAAACGAGGGTAATATATTCAAATGTTTGTATATATCAACAAAACAAAATCAAGGGTTTATATATTCATTTTAAATTGATTTTCAATTAAAATTTAATTGTCAAAAAATCGACTTTGTTCTAGAGTTGCGAATCGAAAACTAATAGAAACAGAAAAATGCCACAAAACTAGATTTGCGCATGCGTATAATATGCATATACAATTTCGGTTTTCTTTTTTATTGTTTTCATAATAAAGGGGAAAACTTAAAAATTTGTGTGTGAAAATAATTTTATGTATTAATTTTTTGGGGTTTTTTCAAGTAAAAAAAATTTTTTTTTTTAATTTCAAACCGAACTAATCGAAGTCGGACTATGCGAGGTATTACTGTATATCAGGGATTGCCAACCCTGTGCCCGCGGGCGCCATGGCGCCCGCGGACCGATTTGTGTGCGCCCGCCACTATTTGACCGCGACAGAATTTTTTTCACAAACACTAAAAATTTTAGAAATCGTTAGAAATTTTGGACCTTAAGAATGATATTTTGCTAAAATACTTAATATCAGAGGACTTATGGAACATAGTCGACAAAGAAAGGTTCCCATTTTTGAAAAAAGCGGCATATAAAATCAAATCGTTTTACAGGTCAACGTATTTATGCGAATCGTTGTTTTCAAACACGAATTTAATAAAATCACGATATAGATCTCGACTCACCAATGAGCATCTTTATAATTGTTTGCTAACAGGATTATCGTCATACTCTCCTAATTACGAGGCACTGGCCAAATGAAATCCAATGCCGAAGATCACAGTGACAGATTGATTTTTTGTTTAATGTTTTCTTTTATGTTTTTTTAAATGATTTCTTTGTATGTGTGTTTTTTGTTTACTTTGTATTACGTTTTGTATGTACGTTTCTTTGTGTGTATGTAATTTGCACAATAATTTTATTATTTTGAAATTATTTTTGATTATTTTTTATCCTTGGTCAGTTATAAATATCCTTAAAAAATAGCTGGTGCCCGCCGCCCTTCCGATATTTTAGAATGCGCTCTAGGGTATAAAAAGGTTGGGAACCCCTGCTGTATATAGTATTAATGCATCAATAGGTTTAAATATTATGGAATATACTAAGATAATGTTATATAGAATGGCCCAAATGAGACTGAAGAGTTTAGACATGCATTTACTTGCCTACTATCATTTACTATACTTTACTATCGTTTAGTCTTTTTTGAATCACCTATATTTATTAATAATAAATATCAAATGACTTAAACAGCAACTTTAGCATGGGATGATTTCTCCCACATAGCAGAAACTTAATAATATATCAAGATAGTATGATGTGTAAATTGGCGATTTTAAGAGGATATTCTACTTTGATGGATCACAGTAATTGAGAGGAAAGTTTAATAGTTTCAAGAATAAACTAACATTTTAAATTAAAATTAAAGAAATTAGTCGAGTTACTAATGTAAATATTAAAACCTTCACAAGTAATGTAATATTTGAAAACATCAACAAATATGTCTATAAAAATTTTAAATGATATCTTTAATAATTTATTATTATTTGTAGTATATTATTATTATTTCATATAGTGTATATTTTTGTTTCAGAGTTTCGTCGACAAATTGTCCGAATCAGAATAAGGTAAATTATAAAAACGAATTTTTCCAATAGATGTTTGAACGCTGTACATATCTGTTTAATTTTTAAAATAATTAATGTATAATTTGTTACGAAATGTTATGCTTAAAGTTTTGTGCATTAGTATTTTACAGAACTCTTTACTCCACAACTTAATATACTTAATATTTGATAAACTATATTAAAAGTAGTAATAATGCAATAATTTTTCTTCTGGATACAAATAATATATATGTGTTTATCAGTAATAAAAAAATTGAAGAAAGTGAAACAATTTTTGCTTAAAATATAACAATTTTATTCAAACAAATACATGCTTCAATTGACAAAATTTCATACCAGATAGAATTTAATATAATGTGATTTTTTTAGTCTTTGAATTTCTATAAAATATTTGGAAGTTTTACCGTTTTATGTTTTTTCAGATCACTTTTTCAATTGCTCTGTTTCGCTACTAAAATTTTTGTATTCATTTTTAAAATGGAATATAATAATGTACGAAATTAAAAAAATATTTTAAATTACAATTTAAAGAAGTAAAACAATCTTACAATATGTTATTAAAAACGTTAAAAAATATTTTAAAACAAGTGAATTATTACCAAAATACCATAGGATATAAAAGTGTCCAATACTCATTTATTAGTCATTTTATTTGTTTAAAATTTGATGTGCATTTCGATAGCCATGCTATCATCTTCAGTGCGCTGTATTATAACATTTGATAACGTAGTATTGTATTATAACTTTGACGATGATAGCATGGTCATCGAAATGCGCATTAGCTTTTTAACAAGTAAAGTACACAATAAGTGATTATTAGAAACTATTATATGTTTTGATATTGGCATAATAATTAGTGTTGAGGTGAATTTACTCTAGTGTTAATATAAATTACAAATAGATTAAAAATATGTTTTTTTTTTAATGCTTTAGCAGTATTTATGAGATTTTTTTAAATATAATTAATTTTTTTTCTATTGAAAATTTTATTTTATTATATAATTTGAAGTATTTACAAATAAGTAAAATTAAACAATTAAATAGTAAAGTTTTATTGTTGATATTTTTAAAGAAGGGGACTTTTAAGGTAATAAATTAAAATGAGTAAGTGTTGTAAAAAGAAAAAGTAGTTTTGTTATTTGTTTTTCTTCTTTTTATTTTTTTATTGTCTTCTATGTTTATTTACAAACTTTAATATTGTTCTTAAAGGTGACTCATATAGTCTTTAATTAAATTTTGAGTAATTTCATTCCAGGTATTTTAATGACCTTTTTTTTAAAGACTTCATTATCGTATTGTATACTGTTCTGTAAACATTGTAACCATCCCTCAAAGAGTTTCAGTTATGTTAAGATTTAACGATGAAGCATGTTGTTCCATAATTTTTTTTGTAATCAGTGTTTGATGATATAACCTATATGTTTAGCAGTATTATAATGTCGAAATATTATGTGTATACTTCTATAACACTGGAATTTAGGTTTCTTAGTGAAAAATAATTCTTTCCGCAAATTATGATAATAATAGTGGAATTTTGTAGTCCATCTATATTAATTTTCTTCCTGTCAGAAAATGTCACCTCATTTTATTCCATTGACCACATTTATAATATTTCTCAAATAATAATAAAACAAAATGTGACGGAATGGCTTAATATTTTTTTTATTGTTATTATTTTTATCCGTCTTTTAATATTTAAATATTTTTTAATGATTCTTCATACTATTTACAGGTTTGCTGAAACATCAAGTTTTTTTTTAATTGATAACGCAATAGCTGTTGAGTTAGACATTCATTTCTCCTAATATGATTTTATGTCTTTTTTCTGTAACAAATAAATCTATTCGGTGCTATTTTTATACTAATAGTATGAAAGAATAAGTCTTCTTTTCAAAACTTGAATTTTTTCAATTTATTCCAGTATTAAAGTTTTACGATGATAATTTTTCCGATAGCTACAAAACTTTAATATTTTTCTGGTATGTTACCTTTAAAAACAAATAACTCTTTAAAAAAAAAATACAAAATTAAATTGGAATATTTATATTTTCATTTAAAAAATCAAATAAAAAATTGTGCGTCATATATAAAGTCATATTTTTATATAATTACTTTTCAGACAAATATGGCAATAAAATGTTATTATTAAAAAAATCACATATAGTTATTTCTTTTTAGTTATCGATAGAAAAAACTTAATTAGTCATATTTAGAAGAAATTGTGACAAGTATCAAGTTTTCCTATTGTATTATTTGAGATGGAACATAGATCAAATTATATCCAGTAAATATAATAGTTATTTTAGTATTTCCCAGTCAAAAGTCTTTAATTTTCTTTGAATGTTTATAGTCACATGATTTTGGATCGTTTTGATGAAACATAAAATTGATCTTCATCAAGTTTGTGTGACTGCACAGTGTATTATTCAATTCAGTTAATTGTTGGTAGTACCGATCTGAATTAATGAATTCATTGGATTTTAAAAGTTTAAAGTACACCAACATTTCTGTAGATCATCCTGTAGATCAACCGATAGTACTGTATTTTGGTATATATATTTTTTTCATCACTTTATTTTGGTATATTTTTGTCTGTAGGTGTTCTTGGAATTTCATTTTTTCGTTACCAACATCTTATATTCATTACATTATTATGTAAATTATATATTTTTCAATTAATTTTTGTTTCAAAAATAGTTCATTTATTTGACAAAAAAGTAAAGTGATATAAGTCATAAATCTATCTATCATTTTTTTTTCTTTTAGTTAATGGGATACCCAAACATCAAGATTGGAAATCATATCAAGATTTTTAAGTAATACGAAATTGATTTCAGTTTGAGTTTATCTGCTAATTATCGGGATGTGAATTTTTGACTACTATTTATTTTAATCGCGTCATTAGTTTATGTAATTATTAACCTCTGAATGTCTTTTAAAAAGGGGTTTATCTATCATTTAAATCAAAATTGTTAGAACGGGTTTTTTCTTTCAGTCAAATTTGACAAGTGATTTCAGTACATGTATTACTTTCGAAAACACCACAGATATTTTTCTAACAACTTGCCACACTGACACCCTTTTTAAACTCGTATAATAATATGGATTGCGAACACAATTTATTAGAAGCTCATGTCTTCATTCTACAGGAATTAAACTAATATTGTATTTCGTAAATATACAGTTTTACACATTTTATTTAATGCGAGCAAAACTGAAAATACTTCCACCAACACTGTGTACGTGCGTGTATATACGAGTATATAGGCGTAAAAGTATTCGCCATATGGGTAACATGAGCAATTTATAGATATACGAGGTTGTTTGATAAGTCCGTGTAAAAATAAAAACTGCTTCATTTTTTTGAATAAATCGTTTTTATTTTTAAACATAGTCTCCTTTTAGGCTTATACACTTCATCCAACGCTGCTCTAGTTTGTTGATCCCTTCCGAATAATAGGATTTGTCCAAGTCTGTAAAATAGTCATTCGTTCCTGCAATCACCTCCTCGTTCGAATAAAATCTTTTTCCCGCGAGCCATTTCTTCATATTAGGGAACAAATAATAGTCCGATGGAGCCAAGTCTGGAGAATAGGGGGGATGTGAAACGATTTGGAACCCTATTTCCATTAGTTTTGCGGCCACAACTGTTGAGGTGTGAGCTGGTGCGTTGTCGTGATGAAAGAGCACTTTTTTGTGGGCTAATCGGAGACGTTTTTCTTGCAACTCGGTTTTCAAACGATCCAATAACAATGAATAATATGCACCTGTAATGGTTTTACCCTTTTCCAAATAGTCGATAAAGATTATTCCTTGCGAATCCCAAAAGACAGTCGCCATAACCTTCCCGACTGAAGGAATTATCTTCGCCTTTTTCGGAGCAGATTCCCCCTTGATAACCCATTGTTTAGACTGCTCTTTGGTCTCAGGAGTGTAGTGATGTATCAATGTTTCATTTACAGTGATGAAACGACGCTTAAAGTCCTGCGGATTTCGCTGAAACAGCTGCAAACCGTTCTTGCAACACTTCACACGACCTCGTTTTTTGTCGATCGTGAGCAATCGCGGCACCCACCTGGCGGATAGCTTTTTCATGTCCAAATGTTGGTGCAAAATATTATGTACCCGTTCACACGAGATGCCTACAGCACTAGTAATCTCACGCACTTTCACTCTTCTGTCATCCATCACCATATCATGGATTTTATCAATGATTTCTGGAGTGGTGACCTCAACAGGGCGTCCAGAACGTTCAACGTCTCTTGTGCTCATATGGCCACTCCGAAAATTTTGAAACCACTTATAAACCGCACTAATCGAAGGTGCAGAGTCACCATAATGTTTATCAAGCTTCTGTTTAGTCTCCTGAGGCGTTTTGCCTTTAATGAAGTAGTGTTTAATCAACACGCGAAATTCTTTTTCGTCCATTATTTGACAATCACTCGATTTCCTTGATTCCAACGATTGTCAAACACAAAGGAATAGACCGATATGGTTGAAACTTGATGTGTGTTCTTCCAAGAGGTGCTACTAATTAAAAATAACCTCGATATGCACCAGTGGTGCCATCTTTCGGAATTTACACGGACTTATCAAACGACCTTGTAATTCAATAAAGTCAAATAAATTTTTTGTTTGTATTTTTTTCTGATGAATATTATATTTGTTATCAATTAAATATTTTTTTTCATTTAACGACTTTATTGAATTATATCAATAAATTGTTTATGTAATATATGCAATATATGTGTAATATATGCAACAGTTAAGGCTTTGTCACCTTTCATCGTTAAAAACGAAACTTATTCGAATTTGAATTTGTCGCACATTACATTAAGTGAAATTTTATATTACATGTATTCTATACTATTTTATATATAAAAGGTGTCTCAATTTCAAGTCAGTAAGTTGTGTGTTGGTTCAAGTAAGTTGTCTATTGTTTGATGAAATGTCAAATATTGAGCAATCATTATTTAACATTTGTAATTCATAATTCCCATGTTTCTACTTTACATTGACACCAATAAATAAATTTTTTCTTTCAAAAACTGTATTTTTTGATAAATTACTTCCTAACCTCGAATTTAGACACCTAATATATACGAGGGTCGTTTGATAAGTATGGTAAATTTATTAATTGTTTAATTTAATTAGTTAATTAATTTCATTAAATTTTTCAATTTAGTTTTTCTTACTTTTTTACCATACTTATTAAACGACCTTCGTATGTACACATACAATTTATTTTCAATAAAACAAATCTAGGCATCACATTTGATAGGCTTATACAATATTTTTTAAAAAAAAACAGTCACGCATAATTGCAGACAAGTATATTAAAAAAATCGCCAACAAATAGAATAAATAATTATGTAAATGTTTGCTAAGTTTAGTATTTCTTTTCACTTTTGCACATATGTCTAACTTATTCTAGTTCTAAGAAATTTAATAAAACTGTTTATCACCTATTGTTCATTTTACTTTCTGTCGTGTATTTAAATTCCATTATTATCAAAGTGTTACGTTTAATAAAATTATTATTTTATCTGGTTTTACATAAGAATAGTTTTTTATATCTTAGATTTTTAATAATTGTTTGGTTTTTATGCCGTTTTTAACAATTTATTTTATTTTTCAACGTATATATGTTATTGTACCTTGATTTTATTTATTCCATATTTTATTCGATTTTTTTATACTTCTAATTGTATTTTTTTATTTTAAAAATCGAAATTAATTTTTCAATAGTTTTTAACTAATTCTATTCAAGAATATTAAAAATTTGCAACGATTGAATAATGACTAGCTTCTTTTACTTTATTTATTTTTATTTAATCACTTATTTTCTTTAAATGTATTCAATTTTTAATAAATACATTCTATTAATTTTTATTTTATGTTCTGTAAAAGTTGCCATATTTATATAAAAATCATTCTAATTTTTGCATTAAATGCCTTTTGTTAACTTTAAATATAAAGAATATTTTTCCAATTGTTAAGTTTTAATTTTTATCACACAACGTTCTGATAATAGTATAACCATCACATGCGTATTATCGAATAAAGTGAATATTAAGTAATAATTGAACACGAAATTTTATAGACTTTAGGGTAAGCAATTATTTATGCAAAACAGTTATATAAAATTCAGTTTACATTTTCTATTGGATAAAAATGACGTCATACTATTTCATTACAACATTTCATCATACTTTACTATACCCGAAACTGTATCATTTAAGACTTCTCATTCACCATATTCAAATGATCTATTTTTAATGAAGATTTATATTTTTACAAAAGTTAGTAAAATACTTTTGTATTTCGCTTATAAAATTGCATTAAATCTACTTAGCCTTCATTTTATGTATTTATACTTTTAATTTTATTCCTCTATTTTACAGATAATCAGTAAATTATTTCGTTTCCTTTATGTATTAATTATATGTAATGTTTAATTAACAAGAAATGTTTGAAATTGGTTTCATGAATAGAAGTTATGAAATAAATATTTTGTAATGTAAAGAAAGTTAATTTAAAATGTTATCTAAAGTTTCGTTCCTTTATATGTGTATGTATGTATATAAGTACAATGACTCACAGCTTAATTGATACATCTAAAATGCAGCAATGTCTCTGAAAAACAAGTATTATGAGTAACAATAGATTGTAACTTTTGTAACCATTCTTGAAATTGTAGATTCGTTAAAAAATCCATAATAAAAAGTTATAAAATTTGAAAAATCAAACAAAATTTCAAATGAATTTAAGATTTATATAACAACTTAAATGGATACACTTCAAAAAAGAATCCAGATATTTTTAATGAAATTTTAACATTTCCTTAGGTTACCTTTATGTTTTATTACTTCTCTAAATCTATTGAGGAATGACTAAACTAATATTTAGATACAGTGGTGTGAACAAAAATAGTTGTGAGTCTTTGTTAACACTAAACCTACCGCGAGGGGTCAAATGACCCTTTTTAAACTTTTTTTCAAAATTTCTCACATAAAGCGTTATCACATCGCTAGTTGACTTTATGACTTTTCATATAATTTACATACAATGCATTTTTCAATATTTACTCCTCTCTTGTTATTTTTTTTACCGAGAAATAAATGTAATGTGCCTTAACTACCGCAATGGGGTCATTTGACCCCTGCAAAGATTCATATGATATCATGAAGATTTGTATGTGTGGTTGTGATACAAAACCATTGCATTATAAATTTCATCATATATTTTGCTGTATTGCGTTATATTTGTTGTTGACTGACGAATGAATAGAATTTCACTCTACTCCAAGCGAGCGATAAAAAAGTCAACGAAGCCAGCGTTTGCAAACAGATAAATTGGATTTAATCTCTGAAGTATGGTACAAATTCATCGAGAATAGCCAAAATTGTTACAAGCCTGGGGAACATGTAACTATCGATGAACAGCTTTTTTGTAGGTTTACGCAATATAAGCCGAACAAACCGGATAAGCTTGGTATCAAATTCTGGCTAGCATCTGACGTCAGCACCAAATTTATAAATGGATTTCCATATTTGGGAAAGGATGAAAAATAGTCGTTGTTCTCAAATTATTGGAACCGTTCACAGAATGCGGAAGAAATCAGATAATTTCTTTACGAGTGAATTTGCAAAATGAAAAAAATTGTTTTAAAAGAGAACTACCAAAATTCTCCAAGCAGGCGAAAGATGGTATGCCACGCTTCTCAACAAAACTATATAAATCGAGTCATTGTTCACTTACCATTTACAAAAGTAAGCCAAACAAAAAAGTGCTTCTACTAAGCTCAAAGCATAAATCTATAAGCATCGAAAAAAACGGTAAGCGTATACCTGAAACGATTAGATTCTACAATAATACTAAATACGGTAAAATGTCTACACATGACGGATCAAATGGCAAGAAAATACTCCGTGAAATCGAAATCGCAAAGATGGCCTGCGCAGATTTTCTTCAATATTCTTGACCTGGCTGGAATCAACTCGTGGGTTTTATACAGAGAAACAACCGGCGAAAAAATTTCTAGACAACAATTTTTATTCCAATTAGCTGAAGAACTTGCCGAAGATTTTCAACATAAGCAACAGGAAAAAAAAAGAAATTATACAGAAAACGTCAACAAATTCAAGTTCGGATTCTCATGTGCAAATGCGAAAAAGGTGCCAAATAGGTTTTATAAATAAATAAATAAACAATTTTGAATCGTTATTTGAAAAAAATTGTTTTATTCATGTACCAAATTGTGCTAAATGATATATTTTTCGCTATACATAGTAATATATACAACATTTTAAAGAGGGGTCATTTGACCCCGCTGTGGTAGGAATAGGTATACATGAAGTATCGGTAGGTTTAGTGTTAAAGAAAGAAATACGAGGGTAGTCCCATAAGTACCCGGCCTGACCTAGAGATGGCGGTAGTTGTTTGAAAAATATCACTGTATTAGAAAGTACACAATCTATAAAGCATATGTTTCAAGTTTGAGGACGCCACGTTGTTTAGTATTTGTTTGGCAGCCATCAATAGTGAACGTTTTCAGTGAATTTGTAAAAATGGAGAAAATTGGTCATCGTTACGTGATACAATACTTTTATTTGAAAGGCCTCAGCCCAACCAATAAAAAAGCTGAACTGGATTCTACTCTGGGTGAGTCTGCTCCTTCGTTTACAACAGTGAAATATTGGGTAGCAGAGTTTAAACGAGGCCGTACGAGCTGCCAAGACGAGCATCGCAGTGGTCGACCAAATGAGGTGACGACTCCAGAAACGGTGAAGAAAATGCACAAAGCGGTACTGGATGATCGTCGACTGAAAGTGCGCGAGCTAGCAGACATAGTAGGGATTTCAAAAAGTGCGGTACATCGCATATTATCTGAAAATTTGGACATGAGAAAGCTGTGTGCAAGATGGGTGCCGCGTTTACTCAACTCGAGCAAAAACAGTGTCGTGAAGATATTTCAATTGAGTGTTTTGCGAAGTTTCACAGCAACAAAGCAGAATTTTTGCGCCATTTCATAACCATGAATGAAACATGGGTCCATCATTTCACACCCGAGACAAAAGAACAATGAAAACAATGGACTGAAAAGGGAGAACCGGCTCCAAAGAAGGCGAAGACCGTTTCATCTGCATGCAAGGTCATGGCGTCGGTTTTTTGGGATGCGCGTGGGATAATTTTCATTGACTATCTTGAAAAAGGAAAAACTATCAACGGCTAGTATTATGCGAACTTATTGCAACGTTTGAGCGAAGAAATCAAGCAAAAACGGCCGTATTTAGTTAAGAAGAAAGTGTTGTTTCATCAAGACAATGGACCAGCTCACAAATCCGTTATTGCAATGGTCAAAATTAATGAATTAAAGTTTGAATTGCTACCTCATGCACCCTATTCGACAGATTTAGCCCCCTCGGATTATTTTCTGTTCCCAAACTTGAATAAATGGCTCAGTGGTCAAATATTTCCCAACGATGAAGTGATGTCGGCAGTTAATGGGTATTTTGAGGAGCAAGACAGTTCTTATTATAAAAAGGGTATCGAATTTATTGAACATCGCTGGGGAAAGTGTATGGAGCTGAAAGGAGATTATGTTGAAAAATAAATATGTTTTTTCCAAAATTTTTGTGTTTTCTTTGTTGGGTCGGGTACTTCTGGGACCGCCCTCGTAAATCAATCAAAGTTGGGAATGCAATTAATATTCTCAAATTGTTTTGATTCTTAGCTGTTTGTCATGCAATAAATGTCAATTTCGGGGTATTACCTTTTTATTAAAAAAATTAAGATGGCTTGCATTTTTTAATTTTTTCTTGACAAGTAAATATTGAAGTGTGAAAAAAATAAATGTGATTTCAAACTTCTTGAATTTTATAAAAGAATTAAATGCAAGTATAATTTTTTTTTTAATTTTTTGTTTCTAAAAGGTAAGTTAGAAATCTTTTCCTTTATGAAATGTATCTTTTCCTTTCTGAATTGTGAAATGTTATATTGTGGGCTTAAATGTTCTTATATATGTTGTATTCTATTTTTAATTTATTCTTATTTATAAATTGAGTGTATTCTTATTTTTTGCTCAATATTGTGATGATGTTTTAATTATCTAATAGAAATTATATAGCCTTATATATACATATACTGTTTTATACATATACTGTTTCGAACAATCATATGGCCTCCATCTTGTTTCACTTGTATGGCATACATATCTTTAAGTTATAATTCTTGTTTGATTTTTTTCAAATATTGATCATTGATGAGCCAAATTAATTAAATATGTTTTCATCCGTAAATATAACAATTTTTTTAGAACTTAATGCTTTTATATTGGTGTTTATTGCAAATTCGATTCTTATTTTTTTTTTCTTTTACTAATGAAAAGTTTCATTCGGATTACTCGACCATGAAAGTTTTCTTTTTTTAAAAGTCTTCACACAGTTTCTGGATAGGATGTATTGCCTAAATATTTTTTTGTTTCCAGAGTCAACTTTGAAACACTTAATTTAGGATTAATTTTCATATTACGTATAATCCATCGTTCTTTCTTGTGAAAACCGTTTTTTCGAGTAAAATTTCTGTTAGATGCTTGTCTCTTTGCTCTTGATGCAATTTTTGAGTTTATGTTATTCAATAGTGTATTGAATTATTAACATAGTTTAATTCATTATTTCTGCTATTTCCATTCATTTTCAGAATAAATGAATATTCATTTTCATTCTTCAATCATGACGTAGCGCTTTTTTTTAATGTTTGCGAATAAAATCAAGTTACAGTCACGAAAGTATGTACTAAAACAATTTAATTGCATACTAAATAATCAATTGTTATTTTGAGGAACTCATATTGAGCTTTTAAATATTGAAATGCCGAAATTTCGTCAAAAATTTAATGTATCATTTAAGTTGTGGAATAATTTTTGTACATCTATCATAGCTAGACAATGTATTGTAGAAATTTGGCCTCATCTTTTGTCATTTACTTTAATTTAAAATCTTGATTTCTATATGAATACGGAAATAACATGTGTGCAATATTTTTAAACTGTGAGTCATTGTGTATGTGTAGGTATGTATGTATATATGTATATATATATATATATATATATATATATATATGTGCGTGTGTGTGTGTGTGTGTGTGTGTGTATAGAAAACAATTGGTATTAATCTTATATAGAAATAGAAATAAATGGATTTATTTTGATATAGTTCTAATTATATACTTATGTGATAGTCTGTTTAAGATAAGATTAAAGCGAAAATATTATATTAAGAAAAAAATAATTTTTACTTTTTCTGGTATTATAGTATAAATAAAGAAAATGCTCTTTTATTTTAATATAATTTTTTATATTAATTTAATATTTATTTAATCCATCTGTATTTATATATTGTATGGTTTGTTGTAAAACTATGTAGTTAATTTCTCGATGGATGTATTAATATTATAAAAAGGATTTTATTCAGATTGTTGCTTTCTTACATATGTTTAAACAGTGTTCCAAAGACATGGATTAGATATTAAAGAATATTCATAAAATATTTGTTTTTATTTAATTTTTTGTATAGTTTATGACATGTAATAATAAAGTACTTATATGATAGAAAATAAAATTGGTTAATGAATTAAAATTTATTTAAAATTGCATTAAATTTTTCCATTTGTACTTTTTATTAAAATTTTAGTATTTTTAGTTTCGTGTATTTGTACAAGATTACAGTACCTAATTATTTTTCAGCAGTATTTAATTATTTGTTGTTTTGAAACTGTGGCTGATTCACTTTACCATAATGAATTTCAACCCCAACACTACGATGATTATAAAATAAAGTGTCCAATAACCACTTATTGTGTTCATAAATATGCCGGCTAATGCGCATTATGATGGCGATGCCATCATCGTCAGAACTTTTCTGTTAAAATCTGTTAACCCTCTATAGGCCGAATTATTTTCTTAACTATAAAAAAATTTATGTAGCGTAAAATCAACAAATATCAACCTATAAATACCGATTAAAAATGAATTCAGCAGTTTCAACAATTTTATTATAACGAATACATTTTGTAACTTTAAAGTAATAAGGGCTTATAACGTTTTCACTTATGTTTAACACAAGGTTTACGGACGTTTCTTATATACCTATCTCTACGGACATGCGTCAATTTGACGCATGAACAAAATCATACATTTTATTTAAAACGCAACTTAAAACCAATAATTATACACTATTAACTTATAAATAATAGAAGAAGAAATAATAACAATTGCACAATATGGTTTCTTTGACTTTTACCTGCAGTCGACTTGCAAAAGCATTTACTTTGACATTTTAGATTAGAGCTGATAACCGTTATCAAGAATGGTATTAATTACTAAGGAGACATTGTATAATAAAACGTATATGTCATTTCGTGGGAAAAAAATAATCTATTTAATAAAATATCGATATATTCATATGTGACTTGGAAGTTACACCGTCCCATAGAGGGTTAAGATTTTATATGTTGCAGATATTTCTCTTACAACATACTGCACTAATACATTTTTTAAATTCTTATAATATTTTATAATAAGGATTAAATATTTATTTTATCGAAAATGAATGATTGAATAAAATTACTAAAAATTAAAAATCTTACGGTACTAAAATTATTTTATTACATTTTTCTTACAGAAATAAAAAATTATAACAACAATAAACTAATTATTTGAACTACAGAAAAGTCTAGACTTTTTACAAAAGTTACCAACGATATAACTTGGCCATGTTGTGAAATAATTAATGCTATACATGTCGGTTTGCTGACAGACGAAGATAAAAATATTTTAATTTTGTGTTTATTTATATATATATATATATATATATATATATATATATATATATATATATATATATATATATATATATATATATATATATATATATATATATATATATATATACACACACACACACACACACACACATGCAGACAGCGAAATGGAACTGAATATACATATAAAAATTGAAAAAAACAAAATAAAAACGAAATATAGAATTGAAATAAGAAAAAAAATTGTGCAACATGTTGTGGGTAGAACTTATACGTACCTTTTTGTATGTTGCGAATACCAACGTTGTACCGTTATATACATTTGCATGCTCTTTGCTGTGAAAGATAAATAAGACGCTATTGTTAAGAAGATGAAAAGTAATAAAGGTACATATATATATATATATATATATATATATGTATTGTGTGTGTGTGTGTGTAAATTGAAAAAGTATATTAGCATTAAAAAAAGAATCTTACCTGCCTAAATGTGATTCAAACTCGTGTAGAGTTCTTACATTTTTTATTATTAAGAATAAATGACACATATATGAAAACACAGTACCATAAAGTTAAATGTATGTACTTTTGTTGCGTTAATAACTTCAGAACTACTATTTTTGCATATTTCTATATGATGCTGTAATATACAGTGAGTTACAAAAGTTTTTAGACGCATGTGTATTTTGAAAAAAAGTAATAAAATGTGTTTTATTGATAAGTTGTATTCAACATCGTTTTTAATATAAAGAGACATAAATGTCGCAAAAAGGAAAGAAAAAACTACAATAAATACATAAATTTAAATAATTTAAAATAACAAATCAAGTTCATAAAAGTCATTGGGCAATATAGTATTAAGAACATAATTACAATGATAAATTTTATTTAAATTACAATAATTTCAATATTAATGTGGTTTCCCTTTGATTCCAGTATTTTGTTTAATCTTCTTGACATTAATTTTACTAAATTATTAACTACTAATTACTTAATTGGGAATAATGGCTCATTCACCTGCTAAAATCTTTTTTAGTGTCTCTTTTGAAGTAATTGTATGTTTTTAATTTTTTTTCAAGAATATTCTAAACGTGGTCAATTAGGTTGAAGTCAAAATAATGGGATGGCGTTTCGATTAGTTTTGGGTAATTATATAATAACCAAAGGACCATACATGATATGTGATTTGAATCATTGCTCTGGTAATATTAAAAAGGTTTGGTTAAACCTAATTTCTCCGCACTTTACTTTAAGGAGATTGATCATAGTCTTACGGGGTCGCGGGGTAAGGGGTAGTGGTCTACACTTTTGTATGGGCAAAGTGATGATTGCCAACTGCAAATAAATAATTCTATGTTAACACTAAACCTACCGATACTTCATGTATACCTATTCCTACCACAGCGGTATTTCTCTAAAATGTTATATATATTACTATTATGTTGTCAAGTATCTCCCTTCCGCTTTTTTGCTCTTTATTCAATGCTTTATAAAAAGTGTTACAGTGATCGGATTTAGTTCAAATATGCGCCGTTTTGTTCGATAATCTGGTTCCATCTAGACGGCAACTTCATAATACCCCTCTTGTAGAACCCTCCCTCCTTATTTGCGAAGAACTCGGACAGCCACTTTTCACAAGCCTCTTTTGAGGCCAACTTTACACCACCAAGGGCGTTCGCCATGGATGGGAACAGGTGGTAATCACTTGGCGCTATGTCCGGGCTATATGGTGGATGCGATAAAACCTCCCATCCGAGCTCCCGTAGCTTCTGACGAGTCACCAAAGATGTGTGTGGCCTGGCGTTGTCCTGGTGGAACACTACACCCTTCCTCTTGACCAATTCTGGACGCTTCTGGTCGATCGCCTGCTTCAAGCGGTCCAGTTGTTCGCAGTAGATGGTAGAATTAAGCGTCTGGCCATATGGGAGCAGCTCATAGTGGATGATTCCTTTGCAATCCCACCAAACGCACAGCAAAACCTTCCTGGCCGTCAATCCCGGCTTGGCCACCGTTTGGGACGATTCACCGGCCTTCGACCACGACCGTTTTCGCTTAATATTGTCGTATGTGATCCATTTTTCGTCGCCAGTCACCATCCGCTTCAAAAATGGGTCGAGTTCGTTCCGTTTCAGCAGCATATCGCAGACGTTGATTCGGTCCAGAAGGTTTTTTTGCGTCAAATCATGCGGGACCCAAACATCAAGCTTTTTTTTGTATCCAGCCTTCTGCAGATGGTTTAAAATGGTTTGGTGACTAACTGCCATCTCCTGGGCGATGTCACGAGATGTCACATGCCGGTCTAACTCGATGATTTCCATGATTTGATCGGTATTCGTCGTAACAGGTCTTCCGCCGGCTGGCTTATCCATGGTGTCGTTTTCACCGGCTCTGAATCGTCGAAACCATTCCTCCGCGGTTCGAAGTAATAGAGTACCATCCCCCAAAACACTATTAATCTCACGGAACGTTTCTCTAGCGGATTTGCCTTTAACGAAGGAAAACTTCAAAATAGCGCGAACTTCGGCATTAGTGAACTCCATGTTTACACGTCTATAACTTTTGAACGCAGTATCCAAACTAATCATGCATAGCGTCGTTTTGTAGGTTATGTAAAGACCTTTCAAATGATGTATAGTGTTGCCCGATACGAGCTCTGTAACGCTTTGTACATAGCCGCGAAATTCAAAAGACAAAAAGGCGGAAGGGAGATATTTGACAACCTATTATGTATAGCGAAAAATATATCATTTAGCACAATTTGGTACATGAATAAAACAATTTTTTTCAAATAACGATTCAAAATTGTTTATTTATTTATTTATAAAACCTATTTGGCACCTTTTTCGCATTTGCACACGAGAATCCGAACTTGAATTTGTTGACGTTTTCTGTATAATTTCTTTTTCTTCATGTTGCTCATGTTGAAAATCTTCGGCAAGTTCTTCAACTAATGGGAATAAAAATTGTTGTCTAGAAATTTTTTCGCCGGTTGTTTCTCTATATAAAACCCACGAGTTCATTTCAGCCAGGTCAAGAATATTGAAGAAAATCTGCGCAGGCCATCTTTGCGATTTTGATTTCAAGAAGTATTTTCTTGCCATTTGATCCGTCATATCTACACCGTATTTAGTATTATTGTAGAATCTGATCGTTTCAGGTATACGCTTACCGTTTTTTTCGATGCTTATAGATTTATGCTTTGAGCTTAGTAGAAGCACTTTTTTGTTTGGCTAACGAATTCCCCAAGCGGAGATGAAGCTCCTCTGTTTTCATCCTTTCCCAAATATGGAAATCCATTTATAATGTATTTGGTGCTGACGTCAGATGCTAGCCAGAATTTGATACCAAACTTATCCGGTTTGTTCGCCATATATTGCGTAAACCTACACCTCTCTTTGGTTGGGAAAAGCTGTTCATCGATAGTTACATGTTCCCCAGGCTTGTAACAATTTTGGCTATTCTCGATGAATTTGTACCATACTTCAAAGATTAAATCCAATTTATCTGTTTGTAAACGCTGACTTCGTTGACTTTTTTATCGCTCTCTTGGAGTAGAGTGAAATTCGCTATTCATTCGTCAGCCAACAATAAATATAACGCAATACAGCAAAATATATGATGGAATAGCAAAAATGTCTAATGCAATGGTTTTGTATCACAACCACACATACAAATCTTCATGATATCATATGAATCTTTGTACGGGTCAAATGACCCGTTGCGGTAGTTAAGGAAGATTACATATATTTCTCGGTAAAAAAAATAACAAGAGAGGAGTAAATATTGAAAAATGCATTGTATGTAAATTATATTAAAAGTCATAAAGTCAACTAGCGATGTGATAACGCTTTATGTGAGAAATTTTGAAAAAAAGTTTAAAAAGGGTCATTTGACCCGTTGTGGTAGGTTTAGTGTTAATAAAAGTACATCAATAATTAATTAAAATGTAAAGAAAAAACGTATTTTTTATCGATTTTCACTTAATTCCGAAAATTATCCAGAAATTTATTCATTTATACTAAAAATTCATTTTTCAAACCCCGTATACCACATGACGAAATCTGGCAACATTATGTATAGTATGCATGTTACATCAACACGACTCACAGGCGCATCGTATGTGCCACGTGCCTACAGTGTTGCCGTGATTTTAAGTTCATACTGGCTGTAACTTTAAAATCATTCATTTACAATTCTTTTTCAACTAAAAACTTGCCAACGGCGTTGTGAAGATTTGTTTTACTCGAGTGATAATACTATTAAAAATATAAGCTTTACAATAAAATATCTTTTAAAAATTCTTAGCATTTTTTAGTGGAGTTTCAATGACTTAAGTTTCAATTTATACCACACCGCCATAAGAGCCCATGTTATAAAACGCAATTTTCATGTTTTAATTTTTCTAAAACAGGATAGAGTAAAATTTCAAAAAAATTCCTAAAGAATTTGATCATTATTATGATCATTATATTCAAATTTTAGTCTAATCTTATCATTTTTTTAACAGACCAACCTCCTTAAATGGTTTTTGAAAATAATTAAATATACGTGATTCATTATCTCATCAATAATAACCGAATCTTGCAATGTCTCCTACAGTTTTGTTTTCTAGCATACAATTATTTCAAAAGGGACAATGAAGACGAGTTTAGCAAATAAATGGGCCACTATTCCCATCCAAGTAATTATTAACTCTGTAAAATTAATGTCAAGAATATTAAATAAAGTTCTAGTATTAAATGAAAACTCCACTAAATATTGCAGTTAATTGAAATAAAATTTATCATTTTAATTGCATATTTTTAGTTCTATATTATTCCATGATTATTGTGAACTCGATTTATTACTTTAAATTGCTTGAGTTTATTTTTTATTATTATAGCAATTAATGTTAAGAAATTATTTTTTATTTTTGCAACATTTATGTGCAATTATATTACAAAAGACTTTGAATATAAGTTATAATGTTGTTAAATAAGTTATAATATTGTTCGATAAGTTAGACCAGTGGTCGGTAACCTATGACCCGCGGGTCACCGAGTGACCCATTTGATAATTTCAAGTGACCCACTTTAGTTCCGAAAATAAAGTACTACTTCAAAATTTTTACTTCAAAATTGATATTATTTGAAACTGACATAAAAACTAAAAAATTTCATTTCTTTCCCTTGTTAAAAAGGAAACATGAAAAAGGAAATATCGATGAAAGCAATCTAAATATGTTCGAAAGTTGGATTTTCGTCATTAAAAGTGAATATGAAAGTAGGTTTCAAAGTTTTAAGAAGCATGGAGAAATGTTTACATTTATAATAAAGCCCGAGGAAATAGAAGAAAATGTTTTAAATTTGCAATATTTTCAATATCTAAAAATTGACAATTTTAGTTTAGAAATGATTGATTTTAAAAGTTCAACGTTATGGACGGATAAATTCAAGAAATTGCGGAAAGATTTGGAAAAAACAGAAGATAATCATCTTCTCATGATATCAACATGTTGGGCATCACTTCCTACGAAGTTTTCATCTTTGAAAAAAATTGGCTTTGCCATTTTATTCACATTCGGTTCAACTTATAGATGTGAGCAAATATTTCCACAAATGAAATTTATATTAAGCAAGAACAGGAACAGGTTAACTACCGAAAATTCAGATGCTTGTATTCATCTTAAAACGACTAACTATAAACCAGACTTGACTAAATTGACGTCACAAGTTCAACATTAGGAGAGCCATTGATATCGAAGAGAACGTTTATAAATAAAGTTCATTCAACTATGTAATTATTTTCTTAATAAAATATATCTTATTATTTACTAAAAGACTGTTTTAATACGAAAATATCTCTGACCCAAACGTCTCTTTAATACTCACATTTTGGTTGATTTTGACCCGCGGCCAAAAAAGGTTGCCGACCACTGAGTTAGACAATATTGTTAAATGTATACATTTAATTATCTAAATTGACTAAAATGTTTAACAGTAATTTATTTGCTGTTGCAAATTAGTAAAGTAAATAAATACTTCTCCACAATCATTAACACTTTGACGTCCGGTGACACCACTGTGGTGCCATCGGCAAGCCGTTTGTTAAATGCCGGTGACAACACATCGGTGCCATATATACGAGCCGACGTTTATTTCCCTGTGACATCACATTGGTGTTATGCAAATCGACAATTTACACTGACATGCAAAAGTATTCGCCATATGGGTAACATAAGCAATTTATTGATATCATTTGTTTTTTTTTGTATTTTTTTCTAATGAATATTATATTTATTATCAATTAATTTTTTTCCATTTAACGATTTTATTGAATTATATCAATAAATTGCTTATGTTACCCATATGGCGTATACCTTTGTGCGTCAGTGTATATTAGAATTAAACTGAAATATATTTTAATGCCTTTTTTTCAATAATCTCTTTAAATCACATTTATTTACATGTATTTTTTCATATACGAGAGTAGTCCCATAAGTACCCAGCCTGACTTAGAGATGGCGGTAGTTGTTTGAAAAATATCACTGTATTAGAAAGTACACATCTATAAAGCATATGTTTCAAGTTTGAGGACCCCACGTTGTTTAGTATTTGTTTGGCAGCCATCAATAGTGAACGTTTTCAGTGAATTTGTGAAAATGGAGAAAATTGGTCATCTTTACGTGATACAATACTTTCATTTGAAAGGCCTCAGCCCAACCAATATAAAAGCTGAACTGGATTCTACTCTGGGTGAGTCTGTTGCTTCGTTTACAACAGTGAAATATTGGGTAGTAGAGTTTAAAGGAGGCCGTACGAGCTGCCAAGACGAGCATCGCAGTGGTCGACCAAATGAGGTGACGACTCCAGAAATGGCGAAGAAAATCCACAAAGCGGTACTGGATGATCGTCGGCTGAAAGTGCGCGAGATAACAGACATAGTAGGCATTACAACAAGTGTGGTACATCGCATATTATCTGAAAATTTGGACATGAGAAAACTGTGTGCAAAATGGGTGCCGCGTTTGCTCACACTCGAGAAAAACAGTGTCGTGAAGATGTTTCAATTGAGTGTTTAGCGAAGTTTCACAGCAACAAAGCAGAATTTTTGCGCCGTTTCATAACCATGGATGAAACAAAGGTCCTTCACTTCACACCCGAGACAAAAGAACAATCAAAACAATGGACTGAAAAGGGAGAACCGGCTCCAAAGAAGGCGAAGACCGTTTCATCTGCAGGCAAGGTTATGGCGTCGGTTTTTTGGGATGCGCGTGGGATAATTTTCATTGATTATCTTGAAAAAGGAAAAACTATCAACGGCGAGTATTATGCGAACTTATTGCAACGTTTGAGCGAAGAAATCAAGCAAAAACGGCCGCATTTGGCTAAGAAGAAAGTGTTATTTCATCAAGACAATGCACCAGCTCACAAATCCGTTATTGCAATGGCTAAAATTAATGAATTAAAGTTTGAATTGCTACCCCATGCACCCTATTCGCCAGATTTAGCCCCCTCGGATTATTTTCTGTTCCCAAACTTGGAAAAATGGCTCAGTGGTCAAAGATTTCCCAACGATGAAGAAGTGATGTCGGCAGTTAATGGGTATTTTGAGGAGCAAGACAGTTCTTATTATAAAAAGGGTATCGAACTTATTGAACATCGCGGGGAAAAGTGTATAGAGCTGAAAGGAGATTATGTTGAAAAATAAATATATTTTTTTCCAAAATTTTTGTGTTTTCTTTGTTGGATCGGGTACTTTTGGGACCACCCTCGTAAAACAGTTGAATTAACTTTGTTGTAATGATTTTTGTGCTTTACTTTTGTACATTTTAATTTCATTATGAATGACTCGCAAAAGGTTCCGGCGACAGATGTTATATTCTAATATAGAAAAGAAAATTTGTATGAAACATGCAGACGTCAAAGTGTTAAAGTGTAAAAATGACTTGTTTCAAATAAGCAAAATTTAATTAACCACTTGAAGGACGAATGAAGTTAAATTAATACAATTATAAGAAAACTAGTGAATACTGTGGCAAATAAATAGCATTGCTTTATTAATTCAAACATTTATTCAAGTATGTTTTAAAAGAATAATCATTTGTATTGACTAAAAAAATTATCTGAAGACTTGTTTGTCTTTCAAGATTTATTTGATATTTCAAAAAAAAATATTTATTTGTACATTTTTATTCAATACTTCAAAATGTAGATAATTATAAAATTGGGTTTTTATTTATACAATATATTTATTACAGTTAACTAAAAATGTTAACTATAATCATACGAATAATCTATAACTGTTTGTGTGTATGAGATCTCGAATTTAGTTCCTTATCAGGTCAAATATTTATAAATAAACTTTATTCGAAAAATAAAGTATTCCAGTTTGCATTGATATAATTTATTATGAATATCAAAACACTTTTTATATACTTTTTTTGAAATGAATATACATATACGTTAACGAAACCTCAATATCATTAATTAATTAATACTGAATATTAATTAATAATGTTCATTTAAATTGTAAAATCGACCGTTAATGTAAAATGTAGCCATGTACTTTTATATGTACTATTATTTTTAAAAAATAAATTTTTAATGATTTTGTAATTTAATTAGTCAATATATTAACTTATAAATTAATTGATATCGTTTTATCAAAAGAATAATGTGAGTAAGTAGAAGTACTCTTATATGTATATAATCTATTCATTATTAATTTTTGATGAAATATAATTTGTTATGTAGTTTTTTTAAAAAAAATCTGTTCACACAATTTCATAATACTGTTATAATTTTTATTTTATGAAATGAAATCAAAAATGGTTTCATCTTTTCGGTACATAGTTTTATTAATTAAATATAATGAAATAAAATATAAAGTATTTACTCAAAATAGTCATTTCTTTTCACCTAAGTTTTAAGATGATTTGACAATTTGTCTATAGCAGCAAGTACCTCATTTATTAAAAATTAGATCACCACACCGACGAGATACATTTTTAAACATTCAATAAGTTAATAATTAAGTGTTTTTAAATACATCATACTCTCTAAAAACAGGCCACAATCCTAAATCCAATAAAAGCTTCCAACCAGTTTTCTGATCTGAAAAAATCAGTCTTCTAATCTAAAAAAATATTTTCATTTCATTTTTATGTACATTTTGGTTTGTGAAACAATACAAAACTTTATTGAAATGTTCAAACTGAATTCTTCATTGGAGTTTTTCTTCGGATTCAAGGCCATTACAAATTTTTTTAAAAACCTATTATTGATACACTGAAGTTAATATTTTGATATATTTTTCGCAATAATGAATATGTATGACCTTGTCGTAACTCTTCGTGAATCTTCGCTAAACCAATATGAATACGGAATGATTGTCAAACTTTGGCACTTGTTATTCCCGACAATAAAGATTTTTTCATCTGTAAATATTTTTTTCTGTTTTTTATTTGCATATCAAACTCACAATTATTGATTTATCCCTTCTTTTATTTTCTTTAAATTAGTGATGAGTAATTGTCTGGTGTCTTTTATAATCACCAAATTAAAATCTTGTTTTATGATGCGGGATATATATATGTGTGTATATATATATATATATATATATATATATATATATATATATATATATATATATTATATATTATAATCTATATGTATTTTCATTTTTCGTGGCACAATTTTTTATTTTCGAAATGGATTTCATTCGATTTAAATCGTAATTGATTATGCGGCACATGATTTTCCACATTTTTGTCTGTGTCGTACTTCACTGATTTCTCCTTGAATAAATCTCACAGTTCGATAAACAAATATTCGACTAATACTAATGAAAGCAAAGTATTGAAAATAGCATTTTTTATACTACATTTGTGAAGCGCAATTATAGCAATATGATTTTATTTATTACCCCAGTTTATATTTAAATCTTGTTCAATTTTTAAACAGATTTAATACGCATAAATTATTAACTTCAAGTGTGAAGGAATATTCTGTAATATTTAGAGAATATGTCAAAGATTCATTAACAATAAATGCGATCAAAGTTTTAATAATATTTATAAAACTGTTGGGTCTATTTCGCAAATGTAAGTGATAAATATTAATATTTATTTTTACTTTTATATTTGAAAAATTCTTAAATAAGTCTAGAAATGTTTGAAAGACCAAAATTATTATGCAAAGACTTACGAGGGTTGTCCCATAAGTACCCGGCCTGACCTAGAGATGGCGGTAGTTGTTTGAAAAATATCACTGTATTAGAAAGTACACAATCTATAAGCATATGTTTCAAGTTTGAGGACGCCACGTTGTTTAGTATTTGTTTGGCAGTCATCAATAGTGAACGTTTTCAGTGAATTTGTGAAAATGGAGAAAATTGGTCATCGTTACGTGATACAATACTTTTATTTGAAAGGCCTCAGCCCAATCAATATAAAAGCTGAACTGGATTCTACTCTGGGTGAGTCTGCTCCTTCGTTTACAACAGTGAAATATTGGATAGCAGAGTTTAAACGAGGCCGTACGAGCTGCCAAGACGAGCATCGCAGTGGTCGACCAAATGAGGTGACGACTCCAGAAATGGCGAAGAAAATCCACAAAGCGGTACTGGATGATCGTCGACTGAAAGTGCGCGAGCTAGCAGACATAGTAGGCATTTCAAAAAGTGCGGTACATCGCATATTATCTGAAAATTTGGACATGAGAAAGCTGTGTGCAAGATGGATGGGTACCGCGTTTGCTCAAACTCGAACAAAAACAGTGTCGTGAAGATGTTTCAATTGAGTGTTTAGCGAAGTTTCATAGCAACAAAGCAGAATTTTTGCGCCGTTTCATAACCATGGATAAAACATGGGTCCATTACTTCACACCCGAAACAAAAGAACAATCAAAACAATGGACTGAAAAGGGAGAACCGGCTCCAAAGAAGGCGAAGACCGTTTCATCTGCAGGCAAGGTCATGGCGTCGGTTTTTTTGGGATGCGCGTGGTATAATTTTCATTGACTATCTTGAAAAAGGAAAAACTATCAACGGCGAGTATTATGCGAACTTATTGCAACGTTTGAGCGAAGAAATTAAGCAAAAACGGCCGCATTTGGCTAAGAAGAAAGTGTTGTTTCATCAAGACAATGCACCGGCTCACAAATCCGTTATTGCAATGGCCAAAATTAATGAATTAAAGTTTGAATTGCTACCTCATGCACCCTCTTCGTCAGATTTAGCCCCCTCGGATTATTTTCTGTTCCCAAACTTGAAAAAATGGCTCAGTGGTTAAAGATTTCCCAACGAGGAACAAGTGATGTCGGCAGTTAATGGGTATTTTGAGGAGCAAGACAGTTCTTATTATAAAAAGGTATCAAACTTATTGAACATCGCTGGGAAAAGTGTATAGAGCTGAAAGGAGATTATGTTGAAAAATAAATATATTTTTTTCCAAAATTTTTGTTTTCTTTGTTGGGTCGGGTACTTCTAGGACCACCTCGTAAATATCGTATATATAATTAAAA
The DNA here is from genome assembly GCA_029203775.1 of Neoneuromus ignobilis. Taxonomy (NCBI): domain Eukaryota; kingdom Metazoa; phylum Arthropoda; class Insecta; order Megaloptera; family Corydalidae; genus Neoneuromus; species Neoneuromus ignobilis. The sequence goes on from CP092093.1 coordinate 21,576,101, forward strand.
CTATAAATTCATTCTAATGAAATGAAATTGTAATTTATTTTAAAATTTTATGTAAAATTATACGTGAACTAAAAATTTTATATAGTATTTTTGATACACGATTGTATAATAAATAGGTTATGAAGAAAATTTTCGAACCAAATGAACAGAATTTTCAAATATTCTAATATTTGAAATTTTTAATTAATTTGTTTAGTATAATGTTTTTTTTTAAAAAAATAATTACTATACTTAAATGTCTTGTCTCTTGGTAGACAAATAAATAATTCAAATTGTTATGTATTGTAAATATTATTAATAAATATAATTATTTTAATTGTGTGGCATAAAAATAGTACTGTTTTAAATATTTTGTTTATTTTCAAATTGTTGAAAAATAATAATAAAAAAAATATTAGTACTGACAACATTGCATGAAAAACTCACAAAGTAATGAATAATTATGATTAATAAAAAAAGAAAATATTTTTATCAATATTAAACCGTATTGGCAAGTCACTCGTTAAAAATTCAATAAGTTAGATTACGAAATTCTAACATGATCAAGGTTTCCTCTAACGTATTTTTATTTTTCAAGAATTATGATATTTTTTTTGCCACATAAAAATATACAAGAAATGATACTGCAAGGTAAATTTAAACATTTTTTTTTTAAAAAAAAACAAAAATATATTTTTTTTATAATGTAATACTTGAACAAATCGTATAAACTTTTTCAATAATCATTTTATTCTATTTCAAAGTAAAAGAAAATTTTGTGACTATCAATAAAAAAAGTATAATAATATATTATACCTTTTTACTAAACACAGTAATAGTTCACATTATTGTTCTTTGTTTTTAATAGTCCTAAAAAATAAAATTGTTTTGAAAAACATATGTGTGTATTTGAATGGTCATTAATTTTGTTAAATCTTTTGTATTTTAGTCGAAAATATATTTCAGAACAGAAGTTAAATTGTGGAAAAAGTAAAACGTTTAATTTTTCATTGCATATTTTTTATTTTCATTTGTTTGAATATATTCTTATCTTTATATATATATATATATATATATATATATATATATATATATATATATATATGTGTGTGTGTGTGTGTGTGTGTGTGTGTGTGTGTGTATGTGTGTGTGTGTGTGTGTCAAATAATATGATTTTGTTTTTTTAGAGGTATTCTATTAGTTGCCTTGCATGAATAACTGCCTACGTATAACGGTCCATTTCTGCTAAATCAATTATAGATGTTATAATTGATCACACGTCATGTATGTAAATATATTTCATATTATATATATATATATATATATATATATATATATATATCCTTGTGTGTGTAACATAATTTGCATATTGATGTACTGAAAAGACCCGTTTTTTGTCCTCGTAAATCAGTTAAAAATATTGTATAAACCACATGATAATAAGAATATATTTTATAATTTTTTTTTTTTTAATTCAAGATCTCTGATATTTTTTAATAATACACCTGGGTCTGTTTTTATGCTGTAGATACGTTCCGTAGAAAACTGCATTAAAAAAATTCGCACGAAAAAAAAGACTTAACTTACATTGAAAAATTAGGGATATGCTCCGTAATTTTCGAAAACCGCGCATAAAATAAAAACTAAAAAGTGAAATTACTCTAAAATTCGCATAAAAAATCAGGAAATAAAGAATGCTAAAAAAAATTTCAAATATCAACAGAAAATTGATACAAAGCCAAGCTTTTTTACTTTATTTTTTAATCAACTATTTAATTTTATTCAAAGCAATATGTACATATATGTAATTTATTTTAGAATTTTCATACATATTTTAATCAGCATCGCAATAATAGCTGCACTGTTTAGAATAAAAACAATAAAATAATAAAAAAACTAAATAGCTGCACTGTTTTCAATACATGTAGGTCAAGCCTTTTTCCAACAGGCATTTAAAGTGTGAGGTTTTATTTTAGTAATAGCAAAAACAATATGATTTATAAAGTCAAAAATAGAAATTTTTTTCCAAGCGTCAGTTACTGTTATTGACTTATTTTCTAGTTTATCCAATAGAAATTGAAAAGTGCGTTTAACGTAATATTGTTAAAAGTTGCAATTATGCCTTGATCTAATAGCTGAATAATGCTTGTTGTATTGGATGGAAAAAACATCATGTTTACATTTGGATGTTTTAAACATGGATGACCTGGTGCGTTGCCAACAAAAAATTTGGCAGCTTCTTCATCTTCCGATGGAATCGCTCCTGTAATCTTCACGTTATGCAGTGCATTCCTTTTTAAAACCCCGGTTAACCACCCTTTGTTAGCCGAAAATTCCTTATCAATTTGAGAAGCGGAAGTAAATGGCTCTGATTCCTTCATTTAATCATAAAACTGAAGAGCTTTTCGTTGAATTAAATAACCGCTTAAAGAAATTCTTAAAAAAAATCGTATAAAAATACTAAGAAGAAATATGAATTGCATAACTTCAAAATAGTATTAAAAAAATTGCATAAAAAGATATTAAAAAAAATATGAATTGCATAACTTCAAAATCACATTAAAATAATTCGCACAAAAACAGATCCAGCTGTATATAATATTTTTAATAAATGCACTCGAACATTTTAATAATTGTCATAATATATGTGTGTATTATATTGGTTTTTGTTTCTCATCATTTATATATTTTTTATTATTTTTGATCATCTTATGAAATGTTTCTCTGTGCCATCTTAAAGAATTTTCAAAGTTTCGATGCCAAAAACTGAACTAAGCACTTATTAATATTACTAATGTTAATTTTTTCAGTGAAAGTAGTATTGGAGGAAGTAAAACAAATATTAGTTCGATGATGCAATATCAAGTGAGTAAGGTGGATGATTAATATCGTTCAAATCGAAGTCCTTTAATTTTCACTACCTGTTAATTGTAACATGTGGCTGTACATAATCTTAATGAAATGTAATTTCGGCCAGAAAGAGACGTTTTTCTTAAATTGCTACTTTTACATAATGTCATTGAGCGCGTTTACAGCATTGCAAATAGCTTGGGCCTCATTCATTCCAAGAAATTCTTAAAAAATATTTTTACCGTCTCTCCAAGTGTGAAATATTACTTTCATGTATTATTCTGCTTCCTGTCATAAAGCAATAACTATTTCTGTGTAAAATATTTCAGTACTTATGTATCCGGCAATTTGTTAGATATTGTGAACCTAAGAAACTTCTTTTCTTAGTACATTATGAAGCAGTAAGTTACAAAAGAAGTGATAACTAATAAGCTCTAGTTTATTGAAAAATATATCAAAGTATTGCATAGAGATGCAAAATCAGTGGATGCAGTAAAATTATGTAAAAAATATATCTCATCGAATTGAAATTTTTACGAAAGCGAAATAAATTATTATAAAATATTAATATTGCAACTTTTGGGTATTTTTTATTGATTTGTTGTTTTGGAACTGTGGCTGATTCATTTTACGCAAATAATTTTAACCCCAACACCACAAAAATTTAAAGTGTTCAATAATCACTTATTGTTCACTTATTATTTATAATTATATAATCTGTAATTATATCGGCTGATGCATTTCGATGGCGACGCCATCATCGTCAGAGCCTTTCTGTTAAAATCTAAACTAACTTTTTTATATATACCTTTACTAATTTATGTTTTTTGTGTCGATGATGGCGTTGCCATCGAAATGCATCAGCCGGTATAATTGCAGATTATATAATTATAAATAATAAGTGATTATTGAACACTTTAAATTTTTGCGGTGTTGGGGTTAAAATTCATTTGTGTAAATTTTTTATTGATTTTTCATTTTTTCTTTTAATTGTTTAAGTAGTGTAAAAATAATATTATATTATGTCTCAAAATGTATAATATCCAGAAAATTAATTTACGGCTTTTCTTTATCTAAATCGTTAATTTTGAGAAAAAATGTAGGTGTTCATAATAATTTGACTAACTACCTGTATATGCTATCTGCAGATGTGTCAAATTGAGTTTGGATATTTTAACATATACAGTGGGTCAATAAAAAAGTACTCGAATACTCATTAACTTATTCTTTCAAGAGAGATTAAATAATACTACTGTAATACCTTTTATTTGGAAAAAATAAATTTTATTACTTTTATATTTATTAATAATATTAAAATAACAAGATTTTTAAAAATAAAAATTATAATATTATTACAGTGTGGAAAGTAAAAAACGGATATGTTTGTGTTCAAAAAAGAACTCGGGACACTCAAAATTTAATGATATATATTTAATTATTTTATGCTATTTAATATTTTGTGCTATTTAGTATTCCTTTGATGTTTTTAATTGTTGTCAATCTTCTAACCATTGATTCTACAAATTTTTTGCATATAGCAGGATCGATTTTGATCCATTCATCCTTTAAAATCAATTCTAAATCATTTTTGTTTGCAACCTGATATTTTTTTAATTGGTTTTCCAAATGAGCCCATAGATGTTCAATCACAATGTCCTTGACCAGCAGCAGACATACAACTCCAAATCATAACCGACCCACCTCCGTGATTCACAGTGGAGCGTGAGTTTTTTTTCCTTTAACTCTTATGCTAGATTTTCACCAATCGTGATATTGACCATTTAATCGGAATATATTAAATTTGTTTTCATCAGATAATAAAACGTTACTCCAGAATGAAAAATCTTTATATTTATAAATGTTTGTGAATTCTAACCCTTTTCGTCTGTTCACCTTTCTCATAAACGGCTTTCTATGAGGCACTATTCCGTAAAAACTGTCTCTTCGCAAGACCAACCTAAATGTTTTAAGATACACACATTTATTTAAATGTTGCGAGACTTCGTTTGCTAACTTTAGAGCACTCAACATTTTTTTTTAATTTGGTGTACGATTCACCGCTCGTCTGACTTGGTAAATACCTTAGGTCTATTAGATTTTCATTTATTTACCACGGATTTTGTCACTTTAAAATGTTTTATAACATCAATAACTGTCGAATGAGACCTATATATAATTTTTCCAATATCACAGTACGAGTTTCCCTCATTATGATATTTTATAATCAGTTCTCTCACTTCTAAAGAAGTTTGTCCACATTATCTTCCCATTTTCACCTATTAATACGGAATTTTTCACCTACTGCAACAAATTTGACAGATGGATAAAACAAATAAACAAAAGACGAGAATTTCCTTTTTTAAACCTAAAAGAAATGACAATTTTACCAACTATCTAAGTTCTTTTTTGATCACAATTTTAATCTTGTCTTACTTTTTGTATCACAATATTATTAAAAAATAATAATTTCGTTTTTAACATATTTTTTTATAAAGGATTAATATTTCTTGAATTGTATCTTTTTCTTTTTAAAATTCAGTTCAGCATTATTTAATCTCTGTTGAAAGAATAAGTTAATAAGTGTCCAAGTTCTTTATTGACTCACTAAATGTTACTGTGACTTACTGTACATATTATTCATGTCAACATCATAGAATTTTACAAAGGTGTTTAGTAATCACTTATTATTTAACACAAATTATTATCCCTCTAATACCTCATGGTATTATAAAAGAATTCATAACTACTTTTATTATCATTCGTATCACTCTATTTGCTTATAAGCTAATATGCATGTCGATTGTCATAAAGCACTGTTTTATAATACATATTTGTAAGATTTTATAATACAGTATTTTTATTAAAGTGAATTTGCCATAGATTAAGATAAATAGTCTTTTTGTTTATTTTATTCGCAGTTCGTTGTTAAATATTTGCATTACGAAATTCAAATAGTTCTTCATGCTTTTATGTTTAGTTTTTTAAATTATTAAAAAAATAATTTTTCAATATTGTCATTTTATGACGTTGGTCATTATTTAACCCCTACCCCCACCCCCTAACGCGTTCATCCTTCCCTCTGTCACTATCTCGATTGCTATTTCTACCTCTATCTTTCTGTCTCTAACTCTCTCTGTATATATACGTGTGCGTACTAGTGTGTGAAATGTATTATTTCACTAATATAGTTAAAATTAAATTTAAAAATCCTTGAAACCTGCTTGAAAAGTTATGGGAATATTTAGAATCATGCATTTAATCGTTCAAACGGGAAACAAGATTCGTTTCTTGTACTTTATTTAGTGAAGTAAATGGTGTACTGACATTATTGTTATTTAACCCTCATTTTTCCCCTAAACGAAGATTTTTTTATACCTAACATTGAACCGTAACCAGCTGTGACCCTCTGTAACCGACTGTTATCCTACTGTGGAGGGGATAGTAATTTACAGTTTGACAAAACGGTGTTTTATACAGTAACTGAAAAATATTCAGACGTCTCATATTTTACAATAATATCTATGTAATTTTTCTAATAATAAATTTTACGGAATTTATTCATTTATTATAA
>CP092093.1:21585000-21607500 GCA_029203775.1 Neoneuromus ignobilis
TCTATAAATTGAAATTTTAGTAATTTTTGCAGCTGTAGTACGATAACAATATAATGTTTGTATAGTATATCTACAGGAATTAAAATATTATTTATCCAGTTCAAATTTTTTGAACAAATTAACTATTTATTATTATAGTAATAAATGTATTTTGAGTTCGTTTTTTGTCATTGTAGTTTTGTTTTATTCATAAATATTAAAATGAAACGCTAGACCACGATTGAAGAATGAATATCAGTTATTTCGAAAATAGATGAAAGTAGCCGAAATAGTGAATAAGAGTGTTTAACAGTTCTTCGTGTTATGGAATAATATAAACTCTAATACCGCGTTAGGAGTAAAGACAGACTAGTACTCAATATAATTTTTACAGGCATGGAAGAACGGTGGATACATGTCATATAAAAATTAATTCTAAATTAAGTACTTCAAAGTTGGTTTTGAAAATTAATAAGTATTAATGCAAGATATCCTATCCAGAAACTTTAGAAAGAACTTTGAGGAAAACAAACGGTTGAGTAACCCGGGTGAAGTTTTTCATTAATAAAACAATAAACATTTTAAAATCGAATTTGTATCGGAGTACTAAAATAAATACATGATTTTTTGAAAAAAATCGTATTTGCAGATGAAATACAGTGAGTCAAAGTGAAACTCATACAGAGGTATGTTTCCAATAATTTTACACATATATATTAATATAATAACAATTTTCTTTATTTTTTTTTTTTGCTTAATTTCTATATTAAGGTTATTTTTAGTCTATTTGAAAATTTCAATCGTAAATTAATACTTTTACTCCAGAAAAAGTAACAATTTCTGAAAAATGAACAAAAAATACATCAAAATGAAACTCATACAACTAACAAATTATTTATTCAATTAAAATTTACAATCGATTGAATTATTTTAGTACTTAGTAGAGTCTTTATTAATTTTTATAGTCTTTAAACGATTCGGGATGGATTTAACTAATTTTTCACAATAATCTAGATCAGTGTTTCCCAACCTTTTTTAGGCCATGCCCCACCTTAACATTTCTAAAATTTTTATGCCCCCCCATACATAATTTTTAACCTTTAAAAATTGTTTTGTTCCCTTAAGAAATATAAATGATAAGTTTTAGGAAGAAATCACTATGAAATTGTTATCAAAACATCGTAAGTAAAATTTTAAAACATATAATGAAAAACTGAAATTCAAAATAATTTTAATATTGATTTTTCTATATTCATTTAGTGTGATCCTTGCGCTTGATGCTTGCTGCACAGAGATTTTATATTAGGTTCCAATTTACTTAGCTTTAATCTCAAGTCTCCACGTTGTGTTATATCAAGTCGATTTCTTTTTTTTATCAGTAAATCATTTACAGCACTAAATCCACATTCAGCTAAATATGAAGATGGAAACGGTAGTAAAAGTTTTCTTGCACATTTGGTTGCATTTGGGTATTTAATTTCAGTTTCTTCACAAAGCTATGCCATCGCTCCTTTTATATTAAATAAAGTTTTTACTGATTCATCATTTTGCAATTTTGCGAGTTCTTCTTGATACTGCATATTTGATATATCAGACAAATCCACTAATATTGGCTGCTTCATCCATGTTGGGAAATCAATTTGTTTTAAATCAGAAAATCTTTCTTTTAAATCAGCGGATAGAATATTCAAATGATTGACAATAACAAGTACAGCGGTATCAGTTACTTCACATTTTTGGAGCCAATGAAACTGTTCAAAGTTTTTGTTGTTAATATGTTTCTGATATAACTCTATATTGGTAATGAAACCAAATACCTTTGCTTTTGCATCGACAAGTGTTTTATTTGGTCCTTGAAGTTGCTTATTTAATATATTTAGTTTTTCAAAGATATCGGCTAAATAACTTACAAATGCTTTACCATCGATTGTTAACAGATACTTCATTTCAGGTTTGTCGCTTAAAAAATCACTAAGAGTATCAAACAGTTTCATAAGTCTTTTCAAGCAGTTTCCTTTGGATAGCCATCTTACTTCAGTATGAAGTAAAAGTCTCACATGGTCTTCATTTTGTTCTTCACAAAATAACTTGAAAAGACGCTCACATTTGGCACTAGCTTTAATAGCATTAACACACTTTATTACTGCATGTAGTACTTCATTTAGAACAGGCGAGATATTTTTAGCTACCAAGTTTTCCTTATGAATAACACAATGTACAATAATCATTTCTGGATTCGCATCTTTCATCAATTTTAAGCAGCCATTTTTCTTGCCCATCATATTAGGGGCGCCATCTGCAGCACAAGATGTTATATTTTTCATTGGTATATCATTGACATCTAAGTAGTTTTTAATTTATTATATATATCTTTGAATTTATTTCAAATTAACACCAACTGAATGATGTGAAACACTACAGAAGTTGAGTTGGGCCAATTAGGTGCGAACAACGGCGTTGTTTAGCGAGTTTTAAAACGTCCGGGGTTCCCCGCGACAGGCGGTATACTCCGCGGTGAATCCCCGACGAAGTTTACTTGACGACTCTAATTACCCAGTTGATATTTTGGTAACGTTAAACGAAATTATACCTAATAATTATTTACAGCATTTTTTTAAGAATTTGCCTTTTTTGTTAAATTTGTCACCGATATCTATCATTGCATTTAAATAACCCAAAGCGAAAGGGTTAAAGTCGTGTCGAGTCCATTTTTAAATTGGCCCCCTTAACTATCAAATTGCCCCCCTGTGGGGCGTGGGCCCCACGTTGGGAAACACTGATCTAGATCAATTTTTCCCCATTCTTCTAATAATGCTTTTTTAAATCATTGTTATTAATAATAGTGCGTGTTCTAATGGCAACTTCTAAGTGATTCCATAAATTTTCAATCACACTTATATCAGGTGATTATGGTGGTGTTTCCAGTACTTTGGAACAGTTATATAACAACCAACTATGTGTTTTATAAGCTTTGTGCTTGGGATCGTTGTCCTGATAAAAATTAAATGTTTGTAAAATCACAAGTTTTTGAGCACTGGCTTTTAAATTTTTTCTTAATAGATCAATAATAACATTTTGATTCATAATGCCATCTATAAAATTAATTTTCCAACCCCTTTCGTACACATACACCCCCATACCATAACATGTCTGCTTCCATGATTGACTGTAGAACTTAAGTGTTTTAAAGACATTTCTGTATTTGGTTTCTGCCATACATTATTTCTCTCATTGGATCCAAATAAATTATATTTGCTTTCGTCCGTAAACAAAACATCTTTTCAATAATCAAAATTTTTATTAATGTGTTCCCAAACGAAGCTTAACCTTTTGTTGCGATTAACTAGATTTATGAAAAGTTTCTTCCTGGCAATCCGAGCATGAAACCCATTTTTATTTAGTATATTGCGAATTGTTTGTGCGCTTGCTTTTTTATTTAGATACTTTTTAACTTCTAAAGTTAATTTAGGTGCGCTAATTTTCGAATTTTCTTTAATTTTTCATAGAATTCAATGCTCGTCATGGTCATTAAAAATCTTGCGGAGACTCTTTTTGACTTTATTGTCAACACGATGACCATTTTTAAATCTGTTTATTACAGATTGCATTGTAGCGTGGTTTTTATTAACTATTTTCCCAATTTCCCGTAGAATTTTTCCATTTTTGTAATGTAAAATCATTAGCTTTCGCGCTCGTCCGTCGATGATTGTCCCCTTTGTCTACTCAAAGTGAAAATCCAACTTATATTTTTTTACAAAATAATTATAAACGACTTAACAATAGTTTTTTTTTTTATAACCAAAGTGACCAAACATATATTTGAAGAGTATACTTTCTTAACACAGCAGTTTTCAAATGAGAATAATTCGTTGTATGAGTTTCATTTTGATGTATTTTTTGTTCATTTTTCAGAAATGGTTACTTTTTTTGGAGTAAAAGTATTAATTTACGATTGAAATTTTCAAAGATAATAAAAATAACCTTAATAAAGAAATTAAGCAAAAAAAAATAAAGAAAATTGTTATCATATTAAAATATATGTGTAAAATTATTGGAAACATAACTCTGTATGAGTTTCACTTTGACTCACTGTATGTATATTTATTCCGCATCTGAAATAACAAAATATTTGAGTTGAATGTGTAGCCATCTCTCCCTATCGTCCGGGTGAGATGGTTATATCAATTTTAAAAAGTACCAAAATAAATTTGTAGTCAATTTTGTGGTTAGGATATTCAACGAAACTTTAATCACATTAAAAAATAAAAAAAACAACAACTCAAGAATAGGAATAGATAACATTGAAATCATGAAAATAGTATTTAAGAGTAATTAAATTCTAGCTATATCTGTTTAAAAAATAGCGATTTTTCTAACTTTTTTATTATTTTTTCACACAAACTCGTACTAAGATATACTAATATCTTTACATCCATCTAGTTATTATTGTACGAATTACTTCTATTAGCTATTTCAGCCGGGCTTACCCTATGTTTGCAAATTTTTTTTTGTGCCTAATTGCACATTGCTTTTGAGTAATAACTGAGAAATATTTAGGTTCTTTTATTTTGATATTTTTATTCTTCACTCTTATTTTGTACTATGCTAGTATTGAAGTATGTCGAATTATTTGGAAGCATAGGAAGAAAAGGTGGAATATTGATTAATTCGAAGTAAATTATAATTAAATATTTTCGAGATCGTAAATCTATGCAAGAAATATTGAAAACAATGGTCAAGGTCATTCAGTTGCACACAACATTATAAAAAGCAATAAAATAAAACAATTATAACATAAGAAAAGAAAAAAAGTAAGTTAATATTAGAGTTTTTTCGTAAACATGTTATATTGTTATTATTTATTTCTTAAAGTAATATTATGTAATTGCATGAGATAAAGGAAAAAATATAATTAAACAAAGGTGAGGATGTACTGCATGTTTTTGTATTTATATGGAAAATATATCTTATAAAATTAAGACAATAGTTCTTGGAATGTATACTTTTTTCACAGTAAACCTCTTTAGTATTATCATTTTTTAAACAAACAATAGTATAAACAATTGAAAAATATTTTCTCTCTAAAAGTAAACTGGTTTTTTTTAACAATACTTAGAGTTCAGATTTTTGAAATGTCTTTTTTTAAGAAAAAAGAACATTACAAACGTCGTATTTGATAGTTGATTTTAATTTACTGCACCAACACGTTGGATGTATGTAATTCGCTCGTTTTTTCATCTATGCAGAAGTGAAATTTTAACTTTTAGACATTTATATGCATCTAATTAAGTTTATAAAATCAAAAAAATACTTACGTATCGAAAAATTATACATGTTATTGTTTATGAGTTGTATACATTTTTATTGAGCCTGGTAACTCGGTCATCAGTGACCTCCGCGGCTACGCTAAAAGTTATTCACTTTTGGTAATAACATATCTTTGTAGAGAAGAACTTTTTATTTGGTCATGTAATATCAAATGTCGAATTATTCAAAGAGAAATAAAAATTGACTTTTTAATTCGAATAATTTTTAACTTTTCCCGTGTTCTTAAGATGGTTACTGATGGTTTTGCAACACACTTCAAGTTCTTCTACGAGAGAAGACAATGTTCGAGAGGGATTAGCTTCCATTAGCGTTTGAAGAACGTCATCATCAACAAGGATAGATGGTTTTCCGCGAGGCTTATTCTTTAAGTCCTTTTCTCTACAACGGAATTTTTCGAACCATCTTTGTTTGGTTTCTTCATTAACGGTACCATCGCCAAACACAATGTTGATATTGCGAACGGCATGTGCCGCGCTATTACTCAATTTGAACTTGTACAAAAAATAAACTTTAATTCCTTGGTTGACACCATTATACAAAATTTCTGCTAAAATTACAATTATTCAAAAATGTTAAAAAATAACAGTAACTTTACTGAGAACTATATGAACTTTAAAGCACAAAAAAACTTATAACATTTAAACATATAACTAATCATTTGAACAATAAACTTGTGATTGATGAGAAATCCAACATTTCATATTATACGACCTAAGAAAATCTTAATTTCATGAAATTGTGGTAAAGAAAAAAATATTTTAATACTAATATATAATATAATGAGTTTTCAGTTTAATTTAAAATACTTTTTTTTTATTCTAATTGTCTTTTCCGTGCATAGAAACAAATATTTCTTTTTGTATTCTATATTTTCCATTCATACCCAAATATTTATCTTAAATCGTCATTTCTCAATATGGGTAATATCTTTTTCTCTGTATTTTTAATCCTCCACTTCTGATATGTTTGGATTTGAAGTCTCGTCGAAAAGATCACGAATATTCTGGTTAGTTTGTCTTTTTCATGCAATCACTGTTCAATTGAATAGCTTAAAAAAACTAGCAATTGATAATAATAAACAAAAAATAAACAACAATAAAACCCACCAATTAATTGATAAAACACAAACTATTAACAACAAATTGATCGTACAATATTTCCTGTAATTTTCCTCTATACAGTTTGAAATTCGGATATAAATTAAACTCAGATCGTACTATAAGATACTGTACTTACAGGACAAGAATCCCATAGTATAATGAGTAACTTACATAGACATAAATATGAAAACGAAATTGACAACAGTGTTCATATAGATAGATGCAAGAAATCATTAGATAAATTCTTAGACAAGAAATTGTATAGTGTAATGAGTAACTTGTATAGATATGAATATAAACACAAAATTTGATACAACTGTTCATTACATAAAAATATACATGAATTTCGTTTTCAAATTCTTAGGAAATAAATTGCACAAGATTTCCTTTGGAAGTCTGAGACAAGAAGTCGCATAAACAGCTAATAAAAAAAATTGCTCTTGCATACAAAGTGCATTCGCTCCTTTCTTCTCTATCTTGTGTATAAGATCTTAATTGAGGCTATTCAACTTGGTTATTTGATATAGTTGACGCAAAGATTTTTTTCTGGCTTAGCAAACGGTTGGAGTCAATTTGACCCCTTTGCATAGAGTGAGAGTTAATGGCATCTATACTTCATCAATCTGTAAAAGACATTGCAAAAAGATTAGGTGAGCATTACTTGACAGTTTCCAGTCACTGTCAAGCAATTAAAAAAATCGAGAAGTCATTAGATAAGTGAATTTCTTATGAATTCGTTAAAAAAAGCATGACACACCTATTAAAAGCTTATAGTTGTCTACCTACTCTAAACAGAAACAATCTGTTTTTGAAGAAATAATAACGTGATAAAAATGGATTTTATACGATGATTCATTAACAATTACACATTAAGTAAGCAAGTTACATTGATTTGGTTAACATATATGGAGTTATACTGCTTGATGACAACGGTTAACTATATATTTCAAGTACAATTTAGAAATTGGAGGAGTTACAGTATGAAATTCTCTTCCTCATCCACTATATTTAACTAGACCTCTTGCAAATGGATTATCACGTTTTTAAATATTTGAATAATTTTTGACGAAGAAAAATTCAACAATGAAGCAGCAGTCAAAAATACCTTGGAAGAATTTCTTATGTGTAAAATTTGGATTTCTACAGAATTGATATGAATGCATTTGTAATAAGTGTGTATTACGAGGATCGTTTGATAAGTATGGGAAAAAAGTAAGAAAAACTAAATTGAAAAATTAAATTAATTAATTAATTAAATTAAACAAATAAATTTACCATACTTATCAAACGACCATCGTATGTTAAAGGTGTTTATTTTGATGAAAATAATATTTTTAAAAAATTACAGATTTTGAAGTGTGGCATTTAACCCTTATCGGACGTTAGCATTTTGTACTTATCTTTCCGCTAGGTCAGAGATATATTTGAGTGCTTATTGTAAGAGAAGAGTAACTAAAGGTTACTTGATATAAAAAGATGGTTTTCTGTATAAAAATATTTATATTTACACTTTAAATGTCTTCGTCATCACTGTCGATTTTAATCCAGTCTTCATCACAATCAGGAACAATTTCTCTTTCCACTTCGCTTTCCTCTTCACTTGAATATTGAATAGGGATCAATTTTTTTTCCTTGACTGAAATATAACACTTGTATCACTGTCTCCTTCATCACAAAAATTAAAATCACTTGACGAATATTCAAAATTTTCACATATTTTACTACAACTATCACTGTTACTTTCCATATTGCTATAGTTTTCTTTATTTCTTTTTGGAGGAATAACATATTATAAGTAAAATAATTGCTGAAATATGACAGAATGTGTTGTCTGCTATCGAGTAAGAATTAAACTGTAAAAACATTCATTGTGTATATTCAGCAATGAGGACGTTGTCACTTGTTCAGTTCTGTCACCTCGCACGTGACATACGACTGGTAGAACAAAGTTGTAATGGCACGTCAGAGGTGACATACGACCGATAAGGATTAAATTTTTACACGAATACATTAATAGTTTTTAGAGTAATGTATGACTAATTTTTTTATTGTTTCTAATGTCACTTATTTTATATTCAATGGAAGTAAAAGTGTTGTTTGTTTCCATAAATACGAGGGTGGTCCCAGAAGTACCCGACCCAAGAAAGAAAACACACAAAAATTTTGGAAAAAAATATATTTATTTTTCAACATAATCTCCTTTCAGCTCTATACACTTTTCCCAGCGATGTTCAATAAGTTCCTTTTTAATCCTTTTTATAATAAGAACTGTCTTGCTCCTCAAAATACCCATTAACTACCGACATCACTTCTTCATCGTTGGGAAATCTTTGACCACTGAGCCATTTTTTCAAGTTTGGGAACAGAAAATAATCCGAGGGGGCTAAATCTGGTGAATAGGGTGCATGAGGTAGCAATTCAAACTTTAATTCATTAATTTTGGCCATTGCAAAAACGGATTTGTGAGCTGGTGCATTATCTTGATGAAACAACACTTTCTTCTTAGCCAAATGCGGCCGTTTTTGCTTGATTTCTTCGCTCAAACGTTGCAATAAGTTCGCATAATACTCGCCGTTGATAGTTTTTCCTTTTTCAAGATAGTCAATGAAAATTATCCCACGCGCATCCCAAAAAACCGACGCCATGACCTTGCCTGCAGATGAAACGGTCTTCGCCTTCTTTGGAGTCGGTTCTCCCTTTTCAGTCCATTGTTTTGATTGTTCTTTTGTCTCGAATGTGAAGTGATGGACGCATGTTTCATCCATGGTTATGAAACGGCACAAAAATTCTGCTTTGTTGCTGTGAAACTTCGCTAAACACTCAATTGAAATATCTTCACGACACTGTTTTTGCTCGAGTGTGAGCAAACGCGGCACCCATCTTGCACACAGCTTTCTCATGTCCAAATTTTCAGATAATTTGCGATGTACCGCACTTTTTGAAATGCCTACTATGTCTGCTAGCTCGCGCACTTTCAGTCGACGATCATCCAGTACCGCTTTGTGCATTTTTCTTCACCATTTCTGGAGTCGTCACCTCATTTGGTCGACCACTGCGATGCTCGTCTTGGCAGCTCGTACGGCCTCGTTTAAACTCTGCTACCCAATATTTCACTGTTGTAAACGAAGGAGCAGACTCACCCAGAGTAGAATCCAGTTCAGCTTTTATATTGGTTGGGCTGAGACTTTTCAAATAAAAGTATTGTATTACGTAACGATGACCAATTTTCTCCATTTTCACAAATTCACTGAAAACGTTCACTATTGATGGCTGCCAAACAAATACTAAACAACGTGGCGTCCTCAAACTTAAAACATATGCTTTATAGATTGTGTACTTTCTAATATAGTGATATTTTTCAAACAACTACCGCTATCTCTAAGTCAGGCCGGGTACTTATGGAACTACCCTCGTATCTGCACAATATGTGTCATAACATATTTTTGATCTATAATAAAAGTAATTAAATATTATTTTCTAGTACTTAATCTCTAACATTTTGTCTCTTTATACCATTTTGTTTGTAGTAAAGAAATATCACATTAATAAATCATTTCAATTAGAATGTGTCTAAAAGATATGTTGTTTATTATTAAGTGGTGCATAAAAATAAACAAAGTTCAAATTATTATGTATTATGAACATATTATGTAGAATGATAAAGTTAAATATAGTAATTATATACTTAATATTTTATTAATGTACATACTTGAGTCATAGTATGTTAATTCGAATATATATACATAAATTACCTGACAAAAATTTAAAATCATTTAAAAACTTGTGCTAAAATATGATAATAATGGTGACTAAATGATTATTTAATTTTTAAAATCAATATTGTTTATTGTATTTATTTATATTTATACCAATTTTATGATGATTAAAATTTAATAAATATTTTTCATGATTATAGCAAATAGCATTTTCTTTCATGTTATTATGTTTATATATATATATATATATATATATATATATATATATATATATATATATATATATATATATATATATGAAATTGGAAATTTGTTTTGAAAAAGCCTTATTTGTTATTACATTAAATATTATCTATAAATGTTAGCAAACAAAATTTGTATAAAATCGCTATAAATCAGGTATGTACTCAAAATTAGATGCTAGAGACCTGCGAAATATGAAAAATAAAAAAATCCATTTCGAAACCTCCTCAAAAATAACTGTAAAATTAAAAGAAGTCATTAGCAAGAATTTAATTAAAAACAAGATTATAATCATTCGCACCAAGAAGAATTTTTTTTATAAATAATGCTAATGGGGAAAAAAATTTATAATTGGCAAAAATGTACCTTCACGAACCATCAGAGTTTTTGAAAAAGAATTCGTTTTCTGACGAAAGTAAATTCAATTTATGGATATTTGAAGAACGAAAAAAGTTTAGAGATAGAAAGACACAACATTCTAGAAAGAAAACATACAACTTACAATTAAGCAGAAGTTGTATTTTGCGAGTTTAATGTTATGAACATTTTATATGTAAATTAAATTCATGGGTATAGGTTTTTCTTTCTTTTCAATATTCCTGGATGAAATTTGCAGAAATATTGTTGCACTAATAACGAAATTAATAATAAATAAATAGAAAGTAAAATATTTCAAAAAGTTATATAGCAAAAAATAACTGTTTTGATTGCTGTGGAAAGAACTGTTGAATGTAGTACAACAAAAATAAAATTGACATAATCTGCTGTAAAAACCAACAGTTAAGTCGACTCGGGATGAAATAAAAATGTAAACTATACTTTCTTAAGTAAACTACTAGTGACTAGACCCCTGTTTGACGCTTAGAATAAATAAATATTGCCAGCGAACGTGCTGGATATATCTGGATTACAACTAGAACGATAAAAAATATTGTACATACTGTGCTGGGAATATTAATTTTCGTTTGCAAAGCATTAACTCTTTGCACTTCTATGTGGAACTGGACTTGAAATTGTATTTTGTTTTAGCATCTTCTATACTTGATATCGGTATCTTATTACAATTATGTAAACATCTTTTTACAATGGTCAATTGTAAGTAGTAAATTATAAAAAAAATATCTACACTAAATGAAAAAATTCAACGTATGATGGCATTTATAGAATTAAAGGTTTATTGCGCTTTTATTGTTCAACATACAAAAAAATATTTTTTGTTCTTATATCATATTTTTTTTTCTTTTAGATGAAATAGAAAAAAAATATTAAATTTTATTGTAACGAAAGAATATTTAAATTAGTGTCTAAAATAAAGTTTTCATACGATTTCCGTAAGATAAAAAAAATTATATAAATAATGGGTGTCCAAATTTGAGGTTAGGAAGTAAGTTGGTTATTATTTGATGAAATGTCAAATATTCAACTATCATTATTTAACATTTTTTTATTAAAAATTTGGGAAATTTTAGTGATGGAACGTTACACGCTCAGATAACACATTTTAATAGTGAAAATTCACTGTAAAAACAGTGAAAATGTTATCACGTCAATGCGTAAAATTTGTGCATCTTTTCCTCGTAATTAAGTGCCTTCGGAACCTACTGTTCGTAACTTAATTACGAAATTTAATAATTTGGTGCTGTTAGAGACCACAGACCAAAAACATATGCTCGTAGTGGTCGTTCAGCTGAAAATATCGCTGCTGTACATGAAAGTGTTGAAAAAGACCCCCAAACATTGATTCGTCGATGTTCACAGCAATTAAACATCACAAGAAACACTCTGTATAATATTTTACGAAAATATTTGCATCTTCGTGTACATAAGTTCAACTATCACAAGAACCGAAGCCAGCTGACCATCATTTGCGTCGTATGTTTGTTAATTGGTACCAAGAAAAAAGCAGAAAATGCTGATTTTTTTAACAAAATCATCTTCAGTAATGAATCGTATTTTCAATTAAATGGTTATGTAGACAAACAAAATTGTCGCATATGGAGGAGTAAAAATCCAAAAGCCATTGTTGAACAACAATTACATCTTCAAAAGTTACTCAAGTGTCACTGTGTGGTTTATGGGGTGGAGGCATGATTGGTTCATACTTCCTTAAAAATGAGCAAGGTGGTCGTTTTACAGTTAGTTCGGTGTGTTGCCAAAGCATGATAACAGATTTTTTTTTCATTTGGCCTTCTTCAGACATTGAAAGCACTATCAAAGCAAAATAGATTCAATTTGTTTTCATCAGAAAATGTGACAGTTTTCTAGATTTACAACCAAATAAGTAAGATGCCTCGACTAGATATTTTTCAGAGTACAAAGCTAATTTTAAAGCACTTAATCAGTAAATAGTTTCTCCATTTTTCTATAAGAGAAATGATCACGCGTTAAAAATGTAATCAAGCAATTATAAAAGAAACAAGTTGGAGTGGGTTCAAAATTAATATATATTAGGTTGGCAAGTATCTCCCTTCCGCTTTTTTTTTGTACATAGCTGCGAAATTCAAAAGACCAGAAGGCGGAAGGGAGATATTTGCCAACCTAATATGTTCGAGCTTGGAATGCTCTTTATTCTACTATTTTTAAGATACCGTCTTTCTTAATGTTTCTTAAAATCACATTAATAGAAATAAAACGTAATAGTGTTAAAGATTGATTCAAAAATGTATTTTTTTCATATACTATTCAGTTCCGTTGCTTTTGAGAAGAGAATTGCAGGTAGAAATGGGGTCCATTATGCTTTTTTGTTCATTTGATGAGGCATACAAAAATTTACTTTTCAAATAGCTAACAACTTATATTAACCAGTTGCACTGAAATGACGTGCTATGTATATCAACTGCTATCTGTACCAAATGTCGATAAGACATACATAGCACGTCGTGTGATTTTTGCTAAGTTAAAATAACATTGGAGTTCAGTTAGCAAGTGTCACACTTCTGTTTTGAAGGCATACAAGTGCATTTTTGTAGAACTTCATTAATTTTACATATTTTCATTGAATAATAATCGAGTAACTACAAAACACAATATTTTTTTTTATTATTATAAAGAACTGTTTTATCCAAGAACTATTTTATTCTGATAATAGCGCATCAGAAAATGTTGTACTGGATTTATGTAGACCTTTAGTTGATTTTGTACACACCCTTTTTTTAGATAACTGTTATTCGTCACCAAAACTGTATCAGAAATTACATTTGCAAAAAAATAATACTATCGGAACAGTCAGATCTAATAGAAAGAATATGTAAAAGATCTCGCAGCGATAAAATTCAAAACATTTTAAGTTCTTTTAAGATCGTACAATGGTATCTTAGCTCTAAAATGGAAGGACAAAAAAGATATATATTTACTTTCTTCAAAACATTCCAAAGCAGAAATGATTGTAACAAAAGAAAAATGTAGAAATTATACCGACCAAAATGGAAACATTACAAAACCTAATATAGTTTTAGATTACAATGATGGTATGGGTGAAGTAGACTTGCAGGATAGCTATTTACCATCTTTTTCTTTAATGAGAAAATTTACAAAATGTTACAGAAAAATATTCTTTTATCTAATGGATATGGAATTTTTTAATACCTCTATTCTATGCGGTAAAATAACAAACGTACCAAAACCGAAGAAATACTCTTTTTCAAAAATGATTAATAAATATGTTAATCAATTTAAGAGTTTTACTATAATGTTAATATGTGTGTGTGTCTAAAACTTTACAAAAAAATGATTTCAAATACTAACTCGCTGCGAATTGCTTTGGACGGATTTGCCACGTGTGCATGTTAATTAATTGCCAGCGCAACTGGTTAAAATATATTAAATATTTCAGCAATTTCTTTTATAACATTGCACTGGTTATTTTCTATTAATATTATAATTTGTTACAATCAACCATACTGTGCCTTTTTGAATTTGGATCATCTTTCAAAAAAAATCTCTAAACGAAGCTTAGAAAACAACTGTTAGAACATTTCTTCTATCACTATACCGTCTCCGTATACAATACAAATCTTTCTCTCTATTTCCGTAGGGTTTTTATATTTTCTAAAATAGATAACCATTATATAATGAACAATCAACTTTTAATTTCCCATTTTTAAACGCAAACAGTACCAATTTAATAGATCAATTTGAAAATATTTTCTTTAAATACGTTATAAAATTATCAATTCATAAAATTGTATAAGATTTATAAATTAACAATAACGTACGTCAACATTCATAAATAAGTAGTAACTAAAGTCGTCTATTGGAAAATTCCAACGAACTTTTGTTTCAACCTAATAACATCTGTCCGACTGCTTTTAAGTAGATTCATATCTCACGTCATCATGAGTGATTTCCTATAATCATTAGTGTACATATACACTGTCGTGCAAAAGTCAAGGCATAACATAAGCAATTTATTGATATAATTCAATAAAGTCGTTAAATTAAATAAAAAACAATTATTTAATTGATAATAAATATAATATTCATTAGAAAAAAATACAAAAAAAGTAATTAATTCTATTATATAGTAAAAATTGTTAAAATAAAAATAATAAGTTACATTTATCCGGAGCAAAAAATATCAACAATTTTTTTAAAAAAAGAGTTTAATATCTCGTTTGTTTCCCTTTTCTTTTTACAACTTCATAGAAACGATTTGTCATTGAATAATTTATTTTTTTGTTGCTTCTGATGTTATATTTGCCCACTCCTTTTGAAGTAAGGATTTAATTATTTTAGTAATTTCTACTATATAATAGAATTAATTATTGCTTTTGGTATTTTTTTCTGATGAATATTATATTTACTATCAATTAAGTAAAAAAAAGTGTTTAATTTAACGATTTTATTGAATTATATCAATAAATTGCTTATGTTACCCATGTGTGTACCATGACTTATACGCGTCTCTGTATACTAATGATATATATTTGCACATTATATTCTCATCATATACAAACTTTCGTAGTTCATACTGATTCTGCAATTAAAAATGACGTAATATTGTTTAGTTTAATAGGTGTATAAAGTATATTACATTTTTATTAGTTACTGACTGATGTTGAACATTGAACCGTCTTCGTTATATTATTTCTTATAATTTGTAAATGTTGAATAAAATAATTTAAATTTAATGAAGTTATTAAGATTACTACTTATTATTTCATATTTATCATATTAATTTCATATCTTTCCAATCTTTTTAAAATCATATATTAAATACAAAAAAAATGAATTAATTATTAATACTTAAGTACAAACACAAAGCAGTAAAGTAAATAAAATCGTTTTATGTACTTACTATAATTAAATATTATGCTTTATGAAAATAGAATAAAAACATGTATGTATGTTTACACACACGAATCATATATAGAATTAAAAAAAAATGACGGGTTTAATTTAGATGGAGACGATTAACTTAATAACAAAAAGTTTAATTCAAATAATATCTAAAAACAAGTTAGGGAAGTAAAATTGGAGTTTCGTGAAAAATTAAAATGGATACTAAGTACATTTGTTGTTATTTGAAGTTGAAATTTTTGAAAACGACTTTTTAGGAATTTTTTAGAAACAGTATTTATTTTGCAATTACAAATTATGGTTATTTGAATAGATCCTACTTTCAAGAATAAAAAAACATGTCGATGATTAAAATTTTGAAGTGCACCGCTCCTGCAGACGATGTCCCGAACGATTTTCAAAAAAGGATGGCGGTGATCTTATATCGGCGGTTTGGATTATCTAAAAATCAAAAAATATGATCAGTTCTTTTAAAGGATAGATTAATGCAGGTATTCGAACGAAGGAATAATAAAAAATTTTCATTTTTGACAAAATGGCGTCTACTTGAAAAAAATTTTTCGTTTTTTTACTAAAATTTTGTCGAATTGTTCAAAAAAATAGTAATAATTTTTGTAAACCTTATTCCTTGTTCAATCCGTAATATATTTGAGAAGATTGTGTGAAAATTTGAGACCGATGGTTCAGCCATTTCTGAGATATCGAGATCATCGACTATGAAAAGAGTTTTGAGATAAACGCATTTGAAGTTTCGGAAAACACATGTTAAAATTTTTTTACAAATTTAGGTGGATGACGAAAATATTTATCGGATTTACTTCAAATTTTCAGAGAATATACTCAAATATATGTGCATTCCGAAAATGCAAAAAAAATATCGATTTTTTGAAATTTCTAACTGCGTATAACCCCTTAACACATTGTTTGCGGGCGTTTTTCGCCAATCCAAACCGAAAAGCGGGCGATTTTTTCAAATACAATCGCAAAATTATAAAAATAAAATTAAAAATAGAAGATGCATAATTTTTACTTCGCCAAATACCCGTGTTTACACGTTTTCCACACCATACCGCTAATTTGAAAAACCGTGTTTTGTCGGCTTCTGTGCTTTAGTAATACTATGCAAAATACGTGTTTAGACGTTTCCCGCATACAATGTGTTAAATTTTCACTGAAATTAAAAGGTTCTTAAAAAGTAGTGTAATACAGAGTATTATCAAAATAATAGATATTTGCCATCATTTGTGTTGCTATTATGTGTAATTGAGTAATAAAAATATTTTTATTGGCAACACTGAAAAAATATTAATCCTGTGTTTTGTTGATATCACTTCATTTATGCTGTGTAATAATGTCTTTTTAATCCTTTATAAACTGTATTAATTAACAGTTTATGTACAAGTACTGCAAAATGGATAGTTTAGTAGACTTGGAAAGAAGACAAAATGTTGGTGTACGTTTAATTAAAACATCAGTTATTAAATGTTACTGGAAATATCCAAAGTAAAAATCTTCCAAATAAATAATTTTCCCACATAAATTATTATTTCTGTCGTTAGGTTGAGTAACTGTAGAGATATTAGTTTTCTTTGCGTATCTTTCATATATTTTTATCAGAAAAATCCGAAACAATAGTCTTATAAAAATACCGTTTTCTGAAAATTTGACAACTTTTTTAAACATTTTTTTGATAAAAAAATATTTTTGTCTGTTCTTTTTTCTTTGTGGGGTAGTATTTTTTTAAATTAATCATTAAACATTAATAGTTGTTTTCTTTTCTTCTAGTCATTTATTAGGTTGTGTAATATGAAATGTCGGATTTTTATATGATTTCCGATATAATAATCCGATATTTCATATTTTACACGACCTAATAATTAAAATAAAAAGTTTATTGAGTTTGTACTTATATTTTTAGACGAAAAATCAGTGTTTGTTATTATTCTATTTTTTGTACTAACTTATCTACCTGATTGTTTATTCGCATCGGTTTTTAATATCATTGAATATATATATATATATATATATATATATATATATATATATATATATATATATTATATATATATATATATATATACTGACGCACATAAATCATGGCACACATGAGGTAACAATTTATTGATATAATTCAATGAAGTCGTTAAATTAAAAAAATATATATTTAATTGAAGATAAATAAATATTCATTATATTTTATATCAATTAAATATATATTTTAATTTAACGACTTCATTGAATTATTTCAATAAATTGTTTGTTACCCATGTAAGTATTTGAATTTAACGACTTCATTGATATATATATCAATATATATATATATATATATATATATATATATATATATATATATATGGTCATATATATATATATATATATATCATATATTTATATATATACTATGATGATCATATATATATATATATATATATATATACATATACATATACATACACATACACATACATACATACGAGGTTGTTTGATAAGTTCGTGTAAAAATAAAAACTGCTTAATTTTTTTGAATAAATCGTTTTTATTTTTCTACATAGTCTCCTTTTAGGCTTATACACTTCATCCAACGCTGCTCTAGTTTGTTGATCCCTTCCGAATAATAGGATTTGTCCAAGTCTGTAAAATAGTCATTCGTTCCTGCAATCACCTCCTCGTTCGAATCAAATCTTTTTCCCGCGAGCCATTTCTTCATATTAGGGAACAAATAATAGTCCGATGGAGCCAAGTCTGGAGAATAGGGGGGATGTGAAACGATTTGGAACCCTATTTCCAGCAGCAAGGAGCAGATTCCCCCTTGATAACCCATTGTTTAGACTGCTCTTTGGTCTCAGGAGTGTAGTGATGTATCCATGTTTCATCTACAGTGATGAAACGACTTTTTAGATAACTGCGGATTTCGCTGAAACAGCTGCAAACCGTTCTTGCAAATTACATTTACAAAAATTTTTGGTCGATCGTGAACAATCGCAGCACCCAATGGCGGAAAGCTTTTTCATGTCCAAATGTTGGTGCGAAAATATTATGTACCCGTTCACACGAGATTTTACAGCGCTAGTAATCTCACAACTTTCACTCTTCTGTCATCCATCACCATATCATGGATTTTATCAATGATTTATAGTGGTTACCTCAACAGGGCGTCCAGAACGTTCAGCGTCTCTTGTGCTCATATGGCCACTCCGAAAATTTTGAAAATTATAAACCGCACTAATGGAAAGGTGCAGAGTCACTATAATGTTTATAGATTTCAATGTTTAGTATGGATGCGTTAGACCTTTAATGAAGTAGTGTTTAATCAACACGCTTTTTTCGTCCATTATTTGACAAAAAGTCGATTTGCTTGATTCCAACGATTGTCAAACACTAATGAATAGACCGATATGGCTGAAACTTGATTGTGTTCTTCCAAAATACTACTAATTAAAAATAACCCGATATGCACCAGTGGTGCCATCTTTCAAAAATTTTAACGGACTTATCAAATCAATTTCGTAGTTTTACTATAATATATATATATATATATATATATATATATATATATATATATATATATATACACATACATACATACACACATACACTTGTCCTCAAAATAATAGAAACAAGTTAAAAGTTGCTCTTTTAACTAATTTTCTTGCACTTTTATTGGCAACACTAATGTGATACCTAGTGCTTGTTTTTGCCGCTAGGTTTGCAATAACTTTGTACTATGAAACTGTAAAAGAGCTGTCATAATATAACAAAAAGAGGAAAATCCCGTAAGCCGTGGTGCACACATCATTTTTAAATATTAATTTGTCCGAAATCATTTTTAAATATTAATCCTATAAAATTATCTTTCGAATACTAAATAAATGGTCATCCTGTCAATTTAGTATGTGTTTTATTTCAATTTAAAGTTTTATAACGCTTAAAAAACAGTCTATGCATATGTACATAATATATGTGAAGTTGAAGTGAAATGAAAGAATAGACCAACATTTTTGTGAGTGATACTATAAATTGTTTGTGAAATTCACGTAGGAACTAAAAATAGATCAACATTTTTGTGAGGGATTCTATAAATTGTTTGTGAAATTCACATAAGAACTATTTCGTATTGTACAAATAGTTAATATACTATATTAATATATTTTAACCCTTTGCACTCGGGTGGCGACTCTTACTCGTCAGCCAATGTATTGATACAACTCGACTGGCAACTGAGAGTCGCCATCAAGAATTACTTGGGTTCTTTTTTGTTTGTCAAGATAAAGTCCGCTGACAATAAGTACTCAAATTTAGAGAAAACTCATAAAACAATATTAGAGTGTAATTCCAGAAAGAAAAGGTGGGGAATACAGCATCGTTTGAAATCATTATCACGTATAATCCAAATAAATCGACCTAATGGAAATTAGAATTTACGTTATAGCCGATTCTGAAATTGTCTACATTTGTAACATTCTTCTTTATTATGACAGGCTAACTACAGAGTAGTTGATAAAGCCCGATCTTCTTGTTTCAACCAGAATTCCTTTACATTTATATAAAAAATTGTTGAATCAATTTCCTGGTGCCCAGGGATATATGTTTACGGACAAATATCATACAAATCTTGTATTAGCTGAGGAATTATATAATATGAGTAAACAATTGTTGCTTATTTATAAAAATTCCAAAAAAATTTCGAAAAATTTCATTTGAAAATATTTTTTGGAAAATTTATAAATAAATAATAATTGTTTATTTATAAATGTTTATATAATATAATCAAAAATATTTAAAAATATGTTTGCTTTAAAAAAACTCGTCGAGTTGTTGGTTTCCCCATACTAAAAAAGGCCTCGAGCGCAAAGGGTTAATAAATGTTTATATAAAAGATAGTAATTCATAATCAAGTTTGCCTACATTTTCGTTATTTGTTCTTTTTATTATTAATTATATTTTGACTATAAACGACAGTGATTTAATATTATATGTAAATATAAATACAAGTCCATATGTTTGTCTCTTTGTTATCATGAATAAAACTATGATGATCTAATATGGATATATTTTGATACTTGTTGATTCAAATTTATTACAAATTAAAGCCAATTGAGATACATTTGAATACTAAATGGTTAGAATATATGTGTAGCAGATATATACAAATTATATATATATATATATATATATATATATATATATATATATATATATATAATTTATATGTATATGTATGTTTAAAGAAAAAGAAAAACAGAGTATGTAATATTATATATTTACAGAACGCAAAAAAATAATTGATTAATATCTGTTTTTGTTATGTTTTCAAATACGAGTCCAATGTTTTCTATATTTGTCAATTGTATATTTTTATCTTTACTAGTGATGTGTGTGTGTGTGTGTTTGTGTTCGTTCGAATACATGTTTGAATCCGTTCTATATATAATACCTAATTATAAATTTTTAAAGCATTAAGTATTTTAGAGTATGTATAAAAGGCTTAGTGATATTTATATAGTGAGAGAAGAGTGTTCATACACTTCGTAACAAGAACTTAACTATGTTTTTGAAACGAATGTGATAGTTATCACAATTGCTTTTGTAAAATTTTACTCATTATTGTAATATTCAAAAGATATTTATTTTTCGCGCAAATGGGATTAAAATACAAAATAAAAAATGAAACGATGAACACATACCACGTAACAAAGGAACAAAATAATTACAGAAAAAGAAAAATCTTCGATTGAAATACTACAGTTATAGTTAAATAAAATATCGTTTTTGATTTTTGTCATTGACCTTTAGTGTTTTATAAAATTCTGTTGAAAGTAAGCTGTTTTTATAAAAGTTGCACAATCAGTGTTATACGTAAGATATTGGGTATTAAAGAAAGAAATTTTGTTATAAAATCACATAGTGAGGGTAAATTACAAGAGAAACTGAAAATTTATTTTGATAAAGCTATGCTATTGTATAAAGTATCATTAACATACGGGGGTCGTTTGATAAGTATGGTAAAAAAAATACCATAAAATTTAATAAATTTAAAATTTTTCATAAATTTTAAAATTTACCATACTTATCAAACGACCTTGTATATAAATATAACCAAACGAAATTTGTGAAAAAAAAACTGGTATAGATCGGACAAGTCTTTTGAATTAAATGACAAAAATCTGTGAGATATTATAAAAAAGTAGGAAAAACCCTTTCAAACCTCTTCAAAAATAACGGCGGAATTAAAAAAAAAAGTTACTACAGAGATCACAAACATCAAAAACAATTAGAAATAATTTGAAAAAACAATGTTATGAGTATTCACAACAAGGAGAAAAAAATTGAAAAATAGTTCGAATAGGAAGAAAAAGTTGCAATTCACGTGAAACGTTCTTGCACAAGCTATTAAAGTTGTGGAAAAAGGTTTTATTTGTTGACGAAATTAAATACTATTTACAGTGATCTGATAGATGAAGAAACGTTTGAAGACAGAAAGGTACTTCCTTTCAGAAAAAAAACTATAATCCATTGTTAAGTTTGGGGATAGTAATGTTCTAATATTGAGAAGTTTGGAGTCAGTTAGAGTGGGAATTATTGTCATTATCGAGAAGAAATTTAATTAATATGTATATTTGAGTATATTAAAGAAAATTTTAATCAAAACGCTGAAAAATTAGAACTGTTAGTTATTGTGCCGGTCATATTAAAGATGTCGAACACACATTCCAATTAGTGCAGGAATTGATGCTTTGTGCCGTATCGCAGGTTTTGGAAATTTCACTCTATTCATCAGACATTAATCCAAATAAGCATTGATAGGAGTTTAACCAGCATCATACCCAAAAAAATTT
>CP092093.1:21612500-22185000 GCA_029203775.1 Neoneuromus ignobilis
AATTACAAATTATGGTTATTTGAATAAATCCTACTTTCAAGAATAAAATAACATGTCGATCATAAAAAAATATTGAAGTGCACCGCTCCTGCAGACGATGTCCCGAACGACCTCCAAAAAAAGGCGCTTGGCGGTGATCTCCATATCGGCGGTTTGGATTATTTGAAATCAAAAAACATGGTCAATTCTTTTAAAGAATAGATTAATGCAGGTATTGAACGAAGGAATAATAAAAATTTTCATTTTTGACAAAATGACGTCTACTTGAAAAAAATTTTTCGTTTTTTCCTAAAATTTTCGCTCCAAATTGTTTAAAAAAAATAGTAATAATTTTTGTAAACCTTATTCCTTCGTTCAATACCTGAGGAATATATTTGAGAAGATTGTGTGAAAATTTGAGACCGATCGGTTCAGCCATTTCTGAGATATCGAGATCACCGACTATGAAAACACCGTTTTGAGATAAACGCGTTTGAAGTTTCGGAAGTAGTTTACACATAGTTAAAAATTACTTACAAATTCAGGTGTATGTCCGAAAATATTTCTCGGATTTACTTCAAATTTTCAGAGAATATACTCAAATATATGTGCATTCCGAAAATGCAAAAAGAAAAAAATCGATTTTTTGAAATTTCTAACTGCGTATAACCCCTTAAGAGACTCGACTAAGAATTGAAATGAATAAAAATAAATGGAGAGGTGCTTAGTCATTTAAAATTTGCTGACGACATTATTCTTAGCACGTCCAAATTAACCTGAAAAAAGAATCGAAGAATTAAATAAAAAATGTCAAGATATAGATCTTATAATAAATATCTACAAGACAAAAGTAATGTTCAATAAATATTAATATCAAAGAAGAATCAAACTAAAAACTAAAAAGAAAAGAAATAGAAAAAAATGAAAAGTATGTGTATTAGGGACTGTTTATTAATACTAAATGAACATTTATAGAAGAAGTAAACAGGAGAATAAAATGACATGATGTCAGTTCGGAAAAAATCATATATCAAGAAATCTGATCTTTCTTTGTATTTTTAAAAGAGTATTTGATCAATGCATCCTCCGTTTTCTCTCCTAAGGCAGTAAATCGTGGGTTTTTAACGCCAGAATAATTCAACAGCTTCAAATAACAAACAAGTATGAAAAGATGCATGTTAGGAATAACATAAAAAGGTAGGAAGAGAAATGAATGAATTGGAAAGGAAACAATGGTTATGGATGTTATAGTAAAAGTGAAAAGTTTGAAATAGAAATGAGCTTGTCATAGCAAAAAGAAGAGACCATCAATGGACAAGAAAAGTTATTGTTGAGAATCTAGATATATAAGTACGCTCAAAAGAAACCCATGGATAGACGAGACAGATTTAAAAAAAATGTTGGAATGGACCAGAAGAGAAGGCATTGGATCGCTCGAAATGGAAAATTTTGAGAGAAACCTTCATCTGGCGGTGGATAGAGGAGTATTTTAATTTCATTTTGTGAATGTATGTAGTTTCTGAGCATTTATTTATTTAAGTATCCGAGCTTTTTAAGATGATTTTTAACTCGTTCGCTACCAGTGCTTCAGGAGAAAAACCGCCACCACAGCCCAGACGTTTCACAATCCGTCACAGATCCGATACACATTTGTGACGCTGGGCTGAGGTAAGAAAATCGAGTCGTCACACATGTATGACGCTGGTAGCGAACGAGTTAATTGATATTTGTGATACTGTCGATATATTAGCACTCAAATTTGTTGTGATGTATTGGTTATTTTAATATAACGATTTTAGTTATCACCTGCGATGAGTTTTTCTTTAATAAGAACATTTTGTTTTGAGAAATTGAGTTCTTTTATTGCACATTTTTTTATGATTTAATATTATTTTTTATTCTTCCGATAATACAAAAACAGTATACATCAAATACTTTAATATCTTCCATATTTAGATTTACTTTGCATAAGTATGACTCAACTAAAAATGCTACCTATTGAAGTAATTATTTACACAATTTTTATTTTCAAAATAAAATTAATTATAAACAACACTTACAGTGTTTTCTAACAAAACTAGACAACTTTTCATTTTAATTCAATATGAAAAAAGTCCTTCATAGTGCTTGATATTTAATTACATTCTCAATAAATATATTGTACAGTATATTAAAACATAAAGAATAAATGTTAAATAATTGCCTATTTATGAAGAAATTCACTCTCTCAATATGTTTTTTTAAAAAAATAAAATAAAAAATAAGTACAGGGAAAGTAAAGAAAGTTTATTTTGTATAAAAAAAAATATTTATTTTACGAAAGTTGTTGAATTTTTAGTTCGGAAAAAGTATCAAAGGAAATTTCATTCAATGATTTAATTTAAATTAATGAATAATTCTAATAATTTTCATATTTGTATAAGTAATTTTATTTAGTTTTATATGAAATTAGAAACATCGTTTAAATATTAATTAACCGTTTAAAACAGAATTAAAAGTAATGGAATAATTAAATAACTAATATTAACTACTAAATTAGTTTCTACTAATTAATTAATATTTTATTTGCTTTCTATTTATTTCTTGTACATAATAAGACAATAGTTCAATTAGTTTTGAATAGAGAACATTTTTATGATATGATCACTTCTGATAATTATCCGGAACGTGAATTATCATACAAATTAAAATTATTGTTATGAAAATATTAGTAACTCTGCTCCATCATTCTTATAGAAGACCAATTATTACAGAGTATTTTGTATATTATATCTAACACTTATATTTAATACAAATTACATAAAATTATACTTTTATAAGGGGGCTCAAATGAAAATGTGGGATAGTAAAGACTATTTAATTATAGTAAGTAGGTAAATGTACGCCTAAACCCTTCAGTTTTATTTGGGCCACGCATATAATAATCACACCTGTATAATTGCCATTGCTTAAATTTTGTTACATGAATTCTCATTTATATTTAATATTGTTAATTATACTAATTAGTCAATATTGGCTATTATATTTTTAAATTTTAATACACATTTTACTGATTGCAATATTTCAGTAATTATGATGTTTTTGATTAATAAATCCAAAAAAGAACAAGAAATTACACTAATTGTAGTTCATTGATACGAAATATTATTTTTTTACATTATTTCCCTTGTTGAAATTTTAAATTTTCCATGCGATTTATTTTTAAATAATATTTTTTTATAACGAATTTTTTTAAACTACATCGTACGTTCGTTAACAGATTTTTCATTAATTATTTCATTGATATTCTAAATTTCTAAAATGACATTCTGATTAAAGTCACAGAATTTATTTATATTTACCGTGAGCCCATTTAAATCACATAAATTTACACAAAAAAGAATAGAAATTTATTACACGTGTTAGTAATCTCAATTATTGTTTAAAAGGTTATTTAGCATATATTATATAGGGTTTTCCAATAAGCGATTCAGAATTTTAAATGGAAATAAAACAAAAAGTATATTATTAATTATTATTCGTTATTTTTAAGCATATTCTATGGCAGGGATTCCCAACCCCGTGCCCGCAGGTGCCATGGCGCCCGCGGACCGATTTGTGTGCGCCCACCACTATTCGAACTAAGTCTCTCGTCCATTTCTCACATATGAAGAAAATGCTAGGTAACAATGAATTAAACGTGTCATTATTTATTGAGGCCCTTCAAGTGCTTCAAAAACAGTTTGAAGAGAGATTTCTGCAGTTTACAAATATCGAGCCAATTGTATGTCCTTCTGTATCAATCCTTTTACTTGCCAAATAAATGTAATGAAACTAGCCGCATGTATTGCAGATCTTGTTCAGAGAAAGCAGAAGAACTAGAGTTAGAAATTTTGGATCTTAAGAATGATATTTTGCTAAAATCCTTAATATCAGAAGACTTATAGAACATAGTCGACAAAGAAAGGTTCCCATTTTTGAAAAAAGCGGCATATAAAATCAAATCGTTTTTCGGGTCAACGTACTTATGCGAATCATTGTTTCCAAACATGAATTTAATAAAATCACGATATAGATCTCGACTCACCGATGAGCATCTTTATAATTGTTTGCTAACAGGATTATCGTCATACTCTCCTAATTACGAGACACTGGCCAATGAAATGCAATGCCAAAGATCACACTGACAGATTGATATTTTTTTTAATGTTTTCTTTTATGTTTTTTTTAAATGATTTCTTTGTATGTGTGTTTTTTGTTTACTTTGTATTACGTTTTGTATGTACGTTTCTTTGTGTGTATGTAATTTGCACAATAATTTTATTATTTTGAAATTATTTTTGTTTATTATTTTTTGTCCTTGGTCAATTATAAATATCCTTAAAAAATAGCTGGTGCCTGCCGCCCTACCGATATTTTAGAATGCGCTCTAGGGTATAAAAAGGTTGGGAACCCCTGTTCTATGGCATTATTGATGAAATACAATTTCACTCATATGATCACCATGATTTTGCTTGACAAAGTGTATTCGTTTAGTTCCATTTTTTAGTCACTCTTTTACATAATTGTGGTCCAATTTCATGAATTACACGTTCAATGTTTATTTTTAATGGTTCTGTTGTTTGTGATTTATCAGTATAAACCAATGATTTTACATAACAACTCCATAGAAAATAATCCAATGGATTAGATCACATGATCTTGTGGCCAATTGATGCATCCATTCCGTGAAACACTGGACTCATTAAACGTTTGTTTCAATAAGTCTATTAAAGTTTTTACAATTTCTAAGCGTTGTTGAAGTGTTTAACATTCCATGATAATTAGACAATCTATACTAAGTTGAAATGTAAAAATGAACTTAAAAAAATCAAACATGGCTGCCACCAGCTGTCAAAGTTTTGACATTCTTGTTGGAAAACCTTATATTTCATTTAAAATTAAAATGATGTAATATTTCATATTCGTACTATAAAATTCCCAGTGCAGGTAAGTATCGATATGTTATGTTATGAGTCATATATATATATATACATATACACGCATATTAAAATTTGCAATTATTTTATTTTTCTATGGTAACAAATATACTTCCATGTATTTATGTGTCGTCCGTAATCGTCGTTGCTTACGATTATATCGAAGATTCCACTAAAATCATTAGGTGACGTACAGTATTGGTCAAAAGTATTAACACTAAACCTACCGATACTTCATGTATACCTATTCCTACCACAGCGGGTCAAATGACCCGTCTTTAAAATGTTATATATATTACTATGTATAGCAAAAAATATATCATTTAGCACAATTTAGTACATGAATAAAACAATTTTTTTCAAATAACGATTCAAAATTGTTTATTTATTTATTTATAAAACCTATTTCGCATTTGCACACGAGAATCCGAACTTGAATTTGTTGACGTTTTCTGTATAATTTCTTTTTCTTCCTGTTGCTCATGTTGAAAATCTTCGGCAAGTTCTTCAGCTAATTGGAATAAAAATTGTTGTCTAGAAATTTTTTCGCCGGTTGTTTCTCTGTATAAAACCCACGAGTTGATTCCAGCCAGGTCAAGAATATTGAAGAAAATCTGCGCAGGCCATCTTTGCGATTTTGATTTCAAGAAGTATTTTCTTGCCCTTTGATCCGTCATGTCTACACCGTATTTAGTATTATTCTAGAATCTGATCGTTTCAGGTATACGCTTACCGTTTTTTTCGATGCTTATAGATTTATGCTTTGAGCTTAGTAGAAGCACTTTTTTGTTTGGATAACAAATTCCCCAAGCAGAGATGAAGCTCCTCTGTTTTCATCCTTTCCTAAATATGGAAATCCATTTATAATGTATTTGGTGCTGACGTCAGATGCTAGCCAGAATTTGATACCAAACTTATCCGGTTTGTTCGGCATATATTGCGTAAACCTACACCTCTCTTTGGTTGGGAAAAGCTGTTCATCAGGTTAGTTACATGTTCCCCAGGCTTGTAACAATTTTGGGTATTCTCGATGAATTTGTACCATACTTTAGAGATTAAATGAAATTTATCTGTTTGTAATCGCTGGCTTCGTTGACTTTTTTTATCGCTCGCTTGGAGTAGAGTGAAATTCGCTATTCATTCGTCAGCCAACAACAAATATAACGCAATACAGCAAAATATATGATGGAATAGCAAAAATGTCTAATGCAATGGTTTTGTATCGCAACCACACATACAAATACAAATACAAATCTTCACGATATCATATGAATCTTTGCACGGGTCAAATGACCCGTTGCGGTAGTTAAGGCAGATTACATATATTTCTCGGTAAAAAAAATAACAAGAGAGGAGTAAATATTGAAAAATGAATTGTATGTAAATTATATTAAAAGTCATAAAGTCAACTAGCGATGTGATAACGCTTCATGTGAGAAATTTTGAAAAAAAGTTTAAAAAGGGTCATTTGACCCGTCGTGGTAGGTTTAGTGTTAAGCACCCTGAATATAATGAAAAATATTTTTTAACATTTTGTGGTGCTACTTTAGGCTTTTATCACAACTAGTAGCATTTTATTCATAGTAACAACCAATTTTTTTGCATCGGTTGATGTTTTCGTCTGTTCCTGACGAATGTAGCTCAGCTCACCGGACGAATTACATTTTGTAGCAGCGATGTTGTGTTTTTCTCTAATTATCTTCTTTAAAATAGACCATCACATTCACTATCGAATTGAGATCAGGAAATTGTTTAAGCCATTTTAGGAGGTTAATGCAATTTTTCATAAATTATTGCTTGATTTTCTACATAGAAAAATATCCACCAGTTTATAATACGAGGGTAGTCCCATACTTGCTGTTTTACGAGGGTAGTCCCATAAGTACCCGGCCTGACCTAGAGATAGCGGTAATTGTTTGAAAAATATCACTGTATTAGAAAGTACACAATCTATAAGCATATGTTTCAAGTTTGAGGACGCCACGTTGTTTAGTATTTGTTTGGCAGCCATCAATAGTGAACGTTTTCAGTGAATTTGTGAAAATGGAGAAAATTGGTCATCGTTACGTGATCCAATACTTTTATTTGAAAGGCCTCAACCCAACCAATATAAAAGCTGAACTGGATTCTACTCTGGGTGAGTATGCTCCTTCGTTTACAACAGTGAAATATTGGGTAGCAGAGTTTAAACGAGGCCGTACGAGCTGCCAAGACGAGCATCGCAGTGGTCGACCAAATGAGGTGACGACTTCAGAAATGGCGAAGAAAATCCACAAAGCGGTACTGGATGATCATCGACTGAAAGTGCGCGAGCTAGCAGACATAGTAGGCATTCCAAAAAGTGCGGTACATCGCATATTATTTGAAAATTTGGACATGAGAAAACTGTGAGCAAGATGGGTGCCGCGTTTGCTCACACTCGAGCAAAAACAGTGTCGTAAAGATGTTTCAATTGAGTGTTTAGCGAAGTTTCACAGCAACAAAGCAGAAATTTTACGCCGTTTCATAACTATGGATGAAACAGGATCCATCACTTCACACCCGAGACAAAAGAACAATCAAAACAATGGACTGAAAAGGGAGTACCGGCTCCAAAGAAGGCGAAGACCGTTTCATCTGCAGGCAAGGTCATGGCGTCGGTTTTTTGTGATGCGCGTGGGATAATTTTCATTGACTATCTTGAAAAAGGAAAAACTATCAACGGCGAGTATTATGCGAACTTATTGTAACGTTTGAGGGAAGAAATCAACCAAAAACGACCGCATTTGGCTAAGAAGAAAGTGTTGTTTCATCAAGACAATGCACCAGCTTACAAATCCGTTATTGCAATGGCCAAAATTAATGAATTAAAGTTCGAATTGCTACTTCATGCACCTTATTCGCCAGATTTAGCCCCCTCGGATTATTTTCTGTTCCCAAACTTGAAAAAATGGCTCAGTGGTCAAAGATTTCCCAACGATGAAGAAGTGATGTCGGCAGTTAATAGGTATTTGGAGGAGCAAGACAGTTCTTATTATAAAAAGGGTATCGAACTTATTGAACATCGCTGGAAAAAGTGTATAGAGTTGAAGGAGATTATGTTAAAAAATAAATATATTTTTTTCCAAAATTTTTGTTTTTTCTTTGTTGGGTCGGGTACTTCTGGGATCACCCTCGTAAATATCGTTTTCATAGAAGCATTAACATAGTTTACTAAACGTTTTATTTTTTATAATTTATTTACATTGTTAAACAGAAGCCAATTCGGATGTCAACGAGCGAAGTGAATAAGGAGCAGAGCCCCCTGATATATATATATATATATATATATATATATATATATGTATGTATGTATGTGTGTGTGTGTGTGTGTGTCGAGTGAAAAAATATCAGTGTAACCAAAATACATTTCTTTTATAAATTTGATGTTATGCATGTCTGTTTATAAAAATTAATCCATTTGCATTAAAAAATATATGTAATTTTTTTTATATTTCTATAATCATCAAAATCAATTTTTTAACAAAACTAATTAATTTAATTATTTTTGTTAACATTAGATGTCTGGGCGGCTCCATTTGCCCGTGTCGCCTATGCAGTCGTTGAAAATGAAGGATATGGGGGAGTCGGACATTGCACCATTAGCTGTACAAGACACTGGCGGTGCACTACGTGTGCACACAGAAACCCCCCATCTGGTATCTCTTGGTGGTGGTCGTCTAAGTACTGCTGTCACGTTACATCCGTTACCTCCAGGTGAGAATCTTACGATTTATATTTTAAAATATATTTTCAATTGTTCTAATCATTCTTCAAACATTCATTAATTAGTATTATTATTGAATAATATAACTACATTTATTAAATTTAAAAAGTGTTCATATTTCATTTAAGTTAAAACTGAATCTCGCTCGAATCCAAATAATACATCAGTTATCAGCAATGTATTGAAAATATATAGAAAAAACACATCAAAAAGAGAGAATAAGTATAAAATGAATAATAAAATAAATAAAAGTCACTATTCGTGTGACATTGTAGTTAATTCACTTTGTAGAAAAAAATCATTCACTTTCATACTACAGTAATTTGTGAGTGTCAATAATCATTTATTGTGTTTACTTTAATCATTGATATACATTTCAATGACAATATCATTACCATTAGATCATTACATTATAAAGTTGGTATTTTATATAATATATAGTATTTTAATTATGATAGTACGACCTTAAAAATGCATATCAGCTAATAAAGTGAAAAATAAAAGATTACCTTATATAAAATTATATGTTGTTAAAGTATAATAAATATTTATTTGTATGAAGGTTTTTTTTATTATTATTCATAAAACGGTATTTGGTTAAAAAGACTTTATTCTTCGTATTTAATAATATATTTTAAAAGATACATGTCTAGAATTTCTTCCAAAATTATTTTCAAGCTATGATCTATTTTCTAACGAAAGTTAAAATGTGAATTATTTATTATTAGTATTATGTTTTAATTATTACCGCAGTTTCTCATTTTTTTTAAAAAAAATATTGATTGTAAACATGATATTGTAATCAATAACGATTCAATTTTAATCTTGATATTCGTTGATTTAAAACAAGTAATAATCATATAAAGTAATGCACTTAAATTGAAATAAATGAAAGCAAAATAGAAAATGAAATTAAAGCAGATTGACAATTACAATAAATTAATGAATAAAAAACAATAAATATATAAGGAATAAAAAATAGAATCATAAACAATAGT
Source organism: Neoneuromus ignobilis (assembly GCA_029203775.1). NCBI lineage: Eukaryota > Metazoa > Arthropoda > Insecta > Megaloptera > Corydalidae > Neoneuromus > Neoneuromus ignobilis. The sequence continues at coordinate 21,622,181 of CP092093.1, forward strand.
TTAAAGGTATTACAAACTTGATTATAAATATGTACAAAAAAATATATCTTCGAATTAAACTTTTTTTTAAAAAAAATACAATTCGAAAATGAACAATAATAACTCAAACAAAATATTTAATAACAATAATAATAAATTATTATTTCTTAAGTAGCAATTTCTAAAATTTGATCTAGTAAAAATTCTTGTATATAATGCATACAGTTTTAATATTTGTTGAATTGTTTATATTTTATAATATAGAAATTATATGATGTTTAGGTATTCGACCCCACATATGACAATAGTTCTTAAGAAAAACATTGATTTATAAAGATAAAATTGTATTTAAATAAAATTTTAAAAAAATAAAGTAAGAAATGTAGATACATATAGACTTTCAAAAGAGTTATGATGGTGTCTTTAAAATAAAATTATAGCCTTATAGAAAGATTAAACAGTTCAGAAAAATTAATTAATTTAATAAAATGTATGTTAACATAAAAGTATAGATGAAATATCAAAATAAATAGATATTCTAAAATGTCTGAAGCAAGAATTTACACGTGTGTCAGAAAAGAAACTGAACCTTTTTCAATAGAAAAAGTTATATTTAGCTAAAAATTGAAATATTTATTCAAAATATGTTTCTTCTGCATCAGTATAACGCTGGGTACGTTGAAACAATGCATAGACGAATTTTATTAAATATGATTTTGGGATAGACTCGATGACCCTTGTCACGGCGGCTTGTCTTCAACGTCATCCTACAATATTCCTTTCATCGTCATTTAATTTTTGGGAAAAGAAAATAGTCGCACGTTGACAAACTTGGCAAATATGGTGAAATGGTTATATGGTAATAGATTATATAAACTTATTTTTTGATCAAAAATTCATGTACAAGAACGACTTTATGAAGTTGTGCATCGTTGAGCAATAAATACCAACTTCTCAATTTTCAATATTCTAATCTAATTCGTAGTGTCTTCCGCTGCAAACACTCACTCTCCAATGATATTTTCACTTTTCGGAACAAATTAAAAATTTCGTAATAATACCTTTTGCTCGCAAACATTCTTCATATTTTCTTTTCATACTTAATATCGAAAATTAAATTTTATTTTTGGTAATGCTGTTACACTAACCTTTTAAAACTATTATAAGAGTTTTCTTACTTTGCAGTCAATTTGTAAGAATCCTCATATATCTTCCAAGCATATTCCGGAAATGCCTGATGGAATTGATGAACAGTGCAAAACAACATCAAAAATAAAATATAACTTACATACTTTCTAACTTTTATTAATCATGTGAGAAAGGATACCGAAGTTATTTTATAATAGAAATTTATAATTTCCTACATCATAACTAAATCTCCATCAAATATTTCCATCTTTGTAGTACAGCATTATACAAATTCCTCTTCTCTACATGTCCTTATTCGTCTTCTTTGGTCATTGTCAGCAATGTTAAATTTCTACTCATCTGTGAAGAGTGCCATCATCTAAGTCGTAAAATTGAAAAAATATATGTTTAATTGATATTAAATATAATATTCATTGGAAAAAATACAAAAAACAGTAATTAATTCTATTCTATAGGTGAAATTGTTGAAATAAAGACTGTAGGTTACATTTTTGCTGAGTAAAAGTTTTCGCCACTTATTGATACTGGCATACAATATCAAAGTTTCTATTAAATAAATGTGGCAGCATTGGAACATAACCAGATATTTATATATTTCCGAGGATTCCCCATTCAGTTTACGTTGACAGTTTTCATCATTTAGTGAGTTTTACGAAGATATTTCAAAAATGGGATGCGAACAAAAAGAATCTTGTATATTTGAGAGAGAAAAATCATTATAAATTTACTTCAAAAAAAAAATCATATAAGGAGATTTCGAACATAGTGTCCAAGAGTCGTACTACTGTCGGTGATATAATAAAATGCTTTAATGATACAGGAAGCTTAGAAAATTGCCAAAGAACTGGTCTGCAATCCAAATTTACAGTAGTGAACAACGTAATATAATTAATTTTAATAAGAAAGAGCCTAAAACAAATTCGTCCTTTGTCACAGCACCGTTAGAAAAATATATTGGAAAAAAATACATCCTTGTACAGAGAATTTAGTACGGAGAATTCTTAAAAAGGCTGGTTACAACGACTGCGTCTTCAGAAAAAATCAGCTGTAAGTGAACCAAACCAAAAGGTTTCAATTTGCAAATGGTTATAAAAATAAATGTAATGAGGAGTTTTGGACCAAGGTTGAAAGTAAATTCTGTATTTATCATTCTGACGTCCAAATTTTGTTATAGAGGAAGAAAAATACAGAACTGCAAGAGAATCATATACACAAAATTGTTAAACATGGTGGTGGTGGGATTGCATGGCTGCTTCTGGAGTTGACAACCTAGTTTTTATTGACGAAACCATGAATAAGTTCCAATATTTGAATATTTTAAAAGAAAATTGTGTTTGAATAATGAATATTATTTCCAATATAACAACCCAAAGTATACTCTTCATATAGTGAAGCTTTGGGCTATCTACAGTACTAAATGGGCTATCTATAATGCCCTATTGGGTCCTATTTGGGCTATCTATAATGCCCCAATTTAAATTTAAATTTAAAGAACATTTTTGGGATTTATATTCGACAGCACCATATTACCAAGAAACAACTTATATCTTTACTTCAAAAGGAGTGTGGAAATATGACATCGGAAGCAACAAAGAATTAGTTTATTTAATGCCAAATCGTTTAAATGAAGTAGTAAAGAGAATAGGGAAACAAACGAGGTATTAAACTTTTTTTAAAAAAATTGTTGATATTTATTCTGTATAATATTAAAAGTGGCGAATACTTTTGGTCAGCAAAAATGTAACCTACTGTTTTTATTTTAACAATTTTTACTATATAATAGAACTAATTATTGTTTTTTGTATTTTTTTCTAATGAATATTAAATTTAATATCAATTAAATATATATATATATATATATATATATATATATATATATATTAATTTAACGATTTTATTTAATTATATCAATAAATTGCTTATGTTACCCATATGGCGAATACTTTTATGCGTCAGTGTACATACATACATACATAATTTGTTACAGTACTTTACTACATTCAGATGAAGTCGTCGACAGTAATTTTCTGTTTTCGGTCAGATCTCTATCTCCTAGTATTTAGATCTGCCTCTGGATATCGTTTGCAGACTACAAATAGCATTTTGATTCATTGCAAACGTTTGAACGAGTTCACATAGTTTAAACAAAGTGATCGCTCTACAACTTAATCACACATCATACAGCCCATTTTAAGAATGAAATGAAACGACTGTCAAACAAAGCAAAAATCTTAAAAAACTCAGTTTACTTTGGTTGATTGGAAAGAGTAGACGTAAAATCCCTTTGATAAAATGGTAAATTATAACAGTTTCATTCAATTTTAATAAAAATACTCTGACGATGATAGAATCACCATCGAAATGCACATCAGTCAACTATTGTTATCATCAAAAAGTGAACAATAAGTGATTATTGAACATTCCATAACCATTGTGGTGCTGAAGATCAAAATTCATTTGTGTTAAAGTTTCATTCAAACTGATTTTTCTCGAAATACCGTTACAAGAAATTCATTATTTTTTTCGCACAAAATAAACAATAAAATCCTTAAACATTCAGTATTAGTCATTATATTCAACTGTTAACACAGCTGCAAAAATTCAACAAAAATATGTTGATACGTTTTTTTGATATATGATATATAATTGTTATTGCTCTCTATATGAAATATTTTAATTAGAGTTATTTAAATGTCCACTCGTTGAAAATAAGTGATATTAATTAAAATAACAATTTGTTTAATGCACTTTCGCTAATGCATGTGTGTATGTGTTTGTGATTGCGTGCATGCGTGTTAACGTATGTGTACGCGCAATTATATATATATATATATATACATATATATATATATATATATATATAAAATTGGCGATGTAGTGGCTAGCATCATCGCCTGTCATGCGGGAGAAGTACGTTTGAATCTCGGTCAAAGATATAGGGAAAACGGGATTTTTTAGCCTTTAATAAAAGCAACCGACCTATAAAATAAAAATAAATAAATAAAAGAACTGTCAACCCTCGCCTCGTCAGCGTGATAAATATGACCAAATACTAGAGAATGATAACATTTACGAGGGTAGTCCCATAAGTACCCGGCCTGATCTAGAGATGGCGGTAGTTGTTTGAAAAATATCACTGTATTAGAAAGTACACAATCTATAAAGCATATGTTTCAAGTTTGAGGACGCCACGTTGTTTAGTATTTGTTTGGCAGCCATCAATAGTGAACGTTTTCAGTGAATTTGTAAAAATGGAGAAAATTGGTCATCGTTACGTGATATAATACTTTTATTTGAAAGGCCTCAGCCCAACCAATATAAAAGCTGATTTGGATTTTACTCTGGGTGAGTCTGCTCCTTCGTTTACAACAGTAAAATATTGGGTAGCAGAGTTTAAACGAGGCCGTACGAGCTGCCAAGACGAGCATCGCAATGGTCGACCAAATGAGGTGACGACTCCAGAAATGGTGAAGAAAATCCACAAAGCGGTACTGGATGATCGTCGACTGAAAGTGCGCGAGCTAACAGACATAGTAGGCATTTCAAAAAGTGCGGTACATCGCATATTATCTGAAAATTTGGACATTCAATTCAATTTCAATTGAGTATTTAGCGAAGTTTCACAGCAACAAAGCAGAATTTTTGCGCCGTTTCAATACCATGGATGGAAACATGGGTCCATCACTTCACACCCGAGACAAAAGAACAATCAAAACAATGGACTGAAAAGGGAGAACCGGCTCCAAAGAAGGCGATGACCGTTTCATCTGCAGGCAAGGTCATGGCGTCGGTTTTTTGGGATGCGCGTGGAATAATTTTCATTGACTATCTTGAAAAAAGAAAAACTATCAACGGCGAGTATTATGCGAACTTATTGCAACGTTTGAGCGAAGAAATCAAGCAAAAACGGCCGCATTTGGCTAAGAATAAAGTGTTGTTTCATCAAGACAATGCACCAGCTCACAAATCCGTTATTGCAATGGCCAAAATTAATGAATTAAAGTTTGAATTGCTACCTCATGCACCCTATTCGCCAGATTTAGCCCCCTCGGATATTTTCTGTTCCCAAACTTGAAAAAATGGCTCAGTGGTCAAAGATTTCCCAACGATGAAGAAGTGATGTCGGAAGTTAATGGGTATTTTGAGGACCAAGACAGTTCTTATTATAAAAAGGGTATCGAACTTATTGAACATCGCTAGGAAAAGTGTATAGAGCTGAAAGGAGATTATGTTGAAAAATAAGTATATTTTTTTCAAAATTTTTGTGTTTTCTTTGTTGGGTCTGGTACTTTTGGGATCACCCTCGTATGTAGGCGTTTGTGTCACTCAGTGAGCTACAATGCCCACCAAAAGTTAGTTGAAATGAAAAAATAACATAAAAAATGAAAAATTGTCCGAAATAAAATATCTCCACATGAAATACTATTTATTAAACCTTAATTATTAATAGTCATTTGATAAGAAATTAATCTCATTATTTTAGCGGATTGATGTAAATTTTCTTGTAAAATATTACAGTACATTTGCGCTGTCATTTTGCCCTCAATAATAATATGTAGTTTGCCTAAACTATACTAAAAAAACATGCTTACACCATTACACTTCCTCCATGTTTTGCAGTAGGTTACAAGAACTTGTTAATGTAAGCCTTATCACTGCTACTTCGTCAAACTGTTTGGTGGCGACGATTTATAAATATTTCATACTTAGTTTCGTCACGAAAAACTAAAAATTACTTGTTTCCAAAAGTCCAGTGGTTTATTCATATATTTTTTTGGCAAAATTTAATATTTCCTGCAACTAACTGCAAAACATGGAGGAAGAAGTGTCATGGTGTGGGCATATTTTTCTTGATATAATAATGTGAAAAGATTATATATTATTAAGGGCAAAATGACAGCGCAAATGTATTGTAATATTTTACAAGAAAATATACACCAATCAGTTGAAACAATGGAATTAGATTGGATTTTTACTTTTCAACAGGACGACAACCCGAAACATATGGCTAGTATAACTAAAGAATTTTTCACAAATAATGAAGTAGATGTACTTGAACGGTCATCGATGTCCCTCGACTTTGATCCTATTGAACATTTGTGAGACAAATTGAACTACAGGATTCCCACATTTTTAAGACACAACAATACTCAATTTGAAAACAAAATTTTGGAAACGTGGTCTAGTTTGCCTCTCAATGCTTTACAATATCTGGTAGAATGAATACCTAAAAGGCTTAACGCTGTTGTACGAAATAATAGCGATCTTACAAAATATTAATTTTTTTTAAAAAAAAAACTTGTTTTGATTTTACATCATTTTCTCTGTAATTTTCTACTAACTTTTGGCAGTAAACCTAGAAGTAGTTTTATATAATTTATGTCGTTTGAATCATGATTGCTAATTCCTTCAAAATGACTATTATTAATTAAGCTTCTATAAATTATGTTTCATTTGGAGATATTTTTATTTTTTCGCACAATTTTTCATTTTTTATATTATTTTTCATTTCAACTAAGTTTTGAGAGGCACTGTATATATATATACACACACATGCATACACATACGCGCACACACACACACACACACACACGAGGTACTTATAGATCAGTTGGTTGTAAAAAAGTGTCAAAAATTGTTTAAAATGTATTTATTGCAGAATAAAAATTATATATATATACAGCGGTTTGTAAAAAAAATAAATACAATATATTTTTGAAAATATGTTTTCATATATATTATTTTAAATTTTTTTGCTGATAAATTAGCTTCTAGTGCTTATTTTAGTAATTATATGCTGCAAATGATTCATAATTCACTATAATTTTGATTTAGTTCTACAGATATAATTTATACGAAAAACAATTTCATTAAAATAGGTACGAAAAAGTTTGAATTATAGCCTGATCAAAATAGAATATGATTAATTAAAATTACCAACAAGCTATACAATGCATTTTTCAATGAAATATTTTTTTACTAAAAATAGTACATTTCGTGTGTCAATATAACATTTTTATCTCATTACTGGACGAAAGAAACATTGTGCGGAAGAACAAAAAAATAATAATTAAAAATTGAAGAAATCAAGGTGTTTGTTATAAAAATAAAGCAAAAATGATCGTTTGTTCAAAAAACATGGTCATAAATACTCTAAAATCTAAGTAAAAGGAGGGTACCGTAGAAGATCTCGAAAAGCAACTTAACGAGACGTTTTGAAAATTATTGAAATTATTAAAGTTATTCATTTACGGCATCCTTAGAAATAAAAATAAATGAAATCCGATATGCTTTCGCCTACAATCTGTCAGAAGTTAACACATACCTGAAAGGCCAAGAAAAGTGCAACTACTCATAAAAAAAGGATATGTGTACTCATATACACATACCAGAAGTGAAACTTCTTTTCAATAAAGTAATCAAAAGGTACACGGACAAGCGTATGCCTAAAACTCGTAGATGAACAAATTCTTCAGAATAAAGCAAGTAACAAAATGAAGAAATATAGTAGGAAAAGAAGCGGTAAATACACGGGATAAAAATTTAAGTACAAAATGATCAATGTTTTAAATAAATTAAATTTTTACAATTATTTCATATTAGCACATCGTATGGCGGACAAACGCGTCTCAATGATCTTTCGCGCTCTAGTAACAGTAGACAAAAGACGTTGTCTGCATACAATGTGTTAAGTAAGATTAATATTTATTTTCAAATTAAAACTTTTATAAAATTATGAATTATGAAAATTTATTCGTTTTCGTTTGGAATTTCTTCGATTTCCATTGCTTCCGGTGTCCGGTGGTGACTGAGTAGGTATAAACGATACAATTGGTTTTTGATAAGTAAAATTTTTGCGCAATAGACTTTACCATCCTAAAACCTGTAAAAAATATTTTTTTCAATTACTATTGTATAATATATAATATACAATTAGATCAATGTTTTAAAAATTAAACAATTAAAGGAAATACTCACAAATAATATATAACTGCAATAAATAGCATCTATTTAGATACTATTTATAGATAATTGACAATTTTATAACACCACATAAAATTCAATAAATCTTCAAAATGACACCTGTGAACAAAGAATTCATAATTATTGCGAGAATTTGTTATGAAACTGTTATAGGTTTCGATAATTTTTAAATACCACGTGTTTTAATAGTATTTTTTTATTTGATAAATAGATTAATCAAAATAATGTTATAAAATACTATATACTGTATATATTGGTATACGTGCCAATTCCCTCAATTTCGTGTTGTTTGCTAAATTTTTAAATACCGCGTGGATTTAATTGACTGTTATTTTTATGATTATTGAGGTTAATATTATGATGAGGTTATAAAAATTAATATACTTACCAAAAATATCAATTTTATCTCACTGAATAACACTCTTATTTAAACACAATTAATAACAACTAATTGTATATAAAAATTACTAAACAGAATAATGGAATCATTCAAATAGTAAAAATACAATGTACTGCTTAAAACAGCGACACCGTTGCTATCTAATCACATGCTAAAAGAGTGCGTATGCGTGATGTACTTTTTCTCACTCTATCTACTACTTTTTCTCACTCTATTGTCTAATCATTTATGCAAATTCAAATGAACCGCTGAAAAATCGTGAGCAACTTTCGTAATGTAGGTCTCTATTTCCGCGTCAAGTAAAAATTTTACCCCAATGCCGCTAAAGAAGTTTCACTTCAAAAAAAAATATTCAAAAACAATTGAAATCTACACTAGACTATAGTGATTTGCAATGCGAAAATTGAAGGAATATATTATAATTTACCGAAAGTAAAATTAGTTTATCTGAACTTGACAGAAATAATCATATGAGATGGTCCAAATAAAAATAATATTTTCTACAATACACCATTAAAACAATTAATCATAGCAAAATTAGCTATGAAAATATTTATATGAAAATCCTCATTGAAAATATGTATGTGAAAATCCTTAAATACTTTAATGTGATCTTATATGAAAGATATATAAAATATATCATTATTCTGAACATTTCCGTAGGGTAATGATTTTAAACACGTCCAAAACAGCAGAGGAATGATTTCATACGAATATGATTATATTATAGTTATGAAGTTACTACAATATAATCATAATCAGTGGTCGGCATAATCACTGGACCTAAATCTTATTGAGAATTTATGGCCTCAAGTTAGAAGTAGTGTGTAGTGTAATAATAGTTAAACCAAAAAATAAAAACTATTTATGATTAATTATTCGAATATTTTTATTTTTTTTTAATTTTAATTCTTGTATCAAATTACCTATTTTTTGTACTGCATAAGGTTTTTGTAGTTTAGAATATATTTTTATTTTCAAATCAAATGGTATTATTGTTGTAAGTTTTATAATAGTTATGAATAAAAATAATATTTTTAAAATTTCTTACTAATAATCATATAACAATTTGTTTCTTTTATAATTATGTTGTATCAATTTTTGCCCACTATTCTCTCTCTCTCTCTCTCTCTCTCTCTCTCTCTATATATATATATATATATATATATATATATATATATATATATATATATATATATATATATATATATATATAATGGTTTTGTACATTAATTTCACTAGTGACTCCCAATCATATTTATATATCACTCTAATAATAATATGAATCTCTAATAATATGAAATTTAATTTTTTTTTAATATTGCTAATATGTGTAAAAAATAGTTACAAATTTATTTTTACATTCATAGAATAAAAAAGAAAATTAAAAATATATTTTTCTATACTTTTATTGTATTTTAGTCACCATTTCAGCAAAAAAATAAAGATAAACTTTTATTAATGTTACATTAATTCAGTATGAAACATGTGTTCAGAGATATTTACAGATTTCATAGAAATAGATCTAAGCAGTTGTTCATCCAAAAACGAAAACCTAGTATCAAAACTACAAAACATAAAAATGAAATATTTCTTATTCCGTATTACAATAAAAAAACAATCTGCATTTTGCTTTCCATTCTCTAATTATATATCAAGCATATTTTAAAATATTCGTATTGTTGTAACTGAAATACGAATGTTGAAATCGTTTCTATTTTTGTATTCTATTTATTGTTTATTAAAAAATCGTTATGCTATTTTGGCTAGTCTGTTTTTTTATCTCTTGAAAATTAGATTTTAAAACATACATATATTGGTAGTAGTAAAAAGTATTAATTATTGCAATAATAATGTGAAAAAGTAAATGAAACTAAGGTATCATACAGTCTTGAAAGTGATTTTTTGTATTAAGTTAAGAAATATTGGATGTGTAAATTAATTCGGTGCTTTTTTACAAAATTCAAATTTACACAAAAAAATACAAACTTAATTTTCAAAATATTTATCATCACTACTTTTACATTTCTTTTATTTTTTAACCAATTACCTGAATTCCATCATGGAAAATTTGTAAAAGTTTTGAACTAACTGGATTATCTCGACATTTTTCATGTTTTTTTATAGTTTTGAAATGCGTATTGTAAAAAAAGATATTGCAAAGACTAGAATAGATGAAAATATGGATGAGCTAAATCTGATGAATATATTAGGTATAACAAAACTTCCTAACATAGATTAATAATGACATCTTTTGCAGTATTTACGATGTGAGGTAGAATGTTATTTGGGAGTAATAGTATATATTTTCTGCCTCTACTCCTCGTTTAAATTAAATATCACTTTGTATCAATTTGGTGTGAAAGTTTTACTTTATTTTAAAAGATTATAATACACTACGCTCTTCATACCTTTCAAATAAATGATACAATAAAATGTTCTTGGCATGAATATTCAGTTTCGCTGTTAATTTTGTCTTAGGTACACATAAATTCTACTCTAAAATTTTTGTTTTAGATCTTTATTTTTCATCTTATATAATTACTTAGTACAAAAATCCTTTAAAGTAAATGAATTATTACTTAAAGAGCATAAAATAATTACAAAAAGGTCCAATAATCATTTACTACTCACCTTACTTATACGCATTTCAATAATCATGTCATTATCGACAGAGCTTTGTATTATAAAATTTAAACTAGCTTTTAGTTTTGACTTATAACCTTATATTTTGTTTTATATATATATATATGTGCACAGATGTATTACAGGGTGGTTTAAATGTAAAAAAAAATTATTGTTATACATTGTATAGGATCATCCTAATGTGACGCTTAGATTTATGTTTTATTAAAAAGAAACTATGCACATGTTTTACTATACACATGTTTTTTTTGAAGTGAAACTTCTATTGTCGCATTTTTCGGAGGCGGAACTGCTATTGTCTCTTTTTCGGATGCGGAACCCTTGATGCACCACACCATTACCGCGTTTTTTGAAAATATTTTGAAAATATTTCCTTGGTCTATATCAAAACACAAACACCTACCTTCACTGGATACTGGTAAAATATCTTAACAGATAACAGACCTCATCGACTTATTATCTCATTTACTGTAAAATTTATGTATATATATATAATATTATATATACTTTAGATCAATAAATTTTATTTGAATTTCCATAAGATGCTTATAGACAGAGAAAGACGTATGAAGCCGTATGCGCGTCGCTTTTATAAGTTAAGCTAAGTAAATAGCTGAGCGCGTCATTACGTGAATTGTGTTTAAATAAGATGTAATTACATTGATATTTTTGGTAAGTATATTAATTTATATAATCTCATATTATAATAATAAGCTAAATAATACTAAATTACAATGTGGTATTTAAAAATTTATCAAATCAACGCGAAAATGAGGTTATGTACATGTATACAAAACATAAATATAGTATTTTATAACGTTATGGTATATACATTTGATCTATTTATCAAATAAAAGAAATACAATTAAAACACATGGTATTTAAAAATTATCGAAACCTATTACAGTTTTGATGTTATCTATTGTTTTATTTGTAACAATTTCTCACAATAACTATGAATTCTTTATTCTCAGGTGTCATTTTGAAGATTTATTGAATTTTATGTGGTGTTATAAAATTATCAATTATCTATAAATAGTATCTAAATAGATGCTATTTATTGCAGGTAGATATTATTTGTGAGTATTTCCTTTAATTGTTTAATTTTTAAAACATTGATCTAATTGTATACTATATATTATACAACAGTAATATAATAGTAATTAAAAAAAATGTTTTTACAGGTTTTAAGATGGTAAAGTCTATTGCGCAAAAATTTTACTTATCAAAAACTAGTTGTATCGTTTATACCTACTCAGTCACCATATCGAAGAAATTCCAAACGAAAACGAATAAATTTTCATAATTCATAATTTTATAAAAGTTTTAATTTGAAAATAATTGTTAATCTTACTTAACACATTGTATGCGGACAATGTCTCGACGACATACTATTACTACAGTGCGAAAGATCATCATCGAGACGTGTTGTCCGCATACAATGTGTTAATATGAAATAATTGTAAAAATTTAATTTAATTAAAACATTGATCATTTTCTACTTAAATTTTTATCCCGTGTATTTATCGCTTCTCTTCCTACTACATTTCTGCATTTTGTTACTTGCTTTATTCTGAAGAATTTGTTCATCTACGAGTTTTAGGCATACGCTTGTCCATGTACCTTTTGATTACTTTATTGATAAGAAGTTTCACTTCTGGCATGTGTACATGAGTACACATATTCTTTTTGTTTTTAATAAAACATATATGCATTACATTTAGATGACCCTATACTTTTAACTTATCCGAAATGTTTTACATGCTATTTTCCAGTATAGTTAATCCTTGACTTCAATGCATTTTTGCCATCGCTATGAGAACTTCTTGATTCATATTTCAAAGATTTTTTCTTTTGATTGCTTATTAAACCAGCTCTGTACAGTTTCAGTGAGTTCGTCATTATTATGGATTTTTTTATTTCTTATAAATTATTTCAATGGTTCAAAGAAATGATATCCGAAATAAGTTAAATAAGAGTTGTATAATAGCTGAGGTAGAACATCTCACTTCAGGGGTTATACGCAGTTGCGAGGCGCAAAAACGACGTTTTTTTAGGATTTTTTTTTTAGAAACAGTATTTATTTTGCAATTACACATTATGGTTATTTGAATAGATCCTACTTTCAAGAATAAAATAACATGTCGATCATAAAAAAATATTGAAGTGCACCGTTCCTGCAGACGATGTCCCGAACGACCTCCAAAAAAAGGCGCTTGGCGGTGATCTCCATATCGGCGGTTTGGATTATCCGAAATCAAAAAATATGGTCAATTCTTTTAAAGGATAGATTAATGCAGGTATTGAACGAAGGAATAATAAAAAATTTTATTTTTGATAAAATGGCGTCTACTTGAAAAAAATTTTTCGTTTTTTACTAAAATTTTCGCTCCAAATTGTTTAAAAAAAATAGTAATAATTTTTGTAAACCTTATTCCTTCGTTCAATACCTGAGGAATATATTTGAAAAGATTGTGTGAAAATTTGAGACCGATCGGTTCAGGCATTTCTGAGATATCGAGATCACCGACTATGAAAACACCGTTTTGAGATAAACGCGTTTGAAGTTTCGGAAGTAGTATACACATAGTTAAAAATTACTTACAAATTCAGGTGTATGTCCGAAAATATTTCTCGGATTTACTTCAAATTTTCAGAGAATATACTCAAATATATGTGCATTCCGAAAATGCAAAAAAAAATCGATTTTTTGAAATTTCTAACTGCGTATAACCCCTTAAATTAGTGAACAGTTATCATTGTTATAGCGGAATTATGAAAACGAGCATTGTCCTAAGAGAAAAAATATAATCTTGTCTTTTTCTCCATTTAGAACGGATTGCTGGATTCACTTTTTCATGTAACAAAGTTGAATAATACTGGGTTATGACATTTTTTGTGGAAGAGGGATTAGAATTATCAGACGTTCTTGATAATTGTGTATAAGGTTCAATTTTTACACGATGTCTCTTTTCTCAAAATGATTTTGCCCAATCGTACACTTCTGACTGATAATATTCATTTCCAAGTTGCGTTCGAAGTAAAATTTCAAAAGGCTTAATCTCTTAGTGAGAAATTTAATAATGATTCGTTACTCAGCACTACCGAACAATTTTTACTCAGCATTATAACAAAAAATAATTAACAACGTGATGAAAGAGCGAATCACTACGATTTACAAACTTGAACAAGTGTGAACATGTATAGTGTGCACAACGATATGATTTTAGATTAGGAAGAACTAAATTTTCGTTTATATCTGAACCACACTTTTACATTTATACATACTATTATAAATACATTTCTATTTCTTTTTCTTCTCTCTCTCTCTCTCTCTCTCTATATATATATATATATATATATATATATATATATATATATATATATATATATACATATATAGGGTCATCCAAATGCGATGCTTATATTTGTGTTTTATTAAAAAGAAACAAAAGAAGTTGTGAACAATAATGGGTAAAATATTTTGGATTTAAATAAAAATATGGATTTTGTCTTTTATTTCAAAATTTTCTCTTTGGATGATTCAATATTGTGTGTGTGTGCGTGCGTGCTTATAAAAAAACAAACTAAAGAACTATTATAAAATCAACATTAAAATTGAAACAACCAAATCAAACATTTAATTTCTAATCTTCTGTCAAATGTACAACGTTTACAAATGTTATCAGTATTTTTCGATTTTTTCCCAAATATGTAGATTCTGAATAATTATACAATTGTTTTACAGAATATGAAAATTAAAATGACTAATGTTATTTGAATTACGTTTTAGTTATCGTTTGCAAATATAAATATTTGTTTTTAATTTCTTAATAACTAATATGGAATCATTCTTCTCAAACAGATCATATTTGATTTCAATTACTAATATATTCCAAATTTGGAAACAATTGTTTAAAAAAGTTATTTTAAAAATTCAATATTTGATATAATTAAGTATAAGAGATGTTCCGTTAGTTTTTAATTTAGTGAGTATTGAACTAAAAATAATTAAAACGACTTAGATTTAAATATATTTGATGAAAAACTATTTCATAATTTTAGAAAGTATGGCTATATATATATATATAGAGAGAGAGAGAGAGCTTTACACATTAATTCGTTTTTCACATTTTAACCTCATAAACAAATTTTTCAATAAGATTGAAAAATATTCATTGTAATGGAATTAATTAAAATAGTTAATGTTTTAATCAAGTAATTTATAAGTTAATTGTTTTTTTGTCAAAAATCTTTATTAATTTCAAACACAAGGTTAACCAAATTATTTTTATTTGTTTTTTATGACTTTTTCTGGTAAAAGATAGAATTTACGTCGATTGAAAGATTTATTTTAATGTGATAAAATTATTTATAAATTTTCGTTCTTGGAAATTTCAGAAATGTGTAACCTGTAAACCATGTTGCATCTATTTGAATAGATAATAATCTGAAAGCGTTATGTCTGGTGAGTGGGGAATGGTGAAGGACTTCTTATTCCAACTTTAACAATGAATCCTTGATCATTTTAACACCATACTAACTCTCATTGTTATAAAGCAGAATTACTATAAGAAAAATTGATAGAACTTGAACGTCGATTTCAAAAATATAAATTTACAAGCAATAATAAATTGAAAAAGAGATTGAATACCGATTGAGTAAAAAGCCCAGAAATTACCAGAAAATGATTATAATCGATTATAAACTTTCGTGAAAAATAATTAAAAAAAGGACTTCTCAATAAAGTATTCGTAATAACATTTTATTTAATTAATTTGTTTTGTACAAAAATGAGTATGAGATGATTTTGTGTTCATTTCATATTCATTTATATTTGTGTTTTTAATAAATTACTCTTCGAAATGATTTGATGTTTAAAATAACATTATGTGAAATATTTAAGAAAAAACAACAAATAAAAATATTAGTATTTAATAAAGTGTATTTTTATTTCGGTTTGCAGCTTATATACGAATACGTTTATCTGAAAAGGAGATCACACACAAAATAATATATATTCCACCCATTTAAATTTGTATATTCCTAAAGATAGTAAATAATACTTTTTGTATTGATCAATCTTACTGATCAACGTTATAATTCTGTTTGATACCAGTAAAATGACACTGTTATAAGTTATATGTTATATTAAGACAAACATTTCTGTTCGTCTTAATATAACATATTTTGCCATCATACACACACACACACATACACACACACATATGTATATATATATATATATATATATATATATATATATATATATATATATATATATACACATACATACATACACACACACACACACATATATACACACACACACATACCATTGTTTTAAAATATACGAATGAATAATGAATAGTGTAGTATATTTTCGTACTATTTTTCAGTTAGTAATAAAATCCTGTAATTCATAGTACGAAAACAGAAATGAAAATGTCGACATTTTATGTGGTCGGCATGTCGCTGACAAACATTCATTTCCTGTAGTGCATCAACATCCTCGACAAACAGAATTAGTAAGGAAAATAAACAACAATGATGAGGAACGTCCCTAGACTGAACGAGATAAAAATAACTTTCGGCGCTCCTTTCGTTTCAGTTACGTAGCAGTGCAGTTCTTAAATGATCTTGTATAAGAAAACAATATCTTAAGAATAATCTTAATATGAATTCATCATGTTAGATTTATAAAGTGGCTTGAGTATGTGCTGACAGTTTGAAGTTTTTAAAAATAAAATATCATTATTAAAGATTATATAAGTAAAGGAAATAGTTTAATATACTAATTTGTATTAATATACTATATCTTTATAATGGTACAAATATTAAACATATATTTAATCAATTTTTATTTTCGAATTCGAAGTAATGAATACTTTCAGTTATATTAATTTTATTCTAAAATATTAAATTAATATAATTAATTTTAATTATATTTATTAATGTATGAAATGTTAGACTAAAGAAAGCGAAATTCAAACGATTAATAGTTATATGCAAAAACGAGTAGAAAGCAATATATATATATATATATATAAATATATATATATATATATATATATATATATATATATATGTATGTTTGTTGTTCTGGAACTGTGGCTGATTCATTTTAACACAAATTAATTTTAATCCCAACACCACAATGGTTATAAAGTGTTCAATAATCACTTATTGTTCACTTGTTGTATATAAATGTATTGGCTGGTGCGCATTTCGATGGCAACGCCATCATCGTCATAACCTTTTAGAAACAAACCTTAACAAAAAGTCTCTGACGATGGCGTCGCCATCGAAATACACATCAGCCGACATATTTATAAAAAATAAGTGGATAATAAGTGATTATTGTACACTTATAACCATTATGGAGTTGGGGTTAAAATCCATTTGTGTTAAAGTATATTTTAAATGAAGATAATTACTAAAAACGAGGTAATAAATCAGATTCCAAAGCAAAAATCGAACAAGTTAATTGTATTGCTCTTTTTTGTGTAAAATCATACGAATATTTTTTTCGATTTATTAATATTATTATTACAAATATAAATAATAATTTCTCATTAACCACTTGCGCTGGAATGACGTGCTATGCACGTCGACTGCTATCTATACCAAATGCCGATATGACGTGCATAGCACGTCGTGTGATCTTTGCTAAGTTAAAATAACATCGGAGTTCAGTTAGCAAGTGTCACACTTCTGTTTTGAAGGCATACAAGTGCGTTTTTGTAGAACTTCATTAATTTTATATATTTTTATTGAATAATAATCAAGTAACTACAAAACACAATAATTTTTTTATTATTATAAAGAACTATTTTATCCAAAAACTATTTTATTCTGATAATAGTGCATCAGAAAATGTTGTACTGGATTTATGTAGACCTTTAGTTGATTTTGGATACATCCTCTTTTTAGATAACTGGCATTCGTTACCAAAACTGTATCAGAAATTACATTTGCAAAAAATTGATACTATCGGAACAGTCAGATCTAATAGAAAGAATGTGCCAAAAGATCTCGCAGCGGCAAAATTAAAAAGAATTGAAGTTCTTTCAAGATCTTGCAATGGTATCTTAGCTGTAAAATGGAAGGACAAAAAGAATATATATATTTGCTTTCTTCAATACATTCCAAAGCAGAAATGATTACAACAAAAAAGAAAAATGTAGAAATTATACAGACCAAAATGGAAACATTACAAAACCTAATATAGTTTTAGATTACAATGATTGTATTGGTGGAGTATATCTGCAAGATAGCTACTTATCATCTTTTCCTTTAATGAGAAAATTTACAAAAAGGTACAGAAAAATATTCTTTTATCTAATGGGTATGGCATTTTTTAATACCTATATCTATTCGGTAAAATAATAAACGTTCCAAAACCCAATACTCCTTTTCAAAAAGTATTAATATTATTAATAAATTTGTTTATCAATTTAAGAGTTTTATCATAATGTTAATGTGTGTGTGTGTGTCTAAAACTTTATAAAAAAATGATTTCAAATACCAACTTGCTGCAAATTGCTTTGGATGGATTTGCCACGCGCGCGTGTGAATTAATTTCCAGCGCAAGTGGTTAATAGTAAAGACTATTTTTTGAAAACAATGTAGAAATAGAAAACTTTGAAAGATATAGTTAGGACTAAATAAAAAAATCTACTGAGATAGCGTCGCAAAGACATCTTAGTAAATATGATATATTGTAGTTGAATAAATTTTAAAAATCCCTTTTTGAAATTTCTTAATTTACTATATATTTATAAAAATACGTATATAAAGAAAAATGATGATATGAAATCTTTCAGTATTAACTGAAAGTTTGATTGTATATATATATATATATATATATATATATATATATATATATATATATATATCTATCTATCTATATATCTATCTATATATATATATATATATATATATATATATATATATATATAAATACCACGCATAGTCCGGTTAATCGGTTCCACTGATTAGCCGAATTATTTGAAACCGGACTAATCGAAACATTAACTAAATACAAAAAACATTAATTGGTTCCAAACAAATTTTTTTCCTGTTTTTCAATAAATAAAACAAGGGTATTATATTCAAATGTTCGTATGTATCAACAAATCAAAATTAGGGGCTTATACATTCATTTTAAATTCATTTTCAAATGGGTTATTAAAATAATTTAATTATCAAAAAATCGACTTTATTCTAAAGTTGCGAATCGAAAACTAATAGAAAAAAAGACCACAAAACTAGAACTGCGCATGCATTGCGCATAATGTGCATATCCGATTTTCTTTTTTATTATGTTTTCATAATAAAGGGTAAAATTTGAAAATTTTCATATAAAAATAATATTGTGTATTAATTTTTTGGAATTTTTTGTCAAGAAAAACTTTTTAGTCGGATTTTTTCAAGTAAAAATTTTTTTTTGGAAATTTCAAACCGGACTATAGTGAAATTGGACTAATCGAAGCCGGACTATGCGAGGTATCACTGTGTATATATATATATATATATATATATATATATATATATATATATATATATGTATATATTGGGTTGTTCGGAAAATAATTTCGTTTTTTCCCACGAATGTCGTTAGTTGTATTTTTAACTAGCCAATTTCATTCTAAACCATATTGTTATTATATATTTTGACAGTTAACATTTCAAGGTTCATTTTTTTTAAAAAAAATATATATTTTGTGTAGTTGTTTTTTGTGGTGATGTATCAAAAATGGAAAATAAAATAGAGCATTTTCAGCATATTTTGCTTTTTTATTGACGAAAAGGTAGGAGAATGCTGTTCAAACAAGAAAAAAAATTTTGTGCAGTATGTGGAGAAGATGTGTTAACAGAACGTCAATCCCAAAATTAGTTTGCGAAATTTCAAATTGATTCAATTTGAATTCATGTTGACTAGTGTGCAAGACCAATAAAGTGATTCTGTTGCACGATAACGCTACCACACGTTGTCAAACCAGTGAAAGAAATGTTAGAAGCATTTGGATGGAAAATCTTACACAACCTGTTGTATTTACCGTATGTTACTTCTTCTGATTTTCATTTGTTTCGGTTGATGATACATTTTCAAAGCAGCACTTTAATTCTTTCGAAGGCATTAGAAATTGGCTTGATGTATGAATCGCATTAAAACAAGAAATTTTTTCTTGATGAAAATCATAAATTATCAAAAAAATAGAAAACTATTGTAGCTAACGATGAAAATTAATTGATTAAAAAAAATATTTAGTTTTTCCAAAATAACGCACATAAGTCATGGGACACAAGGGTAACATAAACAATTTATTGATGTAATTCAATGAAATCGTTAAATTAAAAAAAAATATTTAATTGAAAATAAATATAATGAATATTATACGAGGGTAGTCCCATAAGTACCCGGCCTGACCTAGAGATGGCGGTAGTTGTTTGAAAAATATCACTGTATTAGAAAGTAGACAATCTATAAAGCATATGTTTCAAGTTTGAGGACGCCACGTTTAGTATTTGTTTGGCAGCCATCATTAGTGAACGTTTTCAGTGAATTTGTGAAAATGGAGAAAATTGGTCATCGTTACGTGATACAATACTTTTATTTGAAAGGCCTCAGCCCAACCAATATAAAAGCTGAACTGGATTCTACTCTGGGTGAGTCTGCTCCTTCGTTTACAACAGTGAAATATTGGGTAGCAGAGTTTAAACGAGGCCGTACAAGCTGCCAAGACGAGCATCGCAGTGGTCGACCAAATGAGGTGACGACTCCAGAAATGGTGAAGAAAATCCAAAAAGCGGTACTGGATGATCGTCGACTGAAAGTGCGGGAGCTAGCAGACATAGTAGGCATTTCAAAAAGTGCGGTATATCGCATATTATCTGAAAATTTGGACATGAGAAAGCTGTGTGCAAGATGGGTGCCGCGTTTGCTCACACTCGAGCAAAAACAGTGTCGTGAAGATATTTCAATTGAGTGTTTAGCGAAGTTTCACATAAACAAAACAGAATTTTTGCGCCGTTTCATAACCATGGATGAAACATGGGTCCATCACTTCATACCCGAGACAAAAGAACAATGAAAACAATGGACTGAAAAGGGAGAACCGGCTCCAAAGAAGGCGAAGACCGTTTCATCTGCAGCAAGGTCATGGCGTCGGTTTTTTGGGATGCGCGTGGGATAATTTTCATTGACTATCTTGAAAAAGGAAAAACTATCAACGGCGAGTATTATGCGAACTTATTGCAACGTTCGAGCGAAGAAATCAAGCACAAACGACCGCATTTGGCTAAGACGAAAGTGTTGTTTCATCAAGACAATGCACCAGCTCATAAATCCGTTATTGCAATGGCCAAAATTAATGAATTAAAGTTTGAATTGCTACCTCATAGACCCTCTTCGCCAGATTTAGCCCCCTCGGATTATTTTCTGTTCCCAAACTTGAAAAAATGGCTCAGTGGTTAAAGATTTCCCAACGATGAAGAAGTGATGTCGGCAGTTAATGGGTATTTTGAGGAGCAAGACAGTTCTTATTATAAAAAGGGTATCAAACTTATTTAACATCGCTGGGAAAAGTGTATAGAGCTGAAAGGAGATTATGTTGAAAAATAAATATATTTTCTTCCAAAATTTTTGTTTTCTTTGTTGGGTCGGGTACTTCTGGGACCACCCTTGTATAATGAATATTATATAATGAATAAATTTAATGAATATTATATTCATTGAATTATATCAATAAATTGCTTATGTTACCCATGTGTGCCATGACTTATATGTACGTCTGTCTGTGTATATATACAATAGGTTTTCGAAAAAAGTATGAGTAGTATAATTCAATGAACGAGAATATCTTATTTCTAACAAATCTTTCACTCGAAAACCAGTAAATTAGTTGCTGAATAACATTTATTAGAATTAAATTTTG
Source organism: Neoneuromus ignobilis (assembly GCA_029203775.1). Classification (NCBI taxonomy): domain Eukaryota; kingdom Metazoa; phylum Arthropoda; class Insecta; order Megaloptera; family Corydalidae; genus Neoneuromus; species Neoneuromus ignobilis. The sequence goes on from CP092093.1 coordinate 21,644,279, forward strand.
ATATATTTGTCCTTGTAACAACTTTTACGCAATATGAAGAGTAATTGATGTTTTAATCACAGCCTATCAATCTTTATATCTTGGACTTTATCATCATTTTAACTTTTATTGCATTCCCGCTGTGCTCTTACTCGGTATAATCTAATTTATTGTAATTTATATTACGTGACATGTTAATATTTTTTTTAATAAATGCTATAGTTATGTATGTAAGAACGATGTGCTTTTTATATATATATATATATATATATATATATATATATATATATATATATATATATAAGTATTATGAATAATCACAATATTGTCACCTTTTTTGTTGCATTTTATATTTAATTTTTAACAAAAATATTAGACATTTTAATAATCTCCATAATTTTCTTACGCATCTCTTCAATTTAGTTATAAAAATGACAGATTATTTTTATATGTTCTTGATTAAATAATATTAGAGTTTTCCAGTAATTAATATTATATATTTCACATTTAAACATTAACCATTTTTAAACAATTTAATAAAATTAATTATGTAATGTAAGGAGTATTTAACTTTTCTTTGACTATATATTGTATTATTAATAAGTTTAAAATTAATTCAGCTAATTTTACAAACTTAAAATTTTCTTAATCGGTGTCTTTAATGTCTTTAAAAATACTGCGGATTTGTTAATAAAAATTTCGATCATTTTTAATTTTAAATGCACTCTTATGTAATTATTGAAATGCTTAAATAATTCAGATCATTAAAAGATATGCTATAGGAATAAAAAAATGTTAAGTATCGGGTGTCCAAATTCGAGGTTAGGAATTAAGTTAGTTATTATTTGATATAATGCCAAATATTTAACTGTCGTTATTTAACATTTGTTTAATAAAAACTTGGAAAATTTTAGTAATAGCCACTTGTGAAATGCAATCTCAAACAAGAGTATAATTATTAAATCCTGAATATATAGTTAGTACTGTTAAATATTACAAAAGCAGCTTAATGATATAAAGCTGTATAGTTGCAGAAGAGGTTAGAAATTGTTTTTTTTATTCGAATCAATTCCAAGGGCTACATCTTGATACTAGAGTCATCTTTATACTGCTTTATTAGAATGATTTTTAACAACACAAATCCAACAAAAATGTTATTCAACAAGGTAATTCTCTACACCACACATTTCGTAAATTAAGACTTATGTTTTTGAGCAACAACATCACTTTTGGGATGACCTATACAATTTCTTCATCTCAACTCGATATATTCATGGCCTATGTTGAAGTGAAAAGTAAATAGCAAAATATAACATCTCTAAAGAATCTCGCTAATGTGATTCGTCAAGAATGGGAGACAATATCTTGTAAAGTGATGACTAGTATGAAAATCAGATTATCAACTGTTATAACAGCCAAAGGCGGCGTCACAAGATATTAAAATATAATATATTTAAAATAAATAATTACTTTAAAATAATGTCTTTCAAATAAAATATGTGCTAATATCTTTCTTTTATTTTTATTTTATTTATGGTGTTCAATACTTTTGACCATGGCTATATGTGTACGTGTGTGTATATTCAAAAACGACACGAACTTTTCAGATAACCTTAATGTATAACCGTAAAATTCCATCTAATTAGAACTGAAATCCATTAAATAATAATTGTATTTGCTTTTTAAAGTGAAATTTGAACTTTAAAATATGGCCAATATCACAAAGTGAAAATTCGATACTTCGGAGACTAACTGTATATGAAATTGATATGAAAAATAATGACCATTATAGGTAAAATTCAAAAAAACAAAATATTATATTTAAAGAAATGTTTTTGAATAATGATGCATTGTTTTTTGACAGTCTTATTTCTTTCTGTTGTTACACGTGCGGTTATTTTTTCTAAAGTAAACTATAAATAATTGTTTTAAATATATATTTAAATATCTTAAAATATTTAAATCACAGCACAAATATAACAGTGCAGTTTGAAAAAAAAAGATATTTTCGCCAGTAAAATTATTATTGTGATTGATTTATTTTATGTTTTGAAAAATAATAAAAAGATATAAAATTTATTTAGTATTAAAATTGATTACAGAGATTATCTTTTATGAATAACGATCATAATGTATTTTTGCAGGCCGTGTTACCTTGGGATCTGGAACTAATGTTGATATTTTGGTACAAGGAACAGGAGTAGAACCAGTTCATTGTCACATTGAAAACAATAATGGTGTAGTGACTTTATATCCCATATCACAGTCTATCAGTATTGATGGGTTACGAGTCGCAAATCCTACTCGTCTCGCTCAAGGTAATTTGTTTTATATACTCTTATTTTAGTCGTAATAAAACGATGTTTTTTTTTATTAATCTTATTGTTTATACTGTGCATTTTATTAAATTATATCTAATGGGAGATTTCTAGTTATTCTGTAAAATAATAATTAAATCTATTTTTAATAATATCAATTTTTCTACTACATAATTAAAGTTATTTAATAGAATTATAAAGCAGTGTTGTGTTTGAAAATTCTATAATAATAATTTGAATATACACATTTTTTTAAAAAAATGGATCTACATATTTTTACAACAATTAAATACAATAACTAATATTGAATTTTTTAACACTTGATTGTTTATTTTGTGCGAAAAAATGATGAATTTCATAGAGCGGTATCTCTAGAAAATCCAATTGATGAAATGTTAATGTTTATCATTTTTAGTAAAGACGTTTTTATCATTTTAGTTTCACTGATCAGATTAAAATAAGCTAAATTGTTTGTTAGATTTTTGGTTAGATGTAATATTTTAATTATTAAAATAAATAAAATCATAAAAGTCATGATCAAGTTATAGACACAACTACTCTACTTAAAGAAATAGTTTGTAATGTAAAATCGTCCAAACTCTTGTAATAAGTCAGAGTGATATATGTAGAGTTTGAAAACACTATCTGGAGGCAGGATAAAATAGGACTGAAATCTAGTTTAAAATGGATAACTCCCGTAGAACAGAACATCGATGTCTAGTTAAAACAGTATTTGTACCGTAACAAATCTGCTCGATGTCTTCAAAATGAGTTCTCGAGTTTAATTGGAAATTATGCTAGAACTTAAAACATTTGTAATTGACTTTATAAAATTTAAGATACCACATACGAACAATATGGACTCCGCTTAGTGCTGCGTACCGTGTGTGTCATTTAAAGTTTGCGATGGAAAATGTAAATTTGATAGTAAAGTTATGAGCAATGTTCTTTGATGGAACGAAAGATTAAGAGAGCGCACGTGTTGATTACGTACTATATGATCATCATTAAAACGACCAAAAAAGAATCAATAAGATCTATATCCAGAGATCATTGTGGCGTTTCTATTACTTTCTGACAATGTAAAGAAGCTAAAGAATCGTGAGATTTTTTGATCATTGCCTTGATAGAAATGAAATGCGTCAAGTATTCCTATATTCTTTTCACCTTTCTTCAAATTATATTTTAAAGTGTTCAAATATACTATTTCCTCTATGATCCAATCAATAGAAACCGATTTCTCTAATCTTTTTATGAAAAAACACACTTAGACGATTACCGAACCACCTCCAAGTATAGATATAGTATTTTCTTTATTAAATGCAGTTTGTGGTCTTCATCAAATTTTTATGCGTCCTTTTAAACAAAAATGGTCTAATTTTTTTTGTAAAGTGGCCTTAATCAAAATGCTAGTTAATTGAAAGTTGAGAAGGAACTTTATGAACATTTTTTTTATTTGTAACAAAAGTCAGTCATGGATAATTTAATTTAAAAGCCTTTTTCATCATTTTTTCACGCAAATTGTTTCACCTTTTCAACGTTTTATTACATGACCAATAATGCTTATAGGTATTTACATTTCTAATATTTCTTTTTCATTTTTGAAATATGTTAATTGAAGTTGATCAAATAAAGTCAAATTCTATTTCTTAGAACTTTCGAGTAGAAAATTCAAAAAAATATTTAATAGTATAAAAAAATCTAAAATAATATTCACAGCGTTTTACATAAACAGCAAAATGAACGTTATAAATAAAACAAAGTATTTGGCTTATCTTTAATTGTGCTTTTGTTTTTAGGTTCATTCTTTTTTCCCTTTTTTCATAGTTTCAATGAAAGTCTAGATTATTATCACTTATTTATCACAAATTCACACTTATCTACCCTGACAAATAGTAAGAACAGCAAAAGGAAGAAAAACAAACAAGTATTTTAAGTTTTTACTTTGTATCAACTATATTATGTACGTAGTTAATTTGTGAAAATTAAAATGATTTGTCAAAATACATACACTCTCGTGTATAAGTCATCGCCATATGGGTAACATAAGCAATTTATTGATATAATTCAACTGAGTCGTTAAATTAAAAAAAATATATTTAACATTAGAACTACCAACCAATCAAAATGACTGGTTTTAAAATTTTATTTTAAAATTCCTACTTCATGTTATATTTTTCCGAACTGATGTCACGGCTTTTGTAGCGTTAACTAAAGAAATAGTATAATGATTTTTTTTTATTCAGAATCGAAATCATTTTGTAAAATGGCACTTATACTAACACCAGTCAAAATGACAGGTACTTGTCGAAGTGTAAAAGGGTCCTGCAATCTGTTTACCGAACCCGAATTTCATAGTTTTTTAATTTTATACAACTTCTCACACGTTTTTGGAATTTTTACTGTGTATCATTCAATATGATGGTGCTAATTATCAGAAAAATTTTGGATCGATCATGATGCTAATGCAAAAAATATAACGCATTCATTCGAAAATATATTTAGTCGTTCATTTAGATCTGGAGACATAGAATGAATCAGAATCAGAAAAAAATTATTTTGTCTAATTACATGAAGTTTATATGATATTTTCTGGGTTAGTTAGGCTGCCTATCTTATGATAATGTGCCTATGGTTGAGTATTATTATTGATATGTGTTAGTGAGATTTTGTAATAATACAGGAAAAATTTCAAAAAATCTGTTTTATGTGTATTTTTGACTATTTTAACTTATGCTATTGTTTATAGCGGCTTTAGGCGCTAAGAGTTTTGTCACTGAGGGATTGTTGAAGTCTTTGAACTGTTGTTCGTTATTAAACACGTAGGTCACTGATCATTCGCTGTATTGATATTGTTAATGGCTTACAGTTGTATAAGTTGTACCAGGTGAGTGGTCTGCCAGACAATTTTGAAGAATTCCACAGGTTGCATCGCTTTGGGGGTGTTTGTGATAGTATGGGTTGGATGTGAGTTTTGTGTTGGCTGGTCGTTGGGGGTGTTGTGGAGAGAGGTTGATTTAGGGAATTAGTAGGTTGGAGTGTGGGTTTGTTGGAGGGGGTTGTGATATGTAGTCCGTTTGGTTTTGTTGGATGAGCAGATTTTTGGGCTCTGTCTAAGAACCTCGTGGTGATGCGTGTGATAGTCATCCATCATTCCGAGGCTGGTTCGACCATGAGCGTTGGGGTGTACAGAATGAGCAAATGAATGTTGAAAAGGAGCAGACAGCAGTTTTTGAGTGGTTTATTTTCTCAGCATAGTAATTGCTGAGGGTTTTGATATTTTTTTTGGTGAGCTGGATCCCAAGATCAAGACCCCCCGTCTTTGGGCATGTAGACACAGTTTATTACCAGGAGGGGGGGGGGTAAAGGCCCTGGTATGTAGACATACAACAGCTCCGCAGGACATGTTTCAGTTCATCAGTGTTTTGTGTGAGCCCACCAAAACACTGATCCAACCACCAAGCCTACTGTGTTGTGGTTTAGGATTCTTAATGAGGCCATTACGGAGCAAGATCTAAGACGCTACGATCCTTTCTGCAGGTGTCTGGCATCCTGCGAGCGCTGCCTTTAGTTGTCGGGCTTCCATGAGCAGGCCTTGAGATCGACTCCTGAGAAATCTGCACGAGCTCTCTCAGGAGGAGACATGGGTGTCCGGTGGTACTCCAAGCTGTAGATACTATGACGGAGTGAGATCTGTCACGGCAGTGGCTGCGTCGTTGCCCATGGGGAAGGCTGGGCTTTTTTTTTTTGCTCAATTATGTATGGACACAGTCGGGTGTGGCCCTAGACAGTCTGCACACTTGGCTGGCATGGTTATGTCCTTTTTGGGACAGTCCTTCGCCAGATGTGCACTTTACACAGCGATGTTTTGCCTGACAATGTCTTGCGGTGTGTCCAATTATCTGACATCATCTGTGGCAGAGGACAACTCCGGCCTGGGAGTGATATCGGTGCCAGTAGACTTGCAGTCTACTCTATTCTGTCGACCGCCTTGAAGTTGACCTCCTTGAAGTTGACCTCGCATAGGGGCTGTTTTATGTTCGGGCTCCTCATTGGATGGACCTCAAGGGCTGGAAGACCCTGCTTCGTAAGGTCTTCCAGTATACTTGGACAGGTCTTCAGGTTTTTTTGACTTTTAGTGTTATTCCAACTTTTTTTCAAAAGAGTTCGTTATATATATATATATATATATATATATATATATATATATACATATACATATACATATACATATACAGTGAGTCAATAAAAAACTCGGACACTTACTAACTTATTCTTTCAGCAGGTATTAAATAATATTGTAATGCCTTTTATTACGAAAAAATACATTTTATTAAATCAATATTTGTTATTAGTATTAAAATAACAAAATTTATAAAAATAAAAATTATAATATTATTACAACGCGAAAGGTAAAAAAAAATGCTGTGATTGTAGTCAAAAAAGAACTCGGACACTCAAAATTTAATGATATATATTTAATTATTTTATGCTATTAAATATTTTGTTGGTAATCCTTTGTTGTTTTTAATTACTGTCAGCCTTTTAGGCATCGATTCTACATTTTTTTTTTGCATATGGCAGGGATTTTGACCCATTCATCCCTTAAAATCAATTCTAAGTCTTTTTTTTGTTTGTAACCTGATATTTTTTAATTGGATTTCAAATTAACCCATAGATGTCCAATCACATTAATGTTGGGCGATTGTGGAAGTGTTTCTATTATATGTAAACAGTTAGAAGTAACCACAAATGCACGTTGTTAATCTTTGTGTTCGGGATCGTTATCTTGATTGAAATGGAAATTTTGTCTTATTCCCAATTTTTTGGCACTAGAAATCATATTTTCTTTTAAAATGTTAACATACTGTTTGTGATCCATATGTTCATCAATTATACAAAGATTGCCCGGACTAGTAGCAGACATACAACCCCAAACCATAACCGACCTATCTTAGTGCTTTACAATGGCGCGTAAGTTTTTCTCCTTTAACTCTGTGTTAGGTTTTCGCCAGACGTGATACTGGCCATCTGATCGGAATATATTAAATTTGCTTTCGTCAGAAAATAAAACGTTATTCCAGAATGTTAGCGAATTCTAGCCTTTTGTGTCTGTTCACCTTTCTCGCAAACAGTTTTTTACGAGGCACTCTTCTATGAAAACTGTCTTTTCACAAGACCTACCTAATTGTTTTAGGATATACACTTTTGTTCATATATTGTGAGATTTCATTTGCTTACTTTGGAGTACACAACATTCACTGCTCGTCTGACTTGGTAAATACCTTAGGTCTACCGGATTTTCCTTCATTTACCATGAATTTTGCCACTTTTAAATGTATAATAACATTATTAACTGTCGAATGAGACCTATTTATAATATTCCCATTATCATGGCACGATTTTTCCTCATTATGATACTTTATAATTAGCTCTCTCACTTCTAAAGAAGTTTATGTACGTTGTCTTTCCATTTTCACCTATTAATACGGAATTTTTCACCTACTACGACAGTATACTGTTCAAATTTGTAAGTTGGATAAAATAAATAAAAGATAGGAATTTCCCTTTCTAAACCTAAAAGAAATGACAATTTTACCAACTGTCCGAGTTATTTTTTGGTCACAATTTTAATATATTCTTACTTTTTGTATTATAATAGTATTAAAAAATAATAGTTTGGTTTTTAACGTCATTGTTTTTTATTTAGGATTAATAGTAATTTCTTAAATTGTAACTTTTTTTAAAAAAAATCAGTTTAGCGTTATTTAATCTCTGCTAAAAGAATAAGTTAGTAAGTGTCCGAATTCTTTATTGACTCATTTTGTGTGTGTGTGTGTGTGTGTGTGTGTGTGTGTGTGTATATATATATATATATATATATATATATATTAGGTTGGCAAATATCTCCCTTCCGCCTTCTGGTCTTTTGAATTTCGCAGCTATGTACAAAAAATAAAAAATAAAAATAAAAAAAAAGCGGAAGGGAGATACTTGCCAACCTAATATATATATATATATATATATATATATATATATATATATATATCAATAATGTAATATATACGAGGTCGTTTGATAAGTCCATGTAAATTCCGAAAGATGGCACCACTGGTGCATATCGAGGTTATTTTTAATTAGTAGCATCTCTTGGAAGAACACACATCAAGTTTCAGCCATATCGGTCTATTCCTTTGTGTTTGACAATCGTTGGAATCAAGGAAATCGAGTGATTGTCAAATAATGGACGAAAAAGAATTTCGCGTGTTGATTAAACACTACTTTATTAAAGGCAAAACGCCTCAGGAGACTAAACAGAAGCTTGATAAACATTATGGTGACTCTGCACCTTCGATTAGTGCGGTTTATAAGTGGTTTCAAAATTTTCGGAGTGGCCATATGAGCACAAGAGACGCTGAACGTTCTGGACGCCCTGTTGAGGTCACCACTCCAGAAATCATTGATAAAATCCATGATATGGTGATGGATGACAGAAGAGTGAAAGTGCGTGAGATTACTAGTGCTGTAGGCATCTCGTGTGAACAGGTACATAATATTTTGCACCAACATTTGGACATGAAAAAGCTATCCGCCAGGTGGGTGCCGCGATTGCTCACGATCGACCAAAAACGAGGTCGTGTGAAGTGTTGCAAGAACGATTTGCAGCTGTTTCAGCGAAATTCGCAGGACTTTAAGTGTCGTTTCATCACTGTAGATGAAACATGGATACATCACTACACTCCTGAGACCAAAGAGCAGTCTAAACAATCTGCTCCGAAAAAGGCGAAGACAATTCCTTCGGTCGGGAAGGTTATGGCGACTGTCTTTTGGGATTCGCAAGAAATAATCTTTATCGACTATTTGGAAAAGGGTAAAACCATTACAGGTGCATATTATTCATTGTTATTGGATCATTTGAAAACCGAGTTGCAAGAAAAACGTCCCAGATTAGCCCACAAAAAAGTCCTCTTTCATCACGACAACGCACCAGCTCACACCTCAGCAGTTGTGGTCGCAAAACTAATGGAAATAGGGTTCCAAATCGTTTCACATCCCCCCTATTCTCCAGACTTTGCTCCATCGGACTATTATTTGTTCCCTAATATGAAGAAATGGCTCGTGGGAAAAAGATTTTATTCGAACGAGGAGGTGATTGCAGGAACGAATGACTATTTTACAGACTTGAACAAATCCTATTATTCGGAAGGGATCAACAAACTAGAGCAGCGTTGGATGAAGTGTATAAACCTAAAAGGAGACTATGTTGAAAAGTAAAAACGATTTATTCAAAAAAATGAAGCAGTTTTTATTTTTACACGGACTTATCAAACAACCTCGTATATATATATATATATATATATATATATATATATATATAAATAATATAATATATATATATATATATATATATATATATATATATATATATATATCAATAATATAATATATATAATCATAAAGCCCATATCAATCCACTATTGGACGAAAGCCTCAATGAATGCTAACATTCACTGGTATTTGGTCATATTCACCACGTTGACCAGGCGGATTGGTGAAGTTTTTTTATTCGGGGTTTACTCCCTTAACTTTTCGACAGTTATTTTTTTACAAGATGAGGTTTTCGGCTTTCATACTGAACCCTCAAAAGTGAGGAACTTTCCGACTGGGAATCGAACGCAATCTCCCGCATGACACGTGGTGATGCAAACCACTGTGCTACCCAGTCAGTATGTATGTATGTATGTATGTATATATGTATGTATGTATGTATATATATATATGTATATATATATATATATATATATATATATATATATATATATATATATATATATATATTTCAAGTCGATTTCATCTTGTAAAAAATAACTGTCGAGAAGGAGTAAACCCCGAATAAAAAATCTTAGCGTGGTATATATGAATGCCATATGATGTGGGCGTTATGATGATGATGATGATATATATATATGTAATTTTGCTCGTAATGCCATTGAACACTAAATTTTCGACCTCACTACTATCATAAAATTTCACGTCATACAGTTTCTCTACCACTTTTAGATTTTTTTCTGTTTTTTAATTCTAATTCATTATTCTCTTTTCTCCATACAAGACTTAGTTTGTTCGAATTTTATATATTAAATTTACTTTCATTTGAAATTATTATTTGTTTCCCAAATTGATTTTTTTTTTATAAATATTTTAGTAAAAACTTAAAAATACCAATGTTGTTATGTGAAAATCGATCTTTCAAAAGTAATAAAGCACGAAATAAAATGATAAAACTTCTCTTAACACGTTAAACGCCAAGCCTATTTTATCTTGCTTTTCGTTTAGGCCGAGATTTCACTGCGAAATACTATCGGCCAGTAACTGACGCGGCCTTAATGGAAAGTTCGGTGTCAGTCACTGGTGACTGACATAGCGTTTAACGTGTTAATATATATATATATATATATATATATATATATATATATATATGTGTGTGTGTGTGTGTGTGTGTGTGTGTGTGTGTATGTGTGTGTGTGTATATATGTATATGTATCCAGAATATTTTATTTATTTAATTACACATAATCATACGTACCTATTGTAAGTATCGCGATGCAGAAACATTATTTTTAATTCGATTTTTTTGGAAAAAATGTCATGAAGATTAACGCGAAAAAAAGTAAAAAAATTCATTATTATTTATTACAAGGTAAACAAAATTTTTGCTGAAGCAAAAGTTCTGCTAGGACAGTATTGCGTGAATATCGATAGATTTTACCGTTATCATCCATATATTATAATTCAGATTCAGCCCTATCATACTTCTTTTTATTCGTAAATTTAAAAAAAGACATTAAATGGGAGTCAATAAATGAAGATGGAGTGAAACGTTTTGTAGGGCAGTGGCTAGAATCAAAAAGCGCTGATTTCTACTGAAAGGGTTTAGAAGGATGACGACACCGTATGGAAAAATGTTTTAACAATGGAACATATGTTGAAAAATAAAGCACTTAATTTAATTTGCTGTGTTTTTACTTTTTCCGGGAACTTTTTGAATGGCTCTCGTATCTTTGGTAATTGCTTTCTAAAATATCACTTGACGCAATATTGCAAAGTTTGATATTCAATATTAGGTCTTGTAAAGTGTAAAAATACATGAAATATTGAAATAAAATAATTTTATTTGTTAATTTATGTATGATTTATTTTTATGGTGTAAAAAATTTCATCAACTTTTTAATAAACATTTTTTGAATTACTACTTTTTTTGTAGTGAAAAACCTTAGGGTGTCTCAAGGGTTAAAAATAATTTACAAAAGTGTAGAGAAATTAGATCTAGGTAATACTTTTAAATATTACTAGAACATTTACCCAAAGTATAAATCCTATGTAATGCATCTTTAGTTGTTATATAATTATCCAAAAATAATCAAAATACTGATCCAATCATCTAATCGTAACATAATTGAACACATTGAGATATTTTTTAAAAAATAGACGACATATAATTATTTTAACGCCTTTTAATTGTTATAAGGAAATGTATTTTGTATTGTATTAAAATACATTTACATTTTATTAATTAAGTAAATATTAGTATGTAATAAAATAATATTAAACTCTAATATCAGTTTTTGATTTTTTTTTGTGATTTATTTTTAATTATTTAAAATACTGTTTTGCTCATTTCATGACTTTTGTGAATTACTGTAGGTCGCTCAGAGTTATACTTTTGCCTTCTGAAGAAATATATATTTTTTTTAAGAAATGTATTATACACATAGCAATATTTATATTCATTTTATTTTTTAAGGTGTTATGATAACCATTGGTCGCTCCAATTACATGCGCTTTAACCATCCTGCTGAAGCAAAACTTATGAAATCAGTGTTACCAAATATGCGAATATCAATGAGTCCTATTCAGTTTACCTCTCCTGTAGAAGATACATCTAATAGTCATCGAAAACCACCTGTAGTACCTCCGAGAAAAAGTCCTCGTGAATCATTAAATAATGATAGCGAAACACATGAAGAAAATTCATTTCTCAGCAGAGTGTTCAAATTTGAACACATTGCATCTCAGAATCTCAAAAAATCTTTGTATCAATCAAAAGAACAGTCATATTCACCAAAAGTGTTTACTAGTGATCTTGTTACTGTAAATGCTCCTGCTAAGGATATTCTTGGGAAGTCACCAACAAGTTTATATAAAAACTTACAAAATTCTGCGGTGAATTATTCAGAAAATGTATGTCATATGAATGAAAAAAATCAAGGAGAACAGAAGCCAAAAATTATCGATTTGAGTAAACATAAGACGGGTGCTGCTGTAGTCATATATGAAAATGGATGTATACCAAAAAGACATTCAAAAGAAAACAGTTATATTAATGTTAATGAAATGTCTCAGAGTATGTATACTGTACCAGTATCATCATATCAGAATTCAAATTCAATTCAAGATATTTCATACAGAAATGTTAGTGGTTCAAATCCGAATTTAATTTGTGATACAGATTCACAAACCTCAAAGAATCATAATTCCAATGTTAATGTTGATAAATATGTTTTAAATAATTGTGTCAGTAATAAACCAGTACCAGATAATAAATTAATGGCACCTTCACCATATTATAATCGAAATCTTTCATATAAAAGTACATCTCCAACAACTCCTACTAGTACTTCGTCTCCCCAAGAGCCATCATATTCATTTAGACGAAAAAGTGGGTCCTTAAGTGAACTGAACAAATCACCACAACCTGTAATGACTGTATCTGGTAGCATTGAAGACGTTACTGCACGACGAAGTGAAGCAGAACAAAAAAGGAATCAAGTAATGATATTACTTTTTTGATGATTTTATTATCTAAATATCCATAAATCTAATTTTTTGTTGAATTAGGCACTTGAAGAAAGAATGCAAGAACAAGAAGCAGAAAAAGCTGAACAAGCACGTCTTGAAGAAATTCTAAATATGTGTGCAGAGTATGAAAAACAAGCTCAAAATGAACGTGTGTTAAAACCTGTACTTACCCCTAATAGGTAAAGTATGTTTTTATATTAACACATTGTTTGCGGGCGTTTTTCGCCAATCCAAACCGAAAAGGGAGCGATTTTTTCAAATATCCTCGCAAAATTATAAAAATATAAATGAAATTAAAAATAGAAGATGCATAATTTTTTCTTCGCCAAATAACCGTGTTTACACGTTTCTACACCATACCGCTAATTTGTAAAAACCGTGTTTTGGCGGTTCCCGCGTTCATGTGATAGGATGCAAAAGATGTGTTTAGTCGTTTCCCGCATACAATGTGTTAATATTTATCTTTTTTTTGTAATCTTACTAATTACAAAAATTAAATTTATAAAATTAATGAATTAGAAACATTTTTTCATTGTTTGTAGAATAAAAACAAATGGATCTTTACCACGTGATAAAAGATCACCAGCTTATCAAATAACAGATGAACCTGTATTTAAATTTGATATAGATCCAACAAATTTAAATCAGCCATCGAAAAACACTTGGTGCACTAGAAATAATCTTAACTCGTATGAGAATGTTTCCGTTAATAAATTTCCAAGTATGGATACAGCAAACATGAAATATGAAAATATTTCTACTCAGTTTGCAAATTCAGTAAAGGGTGTTAATAGTCCTTATGAAAATGTTGTGATTACAAATCAAAATGCAAGTATAAATTATCATCCACAATCTCCCAGAACACGAATAAAAACATACGTTACAGCACATAAAGATAGTTACAGGTATAATATCATAATATATTATAGTATTCATTTTGGTGCTGTTCAAATTCACTTTTAACATAAATGAAACACTAATTAAATATGTCAAGATTTTATAAAAGTATTCTATAATCATGTAATGTTCATTTTATTTCTTAATGCATATTTTGATAGTTGTCCCATTATCATTAAGTGTTGTCATATACAATTTTAATATTTTATAACATAACACTTTGACATTGATGGAAAAGCTATTGAAAAATACATCAGCGAATGAAATAAATAATATAGTATTATTGAACACTTATAAAATCTTGTAGTGTTGAAATGAGTGATTCATTTTTGTTAAAATTAAATATTTCTTTATTGTGGTAATAAATAAATTTTGTTCATCCTTTTTTTTATTTATTATAGTCAATCAAAAGAAAAACAAAATATAAATAACTGTGATCAGCATGATTATGATTTTGTGGAAATGTGTGATCAATTATCAAGTCAAAGTAAATGTGATGAAAGAAATATTCATATAAATTATTCATCTAACAGTAATAATAGTAACACCAATATAAAGAATCTGTCAGACTGTTTTATGAATGAAAATTTAATACATGAAGTTTCTAATTTAAAAAGTAGTTTAAATCATAAAGCTCATAATAATTTTACAAATACTGATTGTGATAGAAATGTAAAAAGTAAAAAAGTGAATGAAAACACCACGCAGATTAAAGAATTTACTGTTCATAAACAAGTTGCTAAATCTATAGAATGGGATAAAAATTTCACATCAGATATGTGCTTAGACCAAAGAATAAACGATGAAAAATATAAGGCCATAGATATGCTAGTATCAGAAAGAAATGAAATTCAATTAGCAATTATGAATATGAAGAAAAAAATAGCTGATATTGAAATACAAGAGGAAGAATTGTTGAGAGAGGTAAATAAATATATGTATTTTTGTATTTATAAATTTGAATAAAAAAAATTGTAAAAGAAATTAAATCTATCATGAGTTATCAAGTGTTATTATAAAAGTGTCCTTTTATGTAAAATGTATATTTTTATATGCAGTTGGAATTGGAAAAATCATTGCTATCAGGAGAACATCAATCTGAAATGAATGTTTTGAAAAAATTAGAACAAGGACGAATTTCGTTGCAAGATCGAGCACGGCAAATGGAAAAAGAGATGGAAGACAACCGTATGCATCAGGAACGTCAACAACGAGAAACAAGAAAAAAATTGCAAAACGCACAGGAAGCGGTATCTCAGTAAGTAATTATTTTAAAGAAAAAATATATTTAATTTCAATATAAATCAAAAAAATATGTAAAAAAAATTCAAATTTATTCAGGTTAGAAAAAGAAGTTTCATTATTAGATAAAAACTCATCAAAATATTCAGAAATGAATGAAAAATTGTCAAATGCACAGGAAGCTCTAGAAACTGAACGGAAATGTTTTGAAGATTTAGAATTCCATCATCTTGAAGAGGAAGCTAACATGTTAGCAACACGAGAAGAGTTACAGCGAGAAATTCAAGATCTCTCGCATAAAATCGAACAAAAAAAATCTCAAATATTAGATCTTGATAACCAAAAGAAAACAACATTTGATTATTCAAATCATGAAATGAAACGACTTGAACGACAGTTAATTAGTTATTTAAGAAATCTTAAAGATTTACGTAACAGGTTAAAAGTTTTGAATTGTGAATTAGAATCTGTATCGGGCCAAAAAATGATAGATAATTTTTCTGATAATGACTTGTTAAGTGATGATGATAGTAGTGATGCTATTGATTTTTATAGTAAAGGTCAAAAAGAACCTAATAGTACATTGTTAAATAATAAATTACAACATACTGACCAAGATACTAAAAAATATATATTTGATAATCCAGATAGAAACGATAGTGATCAAATAACACAAGATAGAAAAAGAACATCTGCTAAAACTTCTTCCTCTAGTCACCATAATATTACTTCTCAAATGTATCAAAATGAACAAAAAAGTAACATATTAAATAAGAATACTTCTGATATCATGTCACAGTCATTTCATGGAATATCATTAAATGATAGTACTAATGTAAGTAATGCTGATATTATGTCATTCTCATTTCATGAAAGTCTTCTCGATAATAAAGAATTATATGAGACAAGATACTTGAATAAAGATTCTAAGTATCCTAGTCAAGATGATATAGATAGAATTAGTAAAGTAACGTCAAATGCACCAATGGACATTGGAGAAAATACCGGTTCTTTGGGAAGAAAGACTATAGAGTCATTAAAAGAAATAGAACGAAATCGACAATTACATCTTGTACAACAAGGTAAATGAGTTATTTCAATTTTTAGGTATTAACTTGTTTTAATATGTATTTATTTTTAGGGTCGCAAGTTATTGAAGAAGAAAGAAAACGTGTATCTGAATTAAAGAGACGTGTACAAGATGAAGTAAGAGCACAGTGGGAAGAACGAAGACAACGAGAATGTAATTCTTTAAATTCTGTTGGTTCAGAAGAATCTACATTTACAAGCAATGAAGGAAATGGTGGCAGTACTAGTGAAAAGTAAGTTAATAATTGATATAAAACGTATATTGTACAAAAAATATTTTTAAGTTCAATAACAAGAAAATATAATTTAAAATACAATATAAATAAATTAATTAATACTTTAACTATTTAGATACAAGTTAATTATTATTTTTATATTAATGAATATCTTAAAATTTTTTGGAGTTTAATAATCTCGTTGGTACTAGAAACTTAATTTAATTTCCTAAATGTGTGCGTGCGTGCATGCATGTGTGTGTATACGAAGTAGGGCAATTAAATAACAAGATTTTTTTTTAAATTTTTATTAAGCAAAACTACATCAATTCATGCATTCGTACCTTACAATAGTCCCCTCTGAGTGTGATACACTTGTTTCAATGCGACTCCCATTACAAGAAACACTTGCTAAAATCTTCTGAAGTTAACTTCTTCAAAACCTGTGTTATGCGCTTTTAAATGTCATCCATATCATCAAAACGGTGTCCTTTTAATGGACTTTTTATCTTGGAGAATAAAAAAAGTCGGAGCGAGGTCGAGGTTGAAGGAGGGGAAAGCACATATGGTTTTTTTTTTTGTGAAAAATTGCTGTACTGCTAAAGCGGAATGTGCCGGCATGTTGTCATGATGCAGCATCCATCCATTTTTGGCCAAATTTGGATGCACACGCGTCACTTGCGCACAACGTTGCAGAATGGTCAAGTAGAAGGTACTATTCACTTTCTGACTCTGAGGAATAAACTCTTTGTGGATCAGGCCTTACTTATTGAAGAAACCAATGAGCATTGCTTTGATTTATATATTTGGAGAATCATATTCTCC
The DNA here is from genome assembly GCA_029203775.1 of Neoneuromus ignobilis. Taxonomy (NCBI): domain Eukaryota; kingdom Metazoa; phylum Arthropoda; class Insecta; order Megaloptera; family Corydalidae; genus Neoneuromus; species Neoneuromus ignobilis. Next base: position 21,661,704 of record CP092093.1, read on the forward strand.
GATTGTTCAATTATACAAATTGTCTCACAGCATAATTTTATACGAATTGTTCACAGCACATTTTTATAATTTAGGTAAAATAATATTTATGAAAAATAAGTAAAAAATTTTAACTTTACACTAGCGTATGTAATTTTGTTGACAAAAACTGACCGGCTATTGTTACCAAATTCATAGCCGCCGCAGCTACGTTCACAGCTGCCACTCTACATGTCTGACGGACGGGGCGGGGCCGATCGCGAAGCGGTCTGTATTGTCCAAATGCCGTGGTAGGTTGTCCACATGGGGTTGGAGTATTTGCACTGCGTTTATGTGGCCGGGTGCCATGCCAGCGTTTGAGCTGCGTTGATGGGACCGGTGTCGCGCAGCGAGGTTGTAAAAGACAAAGGGCGTCATTAGAGTTCTCTTCGAGGCATCCTTTGAGGTGACTGGAATCTGGTGGCTTTGATTTGGTTCACGTCTGTCGCCGGTTGTCCACTTGGTTCTTCCGATCTTGCTGCGATCATTTCGTACAATCACGTTAACAAACGTCGGGGTCACCACTTTGGAGAATATTATTCTCCGATTGTTCAATTATATGAATTGTCTCAGCACAATATTATACGAATTGTCTCACAGCACATTTTTATAATTTTGGTAAAATAATATTTATGAAAAATAAGTAAAAAATTTAACTTTACACTAGCGTATGTAATGTTGTTGACAAAAACTGACCGGCTATTGTCACCAAATTCATAGCCGCCGCAGTTACGTTCATAGCCGCCACATATATATATATATATAAATAATAAAGGCTCCCTTTAATTTGAAGATTCATTAATTAAGTTAGTAGTTATTTTCTCAACAGTAGTAGCCTGTTCATGTAGTAAATTTGTTTCAACAATTTTTTTGATTTAATTATTTGTCATTTAATTTTTTTTCAGGATCATGGTGCTAGTAATATTTGAAAATGTTTGCATAGATCAGGTTTTCTGCATTTTGTCTTAAATGATTTTTAAATATAAAAATTTATTTATTATCTGATTAATAAAAACCAAATCTCCAACTTAACTGTCCACGTGTGTCACCTTAATCATAAAATCCCCACTATTATGCTTTATAGTTGACATTAGGTGTTTTTCTTAAATTCTTCATTAGGCTTTTAACACCTATTTATGTGTTCATCATTCTCAGAAATATTGAATTTGTTTTCATCTGTAAGTATGATATGCTTCTAATATTCAGATTCTAAAATTTTTTCATTTAAAAATTTTCTTCTTGTATTTAACACAAATGAATTTTTATCCCCAACACCACACTAGTTATGAAGTGTTCAATAATCACTTATTGTTCACTTTTTGTTTATAAAAATAGTTGGTTGATGCGCATTTCGATGGTGATGCCATCATCGTCAGAGCCTTCTGTTATTTTTGATGATGATGACATCGTTATCTAAATGCGCTCAGCAGACTATTTTTATAAACAAAAATGGAATAATAAGTGATTATTGAACACTTCATAACCATTGTGAAATTGTAGATAAAAATTCATTTGTATTAAAGTGAATTGCCATAATTCCAAAACAAACAATTTCTTTTTGTAATTTTCTTATAGCAATTTAACTTTCTAATATTAAAAGTGATTAAATTAGTGATGATTCTTCTTATGATTTCTGAATATATAATTTTTTTATGATTAATTTTAAATTAGTGGTTAATTTTAATGCATTTATTTTTGGAGTTTATTTCTCTTAATGTTTTTTATCATGTTGGTGTAAAAAGATTTAAATCTTTTTATAATAAAAACTGTAGATTATCTTATCTTAATTATTTGAGTATTTCTGAACAGTTTCGTTTTTCCTATAATGAATAGCGATTAATTTTCTTGCTTCTGAAGTTCTTCCGCGAGCCACTTTTTTTTCTAAAAAAAAAATTGATTTAATATTTTGTATTAACACCTTGGTATTTATTGTTGCTACATATGATCATGATAAACTAATAAATAAAATAATCTGATATATATGTTTACAATAAATGAAGAATTTTCTATTTATTTATTTTTTATATATCTGAACTAGATTTTTACATAATAAAAATTTTTGTACTTCCAAGTTTTTTATACAAAAAAGTGCATTTAGTCCGCTGTCAGAGATACAGAGTAAGCAGTGCTCTTTAGCTAAGGTAAAATTAATCTGTCTAAGGGAGTAAAACCTGAATAAAATTTCTAATCAATCAACCACTTGGTCAGCATGATGAGTATTATAACCTAGTATCAGTGATTGGTAATATTTAATGAAGCTTTAGCCCAATAGTGGACTGACCAACAGTGCGTGTATGTACTCGTATATATAATATAGGCCAAATGAAACTGAAGAATTTAGTTTACATTTGCTTCCTTACTATCATTTAGTGTCTTTCAGTCTCATTTGAGATACCTTATATATTTTTTCAAGGGGTTGCAACAGTATGTGTAAATTATGATATGAGAAAATTTTGTAATTTATATTATTCAGTTTATATCCAGTGATTTGTGTTGTATAAAATCTGGCTTTGTTACAGAGCATTTTTTTTAATTAACCTGAAGTGATTACTTCTTCAATTTATGATGCATTATTATCACTAGTTCTTTTTATAATTACTAAATTTTGTTCAAAAAATTCTAATTAATAACACTTATGTAAATGAGACAATAATATAAATATCAAATGTTTTTATAACTTTTAAGTGAAACCAATAACCTCTTTTACATATAATAAAATAATCATTTATTATCACAAATAATAACTTGGTTCAAAAATTATGTCTACCTAAAATTAAAAAAAATGTAATTACCAAATTAATATTCTTTTTCAGTAATTTATATAGTTTCTGTTAGTCTTAACTTTATTAAATACATGCAATGGTAAAATATCATTAATTAGCATACACCTACTTTTTCTATTATTTTATTTAAAAATTGGAATATGTTATGTTCCACTAGTTTCTTCATTTTCGGAGTTAAAATTGTTGATTAATATTTTTACAAGCGTTTTTAAAAATAAAAAAAATATGAAATTGATGAATTCTACTTACATTGTTTGTTTATTAATGTTATTGTCATTGAATACATTGTCTAAATTTTAATAATTTGTAGAAAAAAAATCGTATTAGATACAGTTAATGAAACTATTTTTATTCACTTCTAGTTGAAGAAAATATATAACTGTGTGTATGTGTTTATATTTATATATATATTAGGTTGGCAAATATCTCCCTTCCGCCTTCTGGTCTTTTGAATTTCGCAGCTATGTGCAAAAAAAAAATAAAAAAAATAAAAAAGCGGAAGGGAGATACTTGCCAACCTAATATATATATATATATATATATATATATATATATATATACATACATACATACATACATACATACATACATACATACATACATACATACATACATACATACATACATACATATATATGCATACAGTTAACGGCATTCAGTTGTATACGATGTGTTTTCTTTGGTAAATAATTGCAAATATTATGATAAAAATATTTTTTTTAAATATCTGTTAAAACATTTATATTAATATATAATTTCTAATGATTATTTCATAAAAATAAAAAAATAAATTTAAAAAATCAGTATTGTTACAATCAAACTTAGATAAAAAGTACCTTAAATTGGCATATATTCAGTTGTGTACGTTAGGTATGTAGGTAAACAAAAATAAATCACGATCAAAATATCAACGATGCACTTGCACACATTAATATGTTATATTAAAGTCCATTCCCTCTGTTACTATCAAAAATAGAAAAATTAAAAAAAAATGGTTGAATTTTGATGACTTTTATAATTATTCATAATGGGAAAAAGTACATCAATTAATATTCGATCGTTAGTTATTTTCATCAAGAAAAGGGAAAACCTTTAAGTGAAATCAATGGTATTGTAAATCTACAGTTCAAAAAAATTTGTGAACGATATTATAAAAAGGGCAGAATAGATAATTTACCGAATACAAATGAACCAAGAAAAATCACACCATCAGATATCAAATTAATTATGCGGGAAATCAAGAAAAATTCGAAACTAACTGCAGTTGAACTCACTAAAATGCTATTTGAATTTTATGGTACAACTGTAAATCCGGTCATAGTAAGAAGAATTTTAAGAAAAAAAGGTTATTTTTCGCATATAGCTAGAAGAAAAACATTAATAAGTAATGTGAACAGAATAAAAGGGCCGAAATTTGCATTAAAATATAGAAATAAAAGTGTGGATTTTTGGAAAAATGTAATTTTTATAGATAAAAGTACGTTTTTCCTTGTTCCAAAGTGATAAAAGACAAGAAAAAGTTTGAAGAAAGCAAAATGAAGCTTACAATTTGTACGGTAAAGCACGGAGATAATAGTGTTATGGTTTAGGGTGCCATGGGTCATAAAGGTGGTGGTAATTTAGTAATTATAGAAGGCATTATGAATAAGGAAATATATTTAAATATCCTGAAGAGAAATTTAAAGGAATCAGCACAAAAATTGGGGATTGAAAACACATTCAATTTGTATAAAGACAACGACCCGAAACATAAATCACTTTCTGTTCGAACGTGGTTACTATATAATTATCCTAAGATTATGGAAATGCCATCTCAAAGTCTAGACCTGAACCCGATTGAGCATCTGTGGGAGCCCTTGAAAAAAAATACTATCTCATGCTGTAAGAACCAAAAAAACATTTACAACAAGTAATAGAAGAATAATCCAAAATTCCAACAAAAATTCCAAATAAATTAGTGGAATCTATACCCATCGTTTATTGGTTGTTATTAAAAATAAGGGTAATCCAACCAAATTTTAAAAGTTATATTTTTACATCATTATTCTTCCGTATACAACTGAATGTTCTTTCATTTTATTCATTTTTTTAAAATAATTAATTTGTTATGCCCTAATGGCAAAAATTAAATAGTTTTTGTTAATTTTTTGAAAATTGTACCAACTATCATGGTAATAAATTTAGTTAGACAAAAATGAAAATGAAAATATGTTTTCCTGTTATAATTCAACAACACATTTAAAAAAATAGTCCGTATACTACTGAATCGTTAACTGTATATATAAATCATCATCAGTCTCTTCTTATTCATTGTTATATGAAAGTCTTTCTCAAAACTTTCCAAGTCAATCAACCTAACACCTTTCTCTTCCATTCTATTCTGATGAATTTTCTTATGTTTTTATTCCACCTGTCCATTGGTTTCTTTCTAAGCCTTTTTATATATCTGGATTCTCAATATTTTTTCTTGTCTGTTAGCGGTCTTTTCTTGCTATACGATTGGCCTATTTCTATTTCAAATTTCTCACTTTTACTATTATGCCCATAATTTTTATTTTCGTTCTTTGTGATCTATTTGATACTCTCTATCTTTTCTTATTATTTATAATATGCATCTTTTTTTGCTTCTTTGTGTTGTCTGGACTTACTGAATTATTCTGCTATTCAAGACCTACTGCCACAGGTGAAAATAAATAAGATAGATTCATCAAAAACTTTTTTTAAACATAGAACAATGTTCGATTTCATAATATGCGAATTTCTTCCGAATTGATATCATACCATTTTTATTCTTCTTTTCACTTTGTGAATAAATGTTCCTTTAATGTTAATGAGTTATCCCAAACATAAATAGTTTTCAACTTCTTCATTGCTTTCTTTTAATTTGATTCTTCTTTTGATCAGAAAATTCATTACTTTTAACTTGTCGAATTTTATCATAAGACTAATTTTTTTGATTTTCTTTATCATATTCTTTTATTTTTTTAAAATTCATTTGGACTTATTAAGAAAATAATAATGTTATCAGCAAATCTTAAATGACTAAGAATCTTTTCATTTACATTTATTCATTCAGATTCCCAGTTTAGTTTCTAAAATACTTCTTTTAATGTAGATGTAAATAATTTTGATGATTATGCATCTCCCTGTCTTACTGCTTTTATAATTTAAAATTTTTCTTTTTCTTTGTGTACTTATATGAAGGATATAGTATTTCTATAAATATTTTTTAAGAGTTATATATACTACTTTCTCTGTATATATACTTTTTCAATTCATTGATTTTTCAATGCATTTAATATCACTGGTATATTGACTGAGTTAAAGTTTTTTTCATAATCTATGGGAAGATCCAAGACAGTTTGGTAATTAATACTCATTGCATTGGTTAATAACTTCCCTCAATCCTGTATTAATAATATGTGTGTGTGTGTACGAGGTCGTTTGATAAGTACGGTAAATTTTAAAATTTATGAAAAATTTAAAAATTTATTAAATTTTAAAATTTTATGGTATTTTTTACCATACTTATCAAACGACCCTCATATATATTCAGTACTAATTATACATTAATATAGGTCATCAAAATGTGACGCCTAGATTTGGATGACCTTATATATGTATGCATGTATATATACATTTAATTTACAAAAAAGTCACTTTTAAATTTACTTTATTTTGAAAAATATTTGTATTAATAAAAGTACTATTTTTTCAACAAATATCAATTTTTAATTATTTCAACTGAAATGTAATCCATTTTATTATATATTTAATGTAATATTTTTGATTAATCTAATCTTTTAGATTAGATAAAAAAACTGTTGCATAATGTTATTTAATTTTAAAATATTACATCGAATATTATTGATAATTTGTTATAAGTATGATTATGTGAATGAATTTAATTATATGTTATAAATAATACTAAGATTTTTTTTAAAATGAGTTTAAAAAGAAAATTAAGCTTTCTTAAACATTGGTATATAGCAAATATTTCTACAAACATAAATATGCAACGTATTATTTGTATATGATTATAATTAATTATACAAAATGATATTTCAGTTTAGTGGAAGGTGAAAATCATGATGAAAATAACGCAAAAAGTTCAACAAAAATTTCACTTAATACCAACGATGACGATTACAAGGTAAAGTAATAACTATACATAATAATTTACTGTTTATTAAAAGTGTATTATATATTAATTTAATTATTTTCTTATTATTATGTGCAATAATTATTGAATTTTTGATTTATATATATATATATATATATATATATATATATATATATATATATATATATATATATATATATACACATATATACAGAGGAATACCTCGCATAGTGCGGTTTCGATTAGCACGGTTTCGCTATAGTCCGGTTTGAAATAAAAAAAAAAATAAAAATATGCGCATGCGCAGTTCTAGTTTTGTGGTCTTTTTTTTTTCTTCTATTAATTTTTGATTCGCAACTCTAGAATAAAGTCGATTTTTTGTTAATTAAATTTTAATAACCCATTTGAAGAAAATGAATGTATAAACCCCTGATTTTGTTTTGTTAATACATACAAACATTTGAATATATTAATTTCGTTTTATTTATTGAAAAACAGAAAAACAAATTTGTTTGGAAATAATTAACGTTTTTTGTATTTAGTTAATGTTTCGATTAGTCCGATTTCAAATAGTTCAGCTAATCAGTGGAACCGATTAGCCGCACTATGCGAGGTATTCCTGTGTGTGTGTATGTATATATATATATATATATATATATATATATATATATATATATATATACATATATATATATACACATACAGAGGAATACCTCGCATAGTGCGGTTTAGGTTAGCACGGTTTCGCTATAGTCCGGTTTGAAATAAAAAAAATAAAAATATGCGCATGCGCAGTTCTAGTTTTGTGGTCTTTTTTCTTCTATTAATTTTCGATTCGCAACTCTAGAATAAAGTCGATTTTTTGTTAATTAAATTTTAATAACCCATTTGAAGAAAATGAATGTATAAACCCCAGATTTTGTTTTGTTAATACATACAAACATTTGAATATATTACCCTCGTTTTATTTACTGAAAAACAGAAAAACAAATTTGTTTGGAAATAATTAACGTTTTTTGTATTTAGTTAATGTTTCGATTAGTTCGATTTCAAATAGTTCAGCTAATCAGTGGAACCGATTAACCGCACTATGCGAGGTATTCCTGTGTGTGTGTATGTGTGTGTAAATATATATATATATATATATATATATATATATATATGTATGTAAATGTATATATATATATATATATATATATATATATATATATATATATATATATATATATATATATATATATATATATATATATATATATATATATATATATATATATATGTATATACATGTATATACGTATATACGAGGGTCGTTTGTAAGTATGATAATTTTAAAAATTTATGAAAAATTTAAAAATGTATTAAATTTTATGGCAATTTTTTTTACCATACTTATCAAAAGTCCCTCGTATATGTATATATATATATATATATATATATATATATATATATATTAGGTGAATTATTATAAATATTAATTTATATACAGTTTACTTAATACTTGTTGAAAAAATAACTTTAAATATATGAAAAGATAATACTAAGTAAATCTAAGATATTTATTTAATTAGCTATGTATGATTTTATTTACATAGTTGAGTTTATTGAAAATATTGAAATAGCCAAGATATTTTTGTTTAGTATATTAGTATTAAAATACATATTTTATATATATATATGCGTTTAAAGCATGTTAATATAGCTTCTATAAATAATTTGTTTTCATAATGTATATCTCTGTACATCAGCTATCTTTTTTGTGCCAAAATATCTAGTAATAGGACAAACAAATTTTGAAATATAATTTAAGGAGTAAATATTTTAATATTGGTAATTTTGTTTTTCTTTTAATTCTTAAATTACTATACTACATTTACTTATAAGTATTATATAAAATAGTACATATTTCCATAGTTACTTTGAATGAAAATAAATAATTAATGTTTGTTTCTTGTCAGATGTAAATATGTTTTGATAACTGAAAAAAAATAATAAATGTTATGTACTTTTTCTGTAAACATAATTAAGGTCAAACTCTTTCTTTAACTTACATGTGTGAATTCATGGTGTCATTTCAAATTTTGGATGTTATCCAATAGTAATTTTTAAAATATTTGATGTTTGCATAAAAATGAGTCAGTCTTCTTAATATTTAGCTTAGTGAATTAATATATATCAAGTAAATAAGAGGAATAAAGAAATTTTGAATTTTCATTAGTTTTTTGTATAAAATGTGGATGAATTATATAAAGTCAGGTCAGAGAATAAAAAAAAGTAAAATACTTTCCAAAGGGCATTCCTTTTCTAGTATGAGGGATTTTGTAAGTAAGATAAATCTTGTAATTGACATACTCATATGAAACTTTTCAAATGACAGTTATGATAAAAATAATATTTACTGTAGTTTTTTGTAAAATTTAATACTATTTATTGATATGTTTTCAAAAAAAGGCTCAATTTGCACACATTTATATTTATGTATGCATGTGTTTGTGTGTATAATTTATATATAGGATTATCCAAATGTGACGCCTAGATTTGTGTTTTATTAAAAATAAACATATGTATAGAGCGGTGTATAGGGAAACATGTGCATAGTTTCTTTTTAACAATTTGAGGACGGCGCAGTTTTTTCTATGTCGCTTCATCGGGCGGCAGTAAAAATCGTACTTTGCTTTATCTGGCGGCGCCTTGCACAAAATGTTGTTTAGCAAAACTTCATACTCAAAAGTGCAGTTTCTTTTTACTATACTATAGCTGATGTGAGCCACCGGTGGTACACGCCGCCAGATGAACCATTCGCGTGTGAGCCACCGGTGGTACACGCCGACCTAAATGTGTTAATAAAACAAAAATCTAGGCATCACATTTGAATAATCATATATATATATATATATATATATATATATATATATATATATATATATATATATATATATATTGCTAAAAAATATTTTATTCAGTAACAAATTGTTATTTGTAATCTTCATGAATACATTTCATTTTTTTTTTAAAAGGTGAGAAATTCTCAAGTGGAATCAAGTGGTGGTGATTCATTGGATGATCGTCGGCCATTGTCCGAGTCTAGTGATTTAAGTATAGATTCTCAGCTTGTTGTTAAGTCTAGACCACGAAGAAGTTTATCATCACCTCAGCAAAGACCTTTAACTCGTTATTTACCAATTAGAAGTGATAGTCTAGACCTTAAAAAACACATTGAAAGTGCAGGTATTTATAAATGTTTCCATACATACATATATATAAACATTTATAGGATTAAAGTTAATTTAAAAATAATCTTCGAAAAATATTTCTAATTTTTTATTAGGACATCAAATTGATTTGTGCCAGCATGTATCCATTGATAGTACAACTTGTCGAGGATATCTTAGTAAAATGGGATCTCGTTTTCATGGCTGGAATAAGCGTTGGTTTGTTTTTGATCGTATGAAACGAACTTTTGTATATTATTTAGATCGGAGTGAAAAAAAACCACGTGGTGGTGCTTATTTTCAGGTAATTTCTTGAGGTTTAGTTTTAGAAATTTCCATTTAACAAATTCAATTTAATCGTTTACCTCAATATCAAAATATTTTGTAAAAGTGTTCAATAATCATTTACTATTCACTTTGCTCGTTGGTGTGAATTTTGATAACCATTCCATTGTCACAATGGTGTTGGGGTAAGAGATTCATTTGTGTTAAAGTAAATTTGTCACAATACCAAAGTAATTAATAAAAATTTCTTAATATAAAATAATATTTTTGAGTATGTAATTATTATTTTGGCTTATATATTTATTAGGTAATTAAATATGAAATGTCTGATTTCCTTAAATACTAAGTTTGACAGTAATATCTCTGAAATTTCACTTTGATTGTTCTTGTTTGTTTTTATTATTATTATTTTTATTGTGAAAGTTTGTGATTATCTTTCAAATTGTCTATCTTAGAACAATTTTTGTGAAACCATGGATAAGTCAAAAATTTGTGTTATTTTCAAATATAAGTTCCGTTGTGAAACTAATACAGTACAGATAGTTCGAAATATCAGTGAAGTATTTTGCGAGGATGTGATTAATGAATGCACAGTATATCAATGGTTTAAGAAGTCCTGACGATTTTAATCTTGAAAATTAATCATGTGGGAGACCTAAGACCAAGGTAAATAATAATGAGCTGAAAGCTATTATGGAAGCAGGTATATCTCGAACTACACATAAATTAGTGACAAGGTTTGACGTTACTATTCCAACAATATCCGACCATTTGAAACAAATCGGCAAGGTAAAAAATCAGATAAGTTCCGTATGAATTAAACGAGCGTCAGAAGAGAAATCGTCTCAAAGCTTGCCTTTTTTTTGCTGTCACAGCATAAATGTGAACTATTTTTACATCTTGTTATGTATGATGAAAATGGATTATTTTCAATAATTGCAAGCATTTCAATAAGCTCCAGTGCTGATATTATCTACTACAGCTTCACGAAATCTGTCATTAGATTACAGCGGATGTCTACTGCAACCAGTTAGACGAAATAATGAGGGTGTTTGCAGTTTAGTCAAAATTGGTTATTAAAGACAAGTCAATCCCCTTGTAAGACAATGCTTGACCACATGTTGCACAAACAACACTGCTCAAATTACAAGAGCTAGATTTGGAAACTATCTGTCACTGACTACCAGACCGTGCACCGACTACCACCTCTTTCAGGCATGGGATCACTTTTTGTAATGAAAAATATTCAATTATTAAGAAGTTGTGGAACACTCATTCATGATTTCATAGTCACTCTCTCCCCAAGTTTCTTTGCTGTTGACATAAACAAACTACTGTTAAGATGGCAAAACTGTGTCAATAGTTTAAGCGCATACGATTAATTGTATTGCTTCTTGTTTGAGATATAATAAACTATACTTTTAATTTGAAATTGGACATTTTATAATCAATGACCTAAATATGTATCTTAATAAAAATATTAATTTTGTTTTAAATTTTGTTAATAAATTTTATTAAAATTATGTAAAAATAAATATAAAAACTGAATTTTACTTACGTAAATAAGTAAAATATATATTTAATATTGTATGTGTGTGTACAAATGCATGTGCACTAAATAGTTTTTATTTTAGGTCATTGAAGAAGTTTATCTCGATCACTTAAATAGTGTGAAATCTCCAAATCCACAACTAACTTTCATTGTAAAAACTCATGAAAGATATTATCACTTAATGGCCCCTACAGCTGAAGCAATGCGCATTTGGATTGATGTCATTTTTACAGGAGCAGAAGGATATCAAGAGTTTGAACATGGAACTTAGTAAGTAAATGTATATTTTTGAAGGAAATAACTTGATTTAAGTGTGTGTATATATACATATACGATATATATACATATACGATATATATACATATACGATATATATACATATACGATATATATATATATATATATATATATATACGATATATATACATATATATAAATAATATGGAAAATATAAATATTTTCTAATATTAAAATTCAGTTTTTGTCGAATAAACGATACATTGTTTCAAATATTTCAAAAGTGCCATACTATTATTATTGTAATTTAATATTACATTGAAATTTAAAGGTTAAATATTTAGAAATATAAGTATAATTGTTAGAGACTAAAAAAGGCAGCTAGCACACCATTTATTCTACAGTTGCATTTTTATATTTTGAAAATAATTGTTTCACTTTTACATTCTGTACATCTGAATGTATAGTTATAGAGTTTACTGTATTTATTATAAATATAATTTCATTCTGTAACAACAAAACAATTAAGTAATTGTAACAAGTGACAATGTTTAAATCAATTTACTTGATTTGTTAAAACAAATTTATTATTTTAAAACATTTCAATTATGAAGCTATTTCTACATGAGTGTGTTTTAAAAAGGTGATGAATTAACTCTACTAAGATAATGTATATTGTTTAAAGATAATAATTTGAAACTACAATCTCTTAAAGACTAATTAGTGCCTTTAGAAATGACATACTTACATAACTTGATAATACCAATTTATATCATTTAGGTTGTATTGTTGTAAATTAAAACGGGTTACTACTTGAATAATTGTTTTTTATTAAAAAAATGCTTTTTAAAATAGCACTAAAAACTCCAATAATTTAACTTATATCAGATGCTCAATTTTGAATGGCACCATAATTTAATAAATAATTGAAAAACAATAACACCAAAAAATAAATATTTTCTAATAAATTGTTATTTAGAATGAATATGAGTGATAGTAGACTATGATGTGAATTATTTAGAATATATATGAAATTAAATATAATTATTTTTTATTTACATAAAATATATTTTGGAAACAAATTATTTTAAATATCAAGATAATTTTCAAATGCAGTTTTTTGTGTTTAATATATGTATTGTAATTTATGAGGTGTTTTATATACTTATTAATTAATTAAATGTTATCAGTTAACAGTATGTATTTACTTATTTACATAACACATAATTATAGTAAAAAGTTACTGTTAACAATTTATTTAAATGTAGATTTCTTTTTATAAAAATATGCTATTTTCATTGTAGTAAATGTCTTTTAAGTATTTTTTTATAATTAATAAATGTAAAATTGTATAAAAAAAGTTCTTATACAGAATAGAAGACTAAAAAAAAACTAAATGTAATTTTTCAAAATTAAAGTATATTTTTAATAAGAATTTAAAAAAATTATATAGTCAGTGATGGATTAGGAATATATAACAGAAAAAATATGTTTATGAAAGAAATAAAAATGTAGGTATTAAATATGCATAGATAATCTAAACAGTTGAATAATCCTGGTGTTACAAATTGGTGTTTTATATTCATGTATAGATTATATTTTATTAATTACGATTTATGTGTGTGTGTGTATGTGTATATATACACTGATGCGAAAAAGTATTCGCCATATGGGTGACATAATCACGCCATATGGGTGACACAATTTATTAATATAATTCAATAGTCGGTATGTTAATTTTTTTTTTATTTAATTGATAATAAATATAATTATTCTATAGAAAAAAATACAAAAAAAGTAATTGATTCTATTATATAGTACAAATTGTTGAAATAAAACAGTAAGTTACATTTAGGCTGAGCAAAAATTATTCACCACTTATTGATAATGGCATACAATATCAACGTTTTTGTTAAATAAATGTGGCAGCACTGCAGTATAACTAAATATTTATATTTTTCGAGGATTCCCCATTCAGTTTACGTTGACAGTTTTCATCATTTAGTGAGTTTTACGAAGATATTTCAAAAATAGGACGCAACCAAAAAGAATCTGGTATATCCGAGAGAAAAATAATTATAAATTTACATCAAAAAAAATAAATTATATAAGGAGATTTCGGAAATAGTTCAAGAGTCGTACTACTGTCCATAATATAGTAAAACGCTTTAATGGTACAGGAAGCTTAAAAAATTACCAAAGAACTGGTTGGCCATCCAAACTTACAGTACATGAACAATGTAATATAATTATTATTATTAAGAAAGAGCCTAAAACAAGTTCATCCTGTGTCACAAAACAGTTAGAAAAATATATTAGAAAGAAACTACATCCTTGTACAGTATGGATAATTTTTAAAAAGGATGGTCACAACGCCCGTGTTTGCAAAAAAAATCAGTTATAAGCAAACTGAACCAAACCAAAAAGTTTTAATTTGCAAATGATTATAAAATAAAAATAAATGTAATGAGTTTTGGACCAAGATTAAAAGTAAATATCGTATTTATCGTTCTGACGCCCAAATTTTGGCAGAGAAAGAAAAATACACAACTGCAAGAGAATCATATACATAAAATTATTAAACATGGTGGTGGTGGGATTGTATGGCCGCTTCTGGAGTTTGCAACCTAGTTTTTATTGACGAAACCATAAATAAGTTCCAATATTTGAATATTTTAAAAGAAAAGGGTAGAAAATTGTATTTGAATAATGAATATTACTTCCAACTTGATAACCCAAAGCATACTGCTCATATAGTGAAGCTTTGGGTTCTCTACAATACTTCCCATACACTGAAAACATCACTACAATCTCCCAATCTAAATCACATAGAACATTTTTGGGATTTATTAGAGAGAAACATTCAGCAGCACCTTATTATCTCCAAGAAACAACTTTTATATCCTTACTTCAAAAGGAGTGGGCAAATATAACATCGGAATCAACAAAAAATTAACTTATTCGATGCCAAATCGTTTAAATGAAGTTGTAAAAAGAAAAGGGAAACAAACGAGATATTAAACTCTTTTTTTTAAAAAATTATTGATATTTTTTCTGTATAATATTGAAAGTGGCGAATACTTTTGCTCCGTAAAAATGTAACCTGTTTTTATTTTAACAATTTCTACTATATAATGGAATTAATTATTATAATGGAATTAACTTTTTTTATATTTTTTCTAATGAATATTATATTTATTATTAAGTCGTTAAATGAAAAAAAAATTTCATTTAACGACTTTATTTTAATTATATCAATAAATTGCTTGTTACCCGCATGGCGAATACTTTTGTGTGGCAGTGTATATGTGTGTGTATATATATATATATATATATAGGAAATAAAATGTAGGTTGGATTGGATTAAACATATTTCCTATTAATAAATGAACTTTTATTAGAAAAATACCACTGTGTGGTTATAAATGATTACATCCGATATATATGTAAGTTTCTTGATATACACAAAATCCCAGTCCATGATGATGGACACTAACACGTATAATTACGATCGAACTTGATATCCCGGGAGCCCGTGCGCGAGTGTCCCAGATTCCAACGCTTTCCTGGTTTATTCTTTCTGAATGCTATTATTGAATTGCACATCTGCAAATTGTCGTAGAAATGCCACATATATATATATATATATATACATATGTATGTGTGTATATGTGTGTGTGTGTGTGTGTGTGTGTGTGTGTGTGTGTGTATGTGTGTGTATAAAGTATTATTTCCAACCTTTGTAAATCTGTTCTTGAATAATCTTCCAATATGTACAATTTGTTGTTTTTTCCATAAATTTTTAATAAAATTTCAAACATCTTTATTCCGTAAAATTGCATCTACTGAACCTATTGATATGCCAATATCTTCAGCAAGCTCTCTTACAGTCAAATGACGGTTTCCCATTACGTTTTTCTGATTTTTTCGATATTTTCTTCGGTTATTGTCTTGATGGACGACCAGAACGAAGTTCATCTACGGATTCACGGCCTTCTCTGAATAGCTTATGCCACTGGAATACAGTTTTTCTCGAGAAAGATTGAACACCGAATGCTTTTTGCACCATTTCAAACGTTTTAGTAGCATTAATTTGATTTTTAACACAAAATTTAATGCAAATTCTTTATTCAATAATATTAGACATTTTAAAAATCGAAAAAAGGCAAAAGGTAATGTAAATAAACTGCTGTTACTTATAAACTATTTGACATATCAAACTGAAATGAGGAGCGAATGTCACGGATGGTCGTGTCAACATAAAAAAAATTTTTTTTGAACTACGACTTTCGCACGAGTTTCAAATTAAAAAGTCACCTTATATTTTGAACAGAAAAGTATATACATATGAAATTGTCGGTTTTTAAATTCTGTAAGTGTGCTAAAGGATAAATTCTTTTAATTTTTTCCAGTTTCAATAATTTATTGCCTCTTTACAAATTTGTAATGAAAATGTTTGGTATCTATAGTTCATGTATTTATTATCATATTTGTATTTCTATATTCTTAATCAAATTTATATAGTTAATATTTTTATATTCTCAATCAATAATTTCCATTTTCCAAAAGTTGTTTTTTTATAATATAGCTTTCCCATTTTGATTTCAGATATTTCTCTTAACTCATATGTAACTCCAACTAATTTTCTTATATATATATAAATGTACATACATACACATGTACACAAAACAAATATGTATATGTATGTTTATATGTGTGAATGTTTATAAACTTTAACTTTACATTATATTTAATAATTCATTTTAAAATTAACTAATTATAACTTTTTATATTGTAAAGAAAGACATAACTTTTTCACAATTATTCTGTCTACCTAATTTATACAATGTAATTTTTTTAAAGAAGAAAAATATTTTTATCAAACACATTATCTTGTATTAATATTTTTTTAAAAAAATTGAATTTGTTAAATAATGTATATCTTTTTTAAGAAATGACAGTATGTTATTTAAAAGAAAACACTGTATGAAAGCAATCTTAAAAAAGAAATCCATTTTCTAGTCTATAATGTATTAGGCAAATAGTGCTCATACATACATACTTTTATACTCCACCTGTATTTTACATAAATACATTCAAAGTCTACATATAAAGAAATCATATCCAATAAACAAATATTGAGTTTATGAAAAATTCTGTTTTACATAAGAAAATAAGTGTTTCTTTTGAATAATTTATATATTACATATATTTTAATTGAAGGCCAGTTCTAACCATTTTCTTTATAATATTGGGTAAGATGTATTCACTAGCGTGTATTTTTTACTTTTAATGTTTATATATATATATATATATATATATATATATATATATATATATATATATATATATATATATATATATATATATTGACATACTTAAACATTTTTATAACATTTTATATATATTAAAAAAATAATTCATATTTTTAATTATTTGGTATAAATCTATATGTTTTTAATATAATTGCTTTGTCTAGTACTAATTTTATATACAATTTACAAATAAATTACCATTGTAATTTTAATTATTATGAAATTAAATAAGTAGATATTTCATTTTAATTTTTTTTTGTATGAAACAAATTTCTTATTAAAAAATAATGTAAAATAGTTACCAAATAATTCTAAGCTCATTTTTTCAGTTACAATATTTCATGGTGTCTACTGCACATTGTTTTAAATAAATGTAACATTTAAAAAATACCTCATGTGGTTGTTGCATATTTAGTATTTTTGCATTTTTACATTTTCGCCTATTAAATCTATTTGATTGATCATTTTCTCCTCGAATTTTGAATTGTGATTCTTGTTCATAAATTGTCCTTTCAAAATTGAGGTATGCATTTTATACTATGAAATATGGTAATATGCTATTGATTTGAATGATTATATTTTATTTTTCCTAAATTGTTAACATTTATGTATGAAAATATTTGAAAATGTGTAAAAATCAAAATATTTTTGTAAATAAAATTATACAATATTTACATAAATAAAATTTGTGGTGCTTTTTTGTCAATGTGGATTTATTTAACAATAATGACAAATTATAATTGATACTTGTATCTGTGTGGTGCCTGTGGCTCCAAAGGAACTATTAGAGTGTCTGCTATGGAAGTAACTTTTACATCACAAATAAATCGTTTGTTTCTGGATTAGTAAAAATTATCACAAAGTAGTATTGCAACTTTCAGTCTCTAATGGGATTTCATTATGATGTTTAGTCATTGGAACTCCAGATATAAACAAAGCTAAGCCTTTTAGTAATTTAGCTTTTCAGTAGCATAAACAGATGAGATCACTTCTAAAAGTTTAACTCTTAGTGAAGAATTTGTCTTCATTCACTGTTTTTATTTTGTCTTTATTCATTAACACTTTCACGTCCGCATGTTTCACACAAGTTTTCTTCTTTACCGCCGGTATTTCGCACTTAGATTATATCATCTGTTACCGGAACCTTTTGCAAAGTCACTCATAGTGAAATTAAAATGTACAAAAGTAAAGCAGAAAAATCATTACAACAAAGTTAAATTGGCTGCTTTATATGAAATGATACATGTAAAAAATGTGATTTAAAGAGGTTATTGAAAAAAAGGCATTAAAATATCTTTTAGTTTAATTCTAATATATATTATCGACTTGCATATAACACTAAAGCGGTGTCACTGGCAAATAAGCGTCGGTTCATATATGGCACTGACGTGTTATCACCAGCATTATTTAACAAGCAGCTTGCCGATGGCACTACAATGGTTTCATCAGACATGAAAGTGTTAAGAGTTAGTTATATAATATATCTGGGTAAATAAAGAAAATAATAACATTTTTGAAATTAATAAAAAATACAGATTAATGGTAAAATAATTTAATAATTTTATACAACATACAAGTTTTATACAGCAATAAATAATTTAAATATATAATAAATATTATGTAAACTTATTAATATAATACAATAAATTTTATCACTAGCAAAGGTAATTTATTTAAATTATGGAGGAGGTTTCAGTAATTCTTTTATTATTGTTGCACATTTTTCAGTTCCTTCATAGGCCTCTTTTGACAACTAAAAAAGTAACATTTGTTTTTATTTACTTTATATTATTATTTTTTTGTAAATTAAATTGAATTAATAGCCTTAACTACATTAATTGTAATATACATACATAAAATATATTTCTATACAAAATAAATTTCTTAAATAACAATAAGCCATTTTTAGAATATTAATAAGTACTTACTAAACAGAAGTTGAGAAAACCATGTGGTAGGCCTTCTAAAATAGTTAATTGAATATCTCGATCCAGACTTTTAATTTTCTTTGCAAACATAACACAATCATCCAAACATGGATCCATTTCAACTGTCTAAAAAATTACAATAGCATAAATGTGCTTCATATTTAAAATTTCAGTAGGTAATATATATACATATTATATATATATATATATATATATATATATATATATATATATATATATATATATATATATATATATATATATATAAGCAAGTGGGGTTCTTAGGTGAAGGCAATCTTCTGTATAACAAGTAATGATGCATGCTACTACACCAACAGTCAACTATTTATATATGAAAATCAATTTCTATTTTATTTAGGATTTATAGCCTATGAAAAAATCTTTAAGCCAATTAATACATCAGCAATAGCAAATGCATTTAAAAATCAAGAAATTGAAGAAACGTATATTGAACTCTAACAGATATTTATAAAAACGCTACATTCTCCATACAATAACATAAAGAAATAGATATGTTTAAAATTATGAAAGGAGTGAAATAGGATGGTGTGATATGACCATAGCTATTTTCAGCACCATTAGAAATATTTAAGACACTAAATTGGGAATCTGAAAGAATAAAGAATTGAAATACTTAGTCATGATTTACTTATAATATTCTTTCCTTGATAAGCCCAGTTGAACTCAAAAAAAAATAATGCAGATCAAAGGAAAATCGAATTAAAAGTAATATAAAAAGAAGAATTTAAAAACTATAAGTATTCAAGATAGCTCATTAATACAAAAGAAACATTTACACAAGAAAAAAATTTTTTTTTATATATTGTATGCATAAAAATATTGTATGAAAGTCCTATTTTAATTCTATGTTGCATAAACATTTTATAATACAGCATTCTAATGATAATTGAATGATCATATTATGAACTATTTCAGTAAAAAAAAAAAAAATGGCCGTGGATTTAAATTTATGCGTGACAACGACCACAAACACGTATCAAAAATATGCTACTTTAAGTCAACAAGAAAACAATAAAGTTTTAAAAATTATGACCTAGCCTCCTCAGCTTTTATGGGAATAACTCAATCATAGAGTATGAGGCAAAATATCCTACATCTCGAAACGTATTATGGAACATTTTACAGACTGAATGAACCAAAATAGAATCAGAAATCTTCCAAAAATTAATAAAAAGAATGCTAAGAGTAACTAGAACAGTTCTTGCTGCCAAAAGTGGATTTTTTGATAAAAATTTAACAAACTTTGTGTTAATTTTATTTATAAGTTATTAATGCATTAATGTTTTTTATATATTTAATATTATTAATTATTAAATTAATGTTCCTTATTTTCCTGTTTTATTCTATGCCCGAATTCAATTTTATATGCTGTCAGTGATTTGCCCAAACTTCTATAAACGGCAGTGTGTTTGTTTGCGCATGCATGCGTGCAAATATAAATAAATAAATATAATACACGCACGCACGCACATACACGCACGCACACACACTCTCTCTCTCTCTCTCTCTCTCTACTTTCTTGGTATATGAATCTCAAATGCCAAAATAATTTAACAGCTTTAGACAACACAAAGAAAATGAAAACATGTTATGTTGGGCATAACATGAAAAGATAAGAGAAATAAATGGATCATAAAAAAAACAAAAGTTACAGATGTTATGCCAAAAATGAAAAGTTTAAAACGGAAATGG
The DNA here is from genome assembly GCA_029203775.1 of Neoneuromus ignobilis. NCBI lineage: Eukaryota > Metazoa > Arthropoda > Insecta > Megaloptera > Corydalidae > Neoneuromus > Neoneuromus ignobilis. Next base: position 21,682,891 of record CP092093.1, read on the forward strand.
GCTAGTCATATAGTAAGAAGAGGGGACCACCGATAAACAAGGGAAGTTATCGATTGGGACTGTAGATATATAAAAAAGCCTAGGAAGAGATCCTTGAGTAGATGTAACAAAAATATAAGGAAATTCATTACATTAGAGTAGAAAAGGAAAAGAAAAGGAAGGCAATGGATCAGTTAAAATAGAAAACTTTGGGAGAGGCCTTCATTCAATAGTTAATAGAAAGAGGCTGCTGCTGCTGATTTTATATATATATATACACACACAGTAATACCTCGTTTAACGCTACCTCAATTAACGCTGATTCGATATAATGCAGTCTCCTCCTCGAAGCCTTAAAAAAATATTTTTGTCCATCTGTAAAACGTTATTGTGAATTTTAAAAAATTGAACCAAAAGCTCTATTACTGATGGATAATGCTCCAAGCCATCCCACCAACTTGTCCGACTTAAACACTTGCATTCCGATTGAAGTAGTTTTCCTACCACCCAACACTACGTTGTTAATTCAACCGATGGATCAAGAAATCATATCAAATTGTAAGGCATATTAACGCACATTTTAACAACTTATTGATAAAACAGATGGTGAAAATAAAGAATCAATTGTGCAATTTTGGAAAAAATATAATATCATGGATGCCCATAGGCAATATCGACCTCCCTTGGCAAGAATTAACTGTAAATGCATGATCAAAATGTGGAAGAAGGTATGGCTGGAGGTATTCAAGAATTCTCAACGAGAAGGTCTATCATTGGCTAAATTGTCAAACTAATCGATACAGCAGGACTAGGAGATGTAGATGAGCAGGATATTGAGAAATTAGTGCAGGTTTCTGGTGAGAGCCTTACAAGCGACAACTCTCAAGAATTGGCAGAACAAGGAATTCATGTAGAACTTGAAAATAGTGATTCTGACAACGAAGAACCCAAAGAACTTGCTACAGATTATCTTTGTAAAAGTTTGAAAATGATAACCGAAATCGTTGATCAAATTGTAGCGAATGACCCAGATTTTGAAAAGAGTACAAAAGCAAGACAAGGCGTTTTTGATGCAATCTCCTGCTACCGACATTTGCTTAACGATAGAAAAAGAAAGCGAAAAATAATAGTAGACGACTTTATCGCAAAAAAATCAAGAATTTCAGAAGAGCCAGGACCTTCATCACAAAAATAAACTTTATATTTCTGTGTGTATATACACACACACACACACACATTTACATACATGCACACACACGAGAGAATATTGCTCATTTACGGAAGTGAAATATAATAAGTTAATTATAAAATTCAATATTTCACTTTAACAATATTACATAAATTACTTAATTATATCTATTAATAGTTAATTCATTTGTAATAAACACGAAATCAAATTATATGATACTCACCAATATTCGTACTGGAGGAAGCTGTTCTAATAATTCATTACTAGCATAATATGGAGATAAATAAGGATCATTAGGGACTTTGAAACTAAATTCTTCTTTCAAATTTTTCATATTATCTTCATCCATATCAAGAGCAACCTCTGCATCTGAGGGTCCAGTAAAATTGACACTATTAGCCCATTTAGTAAAAGTATCTGTTATAGAATTCATAAATTTTGATAGTCCACGTTTCTCAGGTTGTTCAAGATCTTGTATAACATCATGACCAAGCTCGAGTTCATTAACAAATGTATCAAACTCTGATACATATTTCTGATTCAATTCGATATTTACATCAGGAGGATCTGTTGATATATCGTCTGTATTGTCGACATGAACAAATGAATTGCATTTGGCACTCGGCTGACTTGACAGTGATACACTTGTTAAAGTATCAGATAATTCTGAACCAGGACTTTTGTGTGCTTGAAGCTCAGCAAGATCACTTTCAGAAACTTCTTCAAAACTCTCCATATCAGAACTAGAATTATCCATACATTTGCAATGTTTTATTCCAAAATTACCATCATCTGATTTTTTACTTTCATCTGGTGGACAACAATAAGCTAAAAAATATAAACTTTATTATAACAATAAATCTATTACATTTATTTCTTATACCTTTTAAACAACGTATAAGGAACCCTAATGGAATGAGAGGATCCATAATAGACAGCAGCCTTGCAGGTGATGCAATAAAATTTACAATAACAGGTACATAAACTAAAAATACACCATCTGGTCTACGAAGATCCATTTCTATACAACGAATTGCTAAACCTAATACAAGATTTGCACCAGCTGAATCTCCGGCAAAAACAATTTGCTCAGCTAAAATACAAATAATTTATTAAAATAATATATTTTTAATAATTTTTTAAAATAAAAACATAAAAAACTAACCAATGACAAAAAAATAATCAGTAACATTCAAGTTATACATTAAAAAAATACATAACATTTAATACCAAAAAAAGCGTCTGTAGTTTCTTTTTACAAATTTTTTTATATATTATAAATATTGAATATAAATTAAAAAAATATATTCAATAAGCTAAATGAAAATAATTCAAATATAATTTAGAAAATGAGCCACTACCTGTAGTGCCTAATATTTCACAATTATTAAGAGCCCATATATATGAATATAAAATTTCTTCTGATGCTCTGGGGTATGGTGCTTCAGGTGATAGACTGTAATCAATTGATAAAATAGGCACATCGGCTTTTACTGCCCAATGACGTAAGTACATTTCATGAGAACGAGAGCTTTGAGCTACAAACCCTCCACCGTGACAGTGAATTATTAGGCCTTTACTCTTTGGTTGAATTTTGCTGGAACTTGCAGCACCTACCTACAAAAAATAATATTTAATATTTCATAAAATTTATATCAAAAGTGATAATAGTATTAAAAAAATAAATATTTATTAATAATAAAATATATAAATATACGAACACCCTTTTTAATAATATTAAAATCAAATCAAAAAAATATATTTATTAAAATAATAATATTATAAATTATTAATTAAATTATTAAAATAATAATATATATATATATATATAAATTATTAGAAAAATTACAATTTATTTAACATATATTTATTACTTAAAAAAGGGTGTGTGTACTTAGGTACGCACGCCAGAAGTGAAACTTCTTTGCCGGAAAGTAATAAAAAATTATGAAAATTTATTCGTTTTAAATTTCTTCGTTTTCCATTGCTTCCTGCAGTAATGATTGGGTAGGTATAAACGATAGTTGGTTTATGATAAGTAAAGTAAGATATGATTGCCTTTGTCGTTACATTTTCTAAATATTTCGTGAATATGGCATCAATTGTAGTAGTATATCTTTTTTTTCGGAAGTTTACCTACGTGAAGCTGATATGGCCCCGAGTAGTATATGTAGGATATGCATATTAGCTAAGTGCTACACTGTGCCTGGGAAGAGATCCCTTAACCCGTGTTTCTTGGCTTGAATTTTGAGTAAGTTTAGTAGTAGGATTTATTAACTATTGTTATCAGCCGGGAAAAGTTTCAAAAAACCCGGCATATCTTGACTAATTAACGATAAGAAGAAAAGAAAAGCAGACAGTACCATATCATATCTTATCATTGCAACAGTTAAATAATAAATACAACGTGCTGCTTATTTGCTTTGCAATACTAATCATATCTTAACACGGCACGCATGCGTGATGGGCCTCACTACTCCTCTACCCTATTCTCTATGTATACTAGATTTCTCCCCAATTTTTTTTTGCTGAACTGTAGATTCAGTACGTAATTTCCGTTGCATGTAAAAATTTTACCCCAACGCCGCTAAAGAAATTTCACTTCAAAAATAATGATTAATTTCTTAACTGTCTTTTTCAATTATATAAATAATCAGGTTAATCATACCATTCCTTCTCTTATAACACTGCTTATTAACCGTACTTGAATTGAAGCTGATCCAATATGTGACATTGGTATAGGAATATCCACAACTGTATCATTGCATTTTTTATATTCCATTGGTACTGGAGGGATCGATATAACTTTATTTACTGCCACACTATGCGAAACTATACTAGGAATTCGTTGCATTATATCATTTTCTGCCAATAACCAAAACGATTTACAAAATCCAACTCCTGCATGTTGTGAAATATTAACAATTCGTCGTGCTCTTAACTCTGGATCTATCAAATATCTAAAATCATAATTATATAATAGATATTTTTTACTTTATTTTGAAATGTACAAATGACATGTAATTTAATTCATTTTTAAATGTTGTTAGTAATAATACATACTTTCCAGAAAGCCATACTGAACTTGTAGCTTTAGAAAATATTGAACCACGATTGTAGTATACTTCTGAAAATCCAGCCATACACACAGATATGAATTTCAAAGCATTTCTCATCGATTCACAGAACTGAAAAAAATTGTAATTTTAACAAAAAAAATACATATATGTGCATGCATAAATACACATATAAAAATATATACATGCTTATTTAACTTCAGAAAATAAGTTAATAGATTAATACATGCAGAAAGATGTATATACTCTACTTATATTGAAAAATATTTATATTTAATCCTTTTAGTATGGTGGGTGTTAAATGCAAAGCATTACTCAATGGTCGAAAGTGACAATCACAATAACGCTTCTATTGTTACATAAAAATATTGAAAATATACAGTTAATATATATATATATATATATATATATATATATATATATATATATATATTTCATTAAAGACTAAATTTAATAATGAAATTTAGAATAGTATATTTTAACCATAATAACATTATGAACTTTGCTTTTTATAATTTTTAAAATATACATTTTTACTGCAGTATGTTTTTGTGTGTCACATATAAGTGATTCATGGCTGTTGATTATAGTCAATACTTAGGAATATGTATGTAGTTCATAACTACATTAACAACCATACCAAAAGAGTTAAAAATATTGAAAATTTTATTTCTAATAAAGCTTCTCTTTTAAGTTTACAACAAAATAACTGGCGCACAATGCAACTATTTGTACCTTACAATCTTTTAGTCATAGAGTAAGCTATTTAAAATATTAGTGTAAGCTATTTTTTATTATATGTGTAGTGAAAAGTAAGAAATTGACATTGTGATAAATTAACTTTTATTTAAAATTTATAGAAAATTAAAATACATAGATCGGCCTCGGCATAATTTTCAATAGTGCAGTGCCTTGAATAATGAATAATAGACACAAGAAACTATGACTCATATTTCACTGGGATATTGATGGAGTAAAACAATAAAAAAATTAATATTGAAAAAAAAATATGGAAAAAACACAATATTAATTTATAAGAATTGAAGTAAAACCTTCATTTGTTAACAGATTTAACAGAAATTAGGCAGAAAAAAATTCTTGTAAGTATTCATTAATTTTTCATAAGAATATTATTGTGTTTCACTAGTAAACACATATATATTAAAAAAATCCCCCCTTCCCATACACACACTAAAAACAGGACAGAATTATTCAGAGAAGATTAAATAAATTTCACTGATGAATAAAATATTTCAAAAAGTGTGTAAAAAATGTTAAGATACAATTGAAGAAAAATATGATTATTAATGAAGCATGAGAGAGAATGCAAATCAACTATGGATTTTAAAGAAGCCAGATGACAACATTCACAATGAAAACTTAATAAATGTGACCTGTTTATCTTAGCAAGAAAATTTGCCATTGAGGAATCATTTTGCCTTCGAATAATGATCTTATACATATACATACTTCGGCAATATCTAAAAAATTTATGATACATATACGTAAAAGTAAAAATTTTTGAATGACATATTTAAAGTTTTAATTTAAATTTAATTCTGCATTTAAAAGATCATCTCAATAGGCAAATTCCTACCAATTGATGCAAGTATCAAATGACTTTGAAATATTTTTTTTAAAAAAACCAGTGATTTTAATAGAAACTTTAAAAGTAATCATATATTACAAATTTATCCAAAATATTTGAGAAAAAAAGAATGAATCAAATTTTGTAATTCGTATGTAACAATAAAACCTATAAATTATGTATATATTGAATAAACTAATATTTATTTAAAATTAGTAACCACTTTGTCCCCCGCACCCCTCTGCCTCTCACTATATATATATATATATATATATACACACACGAGGGTAGTCCCATAAGTACCCGGCTTGACCTAGAGATGGCGGTAGTTGTTTGAAAAATATCTCTGTATTAGAAAGTACACAATCTATAAGCATATGTTTCAAGTTTGAGGACGCCACGTTGTTTAGTATTTGTTTGGCAGCCATCAATAGTGAACGTTTTCAGTGAATTTGTGAAAATGGAGAAAATTGGTCATCGTTACGTGATACAATACTTTTATTTGAAAGGCCTCAGCCCAACCAATATAAAAGCTGAACTGGATTCTACTCTGGGTGAGTCTGCTCCTTCGTTTACAACAGTGAAATATTGGGTAGCAGAGTTTAAACGAGGCCATACGAGCTGTCAAGACGAGCATTGCAGTGGTCGACCAAATGAGGTGACGACTCCAGAAATGGTGAAGAAAATCTACAAAGCGGTACTGGATGATCGTCGACTGAAAATGCGCAAGCTAGCAGACATAGTAGGCATTTCAAAAAGTGTGGTACATCACATATTATCTGAAAATTTGAACATGAGAAAGCTGTGTACAAGATGGGTGCCGCGTTTGCTCACACTCAAGCAAAAACAGTGTCGTGAAGATGTTTCAATTGAGTGTTTAGCGAAGTTTCATAGCAACAAAGCAGAATTTTTGCGCCGTATCATAACCATGGATGAAACATGGGTCCATCACTTCACACTCAAGACAAAAGAACAATCAAAACAATGGACTGAAAAGGGAGAACCAGCTCCAAAGGCGAAGACCGTTTCATCTGCAGGCAAGGTCATGGCGTCGGTTTTTTGGGATGTGCGTGGAATAATTTTCATTGACTATCTTGAAAAAGGAAAAACTATCAACGGCGAGTATTATGCGAACTTATTGCAACGTTCGAGCGAAGAAATCAAGCAAAAACGGCCGCATTTGGCTAAGAAGAAAGTGTTGTTTCATCAAGACAATGCACCAGCTTACAAATCCGTTATTGCAATGGCCAAAATTAATGAATTAAAGTTTGAATTGCTACCTCATGCACCCTATTCGCCAGATTTAGCCCTCTCGGATTATTTTCTGTTCCCAAACTTGAAAAAATGGCTCAGTGGTCAAAGATTTCCCAACGATGAAGAAGTGATGTCGGCAGTTAATGGGTATTTTGAGGAGCAAGACAGTTCTTATTATAAAAAGGGTATCGAATTTATTGAATATCGCTGGGAAAAGTGTATAGAGCTGAAAGGAGATTATGTTGAAAAATAAATATATTTTTTTCCAAAATTTTTCTGTTTTCTTTGTTGGGTCGGGTACTTCTGGGACCACCCTCGTATATATATATGTGTGTGTGTGTATATATATATATATATATATATATATATATATATATATATATATATATATATATATATATATATATATATATATTGGTTTAATACAAAAAAATATCACAATTTCCGATTTGCCAAAGATACCTGTATACAAGGGTAATAATGAAGAATAATTTTAAGTAATTTAAGTGTTTGTTCATTTTATTAGCTTGTGGGTATTTGAAGCATAAAGTTAAAATTCTAGATAACCGGTATATTAAATTAACCAGTATATTATGTTGCATAAATTCTACTAGAATTTTTGTATTAAAAATACAAGTTGAAATGTATAGAACACAATTGGCAAAAATAATAAATGTAAATAAATGATACTAATATAAATCAAGTACTTCTACCAATGAAATGAAAAAATAATGAAACCAGAGAGTCAATAAACTTTAAATTACACGGCTAATAAGATAACTGTACATTAATCAATATTACTTTAATGTTTGTACAATTTTGGAAAGGAAAAAAAATGGATTAGTAAAAGTATTGAATTATAGAAAAAAAAATACAAATTGGTGTATAAAATGTTCTTCACTCTTGACATATGAGTAGTATATAGCTTTTTTAAATCAATTATTCACTTTCATGAAAAAATGTAAAGATATGAAAGTACACATAAATATAAAATTATTCAAATTTAAAAATGTGAACTTTGCAAAAATTCCAATTGTAAATACACTTATAGAAAGATTATAATGCAAACAGAAATTATACTGATTTAAATATCATCATTTCAACTGAAAAAATAATATTTTAATTTATTCTCTTTAAAAAAATTTAATATCTTGACTGCACAAATACAATAACAATAACAATATATATATATATATATATATATATATATATATATATATATATATATATATATATATATATATATATATAGGTAGATACATTATACATGAATTATAATCATTTCTTCAAATAATAATGCTATAACTACTTAATTGTTCAATTACCTGGAATCCTAAACAACGTCCATAAAAACAATACTGATTTATTTCAAAACCATAAGTTAGTAAATCAATAGCAGAATGATTCTCATTTGAAAATAAATCTCCAGGGGTGCAATAATCAGCTATTAATTGTAAACGTTGTAGGCATGAAATCAAACTTGCAAATAAATGACTAGAAGCTTCTATCTCCCTATTGAAAATAACATAGAAATTGAACGTTTAAAAAAATTATCTCATTACTTTTACATTTTCAATAACTTGTAATCCTCTTATAAACTCTAATTTGAATTTAATTATATTTCATAACTATAAGTAAAAAGAAAAACTAATAAAATTGTCATTTTTTTAATTATACATATATTTTTTTAATTATAACAACACAATATTTAAACTGTTGATATAATTTTTATTCAACATAAAATTTAAAATACAGTTAGAAAATAGAACTTTGATAATTTAATGATATTTTATATTATTAAATAAAAAATATCAAAGTAAATGTTAATATGATTATTTGGAAGCAAAATTTTAAGTTTAAATATTTGATATTGCAAACAAATTATACACGCTCATTAATCTTCTTATTTTTATAAAGATAAAGCAATTAATCAAAACCAAAATAATTTTTATTCAGAACTAAACTTACCTTACAAATAATCCTTTTCGAAACAATATATTATCTCTTTTAATACAAATTTTTCGACCCAGCGTAACACCATGAATGACTGCTGAATCAACAACACTGAGAAAACTACGAAATCCATTCCCTGGAACACTTGAATCAAAATCATAGTTTGGTGCAATTTCAGATATATCTTGAACAAGAGGTACGATAACATTTATATGCTCTTTCAATGCTCTAAATCCTTCATATAGACGTTGTCCGTTTTCAGTGTCATCGTGGCGAAAAAAATCTTCATTATTTGTACACAAATGAATTAATGTTTCATACATAATAAATTTATTATTCTCATTTAATCTGATCAAAGATGAATAAAAGGCTACTTGAGCCATGTTTCTTTTATTTCTTGATAGTTCTGTGGACGTTTAACGTATACAATTAATTTTATACTATATTTGCATTATTTATGTTTATATATGTACATATATATTTATCTGTTAATAATAATGAACATTTTTTCGAAAATTATTGTATTTATGAAGCACACGCATTTAAAACCCTGCAGATGAAACTGTCAAATAGTAGACATTTTGAAACATTCATTTGGGTGTCACATATACATACACACAAAATATATATATATATATATATATATATATATATATATATATATATATATATATGCATGTGTGTGTGTGTGTATATATATATATATATATATATATATATATATATATATATATATATATATATATACATATGCATGTGTGTGTGTATATATATATATATATATATATATATATATATATATATATATATATATATATTATTAAAGGTAAATATCTTGATTATTCATAAGAGAGCGATCGTGACAGTTCTCTCTCCGGATTGCAGCTTTTACAAGCATTGACCTTGATATTTTATCTGATTAAATGTAACGTAAATATAGTAATTGATATTTATGGAATTGATTTTTTGAAGTGCTTTCAGAAAATACTTCACGTTTTGAACACAAACTAAAGCGTAAGGTTGTGAACTTTTCTTAAATTAGGCTATATATTTTTTAATTTAGTTATTTTTAATAAAATACATATCACTATATACAGAACAATCCTTTTTGTCATTACTACATAGCCGTATGAAATCGCTTAATACACGTACTCAAGTAGTAAGGGAAGTTATTAATTGCCGCAACAAATATCAATAACATTCTGTCTTGGATTTATGAATTATGAAAATTTTTTTAAATCAGCCAGTATATCAGCGATATTAAATATATTGCAAATTAAGGAACTGAAGAAGCATATATTGAATTTTTAGGAAATATTTATAGAAAAGCTATACCTTCCGTAGAATTACATGAATAGAGAATATTAAAATCACGAAAGAGTGAGACAGGACGATACGATATCACTAAAACTATTTACATATGTGCTAGACGAAGTATTTATGAAACTAAATTAGATATTTGAAGGAATAAAAGTAAATGGAGAAATTCGTAGTCACTTTACTATTGCTAATGATACTGCTTTCTTCATAAGCCCAAATGAACTCGAAAAACAAATAGAAAATTGGATAAAAAAATATTAAAAATGGTCTTATGATAAACCTCGACAAGATACAAGTAAGTGAATTTTCAGATCAAAGAAAAATTGTATTAAAAAAAAGAGAAATAGAAGAAATTCAAAACTATCTGAGACAACTCATTAATAATGAAAAAACATGTAAAAATAAAGTGAAAAGAAGATTAAAAATGAGATGGTGTCAGTTTAGAAGAAATTCATATATTATAAAGTCGAATATTTCTGTATGTTTAAAAAGAAAAGTTTTTTTAATAATGCATCCTACTTGTTCTCACATATGGAAATAAAACATAAATCTTGAATACAGACTAATTCAGCAACTTCAAACAATTCGAAGAAGCATGGAAAGATGTTGCTGAAAATAACAGGAAAGATAAAAAGAAATGAATGGATCGGAAAGAAAGCAAAAGTTATAGATGTTATGGCAAAAGTGAGAAGTTTGAAATGGAAATGTACAGATCTTATAGGTATAAGAAGAGACCATAGATGGACGAGAGAAGTTATTGATTGGGACCCTAAATATATGAGACCCAGAAAAAGACTCATGGATAAATAGGACAGAGATATAAGAAAATCGTCGGAATGGACTGAAAGAAAAAGTAACTGAATCGGTTAAATTGAAAGATTTTGGAAGAGGCCTTTATCTAACAGTGGATAGAAAGAAGTTGTTGATGATGATGCACATGCACATTTTTTTTTAAAAGAATCATTTACATTTAACATCAGCCTACCATTGAAAAAGGAGAAAGTAGTTTCTATTGTGATTCTTATACATTATAAAAGTAATTATTTTTATACTGATTTATATATGAAAAAATAACAATAAAAAGTATAAATTATATAACGACGAAATTAATTTTCATAGAAATTGAACGACACAAACAGTTGAATATAAACGTTAACCAATGAAAAGCATCTATTGTTATTTAATAATTGTTTAGTATTGTGAATTAAGTTTAATATTGTTATATATTTTGAACTATGTTATGGTCAAATACTTTTTAAAATTACAAAATATGAAATTTACCACACATAGTCATAATACATACAAGATAGATAAAAGAGTATCTAACCAAAATAAAACATTCTTAGTATACAATAATTATAAAATTGGCACACATTAGATAAAGTAACATCTAAACAAAATAAAACACCTCTTGTATAAAATTAGTATAAAATTCAGAAACTAAACTTACAAAATTCAGTAAAAAATAAAAAAAAGAATACAGTAAAAGTAAAATACAGAAAAATAAAAGTAAAAAGTTAGTAGACAGAAACAATTAATTAATCAGTGACATGTAAAAAATCAGTTCTGGCTAGATTATAGCATTTTAAATGGCGAGAGTTTGACTTATATTTATTAATATTTTAATTAATTGTTTCTAAGTTAATATTGTAAAATTGTTAATAATTATAAATAAACTGAAATATAAAAGTAAATTTCAACATTATTTATAAATAAATTAATAAAATAGAATTATTTTCTTAATGAATTTTTATCGTCTGTTACAAAAAGATTATTTTTTAAGAAGTTAATCGATTCTCCAGACATATCAATATATGTAATGACAAAATAATATGCTTATGAAACTTAGTCAAAATATCTTATATATATATATATATATATATATATATATATATATATATATATATATATATATATATATATATATATATATATTGGGTTGTTCGGAAAATTTCCGCTGATTTCCGATAAATTCCACTGATCACTGTAGGGACGCTGAATTGCTGTTATCAACCTTTGACATTATATATTTTCTGAAAGGTGGTACTTTCGCCAATATTTGTGTCTATTCACTATCAACATTGGTTTAATCATCTTTGTTTAGTGTCAGTGTAAACATGGAGAACGAAAAAGTGTATTTTCGTCATTTAATGCTTTTTTACTACCGCAAAGGCAAGAATGCTGTTCAAGCCGCGAAAAAGATATGTGCTGTATACGGAGACAATGCTGTAAGTCAGGGATTCCCAACCCCGTGCCCGCGGGCGCCATGGCGCCCGCGGACCGATTTGTATGCGCCCGTCACTCTCGCAGACACCATGGAAAAATTGAATTCTTTCAATTTGGAGTTGCAAGGAAAAAACAAAAATATAGCTGAAATGATAAGCTCTGTAAACACATTTAAAGCGAAATTGGCTTTGTTGATATCACATCTGCAGATCAAGTCTCTCGTACATTTCTCACATATGAAGAAAATGCTAGGTAACAATGAATTAAACGTGTCATTATTTATTGAGACCCTTTAAGTGCTTCAAAAACAGTTTGAAGAGAGATTTCTGCAGTTTATAAATATCGAGCCAATTGTCTCCTTCTGTATCAATCCTTTTATTTGTCAAATAAATGTAATGAAACTAGCCGCATGTATTGCAGATCTTATTCAGGGGAAAGCAGTAGAACTAGAGTTAGAAATTTTGGACCTTAAGAATGATATTTTGCTAAAATACTTAATATCAGAGGACTTATGGAACATAGTCGACAAAGAAAGGTTCCCATTTTTGAAAAAAGCGGGATATAAAATCAAATCGTTTTTCGGGTCAACGTATTTATGCGAATCGTTGTTTTCAAACATGAATTTAATAAAATCACGATATAGATCTCGACTCACCGATGAGCATCTTCATAATTGTTTGCTAACAGGATTATCGTCATACTCTCCTAATTACAAGGCACTGGCGAATGAAATGCAATGCCAAAGATCACACTGACAGATTGATATTTTTTTTTAATGTTTTCTTTTATGTTTTTTTAAATGATTTCTTTGTATGTGTGTTTTTTTGTTTACTTTGTATTACGTTTTATATGTACGTTTCTTTGTGTGTATGTAATTTGCACAATAATTTTATTATTTTGAAATTATTTTTGTTTATTATTTCTTATCCTTGGTCAATTATAAATATCCTTAAAAAATAGCTGGTGCCCGCCGCCCTACCGATATTTTAGAATGCGCTCTAGGGTATAAAAAGGTTGGGTACCCCTGCTGTAAGTGAACGAACAGTGCGCGAATGGTTTGTGAAATTCAGACGGAGTGAATTTAACGTTGAAGACCGGCAACGCTTCAGTAGGCCATCCGCGGTTGATGACCAAATTAAGGTGATGATTACAAATAATCAACGTATTACCATTCGTGGAATAGTAGAGAGACTCCAAATGTCGAATTCGATCATTTATGAGCATTTGATGTGGCTTGGCTTCGTTAATCGCCTTGATGTTTGGGTACCCGACGAATTAACCCAAAGAAATTTAATGGACCATATTTTCACGTGCGATTTATTGCTCAAACGCAACGAAAACGATCCATTTTTGAAACGGATGATAACAGGCGATGATAAATAGATCGTATACAATAATGTTGAGCGAAAACGGTCATGAAGTCATTCAAGTGAGCAGCCATCAACCACCCCAAAGGCAAATGTAACAAAGGCAAAAATATCCATGTTCATAAAGTTATACTCTGTTTCTGGTGGGATTGGAAGGAAAATTGTCTATTACGAGCTGCTGCCGCATAACCAAACAATTATAGCCAACTGGACAATTTAAAGCAAACCATTGACCAGAAGCGCCTAGAATTGGCTAATCGTAAAGGGGTGGTCTTTCACTAGAATAACGCTAAATCACATGTGTCTTTGGCCACCCGACGAAAGTTGTTGGAGGTTGGTTGGGATGCCTTACCAAACCCTCCATTTAGTCCTGACTTGGCACCTTCGGACTACTATCTATTCTGCTCTTTGCAAAATTCACTAAACGGAAAAAAAATTCAATTCTTTGGAAGACTGCAAATAGCACCTTGAGCAGTTTTTTAGCGATAAGTTAGAAACGTTGTATGAGAATGGGATAAGGAAACTTTCCAAAAGATGGCAACCCGTTATAAAACAAAATGGTGCATATATTATTAAATAAATTTAATTATTAGTACAAAATTTTTGTTCTTCTATTTACACCAAAAATCGGCGAAAACTTTCCGAACAACCCTATATATATATATATATATATATATATATATATATATATATATATATAAATGAAAAATGAACATATTTAAATGTATGTCTAACAAAACAAAATATAGTACTATAAAACAACAAAACAATCCGCACAACTTTTTATATCTAATGATATGGCTATAAATTATTGATAAGTGGATATTTTATAAGACCTCTTTTTACATGACTTAGTTTTGCATATTCTTACATGTTCATTCCATGTAAAAAGTTGCAAAACTTGAGGCATGAGAAGTTTAGAATCAGTTATATTGTTTTTATTTTTAAATTGATATCAGTTAGAACAATTCTTATAATAAATTGCGAAAATGAGTTCAGTTAACAAGGAAATACTGATTGACAACAGATATTTGATAATTAAATTCCATAACAAAGAAAACATACTTAGGAAAATATCAGAAATTATAAGGAAAACTTATTCTTCTGTGCAATACGTATTAAAATATTACAAAAGTCAACGTTTCGTAAAAAATAAACTGGGTATTAAACAGTGAAGAATTCTTAGAACGTCAAATTTTGAGGACAATTCGAAATACATTGAGTTTATATGCTCTGAAGATTAAATTAATTTGGTAATGAAGATTATAAATTAATTTGGGGTAATAGTTAGCAATGAAACTGTGAAAAATGTGCTAAAGAAAAATGGTTAAAGTAGCATAAGTCATGAATATAGGCACAAAACCGTTTAAAAAAATTAAACTTTGCCAAAGAGCATCTAAGAAAGCCAAAGGATATCTGGATTTATTTGATTTTCACTGAAAGCAAATATAAAGTTTTTGACGATAAATGAAAAAAAATGTGGCGTTAATCTAACAGTGAAATTGATATTAAAAATGTAACTTCTTCCAGGAATTATCAAGATGGAAATGTTTTGGTTGTGAGGATATAAGGTGGTAACTGGAGTCAGAAATTTAACATTTGTGGAAACTACTACAGATCGTGTTAGGATATTTAAAGATTTTAAAAATAATTTGTGGGAAAATGTTACGAACTTGTACCTTAATAGGTCATTTATACTGTAATAAAATAATGAGATAATTTTCAATTTTTTTTTCAAATTATCTTTCAAAATTTAAAGATACTTTAGTTTGTCTATTGAAGTATATACAATCTATGTTTCCAATACCATTTGCGGCCGTACACCCATACAGTATAACACAACCATCATTTTATTTGAGTGTATAGAGTAAATTTTTCTTGTATTTGGTATTTCATTGTTTCCGGGTCATTTATCTACCATTAGAACCAAACAAATTAACTTTGGTTTCATTTGAGAAAATTACGTTCTCTCAAAAAGTAATACCACATTTTATTTTTATTTTTTTTGGCAAATTTTGGCTGCTTTAAGTAATTTGTTTTCGAAATGTACGATTTTTTCGTACTACACATCCGTGATATCCGTGGCTATGCAGTGTTCTTAAAATTTCGGTTAATATATTATATTTTTTTCTAGTTCTTGAAAATATTTCTGTTCATAATTTAGGCAAGTTTAATTTATGTCAGCTTTAATTTGCCTTAGGCTAAATCTTTTTTATCACTTGCAGTTAGTATTTTTTTCTACTTTTTCCCTTTTTATTTTTTAGAATTGCTTCGTATCTATTGTAAATTTATTTGCATTTTTTTGCACAATGGAATGTGTTTTTCCTGTTACTCTTCCAATTTCTTGTAAGTTTTTCCCTTAACAATATTGTTTTAAAAGCAATTACCTAGCTGAAGAATCTGTTTGCGTTCGTTTCTTTTTCATTTTGTTTAAATTGTATCATAACATAAGTAATTAAACGTTTTGATTTTAAATTCAGTTACAAAGTACAAACTGCACTTAGAAAAATTAAAAAATATATTTAAGATTTAACAGAGAACAAATGAACATAATTTATTATTGTTAGGAAATAAAATATTCTTTTCTTTTTATATTATTACACTTCATAGTTATTTGAAACGGTTTCATCATTTTGTCTGATTAGAATTTTGTAAACGTCCTTCAAAAATTAAAAAATAAAATAACATTATTTCTTATCTAATCATGTATATGTATTCATAATGTAAATACTTTTTTTGTTTTGATTAATTCTTTTTATTGAAAAATATAATGTTTTATCTTTTTTTACAGAAAAAAATAATATTTTTTTAAGTTTGAGTCAATGTTCATTATTTAATATCAATTTTTTGTTTTATATAGTAAAATTAATGTTTCCTTACTATTATGTCTTTTTTATTGTTTATATATATCTATATATATCTATATATATATATATATATATATATATATATATATATATATATATATATATATATATATATATATATATACAACCGCACATAAGTCATGGCACACATGGGTAACATTGATATAATTCAATGAAGTCGTTAAATTAAAAAAAAATATTTAACTGAAAGTAAATATAATATTCATTAAATTTATTCATTAATAATATCCATTATATTTATTTTCAATTAAATATATTTTGTTTTAATTTAACGACTTCATTGAATTATATCAATAAATTGTTGGTTACCCATGTGTGCCATGACTTATGTGCATCAGTGTGTATATATATATATATATATATCATCATCACATCATAGAGCCCCTATCAATCCACTATTGGACGAAAGCCTCAATGAATGCTACCATTCATTGGTAATTGGTCATATTCACCACTTTGACCAGGCGGATTGGTGAAGATTTTTTTATTCAGGGTTTACTCCCTTCTCGATAGCTATTTTTTTACAAGATGAGGTTGTCGGCCTCCAAGCTCAACCCTCGAAAGTGAGGGACTTTCCGACTAGGAATCGAACACAATCTCCCGCATGACACGCGGTGATGCAAACCACTTTGCTACCCAGTCGGTATATATATATATATATATATATATATATATATATATATATATATATATATATATATATATATATATATACAGTTACTCACAAAATTGAGCGTACATCCATAAATTATAGTCGGTTTATTCATATATTAACATAATTAAATATTTTTTTTAAACAAAAAGTGTATATTTGTAATAAATGCTTTTTCCAACTTATAATTTCATTAAAAATACATAAAAATATCATCGTATTCACTCTATATTCAGTAAAATTATAAAGAAGTTCAAAATGTATTACCACAAAATTGAGGGTACACTTTGAAAGTATGTACAGTAGGAATGTGATTTTAGGCGCATTTTAAAATATCATTAGGTAGGAGTCTTATTATAGCGTAAACAATAATAAACATTTATTAGTTCTTTAATGTATTTCGTTATTTCTTGAAAAAATGTCATATTTGTTATAAAATGGAGAGTAAAAGGAAGCAAACTGATATAGCTACGTGTAAACTTATTATAACATTACACTATAAAGAAAATCAATACACGATATTGGAGCAATAGTGTATAGGTCACATCCCACTGTTCAAAAAATAATTAATAAATATAAATATGAAGGTACGCTTTACAATAACAAAGGCCGGGGCAGGAAAAAAATTCGGACTTCTAATGATAAACGGTTTATCATTAGATCAATGAAGATAAACCCGAAATAAAGTTTACCAAAATTACAAGTGGGGGATCCTCGAGAATAAACAAAAAAAAATCTACAGAAATATTGCGTCGAGTACTACATAACAATATGTATTATAGACGAATTGCACGTTAAATAATAATAAATGCGTTTATTAATAATTGTAGTTACCTCCCCCCTCCTTCATTTCCGGTATATATATATATATATATATATATATATATATATATGTGTGTGTGTTATACCTATATTGCCCAAAAGCAGTCATTTTGACTGCTTGGGAAATTTTAAATAATCAAATGACTCTTATTATTGAATTGAGTAAATTTCTTATATGACCAGTTTGGCTCTGTATTGAAATAACAGTTTTCATTTTTTTTCGATTACCGTTGCATGATAACATACAAGTACATGATAAATTGTCGATTTGGGCGTATACTTGATAAGTTGCAGTTGCTCAATAAGCTAAAGTAGTACTTGTTATTCGAATCTTTATGCAGTGATAATTGTTCTAACAAGTTGTTTATTTTATTTCTTTTGCGCCCTAAATTCATGAAAGAAGTGTCGAATAGAAGTGAGTTATTTGAAAAGTTAACGAACATAAGTGAAGAGTGCTCCGATATAGAATCAGATGCAACAAATTCTGAACTATGCTCGTGGAGCCTACGAGGCAAAAAATTTAAAACTGAGTTATTTATGGTCATCAAAGTCGGGTTCCGAATTTTTTAGAAAAACTATGGCCAGAGAAAAGTTCAAGGAAATCCTACGATTTATTCGTTTTGACAAAAGAACCGAAAGAAGTAGGCGCAACAAGAAATAATTCCGAAAACAAACAAATAAATTTGCCTTGGTTTCGTAAATATGGGACAAGTTCATTGAAAATAGTCAAGCTTGCTATCAACCAGGGCAAAATATAACAGTTGACGAGTTTCCGTCAAAAGCCAGGTGCAGGTTTACACAGTATATGCCTAATAAACCCAACAAATTTGGCATCAAATTCTGGCTTGCATCAGATGTTAGTAGCAAATATGTTTTGAATGGTTTTCCTTATTTGGGGAAAGATGAACAACGACCATCATCAATGCTTCTCAGTGAACACGTTGTTCTGAAACTTGTCGAGCCATATACAAGCTGTGGAAGAAATATCACGACCGATAACTTTTTCACTAGCATGTCACTCGCGACATAATTATTGGCCAAAAAACAACTCTAGTTGGAACTATTAGAGGAAACAAAAGAGAACTACCCAAAGCAGCCAAACAAACGAAGGATAATATGCCTCGTTTTTCCACTCTGTTATATAAATCAGAGAATTGTGTTCTTACAATATATAAAAGCAAACCAAATAAAAGAGTATCTGTTCTAAGTTCTAAGCATAAATTTGTGAAAATTGATAAAAGTAATAAAAAAATGTTACCGGAATCTATTCAATTTTATAACAGCACAAAATTTGGAGTTGATATGGCGGATCAAATGGCCAGAAAATATACAGTAAAAGCTAGTTCTCGTAGATGGCCCCTTCAAATATTTGTCAATAATAATGCATAAATTATTTTTTTTTAAAAGTGAAGTAATTTTTTTTTATTGTTAATATTTACTAATAACTTGTTATATAACTGTAAATAATATAAAAAATATTAAAAAATTAATTTTAAACAAATTTCTTTACACATTAGTTATTCTTTCACAATTCAGTCATTTTGACTGCTTTTGGGCAATATAGGTATATACTAAGTTTCAGTCTTTCTAGTGTTAATGAAATTATAAGTTACAATTAGCATTTATTACAAATATATACTTTTTGTTTAAAAAAGATATTTAATTCTGATAATATATAAATAAACAATTATAATTTACAAGAATAAACAATTATAATTTTCAATTTTGTAACTAACCGTATATATATAAATGATACTTTTCCAATTAGTTAATTTTATTTTTTTATAGATATTTTATTCCAGTAGATAATACACTTTTTTAAGATGGCAGAATAGAATTGGTTCAAATCAAAGTTTCTAGTTAATAATTTGATATTTCTAATATATTTTATAATACAAAAACAACAATTTTAATTTAAAAAATGATTTATTTAATTGATTTTTTACATTTAAGATAAAGATCGATACCTTTTCTTCATATATTTACAGTTTTATACATTTAAAACTGTATTTTACCTTATAATTTTTCTATTTAATTTTGAATATTTTACTGTTATATTTAAACAAATTCAGTCTATTATGAGATTATATTAATCATTTATAATATACCAAAATCATTTATAAACTTTAATTAATAAATAATATAAAAATATTCATTTACACAATATAATTATTTTTTTTGGTATATTTCTATTATATTTATTTTTACACAAATAAACTAAAGTCCTAACAACAATATACTGAAAAAAATGTTCAATAATTGTTTATTATTAATTTTCTTTATTTATAAATTGATGCGAATTTTAATGATAATGCTATCATAAAAGTGCTACGTTATAAAATCTCTTTATATTGGGTCTTATACAATTTCTTAATATATTAAATCATCCAATCAGTAATACTGTATTTAGTCAGAACAAAAATCTTAGTTTAACGGTGAAAGAATTGACCAATTATCTTCAATCAACATGTTCAACGGTATATCAGCAACTCAAAACGATGAGTAAAGATGCTAAACTGGGTCAGTTTGAGTTTCTTACAAGTTATCGAAGTTTAATCTGGAGCAACGAATGGACATCTGCACTTATCGTCTCTGTACATTGTAAAATAAGTTATTCCCGTTAAGAATTGTTACTGGTAATGAAAAATGAATTGTTTATAACAATATTAAATATTTAAGATAATTGGTTAAACGCAACGAGACGCTATATTCACAAACGGAAGGAGAGCTCCATCTAAGAAAGATTATTCTGTTGATTTGGTAGGATGTGGATGGAATTATAAATTATGAGCTGCTACCCAACAATCGTTCTACTTCAAAAACTTTGTATTATGAATAATTACACCGGCTAAAGCAATTTATTGACGAAAAATGGTTCGTAGTAGCAAATAGAAAAAGCATATTTTTCACTATGTCAAACTTATAGAGCAAAATTTTGTTCAGTAATGAGGCTCATTTTTGGTTTAACGGATGCTTTAATAAGCAAAATTATCGTATTTGAAATGATATCAATCCTGAAGTGATTCACGAGAGCCCGTTACATCCAGAAAAATGCACCGTATGGTGCGGATTGCAAGCTGGTGGCATTATCAGGCCTTATTTCTTTCAAAATGAAGTCGGAAAGCGCGTTGCCACCTGTTACAAAACGATGATCAATGATTATTTGTTTCAAAATTTGCATGACATTGATTTAGAAGAGATGTGGTTTCAGCAGGATGGCGCTATGTGCCATACTTCGACCGAAACAATCAAGTTATTGAAACAAAAATTCGGCGATAACGTTTTCTCCAGAAATGAATCTGTGAATTGGCCTTCACGATCGTGTGTGATTTGATGCCCTGGATTATTTTCTTTGGGGATATGTGAGGTCTCTGATTTATGCTGATAAACCAGCAACGATTGAGGCATTAGAAGCCAACATAACTCGCGTTATTGCGGACATAAGGCCCCAATTGCTTAAAAAAGTGACCTGAAATTAGACTGGGAAAATACAGTTTGTAAGAGACAGCCGTGGCACACATATACCCGAAATCATTTTTAAATATTAATGCCATCAAATGATCTTTCGAATAATAAAAAATAAATGGTCTTTCGGTCAATTAGTATGTGTTTAATTTTAATTTAAGTTTTATCATGTTTAGAAAAACATTCTCTCTCTCTCTCTCTCTCTCTCTCTCTCTCTATATATATATATATATATATATATATATATATATTGTGTTGAGTCATAAATAATTTCCGTTTTCGCAAGTCAATTTAAATTTTTAATAAAAAAACAGCATTAATTGTACTTTAATCAGTTATATATAATATTTGCCATTGCAAACATGGCAATAAGTCATTCTATTACCATTTGCTAAGTAGCTCTTCTACGCATTTTGAATATAACTCCGATGGTTTTTACTTGAAAAAGTTTTCAACGAACTTTCAAACTTAGTTCTCATTCGAGAAATTCATCCTCATCAAAGCGTTCTGCATGGATTGAAAAAGATGATAATCGGATAGTGGTAGATCTGGTGAGTATGGTGAGTGAGAGAGAATTGACCATCCAAGTTCAAAATTTTTTCCTGGGTTGCTCTTGTTGTATGGAGTCTTGCGTTGTTATAGAGGAGAACAACGTTTTTCCTATTGACGAGCGCAAGACATTTTTCGATCAAACTTTGGTAAACACGCTGCAGCTGTTGGACGTACAGTTCTGCATTTATTGTTTCATTCTGGTTTAAAAGCTCAAAATGAATAGTTCCACAATAATTCCATCACGATAATAAATTGAGACATTATCTTTGTTTACAAATTTTTCGTGGCAAGTTTTAGCATTAAATATTTTATATTGTTGTATTTTCTCCAAATAAATATGTCAATTATAATTTAGTAAATTATCTATCAATATAAAAATATAAATTAATGATTTTTTTGAACTTTTTTAAGTATGAAACATTAAAATCATTTTTTGTTTATTGGATTAGTAAGTAAGTAACTTTACGACTAATTAATATAAATTAAACATTTTGTTATACTTGCTGTATCTATTAATATATTTTACACTCAAAAATATTATATCTATACAATTTTCAATATCCACAGTTAAGCCTATTGTTATTTCCCTAGGAAAGGTCACACGCCTTAAGACAATCTAATGTTACGCGAAAAAATAATAATGGATTAAAATGCTAAAATCTTTTGCATTGAAAATTAAACGAAGTTTATAAATTGTTTAAGATAATACTTAATTATTTTTAAGATAATACTTAATTATTGGGAGTACAAATTAATTCGGTCCGTTTTCAAAAGATGGCTCTAAAAACATTAAATTTTTAAATAGTAACAGCTGATTGCCGTGGTTTTAGACAGATTGGACATCTGCCGATAACATCCAGTTTGTATTGTTTTGAGTTTCATACAAAATGTTTTTTGTTACGCTGTTGAAAATGTCAGATTTTTTGATAACTAAACAGCATTTGCGGGAAGTTTTAATTTTTTGTTTTAATTGGAAAAAAGTGCAGCTGAAACTCATCGTATGCTTGTGGAAGTTTACGGTGATAATGCTCCAACTGACAAGTTATGTAGAGAATGGTTTCGGCGCTTCAAAAGTGGTGATTTCAGCGTTGAAGATATACCTCGCTCGGGACAACCAAAAAAATTCGTCGACGATGAATTACAGGCATTACTCCATGAAGATCCGAGTCAAACGCAAGATGAGTTTGCACTTACGTTGGGGGTGACCCAACAAGCAGTGTCTGTAGGTTTAAAATCTATGGGCCTGATTCAAAAGCAAGGCAATTAGGTTCCTTATGAATTGAAACCAAGAGATCTGGAAAGGCGATTATTTTCTTGTGAGCAGCTACATCAAAGGCAAAAAAGAAAGGGTTTTTTACACCGGGTAGTGACTGGTGACGAAAAGTGGATCTTCTACGACAAGCCCAAGAAAAAAAATACTACGCTTTGCCCGGTCAATCGTTGCCATCAACCTCAACATCAACACCAAAGCCGAACATTCATGGTTCGAAAGTTATGCTGTGTATCTGGTGGGACCAAGGGGGCGTTGTGTATTACGAGCTGCTGAAACCTGGTGATTCCATTACGGGTGATCGTTACAGACTGCAATTACTTCGTTTGAACCGTGCATTACGAGAAAAACTGTCGGAATATAAGGACAGACATGATAAAGTTATTCTTTTGCATGACAACGCTCGGCCTCATGTCGCAAAAGTTGTCAAAAAATATTTAGAAACGATCAAATGGGATATCTTATCGCACCCGCCGTATTCTCTGGACATTGCTCCTTCTGACTACTAGCTGTTTCGACGGATGCAACACGATTTGGCAGGTCACCACTTCACTTCTTTTGAAGAAATCGAAAATTGGCTTCAAACTTGGATCGCCTGAAAAGACGAGAAGTTTTTCCGAGTCGGGATTCGGAAATTGCCTGAGAAGTGGGGAAAAGTTGTAAGCAGTGATGGATAATATTTTGATTAATTTGTTAATTCATTTATCTTTTGAAATAAATGCATTTGTTGAGCTAAAAAAACGGACCGAATTAATTTGTACTCCCAATAACATAAGTATTATCTTAAAAATAATGTATCAGTTAAATGAAAAAATAAATAAAAACGTATTTAGAGAACATATAAACAGTATCAAACGTAATTAAATTGATTGCATTGTTACAAACACATTTTAAAAACCGAACATATTTTCAACATTGTAGGTAATACGATATAAATTATAAAAATCCAAAATGAAAACACAAACATAAATATTTTAGAAAATCTATAAAATACAAAAAAGGCTAAAAACGCACTAGGTGGTTTTCGCCGAGTCGGCTGCCGATTCGTATCATAATTTTATACATTCTTATGTAGCAAAATACATTTTACAAGATTCAAATCGACACAGACTTGGTAAGCGAGCGTTCCTCATTTCCTCTCGACACTGACTCGTTTTTATCGCCGAGTCGCTTATCAGTACGATACATTAGTATTTTATCTAGCTGTTCACACGAGCATTTTGTCCATTCGCAATATTAGTCACCGGCAAAAACGACTCATTTTTATAGGAGGTTACTGAGAGTACATAAATAATTTCGAAAAATAAATGTAACTGGTATGAAATTTGAATTTAATTTTAACATTGAATGAAGTTAAACTGCAATATTTCGGAAACATGATTCTAGTTTATACCACGAGATTATTATTTTACAGAAAATAGATAAAAATATCAATAGTAAAATTCTTATAGAACCAATTTAACTCGTTCGCTACCAATGCTTCAGGAGAAAAACCGCTACCACAGCCCAGACGTTTTATTATTTAAATATGATACCAAATTGTCATTAATTTTTGTGCGATGTATTTATAACGTTCTAAATGAGTGAAATTAGCAATTTTACAAACCGACACATATATGTTTTGAAATATTTGTCTATACATAGCCCAATTGGTAGTCATGTAGTTGTTTTACAGATTTCGCAGGCATACATAGTAGACTTCGCAGGTATACATTAATCGTTTTTTTAAAAGCAGAATAACTCAATTTTTGAAAAAAATGAATTTGTGACAGTTTTAAGTAGACATAGATGTACTCTTTTTATATTTATAATAACACAGTCAAAGGTGTACAATATACTCATAAATTAATCAAAAGAAATTTTCTGTATAGTTTTCTCGTAAAAATATTATATTTGAAAGTGGTATAAGTCCATTTATTCATACATTGAGATGTTTAAAAATTATTAATATAAAAAAATTTCAAAATTGTTTTGAACATTTTTTTTTGGAAATTTTTTTTGAAAATTTATAAATAAACAATTGTTTATTTATACATTTTTATATAATACAACTAAAAATATTCCAAAGTCGATTTTTCGTAATTCAAACGCAAACCTTTAAATATTATATCTCAATGTATAAATAAATGGAGTTATTGCACTATCAAAAACAAACGGATCAATTTGTTATTAATGAAAGTGTTATAAATCCATTTAAAATTAAATGTATATATATATATATATATATATATATATATATATATATATAATGTCATAAAAATAAAAACACTATCTCTATATTGGGATGCGTGCCAATAACCTCATTTTCGCACTATACGAGTATATATATATATATATATATATATATATATATATATATATATATATATAATTTATGTGAAAAGTTAATAGAACAATTTTCCAATTTAATATTTACAGTTCTTTGTTATTATTAAATATGAGATTTTCAAGTTTAAAAGAATGGTTCTTTTGATTTTTTTGGATATTGTTTAAGGGAATATGTATTTTTCTAGAAATTAATTTCATGTTTAAACCTTTCAAACTGTATTTGAACTGTTCATTCGAAGAACTAAATATATTCGAAAAAAATATATTTATTTTTATAGTAAGTTTTTTCTTTATAGTATAAATTTTAATTTCCATTATATTCCTTTTTTACAAATACCAAGAATATTCGTCTTGTTAATATGAAAAAAATATTTTAATATACATGAATTAATCATTCTCCTTGTTATAAGATTTTATAAAAGTGATATATAGTCATCTACTGTTTCTTTCATTTGCCGATATGCATTTCAATGGCCATATTATGATCAGAATCCAAAAATTATAAAATTCAGAAGATCTATAAAATCTAGATTTTATAATGCAGCACTTCGATTATGATTTGCGATCGAAATTCGCAGAAGTAAATAATAAACAAATATTAAACATTTTTATTTAAATCTTATAGTGATTTATTTGTGTTAAATATTATTAACTGAACATAAGTTAAATAAGAATCAATTAATTTTGTTTCTAACTACCTTAAACTTATATATATATATATATATATATATATATATATATATATATATATATATAATATATAATATAAAACATAAAATATATAAAAAAGAAAATAAACTTCGCACGAATTGACAAAAGAAAACAAATTAAGTCGTTTTTAACATCTATATATTGCCGTTTTTTAAATAAAGAAAAACTAGTTTTGTATCGAATTGTAATTGGCGATAAAAAGTGAATATATTTTAACAATCCTTGATATAAAAGAATTGACCTTGGCTAATTTGTTCACGTCAACGTCAATATGAAATATTCATGATCTAAAAATATTACTATATATCTATTGGAATCGAGGAAGAATTCTTTATTATGAACTATGACTATCTCATGAAATAGTTTTAACTGAAAAATGTAGTTAACAATTAAACAAATTCAAATAGGAAATTAACACAAATTACCATTAGTGAACGACGCAAGGACAACCTGTTTTATAAAAATGTTAAGTCGTATATTGTTAAGAAGATCGAGGATATATTGCTAGAGTTGGAATAAAAAATCATACCTTATTCTGCGTATACTACAGACATTACCTACACATTTCGTCTACCGTACTTTTAGATCGAAGCAAAACGCATTAAAGGATACATATTTTCGAAATTTCGATCTAAGAAAATGAATAAATAATTTTATTACATCGAAACCAGAGTATTTTTTTAATGCGAAGTTCATATTTTGCCAGAAAAACAGCAAACAGTCGTAGAAATTATAAAAATATTTTGATTAAACTTGTTATATCGTCAAAAAATGATTAATTATTAATGCATATCCACTAATTTTTTAAGCAAAGATAGACATTATATTCAGTGCCAAAATAAGACAGTGGAATTGACTAGCTTATAAATTTTATAACCTTTCATAGGAAAATTGGTAGAAAAAAGGTAATATGGGGTGTTCCATTAAGAATATCAGAACTTTGACAGCTGGTGGCAGCCATGTTTGAATTTTTTAAGCTCATTTTGGAATTTCAACTCAGTATAGTTTGGAAAATTATCATAGAACGTTAAACACTTCAATAACGTTTAGAAATTGTAAAAACTTATTATAAAAATCAATATTCGGTTCGTAAAACTTATTATACTTCGTGAAACTTACGGTCAACACAATCGTCCAAATGAAAGTGCTATTTATTGATTTGTTGAAAAATATGAAAACAATTTTACTCTACATGATACAGCAGAAATGAAATTCAACCACAATTATGTGAAAGAATGACTAAAAATTGGACTAAAGGAATGCCCTATGTCAAGAGAAGTCGTGGTGATCATATGAGTGAAATTGTGTTCCATCATTAATGCTATAGAATATACTTAAAAATAAAATAAATAAATAATTAAATACTTCTTGTTTTATTTTCATTTAAATTTCTGAAGCACTTATTGGAAACCTTTATAATTGAAAATAAAGTTAAAAATATGTATTCTTGTAAAATATGATTTGAAATAGTACAATTAGCTCAAATATTAAAATAAAATTCATTATATACTAAACAGAATTATGAATAGAAAAAATTAAAAAATCAAACAATAATCTTTCACACAAATGAATTATCATCCCAACACTATAAGATATTGAAAAAGAAGTGTTTGCTAATTACTTATTTGTTCATTTTGCTTGTTTATACATTTTTAAAATACTTAAAATGAATTATTTTATAACAACTTTCAAAGATTAAAATTCTCTATTTAATAAATTTCTATTTAAAAACGAATTTTTTATGTTAATTTTCTTTTACTGCCAAACGTCTATTCAAAATCAAAATTAGAAAATAATACAGTAATTTTTTATAAATAATTTATGATTTAATAAAAATATTCACAACTATTATTGTTTTCAACATTTTCTTATCAATAGTGTT
This sequence comes from Neoneuromus ignobilis, assembly GCA_029203775.1. Classification (NCBI taxonomy): domain Eukaryota; kingdom Metazoa; phylum Arthropoda; class Insecta; order Megaloptera; family Corydalidae; genus Neoneuromus; species Neoneuromus ignobilis. The sequence continues at coordinate 21,711,414 of CP092093.1, forward strand.
ACGAAATTAAAATACTTTTTTCCATATTTTTGTTATCTAATTTTTTATTCGTTCAAATATTGTTTATTATTTACAAAATTATGTTTGACCTTTACGAATTTCATTCTTCTTAATTAAATAGCCAATATAGCAAACATGAATTGATAAAATAGAGTAACTATATTAATTATTTTCTATATTTATTATAAGAGATAAGAAAATACAACGAAAATTCAAAGAAATGAGTATAAATATTAGTATAATGAGTATAAAACAATGACTTTTATCTATGAACGACACTCAAAATATTTATCAATTTACAACAATTAAATAAAATCAATTACAATTCTAATTGTGTTTTCTTTTATAGAAAAAAGAACAGACAATGGCCCAAATTTTCCTGTATCTATCAATTTAAAATTTTATTTAAATGTTGTTTTAATTAAAAAATTATATACATAAATATATATATATATATATACATAAATATATATATATATATATATATATATATATATAGATAGATAGATAGATAGATATATATATCATCACATCACATCATTAAGTCCATATTAATCAACTTCTGAATGAAAGTTTCAAAAAATGCTACCATTCACTCACTATATATATATATATATATATATATATATATATATATATATATATATATATATAATATATTGATTATAAATTTAAAAATAAGAATTAACACTTATTTACATAAATAATTTAATTCGACCCTATAATATTTAAATACCAAATTAACTTTATAAATTAAATACATAGTATACAATAAAAATGATTATAAATGAAAAGCAATTTACAAAAAAGAAATATATTTGTAATATATACGTGTGTGTGTTTGCATGTATTTATAATTTAAATATTACATAAATGAATACCTTTATTACAATCATTTTCCACATTCAACTTTAACACATCCACCTTTTTTTTACAACAATTCATTATTGAACACATGTTTTAAAATTAATATTTTTCTATTTATCTCACACAATAACAGGCTTTCTTAAAAACAACTAATTTATTTCCAACGTACTATTGTATATAAATAGATAGATATCATATGAAAAAGAAATAAAAACATTAAATATAAAATAAGAAGGAGTAAAACCGTTGATTAGGTAAATATTCGCTTACGTTCCCCATTCAGCAAATAAGATATATAAATATATATATATATATATATATATATATATATATATATATATATACACACACATGTATGTATAGATTTAACTTCATATTTGTATAGATATATGTCATATCTTAATTTGTGATAAAAAAGAATATATATATATATATATATATATATATATATATATATATATATATATATATATATATATACAGTTATGTACAAAATTATTAGTAAATTATACTTCAATATATTTCATTTAATATTTGTAAAAGTATATTAAATGCAGTAGACACGAATTAAATTTCAACGTACATATAAATGTATAAAAATTAATAACTTCGTAAAATTAAATAATTTTAATTCGATATAAAAAACTTTTGGTACAAACAAATAAAGAATTAAATCCAAAAACTACTCATAAATAAAAATGTTTTCAAATAAAATTTCTAATTTTCCTAATCTACTCAGATTTGTTAGAATAAGTTTCGAAAGAATCCTATTTCTGAGCTATTTATAAAAAACTTTCTTAATTATTATGTTTAGTTATTACAAAACTTGAAAAATTGAATGTAAATACGTAGAAAATATATTTTAAAAAATAACATATCTTATAATGAAGGTACACAAGGCATTAAATATAAAATACTAACTGAAGGCGTTGAAAATGTTTTAGTTCGTGAAATAAAAAAATCTAAGGTACGAGTATTTCAAAATTACAAAGTATACGAGGTCAGACAATTAAGTAATGCGACCGATTTTTTTTCTCGGCCTGTGGTAACACTGCGAACCTGTAACTCCGCCACCGTAATAGCAGATCCCTACTCTCTCGATTGAGACCTTGACCACCCTCGTACGATCATTTCTTCGCCAGCTATTTAGTGTTTTGTAAAAACGCGCGAGTAGTGCATGTCACGAAAGATTGTCTCGAGCAGGTTGAAAGTGATCCTACTCTTCTCGATCGAGTTATTACTGGTGATGAAAGTTGGTTCTTTCAATATGACCCCCCCAACAGTGGCTGTCCCCTGGAGCACCAAGGCCAAAGAAGGCGAGAATGAGCAAATCCAAAGTGAAAACCATGTTGATTTGCTTCTTCGACAGTAAAGGGGTGGTTCACAAAGAGTTCGTACCACCTGGACAAACCGTAAATCAAGTATTCTACCGCAATGTGTTCGAAAAATTACGAAAAAGGGTGCTCAGAGTGCGTCCAGAGATCGCGAAGACTTGGGTTCTGCATCACGACAATGCTCCCTGCCACAGTGCGTTCAGTGTCTCTCAGTTTTTGGCGTCTAAAGGCATCGCAACGTTACCACAACCGCCCTATTCACTGGACATGTCACCCTGCGACTTTTTCCTATTCCCCCATATGAAAAAATTCGTCAAAGGTTGACATTTTGACTCCGTTGAAGATATCCAAGAATCTGTGACGAGGGTACTCGGAGAGGTCCCACAAGAAGTGTTCCATAATTGTTACGAAAACTGGAAAACTCGCTGGAATAAGTGTATAGATGCGGAAGGGGACTACTTTGAAGGGGATCGCAGCGATGTACCTTAATTTTTAAATATACTCGATTTTTGAATTTTGTCGCATTACTTAATTGTCTGACCTCGTACATCGATTTTTGCTCGCTACTATACGATATATACCTATGATAGCTATTAGTAATCGTAAATATTATTGGTTTTGTGAATGTGTGTACATTTAAATCTACTACAAATGATAGTGATTAAAATACTTTGTAACATGAATAATATCAATACCTGCGCATAAAGTAAATAATTAAATCACAATTGACGTGTGTAAACTAGTTTTTAATTTTCAAATTGCCGTGACTGAAGAAAAAAATGTATTTTTCTTTATTCAATCAATTATATTATATATGGTCATCCAAATGTGGTTTATAAGGAAATATGAAGTATAGCTTCTTTTTAGTAAAACACAAATCTAGGCGTCACATTTGGATGACCCTATATATGTAGTGTATTTAGCCAAGTAAATATAATAATCTGATATTTTTATAACATACACTTTTTATTGCAAGTAATACGATCATTACAAATTGTCATTATTACGGCTCTGAATTAGTATATCTGGTGGCGTCTATTTTATAAATATGGTGGATTTGTGATGCGGAAAACTTCTGTCCTCTCACAAGTCAAATTTATACTGGACAATTCAGTATCGGGTAGAGAAAAAAATTTAGGAGAGCGAGTTGTACCGAGTTGTATATTACCATGGATATTTTTTTTACAATTCTCCCGTTAGCCAGACATTTACTATCATGAAAGTTGACAGTCGTTGAAACATTGAAGCATAATAAAAAATATATTCCTACAGAAATGACACAGACTAAATCTCGAAGAATACATTCTTCATTATTTGGCTATAACGACAACGTGACAATATGTTCATATGTGCCAAAAAAATAAAAATAAAACCGTCATAGTTTTATCATCGATGCATCATGACGACGCAATGATTGGACCCAAAAATAAACCCGACATAATCCATTTTTATTACAAAACCAAATCTGCTGTAGACATTATGGACAAATTAGTAGGACACTATAAGGTGAGAAATCGTACGAGCAGGTGGCAACTTGCATTGTTCTTCAATATCGTTGATATTGCAGCATATATTATTTATTTCGAAAATAACTGTACTCGTATGCTTAAGAAAAAGACAAATCAACGCCGAGTATTTTTGAGACAATTAGGACAAGAACTTTGTCTTCCAATCATTCAAGACCGTTCCCTCAATATACAAATTACAAGAAACTTATCTACAAAATTAGCGATCGAGAGCATGATAATGAAGTCAATCTCCTGCATACAAACAGCATCTACTTCTGCGTCGATTGCTTCTATATCTACTACTACTCCAGCTTAACGTGATATACGTAGTTATAAAATCGTCGTTGGTTCTTGGTGCATTTGTCATGCAGCACCGCATAAACGGAGAAGAAAGACTCGCAAATCATGTGTGCAATGCCAGAAACCTATTTACGATGAACATTCTTCGATGTATTTAGTGTGTAAAAATTGTCCATCACCTTCCGAAAAATGACATTTTTCGGTTTATTTTTTTTTTTTTGAAGATACAATAAAGTCCTATAATTAAAACGTAGTATTTCCTTATTTTTTTTATTTATTTAATTTATTCCTGCCTTTTACAAATACCTATGGGTACACATGTACCCGGGTAGTAATTAGAGGGGTATATCAGTTAAATGTCATTTGAATTAATATCTTTTTAATAAAAAAAAATTATAAATACCTAAATCTTCTCGAAATTTTCGAAATAATGGGGATCTGACTAGGCAAAACGATTCTTCCCATAGAAATTTATTGGCTTCAACGCAAAGTTGAAAATGGGTACATTTGTACTCGGGTAGTAACATAACGGTTAAGTAATAAACCCCGTTCTAGAAAACTTTTAATAGTTGATGATGTCATTCTAAACCAAACAGTAAACGAAAATTCACATCATGAAAATTAGTAAATAGTTTAAAATTTCATTATCTAATAGTGAACAAAAAGAAATATTATTTCAAAATGTAATGATCTAAATTGTTTAGAAACAATTTAGATCATTACTGCGAACAATTCAATGAAACGAATAAAGCACTGCATATCAAAATACTAGTCTTAATGAACAGAAAAATTGTTAACTTCCAACAAGATAATGTAAGGCTCTTGATTGGGGAATCCTTATATCGTACATCTTCCATATTCACCACATTTATTCCATTCTCAGCAAAATTATTTTAATGGAAAATAATTAAACTTATATAAATAAAATCATGTACCGGAAACTTTTTTGTGTCCGAAGCAATGAGTATGGAATAAGTAAACTTTCTAAAAGATAGAACTCAATAATAATAAATAAAGAAAATATATAATTGATTGAATAAAAGAAGGAAGAAAATGTTATTATTTTCTATATTAAAATTAAAGACTTTCTCACCAACCAAAAACTGGATAACAGGAAAAATGATGGTGGGGTTTGTTATAAAAGATATGTTTCCTTATTTTATTTTAAATGATTTATTTAATTAAATCGCGAGTCGCCATTTCTTTCTGTAATGTTTTTTATCTTTCTTGCAATATTCGAATGACTTCATCATAAAACACGGGTCATTTCTACTCAAAAACAATGAGTCTCAAATATTCAGTCTCAAAAATTCGAACTTTTTCCATTTAAATTGTGCTACAACGAATAAAATAGACGATAATCTAATAAGATTATGATTGGTGTAACCAACTTTTAGCATAGATTGATTAGCTTCATTCGATCGTCACCCAATTCATTTGTATATCACTTTATCATATTCATTCCGGTCGCCAAGCATTTCAAAAATACAATTCAACGTTTACACAGGTATAATTCGGCAATGCTGTAGACACTTTTCTATGGATAAATGAGATGACCAAGCCAAAATCATGGAGTTTCAAACTGTATCAAAGTTCTTTCAATCCCAAAATACGATCGATATATTGAATTTAGCTTCTCAACAAATTTTTTGATCGAAATTCATGAGTTTCAATCCATTCAATTATGTAAAATGTCGTTATCTTCAAAAGGCTTTACAAAGCGTAACTTATCGTTGATATCGAATCACCGTGTTTAAATTTATGAAATTATCTTTCACTAATTGAAATTAATATGATACTCTCAACGAATGCAGCATAAATATTCTTAAATTTTTCCAATGTTTAACCCTTTTCAAAACTCATACATCATTATTACACGTGAATGCATTATTTCAAAATTCATTTTCAATTTAAATGAAAAACAACCGACTCGAACCAAATTACAATTTTTAATGACAAATTATATAGTTACCTTTTCAACAACATTAACCCGTCGCCATACAATTTAAATAAAATTTCATGTGGCATAAACGACTATTTATTTTTCAGTTTTGAGATATGTATAGGCTTCTGCATATATAGCGATAAAATATAAAAAGAAAATATCATAATTGAATTCTAATTATTAAATATATTAACACTATAACTACCAAGAGCGTCATTTTGACGATTTTCAAATTTCGTGCTTAAAAATTTCGATATGATTTATGTATTGTTCTAGAATTTTATGACGACTTTTAATGAAATATAAGAACAATTAAATATTCCTATTCAATTTCCACTTAGCTACTTTAACTTCCATAATTAGTATGACCTATACCTATTTATACCAAGACACGTCAAATTGACGACATTAGCAATCTCAAAATTTATAATAATTTATATTCAAGTGAATGTAAATACGTATTGATGTCCATCCTTGCATACACATATATCGCTTTCAGACATTTCCTGGAAAAATTTAGGTACATTTTTCATATGAAAAATAGGTTGCAATCATTATCAGTTGTACTTCTAATGTGATAAAGTTCTTGGTGCAAAGTGTAATCTGTGAAAAGTCCAATCTGGGAAAAAAGTATGAACATATTTTTATTAAAAATTCAAATTTATTTCTTGTAAATCCTAGGCAACAATGAAACGATTTACAGGAAGCAAAAAATTATTCGAAGAATTCAAAGAACTCACTGGTATAAATGAAGACAGTTCGGATACTAATTCAAGTAATAATGATTTAGACATATCTTGCGTGGAAAATAAAACTGATTTTTCAGACTCTGAAGAAGCTGAGGATGAAATTGAAGTACGAGATATTGAACAAAGTGAAGAAGATAAATATGAAAGTGAAGATTCAAGGAGTGAAGATGAAATTCCCCAAAATAGCCACAAACGCAGTAAGCGATTGCGAATATGTTCAGATACTGAATCGGATAGCCAAACAGAAACCGAACCAAGACAGCAAAAAGACATTGCTGTCGACGGTACTGAATGGGAAGAATTAGGGAATGGTTGTGTTGGTAGATTGCCATTACATACTATATTCAAGGATACTTCGGGCCCAACTGGTTATGCGAAGCGAAACATTATGCTTGGTAATGTTAGTAGTGTATTTCGGCTTATAATTGATAATAGAATTATGAGCCACATAAAAGCTTGCACTGAGCTACAGGCCAGAAATATTTTACAGAACGACTGGAAAATTACTATGGACGAATTATATGCTTTTATAGCCATTTTGTATGCTCGAGGAGCCTACGAAGCAAGAAACATGGAAGTTATCGTATTTGTGGTCCAAAAAATGGGGACCTTCTTTCTTTGCCGAAACTATGAGTAGAAACAGATTTTCGGAAATTATGAGATTCATTCGTTTCGACAAAAAAAGCGAGACGAGTGTTCTCTTACGAACTGACAAATATGTTTGTGGCAAGTGTTCATCACAGATAACATGTATTTGTAAAATATGTGATTCATAGTTATTCCATACATATCAAATGTGCTATAATATAAATGCAAATAGAAAGTGTTTTTGTTTGTTTTTTTTGTATTAATAATTAATGAATTATTATATTAAGTGTTGTTTTTGTTAAGTTATATTCTTTTATTTACATAAACTAAGTGAAAAGTTAAAATGAAAGCCATGATTAAAAATACGTCAATTTGACGAGTGCGGTAAAACTAGGTATATATTTAACATCGGTAGTTCTGGTGTTAAAGACTAATTAAATAAATATAAATAAAAATTTTAAAATTTTTATTGTGTATGAAATTTCTCGAAACATTCTGGTAAATGGAAAGGAATTAGACATTTTTTTTCACTGCCAAGTTATTTCATTTCTTCTGTTTTTAGTGCACACGTAAAATCTTTTTGCAGGATGTTCCTTTTTGCTGGTGGATAGTATGTGTTCAGGAAAATTAGCCCAATTTTTTGCTTGTAATCGTGTTGGGCAGGTACTTTGCGAAGGTCTGCCACGTATCACATAGTCAGATAGGGATAAATTACAAAGCATTTCTTCCACAATATTCAGGCGAAAATTTACAAGTGATTACTGTTTTGAAATATGTACTTTAGAATAAATATATTTATTTATATTTTTATTTAGAATTTTTACTTGAACTTGGACCTTTAGATGAATCGTCAGCCGTTCGAATTCGTTGAATTATATTCTCGCTACCTTTACTTGTATAGTCAGTTTAAAATTTCATCATCACTTTGGCATAAATTAAAAAAGGACATGTTAGAAGGATTATTTGTATGGCTCATTCTTTAACACTACATTATATTATTATTTTGTGCATTGGCAATTTTCAAATATTCACGATCTTAATCTTATCACGGTTTGTTTAGAAATAAATATTGCGCGCGTCTCAGAGACGTCAATGTCGAGAATGGCACGAAAAATTGATGAAGTCTCTGAGACGTCTTTGTATGGCAAGCGGTTAACACTATTTCTACCAAAGGTGTCAAAAACACCTTAATTATTTTCTAAGTTTAATCATTTTTCCTCAATTAACTATTTGACTTTTCCTATGATTATTGTTAAATTAATTTAGCAGTATTTTCCCCCCACCTCCTCCTGGATCTAAAATACGCATGTAGTAGTATACCTATTTCTACTATGAAGTGTAACAATAAGTGATTATTGAACACTTTAACCATTGCGGTGTTGAGGTTAAAATTCATTTGTGTTAAAGCCAATTAACTTTTTCGAGTTCAGGTGTTTACTTCGCAGTGAGTTTAATTCAAATATAAATGAAATTACCATTGCAGGTAAGTAGTAGAAATATTTGTAACACTGGTAATTACTTTTATTTTTGAAGTGAAACTTCTTTAGCAGCATTGGAGTGATTTTTTTTAGTTTATTTATTCTAATTTATTTCTAATTCTAAGAATATGAAATTTTTTACATTGTAAAAAATTTCAAAAAACAAAAATGTATTGGAAGAAATAAATAATATAGCTGAAGAATGCTCTAAGATTGATGAAGACTCGCAATTTGAAAATGAAGATGAGTTAGATGAATTTTTCGAAAGTGATGATGGAATCGATAGCGAATATGAGAATTACTCATCAAACACTGACTATGAAGAGGAGAATATTTTGAACACAAGTAGAAGACGTAAGAGAATGAGGTTTTGATAGATTCTGAAGACATAGTGAAGAAAATGAACGGCAGAATATTGAAATTGCTATTAATGGAACAATTTGGAAAAAAAATCGAAGCAAGTTCCTCTCCTGGGAGACCACCTCTTCATATTATTGTATTTTCAAGGGTATATCCGGTACAACGGACATGCCAAACGAAATATTATGAAGGATAAAGTAAGTACCGCATTTTCATTACTAATTGGCAATCGTATAACAGAATACATAATAAAATGTACAGAATTGGAAGCACGAAGAGTTTTTGGTTTACCTCGAGATAAACTAGAGACATGTATAGAACTTTTATATGTACGCGGCGCATATGAGTAAAAAAATGTCAACGATTCGTTTTTATGAAATAAGAAATGGAGTCCTTCATTTTTTTCGAATACCATGAGCAGAAAATTCTTCATGGAAATTCTAAGATTTTTACGTTTTTATTAAAAAAACGAGCAAAGTCAACGTTTGGGAGAGGATATATTTATGTAAAAAAATGTCAACGATTCGTTTTTATGAAATAAGAAATGGAGTCCTTCATTTTTTTCGAATACCATGAGCAGAAAATTCTTCATGGAAATTCTAAGATTTTTACGTTTTGATTAAAAAAACGAGCAAAGTCAACGTTTGGGAGAGGATATATTTGCTTTGGTATCGAGATTTTGGGACACATTCATTGAAAACAATCAAAACTGTTATAAGCTAGCTGAAAATATTACGATTGACGAACAAATATTCCCAACCAAATTAACTAAAATTATTTAATTAATTAATTAAAAAATAAATTAATTAAAAAAATTTTTTTTAATAATTAATATCACAGTTATCTGCATCCAAATTCAAAGGTGTCAAAAGACACCTTTTGGTAGAAATAGTGTTAAAATATTATTAAATGTTTACTATTATTCCAATAAAACTATGTTGCTTACATCATCGTCACTTTTGCACTTGCTGGATACTTAGTTGTAAAAGAAACATTTAAAAATAATAAATTCAAATGATTCTACTACTGTCTATGCATTTATTCATACATATTTGATGTAATTAAGTCTATAAGTGAGGCAAACAATTGTTATTCTTTCATATGAATTAAAAAATACAGATTCTAAAAACTATATATTTTTCTATTTTTAACAATTTTATTGTTGTATTGTCTTATTTTTTACTAAAGATATTTGATTTCTTTATATAACATTCTTTTAAAATATTTTTATTTATTAATAAGTTAATTATATTTCACACTCTTTTTTTACCACTATACTATTACTTATTTAAATTCATGTAAAAATTGCGTTCTTACAATATTGAATTAGTTTTTATCAAACAAAATATATTAATAGATATTATTTATTTAAAATATAAATAATTATATACACTTTTTTTATTAAAAAAAACTATAGCTATTTTAAAATATTGAAAGTATTTAAAAAAGTATTACCTTCATTATGTATATGTATGTTTGTTGCAGATCTGCTAAGGTAAACAAATGTGGTCCTCCATTTCGTCTTATATGTAATATTACACAGTCTTACAATAGAACTGCACATGACACGCATCGCTACTGAAAATTTAATTATAAACGATATAAATAAACTATAGTGATGAATACAAAAAATGACATTTACTGAAACTAATAACTTAACCTTAAAATTAAAATAAATTTATAAATTTGAAAATATATTTTTTAATAAATTGTAAAATAATTATATATTTTTACATATTTTATGGTATTATTTAAGCGACATTACAAATATTTTAGAAACTCATTATTAAAATAAAATTTAAAGACTAACATTTGAAGACTGCTGCTTTAACTTAATTTAACACCTCTCCAAAAATAATATATTATCTATGATATATTATATTTGAATTATAAATTTATCATTTCTTAAATTTTGTCCAATTAAAACATAAAATCAATATCAATTTTGAAAACTACTTCATTTCTCAAAATGTAAATTAAATTTAACGTAAATAACCTTAAAATCTAATAAAGCAATTTATTAGATTTTCTAATTTTAACATAATTAGATAATCTAATAAACATTGTGCAATTTATGTAAAAACATTTATTTTAAATATATCTACGTAAACAGTAAAATAAAAAGACTAGTATGAAAAAAATTATGATGTAACTACATTACATACACTGGCGTGCATACGTCTTCGCCATATGGATAACAAGCAATTATTGATATAATTTAATAAAGTTGTAAAATGAAAAAAATATATTTAATTGATAATAAATATAATATTCATTAGAGAAAAATATAAAAAACAATAATTAATTCTATTATATGGTAGAAATTGTTAAAATAAAAACAGTAGGTTATATTTTTGCAGAGTAAAAGTGTTTGCCATTTTTAATATTTTACAGAAGAAATAGTAACAACTTTTTTAAAAAAAGAGTTTAATATCTCGTTTGTTTTCCTTTTCTTTTTACTACTTCATTTAAATTATTTGGTATTAAATAAATTAATTTTTTATTGCTTCCAATGTTATATTTGCCCACTCCTTTTGAAATAAAGATTTAAGTTGTTTCTTGGAAGTAATATGCTGGCGATTTTTTCTCTCTAATAAATTCCAAAAATATTCTATGGGATTTAGATTGGGAGATTGTAGTGATATTTTCAGTGTATGGGGAGTATTGTAGAGAGCCCAAAGCTTCACTATATGAACAGTATGCTTTGGGTTGTTATCATGTTAGAAGTAATATTCATTATTCAAACACAATTTTCTAGCATTTTCTTTTAAATTTTGTTTTAAAATATTCAAATATTAGAACTTATTCATAGTTTCGTCGATAAAAACTAGGCTGTCAACTCCAGAAGCGGCCATACAACCCCACCACCACCATATGGTGGTTTAACAATTTTGTGTATATGACCCTCTTGCAGTTTTGTATTTTTCTTTCTCTACCAAAATTTGGGCATCAGAATGATAAATACAGAATTTACTTTTAACCTTGGTCCAAAACTCCTCATTATATTTATTTTTATAATCATTTACAAATTGAAACCTTTTGGTTTGGTTCACTTTACTTATAACTGATTTTTTTCTGCAGACGCGGGCGGCGTAACCAGCCTTTTTTAAGAATTTTCCGTACTGTATAAGGATGTAATTTTTCCCCAATATATTTTTCTAACTGTGCTGCGACAAAAGACGAGCTTGTTTTAGGTTCTTTCTTAATAATAATAATTATATTACGTTATTCACGTACTGTAAGTTTGGATGACCGACCGGTTCTTTGGCAATTTTCTAAACTTCCTGTATCATTAAAGCGTTTTATTATATCACGGACAGTAGTACGACTCTTGGATACTATTTCCGAAATTTTCTCATATGATTTATTATTTTTAGTGTAAATTTATAATTATTTTTCTCTCGGATATACAAGATTCTTTTTGTTTACGTCCCATTTTTGAAATATCTTCGTAAAACTCACTAAATGATGAAAACTGTTAACGTAAACTGAATGGAGAATCTCCGAAAAAAATAAGTATTTGATTATACTGCAGTTCTGACACATTTATTTAACAAAAACTTTGATATTGTATGCCAGTGTCAATAAGTGGCGAACACTTTTGCTCCGGAAAAATGTAACTTACTGCTTTTATTTTAACAATTTCTGCTATATAATAGAATTAATTATTGTTTTTTGTATTTTTTCCAACAAATATTATATTTATTATCAATTAAATATTTTTTTTTAATTTCATGACTTTATTGAATTATATCAATAAATTGCTTATATTACCCATATGACGAAGACTTATAGACGTCAGTGTATAATATATGTATGTACAGGCCCGCCCCTTCCATATGTGCAATGCACACGGGCGGCCGATTCCAGGAAAAATACTCGGTTACCTTTAAATTTTAGATATGTAAAACAACATATTCTTTAAGTATATATATATATATATATATACACACACACATATACACACACACACACACACACACACATATATATATATATATATATATATATATATATAACATATGAGCTGTTGGTTTTGAAAGTGGGGCAACTCCATTTTGTGAAAAAATAGTTAAAGCTAATTCTTATTACAATTTATTTGTAATAAGAATTAGCTTTAACTTATGTTTTTAAATTTATGTTTTTAATCAATTCGCAATAAATATCTTTTATTATCAGTATAAATTTGTTACTAGTAATTTATTTGGTCAAGGATATTTTTTGTGCGTTGATTTTGAAAGTGAGGCAAGTCCACTCCAAAAGTCGTTATACTCGTACAAGATCTCACAATCCAAACAGAAAATATTTAAGACCTGAATTGAATACAAGAAAAATGTATAATTTATACGTGGATGAATGTAACGAAAATAATACAACCTATGCTAAGAAAATTTATAGGAATATTTTTAACAAAGAATTTAATTTGTATTTTCATCATCCACGTAAAAACACGTGCCAAAAATGCGATTCGCTCAATTTGAAAATTAAAACATCATGTAATATCGAAGAAAAAAGAACTTGATGGAACAACATGAATTTCATTTGAAAGATGCCGAACTAGCTAGAAAATCATTACAAGAAGATATAGAGTTAGCCTCAAAAAATCCAGGGAAGTATTTGGCTTTTACTTTTGATTTCTAAAAAGCACTACCGTCCCCTAAACTAACAGTTTCTATTGCATATTATAAACGAAACATGTATGTTTTGAATCCAGGTTTCCACAATTTACACGACAATGGAGAAACAATTGCATCCAGAAGATCAAAAGAAGTACCTTCTTGCTGTTTAAGGCATCTACAAAATGACACAACTCAAAAACACATTATCATTTATAGTGATATGTGCACTGGCCAAAATAGAAACATAAAGTTGGCCTTAATGTGGATGAAAATTGTCCAGTCTAGCGACAATAATATAGATATTATTGACCATAAATGTTTATTGTCTGGACAATCATTCTTGCCGAACGATCGCGATTTTGGAGTTGTAGAAATGGCGATTCGAAATCTAATTTACTGTATATTTCCTAGGATTATTAGAAATTAATACAAAAATGTCGCAAACATAATGAATTTTTAGTACATGAAATGAAAAGTGAAGACTTCTATTCAACCAAACTTCTGGAGGAGGAAATTTTGAAAAGAACAAAAAATAATGATGGAGAAAATGTCAATTGGTTGAATGTTTTCTGGATAAGATTTTCAAGAAATGCGCCGTATAAATTGTTTTATAAAATGGAAAAAGATTCGCAATTTAAAACTCTTGATTTATCACCAATACGGGGTAGGCCAAGTAGTTTCGGAAAAATAGTATTATCATCTTTAAATGGGAAAACTAGGCTTATTACTAAAGAAATATATAAAGATATGATGAATTTATTACCCTATGTACCACCCATTCATCATGAATACTTTAAAAATCTGCACCATTTAAACTAATAAATATAATTATATGCATGAAACTTATTACTGAATATTTTTTCTTATTTTATCCACTTTTTCCTATAAAATTAAATTTATTTTTTGTTTTAATGTAGCTTTTCGAAAGAAGTATGAAATGTTGAAATAAAATAAATAAGTAAATAAATAAAATATTCAATTTTTTGTTATTACAATTATATTCCATTCAAATAAAATCAACGTTTTCAACAAATCATTGTTTTTGAAAGTGAGGCAAGTCCATTTGCGAATACCAAAACCATGATTTTTTTCACCTAACACGGATAACCATTATTACATATTAAATTTACATGAAATAAGACCACAAAAAATATAAAATAAAACTGTTACTGCTTACGAATATTTTTAAATTCATTCAAATGCAAACCATTAAATATCTCAGAATAATATAAAATGGAGCTGCCCCACTTTCAGAATCAACGGCTCATATATTGATATTATTACAAGGCTTGCCCCAAGAGGATCGGCCGCCCGTGTGCGAAAATATTTCTGCCACCTCCATTCCCAAACTGTAATTTTTCCATGGCAGACTATTAAATGATATTTATTAACTTTAAGGGAAAGGATAACCGAAATTAAATGCATTTAATATTGAGACGGATTAATTCCATCATGTTTGCATGTAAAACGTGTTTTATGAAATATCTATATAGTACTATAAAACGTAACATACGTACATTTGAATAGATTTTGCTGTGTTAGGGAGTTGCAAATATAGTAGAGATGTAAATTATAAAGCCTAACTATGTGAGCTTAGATATAAATATACGATATAATATTATGAAATAATATCAATATATGTTATATATATATATATATATACTTAAAGAATGTGTTGTTTCACATATCTAAAAATTAAAGGTAACCGAGTGTTTTTCTTGGAATAGGCAGCCGCTAAAGCTCGGCCACCCATATGCATTGTACACATTACACATATGAAAGGGGCGGGACTGATTATTACATCATATTATATCGTATATTTATATCTAAGTTCACATAGTTAGGCTTTAATATCCAGGCATTCATCTTGATAAGAAGCTCGCATTTAAGGAGTATATCAAGAATGCAGCTAGAAAAGCGTGTGGTGCACTGTCTCAAATTTATTGTCCGATGAACAAAGATAGCGGATTAACAACAGAAAACAAAGCGATGCTATATAAGACAGTGGTAAGACCCACAATGTTATACGCGGCCCCAATTTGGAGAAATACGTGTAACACGTATTTAAAGAGGCTCCAGCGCATTCAAAACAAGGCATTAAGACTAGCGCTGAACAAAGAACGCAGCTGTAAGATAAACACACTGCATGAGGAAGCAAATATAGATATGGTCGTAGAATATATAAACAAAAGAGCCTGGAAATTCTATTCTAGGGAACACCATGATAACTCGATAATAAATAGACTAGGAAAACCCACAGTGGTACCACCCCAAAGTAACCGGATAGGTAAATTAAGGAGAAGAAATCTCTGTCTACGACCATATAACTTCCAGAAGCCGTATTTTTATAGTATGTGTAAAAAGTATATTAAATAAAGTAATTCAAAACATTAAACATAATCAGACGGAGCCGAAGCCAAATACTGGCTACCAGGGGGTGGGGATATATATATATATTTTTATCAAGATACTTGGGTTTTTTGAAATTTTTCCCAGGTTGCGTATTTCTTGGTTAACACCAGAAAGGAAGATTATCCACAAATAACAAGACACATAGCTGGCGTCGGGGGTTATCTCCAGGAAAGCTATTGAAATCAAGAAACTAGAATAAAACACAAGTTAGACCAACAACCGAAAACGCAAAAAAAATTAGCTAGGCTTTATAATTTACGTCTCTACTATATTTGTAACTCCTTATCACACCAAAATCAATTCAAATGTACGTATGTTACGTTTTATAGTAGTATATAGATATTTCATAAAACACGTTTTACATGCGAACAGATTGACGACACGTTTTACATCTTTATTAATCAAAATAAAATCTTTTATTACACCATTTTATCTAACTTTAAGACAAACGTCTTTTTTAAAAAAGGTTAATTTTTTTGATAGTCAACTCTTTGAGGGTTTAAATAACGTCAATTCGATTTAAGAAACCTATTTTGTATAAAAATTAAGTCATGTTTCTGAAAATGTTAAAAATAATTTCCTAAATATTTAAGGTGTAGGCGAATAGGACAAAATTTCATATCTAAACTCTAAAGTTTTTATACCGTTATTTGTAAAAGACTGGATCTAATACGAGGGTGGTCCCAGAAGTACCCGACCCAACAAAGAAAACACAAACATTTTGGAAAAAATATATTTATTTTTCAACATAATCTCCTTTCAGCTCTATACACTTTTCCCAACGATGTTCAATAAGTTCGATACCCTTTTTATAATAAGTACTGTCTTGCTCCTCAAAATACCCATTAACTGCCGACATCACTTCTTCATCGTTGGGAAATCTTTGACCACTGAGCCATTTTTTCAAGTTTGGGAACAAAAAATAATCCGAGAGGGCTAAATCTGGCGAATAGGGTGCATGAGGTAGCAATTAAAACTTTAATTCATTAATTTTGGCCATTGAAATAACGGATTTGTGAGTTGGTGCATTGTCTTGATGAAACAATACTTTCTTCTTAGCCAAATGCGGCCGTTTTTGCTTGATTTCTTCACTCAAACGTTACAATAAGTTCGCATAATACTCGCCGTTGATAGTTTTTCCTTTTTCAAGATAGTCAATGAAAATTATCCCACGCGCATCCCAAAAAACCGACGCCATGACCTTGCCTGTAGATGAAAAGGTCTTCGCCTTCTTTGGAGCCGGTTCTCCCTTTTCAGTCCATTGTTTTGATTGTTCTTTTGTCTCGAGTGTGAAGTGATTGACCCATGTTTCATCCATGGTTATGAAACGACGCAAAAATTCTGCTTCGTTGCTGTGAAACTTCGCTAAACACTCGATTTAAACATCTTCACGACACTTTTTTTTCTCGAGTGTGAGCAAACGCGGCACCCATCTTGCACACAGCTTTCTCATGTCCAAATTTCTAGATAATATGCGATGTACCGCACTTTTTGAAATGCCTACTATGTCTGCTAGCTCGCGCACTTTCAGTCGACGATCATCCAGTACCGATTTTTGGATTTTCTTCACCATTTCTGGAGTCGTCACCTCATTTGGTCGACCACTGCGATGCTCGTCTTGGCAGCTCGTACGGCCTCGTTTAAATTCTGCTGCCCAATATTTCACTGTTGTAAACGAAGGAGCAGACTCACCCAGAGTAGAATCCAGTTCAGCTTTTATATTGGTTGGGCTGAGGCCTTTCAAATAAAAGTATTGTATCACGTAACGATGACCAATTTTCTCCATTTTCACAAATTCACTGAAAACGTTCACTATTGATGGCTGTCAAACAAATACTAAACAACGTGGCGTCCTCAAACTTGAAATATATGCTTTATAGATTGTGTACTTTCTAATACAGTGATATTTTTCAAACAACTACCGCCATCTCTAGGTCAGGCCAGGTACTTATGGGACTACCCTCGTATTATCAGGAAAAAGTATGAAATCACGTCTTTTATCAACAATAGTTTTTTTGCTTAGTTCCTGACACATTATTTAATTTTTTCACAATTCTCTGACTGTTTTGCCTACATGAAAAAATGAATAATGAACGATTTCTTTGATGAACCACCTTTATTACCATAACTTTTATAACAACTGTTTAGCCATTATGTCGAGATTTCTTTGGCATTCAACTATTGTTAAATCTTTGTAAATTATTATAAAAAATCCAATTTTTACAAAAAACGTTTTATTTAAAAACTTTTTATTCTTGTTTGACAATGAAAAACGAATTTCAAAATGTTAAATGTTTATATATATATATATATATATATATATATATATATATATATGTTGTACTTTTTGTGTTTCATTCAATTCATGTGGTATTTATTTATACAGTTGTTTAATATTTCCAATGAATTTAAAGTGCTGATTATAATCATGGAAATGCTAAGATCTTCACGATAAATCTTATTGTTTTGACAAAATCAACTTTGATAATATCTCTTAAATGATTATCAATGGCAATATTTGATCTTATATAAAGTTTATTTGAAAAATGTTCAACACTTAACCGAAGCTTCATAATAATGTAGAATAATGCTGTTCATTAAATATTCCTTCCTTGAGTACATGCAATATTATTAACTATCTTAGTTGCATTACCTAATTTTTATCGATACAATCAATATTTTAATTCCTTTCGAAGACATTTATTTAAATACCAATCAAAAATAAGTAACAAGACAATTAACTAAAGCCTAATTCTGATAAAAAACACTCTAAAAAAGTGTAATCACAAAAGACAAAAAAATATAATATAATGGTGATGCGTTTATGTCTGCACAAAAATCCGATATTTTATATAATACAATACCATTATTTTTTTTAGATTTATAACATATTTGGCAAAACAATTTATGTATAAATTTAAATACGAGTGATGATGAATAATAATCTGTGAGACGAATTTGTTTATATTACGTCATAGTATTAGTATTGAAAAACTATTCATCGATAACGATTCTATTAATTAAATGAAATTAAATATATGGAATCATCTTCAACTGATGTCTTGCTTTATGAAGACACGTTACATTATCCCTACAAACAACTCTGCAAATTGTGCTCACTACTAAATCAATAGTCTTAACTATTACAAAATTTCATATGCCAGTTATATATTATATTCTTAACTTTATTTAAGCGATCACTTTTATCCACAACTTCATTGTTCGTAAAGTGTAAGAATCAAATCAGTTGCATAAATCTTCACAAAGGCATCATTTTGTAATATATTGGAGTTGCAATTACAGCCCTTTTCAACCAACAGTTTTGTAAGGATTTTTTCACTCGTCTTTAACCTCTTGCACTGGAAAGACGTGTTACACACGTCGTTCGTTCAGTGTCTCTAAGCAGATCAGAACGTGCTATACATATATTTGGAGATTAGAATCTCCGTTTGAATAAAATACACAATTAAAATGACTAGAATATTTTATTGTAAATAACGTGGTTGATAACAATGATTGTACAGAGATGATGATATGGTAATTCGTTGATGAGATTTGTGTTTCTTGTGTTGTATACCAGTTTTGTCAGTTACTGTCGGTGATACTAGTTAAGAAACTGACCAAGTCCAGTGATGTACTGACTGATGATTCAGACAGACAGATAGATTTTATTGTTAATAAAATAATACATGTAAAAAAACAATGATAATGAGTAAGTATAAGCTGATTATTCGGAAGATATTTTGCTATATAAAGACCGTCTTTATGATATGATAATTTTTTATGTTGTGAAATTGTCCTTGTAGGAAAAAATTCAAAACCTACGTAATTAGTCCATTCTTAAAACTAACTTATGCTAAACTTAACTAAGGACGGCACAAACACTTAACACTGTGCATTGAACAGAAAGAAATACAGAAACACAAGAAAGTTGATATTTCACTATTGTTTGGTAGGCGAAGACACTAGACACTAGGTGTTCTTGCACTTGTTTTGTTGATGAGATGATTTGATTAATGGGCGCAGCTGCAGGGCGCCGAGAGAGCTTGAGGAGGTTAAGGTGGGTGGAAATAGCGGGTTTTAGATGGGAATTTGATGGATTTGGACTCTGTCGACGCTGGGTGTTGTACGTGGCCTGGTGATGTTCTCGTACTCGTGCAGCAGTTTGGTAAGTGCTTCTCTGGCGTTGCCGGGGATACTTGAGCATTCAACTGTGGAAACGCTGTGCACGCAGGTCTCATTTAGTTGTCTCGTCGAGCTAAGTGACGTAGTTGCGTCGATGAGTCGCTGCTTCATGACGTCGACGAGGAACCCGTAGTGCGTGAGGAAATCTGCACCGATTATGGCCGATTTGACGTCTGCAATCACAAAAGCCCGTTTGAAGGCTCGATGCAGGCCGAAGTTGACCTCGAAAATTCGTTGCCCATATGTCTGGATCTTTGTGTCGTTAGCTGCTTGCAGAATGAGTTCCATCGGCGTGAGTCTCCCTCGGATTAGTGATCGAAGTATTAACG
This sequence comes from Neoneuromus ignobilis, assembly GCA_029203775.1. Lineage (NCBI taxonomy): Eukaryota > Metazoa > Arthropoda > Insecta > Megaloptera > Corydalidae > Neoneuromus > Neoneuromus ignobilis. Next base: position 21,732,088 of record CP092093.1, read on the forward strand.
ATATCACTGAACCCAAGTTGATTAAAAATTTTATATGTGTGGCGTGATCATGTAGTATTTAATTTGATTTGAGTAGACGGTATTCCTTGGTGAGCGATGTCACCATATTACTGTTGCTGCTAACTGTCTGTGTGAGCGACAGCTGTTTCAGTTTTCCTGCGGGTCTGACCGGGTCGCCAGGGGGTGCAGGAATGAGCAGGGTTGGGCGCAGTTCATGGCCTATGCGCCGTATCTGTGATAGAATCGGCAGACTCCGTCCTGAGCCGGTGAGTGTGGACCAGGTTTGTCGTTTCTGGAGCGCGCGTGAGATTGGGAGCGGCCTCGCCACTGGTTTCTGCCCCTGCGATTTTTCAGGGCTCTCATCTCACTTGTCAGGGCTTCAATGGTCCTTTGGAATCTGACGAGAGTGATTTCGTCGCCCTTGTTTCGGCAGTTGTCGGTTGCATGATTTCCACGAAGTTGTCCGCCAGGAGAGCCAGCTTCGAGAGGTCGGTGGTTTCGCTGATGGCGATGCCGGCACAAATTCTCTCTGGTAGGTGGTCTAGGAAGATCGTGCACAGTACTGAGTCGTTGAACTGGCTGGTGGCAAGATTTCTAATCTTGCACATGTCTCGATGGCTTCTCGTCGGACACCTCTCAACAATTTCCTTAGCTTGGACCTTTGCTTTCATCTAAGGACTGGATGATACGCGTTTTCAGGGCATCGTATTTCCCGTTTTCAGGGGAAACCTCTACGATGTCGGACGTAATTTGCAACGTAGACTGATCCAGGTTGATCAGTACGTGTCTGAACTTAGTCACGTCGCTGACGATGTTGTTAAGTTTGAACGCAGCCTCGACTTGCACAAACCACAGTCTCGGGCACTTGTGCAACTCGTCGGCGCTTGGCAATCTAAACTGACTGACTGCCGCGATCTGGCTGGTATCGGCGAAGGGATCGGGAGCTATGCTGTTGGCGCCCGGAGCACTGGCTCAGTATTGGTCAAGTCGAGCTTCTAGTTCCCGAAGTCCGGCTTCCCATACCTCTTGATCGGTATCGGTTGTGTGTTGTCCACTAAGCTCTTTCGAGGATGTTCTCATCATCTTGTGTTTGTTCAACCACGTCGATCACGTCGGGGTCATCAGTTTGGAGAGTAGAATCTCCGTTTGAATAAAATACACAATCAAAATGACTAGAATATTTTATTGTAAATAACGTGGTTGATAACATTGATTGTACAGAGATGATGACATGGTGAGTCGTTGATGAGACTGGTGTCTCGTGTTGCATACCAGTTTTATGTCAGTTATTGTCCGGTGATACTGGTTAAGTAACTGAGTCCAGTGATGTACTGACTGATGATTCTCTATTCGGTGGCCCTTTTATATCGGTCAGTCGGTCGTTTCACATTCCTGATGCCGGTGTGGTCCTCGAGTGTTGCAGATCCAGATGTCACACATGCGGCTGGGCCAATTGTTCTCTTGCTGGCTCTACCGGGGATCGGCCGGTGCTGACTTTGTGACATCCGGCTTGGGTTTTCCCTTGGTGGTCAACACTTTCTAAATGTTTTCCTTAATGGCGTTTTTTAGCTACTGCGGGCGAAGTTGCCACGGGCGGCCGACCGATTCTGCCATCGATGCCATGGGCATAATCGCCACATACATATATATATATATATATATATATATATATATATATATATATATATATATATATACGAGGTGTGATCACAAAATAAGGTGAATTTTTATTTTTTTCAAAGAATATTTATTTATTCATCAATTTTTATTTTGTTCCCTTCAAAGTAATCCCCCTCGGATATAATGCACTTGTGCCAACGCTTTTTCCAATCCTCAAAGTATTTCAAAAAATCATTTTTTGTGATCTTGTTCAGCTCCTCTTTCGATGCCGTCTTTATTTCCTCAATCGTTGCAAAACGCCATCCTTTCATGGGCCTCTTCAGTTTCGGGAACAAGAAGAAGTCACAGGGGGCCAGGTCTGGGGAATACGGTGCCTGCGGCATCATTAGTGTGTTGGTTTTAGCCAAAAATTCGCGCACAAGCAACGATGTGTGAGCAGGGGCGTTATCATGGTGCAAAAGCCAAATTTTGTTCTTCCATAAATTCGGACGTTTCTGGCGGATTGCTTCGCGCAAATTGCGCATAACTTGCAGGTAATATTCCTTATTTACTGTTCTACCCTGTGGCAAGAACTCATGATACACCACGCCCCTGCAATCAAAGAAAACTGTAAGCAAAACCTTCACATTTGATCGAACTTGGCGTGCTTTTTTTGGTCTTGGTGATCCGGAATGCCTCCACTGGGACGATTGAGTCTTAGTTTCGACGTCATAACCGTATACTCATGTTTCGTCACCGTATGAACGAACTATATCGCTTTCTTCACTGCTGCTTGCCATTTTGAAATCTTAATTTAATTTTTTTATGTGTAAATGTCAAATATACTAAGTTTATTTTACCATATAATTCAACTTACCTTTATAAAACAAATGAAATTTTATAACAAACACAACAATCGTCTTTATTTTTAACATGTATATTTGACATGTATAAACATTCTGATTTGCTTACAGACACTGAACGAACGACGTGTGTAAAATCGTTTCTATAACTGTCATAAAAAATAAGCGACGTGTTACGTACGTCTTTCCAGCGCAAGAGGTTAATTAATCTATGGTCACATATTATAAAAACAAATCTGTGGTTAGTACCTTCAAGTTAATTTTGATAGACTAAATAAACACGTGTATATAATTAAGCTAATTTATTAAAAATGGGAAAATTAAATGTTTCTATTATGAGATATTTAACGCAGGAAGATTTTAGAGTCTTAACAGCAGTAAGTAAAAGAATGTTATGTGTTTCCAATATAACCTTAAAATTATAACTTGTAATTATTTTTAGATAGAAATGGGCATGAAAAATCATGAACTTGTTCCCGGACCTCTAGCAGCATCTATTGCCAATTTACAACATGGAGGTGTACATAAACTTTTAAGAGAATTATGTAAACAACGATTACTTAGTTATGAACGGGGGAAACATTGTTAGTAATTATTATATTTAAATTCACATATTGGATGGAATGAAAAATATACATAATAATTTTATTTTAGATGATGGATATAGACTTACAAACATGGGGTATGATTATTTAGCACTGAAAGCTTTAACATCAAGGGATGTCGTACAATCATTTGGTAATCAAATTGGAGTTGGAAAAGAAAGTAACATTTATATAGTATCAGATAAAGATGGTAATGCATTATGTCTTAAGTTACATAGGTATGTGTTAGTTCCTCAAATTTAGTTAATATAAATATAAACTTTTATGTTATAAAAAAATTCTTAATATGCAGTATAATTTTATATAAATTAAAATAATATTTTATAAAAAACTAACTTTTTTTCTTCATTTTAATACTCAAAATTTTATAATAGATACCAACATCTGGTATAATATTTAAATAGATAAATATATAGTAACATATAATCGAAGATATAATTATCAATATTACTATTTTTATAATTATAATTAAAATATAGTTTATTTTTTTATTGCATTTTATTAAATTAATTTCAAAAACATAATATTTATGCCATATCCTTGCCAATAAATTTCTTTTATATGTTGCATTTATTAAAAAATACAAAACAACAGAATTGTATAATTTGTTAGTATTAATGGTTTTCTTCACAAAATTGACAAAAATAATTTAAAGATAAGTGACTCGCATGATCTATTACATATCAATGTTTTTTTTTCAATTTAAAAATATTTCTTTTGATTTTAGTAATAAAATTTGTTTGTTGACTTAATTTTATTTGGAGTTTTTTTAAATGTATTTTTGTTTTTTACTACAAATAAAATTAAGTTCTATAGTAGGTACATCTGATATGTTATATATATATATACACACATATACATATATAAATCAGAGAACAATTAAAAAAGAAGCATTTAATTTAATTTTAATTATTTGCTTACTTTATATTATTAAAATAAATTTTTTCTCTTTGATTCCACAGTAACTTTCAAAGTTTAAAGTTAATTTTAGCAAATTTTTATTTCTATATACTATTTCTATATTTTATTTTGTAAATAACATTTCAATGAAATGTACATTTGTGAAATGGTTATGATAATTTACTAGATATTTTTTTAATATTTATATATATATATATATATATATATATATATATATATATATATATATATTTATATATGTATATTGGAGTTATAAAAAAGTAATATTGAATATTATAAGAGTTGTATGTATAAAATACATTATTGTATTTTTGTTTAAAGTTTTTTAAGGTATTTGTATGAAATTATACTGAAAATAAAAACGTTTATTATTAATATTAATTTCATATTCGTATAATGTTGATAATACATTTTTTTATTCAAAAAATAATTTTTTATATAGTGTGACTACTATTAATATTCTATTAATTTATAATCTACATGAAATGTAAATTATAGACTTGGACGAACATGTTTTCGAAATATCAAAGGAAAACGAGATTATCATCAGCATAGGAATAAAGCATCTTGGCTATATTTATCTCGTATTTCTGCTACAAAAGAATTTGCTTATATGAAAGCACTATATAACAGAGGTTTTCCAGTTCCAAAACCTTTAGATTTCAATAGACATTGTGTAGTAATGGAACTTGTTGATGGACATCCATTGTAAGTGAAATTTTTCCATTTTTAATTTCATAAAATATCAAATGAATAAATAAATTTCATATATGCACAACCAAACATTTACATATATGAGGTAGGGCAATTAAATAAAGAGATTTTTTTTAAAAAAAATGTTATTAAGCAAAACTACATCAATTTATACCTTCATAATAGCCACTCTGAGCGCAATACACTTGTCCCAACGTGACTCCCATTGTGAGAAACACTGGCTAAAGTCTTCTGAAGTTAACTTCTTCAAAACCTGTGTTGTGTGCTTTTGAATGTCATCCACATCATTGAAACGGTGTCCTTTCAATAGATTTGTTATTTTGCTGCATTGCTAAGGCAGAATGCACTAACCCATTGTCATGATGCAGCATCCATCCATTTTTGGCTAAATTTGGATGCACACGCTTCACTCTTGCATACAAACGTTGCAGGACGGTCAAGTAGAAGGTACTATTCACCTTCTGGCCCTGAGCAATAAACTCTTTGTAGATCAGGCTTTGCTTATCGAAGAAACAAATGAGCATTGTTTTGATTTGAGACCGCAACATTCGGGATTTTTTCTAATGCTCTTCTCCCTTCTTTACTCATTGCTTACATTTTTCAGTTTTGTTAAAATTATCGACGGTTTTTCTCCAGATTTTACTAAAAATTTGATAACAATTCTTTGTTTGATTTTTTTATCGCACATTTTCACGACACAAGGTCACTGTAGAGAAAACTTTAAAAAATCACACAGAATGTAAAACTTATATGATCGCGCTGAAATTTTGTACACAGGTGTAAAAACTGGAATTTTGCAATTAGATGATAACGAAGGCATCAGTGTTGCCAGATAACGTGTTAAAAAAACTCTCATTAATTGCCATACCTCGTATACAAAAATATCAAAAATTACATACAGATCCTTTTTAATGATTAAATTTTGTTGAACAATATACTTAATCAATTTATTAAAATTTAAAGGCCGTTTGATAGTCTGTAATTTCATGTATGAACTTTTTACAAATTACTATGTAAAGATGTGTGTGTATATGCAATCATTTTATGTAGGAACGTATTTTTAAATTTTTTATGTATAATAAATTTTATATTGAATTTATTTTATAATGCAACTGTAAATTTGTGTATTGTTAAATTAATCATTTTAAATGTATATATTTTGAAATTAATTAATGAAGTTTTCTATCAGGTGTAATGTAATGGAAGTAAATGATGTAGAATGGTTGTATGATGAATTAATGAATTTACTTGTACGATTAGCTGATAGTGGAGTAATTCATGGAGATTTTAATGAATTCAATATTATGATAAAAAATGATGGATCACCTATTATTATTGATTTTCCACAAATGGTTTCAACATGTCATTCAAACGCTGAAATGTAAGTAACATCTAAAATGTCACATTTGTTACACAAACAGTTAATTGCATATTATATATAACTTATATCAACTGATTACTGGGGAAAACCTCATTGAATGTTATTCACTAATACTTGATTATATTCACCATGGCGGGTCGGTAAGGAACATGGGCGCACTCGCGCGTGTATGTATGTGTAAGTGCGTTCGAGCGTGTGTATAATTTGTACATACATATAATTACACATGCATATGCAAAGAACAATATAATAATTGAAAATAAACAATTATATACCTTATTTTTAAATTTATATTTTATAATTGTTTATAGTAAATTATTTTTTCAATTTTGTTTATTTTGCAAATTTATGTAAATTAAATTTAACATTTTATAATATTTTTGTTTCCTTAATAATTGTTTGTTTTTTACTTTGTGAAAGTTAATGAATATTTAGTATTATAAACTATATGTTTATTGTAAAATTATTTTTTATTATAAATTAATTTTTAATTGAAAATAATTTTGTTTTAAAAGGTTTTTCGATCGGGACGTTAATTGTATAAAAAATTTTTTTAAAAAACGATTTGGCTATATTAGTGAGCTAGCTCCTAAATTTTCGGATATAGAACGTATAGATGCTCTAGATGCTGAAGTATCATGCAGTGGATTTACAAAAGAAATGGCAAAACATATAAATATAGAACTTGGTTTAGATTCAGATTCTCAGTCAGAAGATAATTCTTCTGATAAAGATGATAAAAAAAATAAAATAAAATATACAGAAAGTATAAATAAACAAGAAATCACTAGCAAAGAAGATAATGTAATTGTTAATGAAAAAATTGTTTTAAATGAACATGTAATAGAAAATTTAAAATTGAATGAAGAGACGCTTACATGTGAATCTGTTTCTTCTGAGGATGTTGATGATTATACTAATTATAGTGTTTCCACTACAACTACTATAGCTCCAGAGGTAATAAAAAGTCGTGTCAAAAAAGCATTGGAACAAAGAGAGCGTAAAGCAATTCGTAAAAAATGTATCGCCAAAGGTGAGGCTAGTGCTGTTACTAGAACTCGTAGAGAAAATCGTGATAATATTAAACAGTCTGCTGGTTTTTGGGGGTGGGAATAAATTTGTGTTTAATTATTTTTGTTTATCTTTTTTTAAAAAAGAAGTTTATATTAGATAATGATTCTTTAACACAATGGTAATAAGATTTGCCAGTTATTCTTGTAACGATTATCATTTAATTCATATTATTATAGTAACAGTTAATATTCAACTATAGTTACTGTAACATAGATGTAAGAATATGATTGTCATTGTTTGATTGAATTATATTATCAAGTAAGCATAAAAATGTACAGCGACATAAAAACAAAAAAATTTATAAGATATACAATTTTAAAAAATACATTTTTTAAATGTTATGATAAAAAATATATGAAAATGTTAATAAGTAAATTATCATTTTTTTATCTATTAAATTAGTTTTGCTTTTATTTTTACAGATTTAATATATTTTTCGTTTTTATTTTATTATTTAGAATGTTAATATGTATTAATAAAAGTTTAATGTTTTTTTGCTGTTATGCTAGTTTCTCTATTTTCTTCAATTAATAGTCTTGACAAAAGTGAATAAATAAATATAAGAAATATTAAGTATACACTTTTGAAATAATAATATTAAAAAAAATCATAAGATATCTCAGTTGTAATACTATCAATTAAAATTTTAATTCATTTTATTTCCAATTCAGATATTTATATCTCTGATAAAAGGTCAAAATAAATTTATTATGTTCCTTTTGTTAACATTATGGCAGCTGCTGTTATGTAAATGTAATTTTGTACACTCAGTGGTTATCAGTCAGTGTCATGTAGACGTAATCTCTCTCTGTCATCGGTTGGCGGCTAGCATTACATATATGTAACTACACCTTTTTTTTAATTTGACTGACACTAGAACATAATACAAATGATTCCTATATATAATGCTCATCTTAATGTTTTTCAACTGTTTTTCTTCTCTTCCAATTTTTACGGTTTGTCGATTGAGCGTAAACAATCCATGAATACAAGATGTAGCTCAGATTGAAATCATGTTTCGTCGCCTTTATATTGTAATATTTAGAATCAACCAGTTTTCATCTTTTAATGGAGTATTATATATTAGCAATGAACAAACCGAAATAAGGTAAGTCGAATGTTTTCAAAATATGTGTATCTGACTACTAATTACACATTTTAAATAAACACATCTCAAACATATGTGGAAAAAGTTACAAAATACGACCCACCAGACCAACTGTTTGCTGAAATGATGAAACAGAATTATAAAAATAACTGGATGAGATAAAATTGAAAATGCTCAAAGAGTATGCAGGGTATACATTGCTGTAAGTAAAGAAATTCCACTGCATTTATATGTTCTTTTAACATTCCTCTAGATCCAGGGAAATTTTCGAAAAAAATCCTACACAATTGAAATATTAATATAAGATAAATAAATGAATAAGTAAATTCATATAAAGTATAAGAGTATAAAATAAATTAAGATTATATGATAGAGTTTCAATAATGATGATGGATTTAATGTATTTTTTTCAAAAAGTGTATTGTAATTATACCATATCAAACTAAGTGAAAAGTGCCGGTGACAGGTGGTAAGATGTATGCGACAGTTATCAGCGGTAGGTAAAAATTAATAGGCAAAATATATGACCATTAAATTGTTAAGAAAGTCTTAAAAATTCTAAATTAAATTGTAGCATTTATGTAATTCTTGTAAATTATTTTTTAACAGCATAAATATCACTTAACTTACTATTTATCAAGTTAATTTATATTATAACAGATTTAATTGAGACTTTTATTTCGATACTAAAATAAATTTATTAATTTACATTTGAAGATTTTAATTGAAAAAGTAGTAAGATATTAATCAACACTATGATATATTGTAATATTTCAAATATATTGCATATATGATTAATAAGTATTTAAATTAAGAAGACTTAATTGAAAATTTGAGAATGAATTGTATTCATATTTTATTTATCAGGAACATTTAATAAAATCTAAACTTAAAATTCAAACTATACAATTTAAAATGTTCATTTTTTTTAAAAAAAATATTTACAATTTTGATTTCTATAATAAAGTATTATTATTTTGTTTGAATAATTGAATTAATTAGAATACATTATATTATTCTTATTTTTCTCTATAATATACTAATTGCTACTTGTAGGAATGTTCTTTCATTTTATATATTTTTTTAAAATAATTTACTCGTCATACCCTAATAGAAACTTAGTTTCTGTTAATTTTTTGAAAATCGTACCAATCATCACGGTAATAAATTTAGTGAGGCAAAAATTAAAATATATTTTCCTGTTATAATTTGACGACACATTTAAAAAACTAATCCGTATACAACTCGATGTCGTTGACTGTACGTCATCTAATGAATTATGTGCCTAGGGGCGCAAGACATGCCACAGTGCTTGTCATTTATCATCTAAGATTTGTTTCTAGGTCTTCTCACATAATTTTGAAAAACATCATTCCTGATCTGGGAAAAAATTCAAAAAACACAGATATACATCTTTAAATATGGCGCCGACGGCGATGCTGAATCCCCCTCCGCCATACAACGAATGAGAATCATGTATATTTATTCTCTACTGCGCATGTACCACTTAACATTTTATCTCTTTTCTATTTGCGAACGATAATTCGCTTCTTCCAGTCGTTGGTAACGTTTGTGACAGTAATGTTCTTTGTAAATTGGTTAACAGTTATAATATAAGTTTTGTTTGTGCAAAGAAAGTGCATCGGTTTTATTTGAAAATATCGCTTGTAGAATCAATTTCTATTATAAATTCATGTACAGGTATGTCGCGATGGTGTTGAATTGCATCTTTTGTAAAAAAAGAAAAATATCGGGAAAGTGAATATGTGTATGTATATATGTGTTTTGACTATATTATTTTGTATTGTGTAATTTTAGACTGTGCACATAGTTCACGCGCATGGAATCTCCAATGCTGTAAGTTATTTTTTTGGTGTGGATAATTCGTTTCTTAAAAAATGAGTTTGAACAAAATTTCTAGAGTCGTAATTACGACCCTTTACAACGATTGTATGAATAATAATGTTACAGTTTGTTGCTTAAATCTAAGTTCTTATCTATCAACGGATGTTATTCTGCGTGGCGTGATGATTCGGCGTCTGGCGTTGATAGCTTTGTGTTATATCGGCTGAATCGGGTATATAACACCTCCATTCTTAAAGGCGAATTCGGGGATTTTCCATCGGATTCGCTAATGTTATACCTGGGGTGGTTTGACCTGTTGTTTCCCCTAGATTTGTGTTTTTACATTTTCCCTTCTTAATACAAAAATAAAAAATAATATACAATATTTTTATAAATATTACAATATATAGAAAAATAGTCCATAAATTAATTTTATAAAAATGTATTTGATTAAATACAGAATTCACATTATGTTTTTGTTTATTTAGTTCATTTTGTATTTGATTTATCTTGTTTAAATTAACAACATCAAGTTTAATTGTATTTGGGTTAATAATTGTATTTAGATCTGAATGTTTTTGAGAATTATTTTAAAATTTAATTTGGGTAGTTCGATTTTTTTAAATTTACGTTTGAAGTTTTGATAATTCTGGATACGGATGTCCGAAATGTGCAGTTCACAATTATCATTAATTTCTAATATGTACGTTCCTTTAATAGGAATGATGTCCTTTTCTTTATCACATTTTTGCACTGCTGTTTCTAATGTTATCACTATCCACTTATTTTCCAATTTTTGGATTTTCACATTGTTAATTTCTATTGGTATAAATACACAATTGGTTATATTTTTAGAGTGTTTTAACAATTTTATTTCGCATGGAAGTTTATCTTTAATTGCGATATAATTGTTTCATCGCAGATGAATTCTTCTTCTTTTACTTCTTTACACCGATTATCGGAGAATACGTATCCTTGTTCGTTTAGGATGAAGTACTTGGATTGGGATAAGATTGTCTGAAAGGTATTATCTTTTCGTGTAGGTAGCGAGTATAAATGATAGTAATCATGACTTTTAATTTCTATAATTAGTATTTGTAAAATGAAAATTATTTTATTGTTTTTACTATAACTTTTAATCTTAATAGTTTTCTTAAGAATTAATATATTCTCCAATATAGGTTCAAAAGGTAATTTACTAGTTTTCAGATATTTAGTTATTGATTGTATCGCATGCAAAAGTTCGTTAGGTTCTATAATCGAATTGTGCAATATATTTAATTTAGCGAATGTAATTGCAACTTCTAATTTTTCAAAGATATAATAAATTATTTGGTATGTTGTCGTTATTTGCGACAAGACCATTTGTATGAGTGTATAGTCGTACAATGCAATGTTTTGTATTTTTATTTTCTAATGTTTGTTCTATTTTCATAATGTGTTACTGTAAGGTTATTTGATTGTGTGCCAATGTTTTTATATTTTCTTTAAATATATTAATTGAATTTTGAAGAAGGGTTACTTGTTCGTTTATTATTGATTTCAATTTAATTTGATTGTTTGAGAGGGTTGTTATTGCTTTTTCGTATTTTTCCGCGTCATTTTGATCTAGGTTGTCAGGAATTGATTTTATCACCGTTCCTAAGCCATCAATTAAACCTCGTTTTATTCTTGTGTTTAATATTGGATTTAGTTGATTAATTTGCACAGTTATTTTATTTTCCATTGTATTTATTAAACGGTGTGAATTATAGAATTCTCTATGGTAACTGGTGTTATTGTTAAATGATTGTTTGATATTAATAAAATTTGTTCGTATTGTGTTAAACTCATTAATTAAATTTGTAATGTCATAGATTTGGATAAATGACCAGAAGTTTATTTTGTTTTGGACATTTCCCCCAATCTCAAGGGTAATAGTCCGGGATTGATGTTCATGTCATGGAATTTGGTGTGTGTTATCTTACAGTGATAACAGATGAGGATCCTGTAATAATGGATGTTTTTTCAACTCTTTTATGTGGATGAGTTTTATTCTAAATAATTGAAAGCACAATTTTTAAAATAATGCTTTTATTTTTTCAATCAATTCCAGAGTTTTTCAGTGTTCAACAAGATATTTGTTAATTATCTATCAATCGATCAAGAACAACAGTGGCTTGAGGAGCTCTATTTGTTGTTACAATATCAATATTAGAATTTGATGTTATTCTTACATTTATTTTAGAACTGATGTGTTTTACTTAACAAAGAAACCTCCGGTTCTCACGATTAAGATATTTTGAAGATTAATAATTGACTTATGTTGCATTTTTGTAGTTCGATATACTTCTGTTGTGTCTCGTCGATGATTTGATTTTTTAAAAACAAATCTTTTTATAGCAGAAGGCTATAGATAGAAAATTTACTCTATGTATTTAAGATATATATTTTTATTTATTGATAATATAAATGATTACAATTTAAACGGTTTTACATATATTATTATTAGTTAAACAATTTATAAATGGTTAGAAAGTTATACAATTATATTATTAACAATATTATATATATTTTAACTTACAATTTTAATAAGACAACAATTTCAACAATAACGATCAGATCTGGAGTCACTGAGTAATTTCTTGATTAACACTATTTACTTCTTCGTTACCACTATAATTTTAGTACTGTACTATATGATTTTTGGTTCCTTATTATGTTAAATAAAAAGCCATTTAAATGATAATCTTATCACGTTTTGGATATTATTATCAACGATAGAAAGTATTATTGCGTAGATATGCGTACGTGGTAATAGTGCGTGAGTTTTATTTTAAATGATTGGAACACAATTTTTTAAAATTACTTATTTATTTTTTGATCAGTTACAGCGTTTTTACAGTGTTTAACAGTGATGTTTGTTAACAATATCAGTTTATCAGTCAACAACAATGACTTGAGGAGTTCTATTAGTTGTTGTTACAATTTCAGTTTAGGTGTTGTTCTTCCAACATTCAGATTAGAACTGCATGTTGTCCTTACGACATGCAGATTAGAACTGATGTCGCAGAGTGTCTTATCTAACAAAGAAACCTCTGGTTCGCGTCATTAAGAATATTTTGTTTATATGCAAGATTAATAATTGATTACGTCGCATTTTTGTAATTCAATATAGTTCTTTATACTTTCAATAGAAGTATTGTCCCATAAGACACGTGGGTGACTTATATATGATGTGTAAGTTTTGTTTTCGGTGTAATGAAAGATTGAAGATTTTGCAAAGTGGAGTTTATTAATGATTCTTTTGAATGCAAGAATAATACTGAATATAATTAATTTATGTAAGGCTTATATAGTTAATTAATCTGTTAAGTCAGCGAATTGTCCTTCGTGGGATTTGTTAAGTCAGCGAATTTGTTCTTCGGATAAGTAGTTCGTGGGATCTGCAAGTCAGCGGATTTGTTCTTTAGGTGGTGACTTCACTTAACCTTCAGATGTTTATTTAAGTGAATCAATCATTGGGGTTTCATAACTCCTCCGTCCTTAAAGAAGAATTCGGGGGATGTCCACCGGATTTGTTGATTCGGTTTGAGTTTGGATTTCCTCCTTGTTATTTAATTTAGTTAAACAATTATATATTATACAGTAATACAGGAAATATATAAATATTACAATATACAATATTATCGTCAAAAGATTGAATTTATAAAAATGGATTGCATTTTCTGACAATGTTTTTATTTAAATTTCCAATTCATTTTTTTACATGGTTTAACTACTTAAATCAATTTTATCTAATTTTAAAATTTACATTGGAATGATGATGTTTTTATTGACACTACACTTTTGCACTGTTGTTATAATTTCTGGGGTTGTTATTATCCATTTATTGTTTTCAATTTTCTTTTTGAATTTTACACTGTTGATTTCGACTGGTACTAATTCACAATGTACTATATTTTAGAATATTTTAACAAATTTATTTCACTTGAGTTTAGGGTTTCTTTAATTTTCACGAGGTCGATTTCTTGACAGATGAATTCTTCTTCTTTAACTTCTTTACATTCGTTGTCCATAATTTTGCTCGTTTAGGATTAGGTAATTGGATCGTGGTAAGATTACTCTGAAGGTATTATTATTTTGTTGGTAAAAGGTAAAATGGTAATAATCATAATTTTTATTTTCAACAATAGGTATTTGTAAGATAAAAATGATTTCGTTATTTTTATTACAGCTTTTGATATTAACAGTTTTTCTAGAAACAATGCATTTTCTAATGTTAGTTCAAAAGGTAATTTACCATCCTTTAAGTATTCAACGATTAATTTTGCCTTGTATAAAAGTTCATTAGATTCTATTATTGAACTATGCAGAGTATTTAATTTTGCAAATGTTATAGCGATTTCTATTTTTTTTTTTCTAGGATGTCATAGATTATTTGGTTTTGTGCAATTGTTTTTGTATTGTTTTGAAAACTATCAATCGAATTTTGTAAAAGAGTCATTTGTTTATTAGTTATCGATTTTAATTTGGTTTGATTTTCTGAAAATATTGTTATAGCTTCGTCATAATTTTCAGCGTCGTGTTAGTCAAGATTTTCTGTAATTGATTTTATTACAGTTCCTAGTCCATATATTAAGCCTTGTTTAATCTTATTTTTTTTTAAAGCATTTAATTGATTAATTTGAATAGTTATTATATTTATTAAATGATACGAATTATAATCTATATTATTGTTAATTGATTGATTTTCAGAGATTTTAATTTTATAGCGTTAAACTCATCTATTATACTTGTGATGTCGTGAAATTTACTGTGCGTTATTCTGTTGAGGTAACAGATTAGTATCCTGCAAAAGAGGAGGTTTCTTTAGTTCTTTAATGTGTATTGCCTCTTTTTTGTTCTTATTGTTTTCGTTAGTTATTTCAACGCGATTTCTTTCTAATAATTTTGTTATTTTATATGGTCCTATAAATTTATTATGTTTTTTATTTCTTTTGTTAGGATTTTGTTTAAATACAATTTGTCCTAATTCAAATTCTAGATTAATGTCTCCTTGTGTATTATGTTTTGATATTACTTTTTCTTTTTCAATATTAATTTTTTCATTAACTTTTTCATAAATGTGTTTTAATTTTTGTTTGTGATTTTCAGCATATTCTGAATAAAAGGAATTTGGTATGAAGATATCGTTAGGGGTTTTCGAATTAGTGTGACCAAATGTTAGTTCAAAGGGTGTATAATTTGTTGTGTTATGTATCGAGTTGTTATAACCTAGTATGGCATAATCCATTAAATCATTGTCTTCGTTAGGGTAAATTTCTTTTAGTATTCTCAGGTGTTCTATTATTGTTGAATGAAATCGTTCAACTATTCCGTTAGATTCATGATGTTTTGGGGTAGTGAAATGAATTTTTATTTCATGACATTTTAATATTTCCTTTACCGTTTCATTGTTAAATTCCGTTCCGTTGTCTAATATGAATGTTTCTGGTATTCCGAATGAAGTGAAGTATTTAATTAAAACTTTAGTGATATGAATCGCTGTTTTTCCGATAATGAGAATTGCTTGTGCAAATTTAGAAAAAGAATCAACTAATGTTAAATAATTTTTGTGGTCGTAAGTGAAAGTATCGATATTAACAATTTGGAAAGGTTTTGTAGCTGTTTCAGTTAACATGAGGGGTGTATAGGGTGTTTTTCTAGTGTATTTTGTTCGTTGACAAATTTCACAATTATTTATATAGTTTGTAACAGCTGTTTTTAAATTTAACCAATAGTAATTTTGTTGGAGGTATTTTATTGTTTCAGAAATTCCTCTATGATTAGTTTTACCTTCATGGTGATTTTTAATTAAGAGAATTTGTTCATCTTTATTTACTACGGTATTTATTTTTTTTAAACATCGTATTAGTTTAGGGCCTTTTTCCGAAAAGTGTTTTAAATATATGTTATTAAAGTTTTTATACAATGAATCATTATAGAAATAAATAAAGTATTTTCTGTCCGATATTGTATAGTCTTTAAGAAATTGCAGAATTAAATTATTATTAATTTTATCGGGAATTTTGACTGTTAGAATTTTGTGATTTTCATAATTGTTCTGAATTACATCTAATTTATTATATATCTGGGGAAGTACGTGAATTTGATTTGGTTTATTGTTGATGATTTCATCTAGTATTAATATTCCATCGTTTGAGATTTCATTATATGTTGTGTGTTGTGTTGACATTGTTGTGTCAGGATTTGTTTGTCTGTTGAGGGGTTTTATTTGTATGCCGGGTAAAATTTTAACTTTCGGTTTTACTTTATTAGTAGAAGAGGTTGAATTATTTTGGAGAGGATTTTTAGCAAGCGATTGTAGATATTCTAAAGTTTCTTTATCAATTTCGCCTGGATTGTTTACTAAAGATTCGCTTTCGAGAGCATTAATTTTTACGCGAGAAAGTGCATCAGCATTAGTATTTAATTTTCCTTTTTTGTATACAATGTCGTAATCGAATTCTTCTAGTCGGAGTCTCCATCTTATTAATTTAGAATTCGGTTCTTTCAAATTAGATAACCATACTAATGGTCGGGAATCCGTATATATCGTGAATTTACGTCCGAATAAGTAAGGTCTGAAATATTTACTCGCCCATACGATTGCAAGTAATTCTTTTTCGATAGTACTATATTTTTGTTCTGTATCGTTTAATGTTCGTGAAGCGAATGCGATAGGTTTGTCCGAACCGATTGTTCCTTGTGAAAGAACTGCATCAAGTGCAACATTAGATGCATCTGTGGTTAATATGAATTTTTGTGTAAAATCTGGGTATTGTAAAATGGGAGAATTTATTAGAAGCTTTTTACATGTATTGAATGCTGATTTAAAATTTTCGTCATGTATTATTTTATGATTTTTCTTTAAACATTGAGTTAATGGTTTTGTTACTTTAGCAAAGTCTTTTATAAATTTTCTATAATAACCGACTAATCCTAAAAAGCCTTTAATTTCTTTGGGGGTTTTTGGTATTGGGAAATTCTTTACCGCGTGTATTTTATCAGGATTTGGTTTTACTCCATCTGGTGTTATTATATGTCCTAAGTAATTGGTCTCTTTTTTCAGAAATTCCGATTTATTTAACTGTATTTTAAAATTTGATTGTCTTAGTCTTTCGAAAACTGATTGTAATCTGTCTATGTGTTCTTGCAATGATGTACTAAATATTACTATGTCATCTAAATAAACTAGGCATGTCTCGTTTTGTAGACCTCTTAGTATATTATCCATAACACGTTGGAAGGTAGATGGTGCGTTTTTCAATCCGAATGGCATACGTTTAAATTCGTAGTGACCATTTTCGGTAGAAAATGCTGTCTTTGAAATGTCATCTGAGTTCATTTCAATTTGATGAAATCCGTTCGCCAGGTCTAATGTAAAATATTGACTTTTACCTAACTTATCCAATATGTCAGTTATATTAGGAAGGGGATATTTATCGTTTACAGTATGTTCATTTAATTTACGATAATCAATTACTATACGCCATTTTCTTTTGCCTGTTGCATCTAATTTTTTGGGGACAATCCAAATAGGGCTTGACCAAGGGGATGTCGAGGGTTGTATAATTTCTTGTTTTAACATTTTTTCAATTTGATTTTTAACTTCTTTTTTATGAATTTCGGGGTATCTATACGTCTTTGTAAATATTGGAGTATCGTTATTTAAATTGATTTTGTGTTGTATTTTATTAGTAAAAGTTAAGGGAATATTTTCATTATAAAATATATCGTGATATTTTAAACATAATTTTCTAATGGCTTGTTTTTCTTCTATGTTACAATGATCGAGACGTAAATTTTTTAAATTTTCTTTTGACATATTACATTGAGTTTGATTATATTCATTATTAATTTTAGTTTGTCCTATAAAATTAACGTCATTGTTTGTTATTATTTCTATATCAAAACGTTGATTAATTTTTAAATTCATGTATTTTGAGCTTGAATTTACTATTGTTGTTATGGCGAAATAATTTTCAATATTAATTACAGCTTGGGGTGTTTCTAAATTTTCTGTAAATTTAATATATTTTAAAATTCCTATGCCTTCTTTATGATTAACTGGTAATCTGACTACTTGTTCCGTTCTCGGGGGTATTACTATTGAGATGTTGTTACCTTCTAATTCTGGCTTTAAATTTATTTCTGGTTCATAAATGATTGGTATTTGTGCGAATTTTGAAGATAATAATTTGTCATGTAAATTTACTGTCATTTTTAATTGTGTGAGTAATTCGCTACCGATTATTCCGTCATATGTTTCGTTGAATCCAAAAAGATAAGATTTATGAATTTGATTAACATTAAAAATTTTGAAAACTGGTATTTTTATTATTTCGTCATGAAATGTGGTATCATGTGATGTTTTTATTGTAAAATTTTTTTTAGTAATTTTATTTTTATAATATTTATAAGCTAATTCAGGTGTGATTATACTACGTCAGCTACCGGTATCTATTAAAAATTTTGCTTTGAGTTCCGATATATATATATATATATATATATATATATATATATATATATATATATATATATATATATATATGTGGTAAATGTGTTTGATTTAAATTTAGATTTATTATGGTGGTTTGTTTGTTAGTTCTACCCGTGGAAAATTTACATTTTCATCATTTAGGATTTCACTTTCATATGTTTCCTGAGGTGCGTAATAAGGATTGTTTAATTCCTCATTGTTATAATCATTTTGTGGTATTTGGTTACTATGTATTTCGTGATCGTTAGTATCGTATGTGTCGTCATATTGTGTATTGTTAATTTCGATATTTTGATTTTCAAAAGGATTTTCAAATTCGTCATCTAATGAGTTTTCAATATGTTGGTTGTATAGTCTGTTCTGGGTATATGTTGGACGTGAGAATTGTTTTGTGTTTCCCGAGGATGTGTCCATATGTTCTTCTCTGTATTGTTTTATTGGGTTTTGGATTCGTTTTACACATTCTTCATTTTTTCTAATCACATTAGATTTCTGATTATGATATGGGTGTTGTGTTTGGAAATTATTATTTTGTCTCCATTGAGTGTTTCTAAATTGTGGGTTTTGTATTTGTTGTAAAGGTTGTGGTCTGTATATTGATCTTTGATAGTTGAGTTGTTTGAATGCGGGTTGTTGAAGATTCGATTGTTGGAAATTTGGTGATGGTCTATATGATTGTTGGAAATTGGGTGATGGTTTATGTGATTGTTGTAAATTTGGTTGTGGTCTTGTCGGAGTAAACCGTGGGATGGGTTGGTATGTCTGAAAGTTCAATGTGTTGCTTTTTTGTTGACTATATAGAAAATTCTCTTCTTCGATAAGTAGAGACATCGCTTTTTCTAAACTATCAGGGTTTCTTAATCTGATGTTATTTTGAATCTGCCCGGTTAGTCCGCGAATAAAAGTTTTTAATGCTAAGTCGTCATAGTTACGTGAATAAATTATTTTTTCGTCTTGTGTGTAATTTAGAGTATTCAATTTCGAAATAATTAAACTTCTAGCATCTTGACAGCGCATACCAAAACAATACATTGATTCGTTTTTAAATGGTTTTAAGATTATCAAATCCTGTACCAAACAATCTATGTTCCTTTGATCTCCAAAACTGAGATTAAGGGCTGATTTTATGCTCGACCAGGTACATAATTCTATTCTAGAACCTATCAAATTTTGAGCACGACCAATAAGTTTACTGATAATTGCTCTTAATAAAAAATTATTATGTGCATGGTCTTCCGGGTGTGAGAATGTTGTAATTAAATTCTCACAATTGTCTATAAACAAATTTAAGGTATGAGGGTTTCCATCATAATGAGGTATAGTGTCGATATGTAATCGAAGTAATTGATAATTTACTTGATTTGGCATGTTGTTTTTTTTTTGTTTCAGGAGAAAACTGAATTTATTTAGTTCGCTAATTAAATTGTTTAGCTCCGTCGCGTTTATTTTATAAAAAAAAAATTAATTCTAAGTTACTATAATTATGATTATTATAATTAGTTGAGGGTTTGATTTGTGGGAATTAAGGGAATTGTTTGTTTCGATTGAAAATTTGTTTGGTTTGAAAAAATTTTTCGACTTACAATTTGCGAATTTCTTTGTTTCTTGTTTCTTAACCTAGCTGACTTTGGCGATTTGTGTCCTTCGTCAGGTTCCTTAGAAGTTGGTGATTTTTGTCCTCGTCCTAAGTGGCTTGAAGGTTGGCGATTTTTGTCCTTGCTCCAAACTTTCACTTTTTTTCTTCAAACTTTTGTACACTTTAACAATTTTTGATTTCTTTTTGAAATCTGTAGGTTTTTCCACTTTTTAACTGTGAAAACAGACCGTATGCGATATACGTTGTGTGAATCAATCCTACCGACTGCGCCAGTTTTGTTTTCGGTGTAATGAAAGATTGAAAAAATCACAAAGTGGAGTTTATTAATGATTCTTTTGAATTCAACAATAATACTGATTATAATATAATTCATGTAAGGCTTATATAGTTAACTGGTCTATTAGGTCAGCGTATTTGTCCTTCGGATAAACAGTTCGTGGGATTTGCAAGTCAGCGAATTTGTCTTTTGAATTATGTCTTCTCTTATTAATCTTCAAATGTTTTGATTAGAATTTCATAATTCGTTGTTCATTTGTCGTATTGCTATGTCAGCGAATTTGTCTTTATGAATGACTCGTTGTTCGTTACTCGTGGGATTTGCAATCAGCGATTTTGTTCTTTGGATGATGACTTCACTTAGCCTTCAAATGTTTATTTAAGTGAATCAATCATCGAGGTTTCATAACTTGCGTGGATGTTAATTTCTCGTTTTCTTTTTTAAATATTCCTTTGTATCGTTTGACTAATGTCGTGATCATTTCTTTTTCTTCGTGGTTTAGATGTTTTAATCTTAATTGATTTTTTATTGATGTGATTCCTTCAACGTGATTTATTTCTATTTTGAAGTTTTGTATATTTAATCTGTTTTCCTTGTAATATATTGGTATATGTAGATTGTCGTTTCTAGTTATCCTGTCGTTTAATAAATCTACGTTCCATTTCAGTTTTTTCAGATCTATGATTGTTATAAATGTAGATATTTACGTTTCTTTTCCTTCGAATAGGGGGATAGTATCAAGATGAATTTTAAATGATTGAAAATTCATTTTAGTGTTCGATTGTAACCTTGCTGGTTTCAATATTGACATTAATGTATTTATTTTGATGCACGTAAATTATTTACTTGAATATGTAATTTTTGTTTTGGGTTGGTGTTGGATATGGGAAGTTATTAGTATATATAATAATTAAATTAATTCTAGGTTTCAAAATTTTAAATGTTAATTTAGTTAATAATAACATTTTAAATTGTTAATTTAGTTAATAATAAAATTCTAATTTATTTAGTTAATAATAAAATTTTAAATTGAGTTTAGTTAATAATAAAAATTTTTAAATTGTTAAATTAGTTAATAATAAAAAATTTAAATTTAATTAAATAATAAAAAATGTTTGAAATTGTTTGAAATTGTTTTCGTTGATATCCAGTTGTTATGGATGGTTTACAAAAAATGTAAAAGTTATATAAATATAACAGTACCACAATGGTAAGCTCAAACCATTTACTTTTGATGGTGTGTGTTGCAGCTGATGAGGCTGATGATCGATCTACCACAAGGATTTGGAAGTCGCCCTCTCGATCGTTGGTTGCGTTCAAAACAGGAACAATCAACGATTGACTACCAATTTTCGATTTTGAGGTCGGTGGAATCCTGCCGACTGCGCCAGTTTTATTTTAAATGATTGAAACACAATTTTTTAAAATATACTTATTTATTTTTTGATCAGTTACAGCGTTTTTACAGTGTTTAACAGTGATGTTTGTTAACAATCAGTTTATCAGTCAACAACAATGACTTGAGGAGTTCTATTTGTTGTTGTTACAATTTCAGTTTAGGTGTTGTTCTTCCAACATTCAGATTAGAACTGCATATTGTCCTTACGACATGCAGATTAGAACTGATGTTGCAGAGTGTCTTATCTAACAAAGAAACCTCTGGTTCGTGTCATTAAGAATATTTTGTTTATATGCAAGATTAATAATTGATTACGTCGCATTTTTGTAATTCAATATAGTTCTTTATACTTTCAATAGAAGTATTGTCCCATAAGACACGTGAGTGACTTATATATGATGTGTATATGTGATTTGTTTTGAGAACGTGATAATATTCAATATAGTTCTTTACTTTCATTAGAATTAATGTTCCATAAGCGACACACGTGGGGTGACCGATATATGATTTGTTTTGAGAACGTTATAATATTCAATATTATGGCACGTGTTCGATGACGCATGCTCTTCCTGTGTGACTAGCCTTGAGAATGTTGTGTTACATATAACTCGTGCAGTTAGGTAACTTGCAATATATTTATCTATTGTGCAATTGAGGTACACAACATTACCTCCCTTTTTGAAGAATGAAACCAATATTTATAAATTTAATTGGTTGAATTGAAGTGACGTTGAAGGTATTGGCTCAGTTAAATTGTTCATTTCAATTATTTCTGGTTCGTTATTTATGAGAATGGTCTTTCTTTTAAATAAAAGTTTCTTAACTTTTTTATAAACAATTTAAAATATAAAGACTTATTATAAGTATAACAATATAAAGTATGATAGTACATGAAGAACTATGTCTGATTATTACCGGTTCATTTCTTACTTTAACTAAATCATCGTTAAATTTATCTAATTTTATGAAAGTTTCTTTAAAATCCTTTAAATCTATATTGGATAGATGTATAGGTTCTAATTTAGTTAAGTGTTTTTATTGAATTTTATTTAGGGTATAATAAATTCCAATCGGTTTGCAGATAAAATTAAGTGTTTATTGAAATAAATGATAAAGTTACAGTTTGTTACATTTAATATACAGTAAAGATATACAACGCATCTCGGAAGCAATTGCAGTTGCTCTAACGAGTGCGCGGACTAAAACTAACTCTTAACTATACAAATGCTACAGATGCGGAGGGCTGCATTTGGCCCGAATAACAGTTTATTGCCACATCTGGAGACATCGGTACTTGTCGAACGGTCAGCGAGAAAAGGTTTTATCACCCTACCTGGTCTTTCTATAGGTAAACCATCAAAATATTATTACAATAACCCGTGCTCGCTCACGTATTTTTCAACACTCCCACTTATTTTGTAGGTTCAAGAATATTTAATTTACTACGCAGGTAGCAGAACTGCTGTTTTGTTAACGGCTTTGTAAAAATATCAGCAAGTTGTTCTTTCGATTTTACATTTTTAATTTCTATTTCCCCGCGATTAGCAACATCACGAGTGTAGTGAAACTTAACATCTATGTGCTTTGAGCGCTTATGATCATTACATTCTGAATTGTTCGCAATTTTGATAGCCGCTTCGTTATCAACAAATACAGGGGAACGGCTTTACATTCAATATTTAACTCATTCAACATACGGCGCAACCAGATTGCTTCTTTTACACCATTTGCAAGTGCTACGTACTCCGATTCCGCGGTTGACAATGTGACAAGTCTCTGTAATTGGCTACACCACGAGATTGGCGCACCATTTAAAATAAAAACGTAGCCGCTTCGCGATTTTCGAGTTGCGATGCACCCGGCAAAATCAGCGTCAGTAAACCCGATAATGTCGAAAGAGCTCCCACTGTCTCCGAAAACTAAGCAATATTCACGCGTTCCGCTTAAATAGCGCATGATTCTTTTCACTGCTTGCCAATGAGCGTCGCCGTAACAACTGAGGAATTGACTTGTATAATTAACCGCATACTCAATATCGGGGCGACATACTCGCGTGGCGAATAATAAAGACCCTATTGCTTCTCGGTAAGGTATATTTAAATCGATCGTACTGGCGTGTTTTTGCAGAGACATTCCCGGATCAGCTGGTACACTAATATGGTTCGCTTCATGCATGCCAAATTTTTTAAGAACCTTGTTAATGTAGCCTGCCTGAGAGATTTTTAGTAGACGTTGTTCGCGGTCGCGTTTAATTTCAAAGCCTAGAAATTCATTAGCGCAATCGAAAGTAATTTCAAAATTACTCTTTAAATAATTAAGCACACTCATTATCGCACGCTCACTATCGCTCATTATCAAACCGTCGTCTACATAGATCGCGAGATACACATTAAAACCTTGTGTTTTTCCAATAAACACACATTTGTCACTTGCTGTATTCACGAGATTGAATTCCTTGAGAAATCTTGTGAATTTTTCGTTCCAGCACTTGGGTGACTGCTTCAGTCCGTATAGGCTCCGATGTAGCTTCATTACTGCATTAGGCTGCTTCTCATCTACGTATCCTTGGGGCTGCTCGAGATAAATTTCTTCTTGAAGGTCGCCATTCAAGAATGCAGTCTTGACGTCGAATTTCATTATCTCATAATCGCGTTTTGCTGCGATCGCAAGAAGAATTCTAATTGACTCGTAGCGAACGACCGGAGCAAAGGTATCGAAGTAATCAATACCTTCGCGTTGGCGAAAGCCTTTCGCCACAAGCCTCGCTTTATACCTGAAGTGGATTTCAGCCGCGTCGCTT
The DNA here is from genome assembly GCA_029203775.1 of Neoneuromus ignobilis. NCBI lineage: Eukaryota > Metazoa > Arthropoda > Insecta > Megaloptera > Corydalidae > Neoneuromus > Neoneuromus ignobilis. The sequence goes on from CP092093.1 coordinate 21,756,795, forward strand.
TTCACGGTGTAGACCCACTTGCATCCTATTGCCCTCTTTCCTTTAGGTAGCCCGCATAGTGTCCACGTATTGTTGTCTTGGAGGGCTTGCATTTCTTCGTCCATGGCTCTCCTCCATTTGCAGACATTGTCGCTCGTTGTAGCTTCATCGAACGTCATTACTTTTACGTCGGCAAGATAGGCAATAGGTACGCCATATCGGTCTGGCGTTTTAATTGTGTGTCTGTCGCGCAACTGCCGTCCTTCAGCAGCATTGTCTTCTTCGGCGGTTGCAGGCTCAATCTCTGGCGCGTTTTGAACAGCTAGCATATCTGGATTATTTATTTTCGTCGTCTTGTCAACTTGATTTTCTGGAGCCGGCTGTTCGGCGTGAATTATTGACTCTTCATCGTCTTCCACACCAAAATTAATTTTAAGTATATTTGATTCAGCGTCGTTATTGGCACTCCGCATGTCGTTCTCGTCGATTGTCACATTGCTGCTGATACTTATTTTCTGCGATATTTTATCCCAAAGTCGGTAATTCGACGATTCACCGTCATAACCGACAAGGATGACCGGCTTGCTTTTACGATCAAATTTTTGGCGCTTTTCCTCGGGGATATTCAGGTAGGCGGTTGACCCAAACACTCTTAAGTGTTTTATTGATGGCGTGCGCTTGAACCATTTCTCAAATGGAGTAAGTGTCTCTCCAGGCTTAAAAATGGTTCGGTTTAGCAAATAACACGCGGTGTTAATTGCTTCCGGCCACAACTTTGTGTCTACGTTCTTTGCGTGCAGCATTGAACGTGCACACTCAACAAGGGTACGAATTTCGCGCTCGGCGCGTCCGTTTTGTTTGTGTATATAAGGCGACGAAAATTCATTTATGATACCTTTGCCTTTGAGGAAACTGTTCATTTTTTCGCAGGTATACTCAGTGCCATTATCCGTACGAAGCACTTTTATTTTCGTTTCCAGTTGTGTAAACACGAACGCCTCGAACTCCTTGAATTTGTCGAACACTTCCGATTTCCGACGCAGATAATAAACTTTTCTAAAGCTTGTATTCTCATCCTTGAAAACTAGGAAATAACGTGTGCCGCTCGGAGATTGCACGTTTATGGGGCCGCAAACATCGCTGTGGATTTTCTCTCCTGGCCCGTAATTACTTACACAGATGCGCTGATTGGATGCGGCCTTCGGGTCTGCTTGCCCAGTACGCACCCTTCACAAAACTCCAAATTTAATTGCGATACGCCAGCAATGCCAAGTCGTTCACACGTGTGTTTCACAGCACGGATATTAGCATGCCCCATTCGCGCATGCCAAAGGTTTAGCTTGTTTTGCCCATCTGTTCGTACAACATTACATTCAATGGGCACGTTCACCTTAAAGTTCATGCGGAACAAATTACCATGTGGGATTCCTCGCGCGATAAGGCACCCTTGTTTATCGCGTACTTCACACCCGTTTTCGTCGGAGAAAAATTTCAAACCTTTTCTATTCACTACTCCTACAGAGAATAAATTGCAGCCAAGATCAGGAACGTAGAGCACGTCTCTCATTTCGCGCTCATACACAATGCCATTAAGATTTTCTTGAATCACAATTGTTCCGACTCCTGGCGCATCGAGGTAGCGATCATCGGCCACTTTCACTGCACTGCCTACTGGACTCGGGCGAAAATCGGTGAAAAATTCTTTTCGGAATGTCATGTGCCTTCCCGCTCCCGAATCCGCAATAAACCAATCTCTATCACTGTCGCTTATGCATTTGTAAGACTGCGTGACATCACAAACGAACGCGGTCGTTGATTTCACTGATTTGTCACTGCCATTATTAAGCGAACTTTTCTGTGGACACTCGCGTGCCCAATGACCTTTTTCTTTGCATATTCCACAGCGCGTCCTTCTTTTAAGCTCCTCGATATCTCTTTGAGAGCGTTTCTTTTTCTTCGTGTCCCTTTTTGCGTCGTTTTTCGCGTTGAGTGATACATTTTTCACTTGAAGTGCAAGCGTTGTCGCTTCTTTTTCTTTCAGTCGATTATCTTCTTTAATCAACCTGGCGATTAGTGTCTTTTTCGTTCTGTCAGCTTTGGGCGTGCATTCCCAGGCTACCATGAACAGTTCATACTTTTCTGGCAAGCTACTTAGCAGTTTTGAAATCACTGCCTCGTTGTCAGGTTTACTATTAGCATCTTCTAATTTCTTTAGAATACTTTCGAATTTTTCCAGTTGCACTACCACTGACTCGTCCTCATTAATGCGGAAGGCATAAAACTGCATCCATGCAGCTTGTTTTGCATCAGCGCTTGTATCGCCATACAATTCACCGAGTTTTTCCCACATTTCCTTGGCAGACAAGCAGTTAATAAGATTGCATCGCAACTTTTGAGTGATCGAGCATAAAATCAGTATCTCGGCTTGAGACGATGATTTTGTATAAGCCTTCAGTTCAGCCTTGTCTTCGGCTGGCTTCTCTTCCGTTCCGTCTACGTAGCCGAACAGCTCCTTGGCTTGGAGGGCAATCCTCACCTCGAACTTCCATTGCGAATAGTTGTTCGAACCTTCCAGCTTCGTAATATCTAAACTCTCTCGATCGGACATCGTGAACAATCAGAGATATTTACACTTAGAACGGAAAAACAATATGCACTCAAACTTCAACACTTTTTAATCACTTAAGCCAGCGTGGCTTTTCAATAAACACTTAGGCGCAGTGGAAGCGTGCTGGGTCCATAACCTATTGAATTTTATTTAGGGTATAATAAATTCCAATCGGTTTGCAGATAAAATTAAGTGTTTATTGAAATAAATGATAAAGTTACAGTTTGTTACATTTAATATACAGTAAAGATATACAACGCATCTCGGAAGCAATTGCAGTTGCTCTAACGAGTGCGCGGACTAAAACTAACTCTTAACTATATAAATGCTACAGATGCGGAGGGCTGCATTTGGCCCGAATAACAGTTTATTGCCACATCTGGAGACATCGGTACTTGTCGAACGGTCAGCGAGAAAAGGTTTTATCACCCTACCTGGTCTTTCTATAGGTAAACCATCAAAATATTATTACAATAACCCGTGCTCGCTCACGTATTTTTCAACAGTTTTGAATGTTCGTTTATCAGACAGCATTCGTCATTTGTGATATCAATATTATTTAAAGGTTGTTCATATTCGGATATAGTATAATTATTAGGAATTAATTGTATCGTGTCAGATTATGCCTTACACGATTTATTTATTTTTAAAATACCCGTTTGATTTAAGTAAATATAATTTTCTTTTGAATTACACGAGATTGTTAATTTTATATGAGTGTTTATGCCAATAAAATGCGAGTCGTTCATACTAACCGACGATCTATTTTTAATGCCGTTTTTAAGCAAGAGGAAGAAATTTCAAATTTGTTTTAGCAAAAGTTTGAATTGCAGAGCATAAAATGTTGCGTTTTTGTATTATCGAGTTATTATTTAGCGAGTGTATTCATATTAAAATAAATTTAGTTGATATTTTTAAATATGGTGTTCGGTTGAAAAAAAGGGAACTGTAATATTTTATTAAAATATAGTTTTACTATCGTTTCATTAATTATACTATAGAGGTCTCGTACAGCAGTATCTTTTGCAGAGTCGAAGATATCCTTTTAATCTGTCAACATAAATAAGTACCGGCCATGTGTTTTTTAGACCGATGATTAAAAACACATGCCCAGGTACTTATTCTGTTGACAGATTAAAAGGATATCCTCGACTCTGCAATGGGATACACTTGTCGATATTTTACGGATAAAGCAAGTGCACCGATGATGAAAACATGTCCAGGTACTTATTCTGTTGACAGATTAAGGTTATCCTCGACTCTGCAATGGGATACATTTGTCGATATTTTGCGGATAAAGCAAGTGCCCGTTGACAGTTTAAAAACACATGTCTGTTTATCAAAACAAACAGCATGGAATGAACCGGCGATACTGATTATAAATACGCTGAACCGGGGAGAAAGAAGACAGTGTAAAAGATATTGCTGTATAAGATCTTTATATTTTTCGAGTTATTTAATTTGTATTATTAAAATGGTTCGATGGGGCGATGAGAAAACTTTAAAATTTATTATTGCATACCGTAACAATGAGTGTTTATGGAATGTACGTTCCCCACGTTACAAAAATAAAATTGCAAGGGAAAGTGCATACCAAAATATAAAAGAAGAGATGAACGACGACAATATAAGCATAAAAGGTGTTCGAACAAAAATAAAAATTTTAAGATCAACTTATAACGTCGAAGTAAAAAAAATCCAAAATTCAAAGCGATCCGGAGCCGATGCATCATCGGTGTATAAACCGGCTCTGGTATGGTTCAACGAGATGGACTCGTTTCTTCGAGACTTGGCGGAATATCGTCAGACGACGAGCACTGAAATAGTAAGTAATTTTCAATTATTTAAAATTTTATTTCTTTTTGCAAAAACTTGTCACTAATTTATTCTGTGTACTGAAACGACCGAAATGACAAAAACTACAATGTATTGTTATCGTATAGGTATTTATTAATTATTGTATATATTATTATTTAATATTATTAATAAATCATCCTATCCTGCCACGGTATTGCCTCCGTGGTAGTGAAAAGGTCTGCGTATGCGTTTCTAATATCTAAAGCATCTCTGGACGTCCGATTAGACCGTGATGTTTGCAACTTTCCTAAATTTGTATTTATGTGCTGTCTCCACGATCCTGGAATCGAAACACCCTCGTGGATGTCTTCGAAATCCGCACATCTTTGTGTCAAATACATATCCGAGGTCTTTCTGATGTAAAGAACAAGCCGCCATTATGATGTTGTCGACTTTATTCGGTGCCAGAGCTATCCTAGTTTGGAAAACTCGAAATCGAGCCACTAGAATACCAAAGGCACTTTCAACAATCCCTCGAGCTCTTGACAAGCGATAGTTGAAAATTTTTTCTTTATGTGTCGGCGTCGTCGGATATGGTTTCATAAGATAGGGCTTTAGTGGAAAAGCTGCATCTCCTACTGTACGCGCGTTGATGTGCCGGTGAAAATTAAAGCGTTATTTTCCTATTGGCTTGCTCGAACGTCGGCGTAGTAAGGAATAAATTAGATCACTGCAGCCGCGACGGGTAGTGGAGAGTAGAGGTTGTGAAATTAAAGACTTTTGGTATAATAAAACAATTGAACTATTTATTTACCACTAATTTGAAATTTTAAGATAATGATTCACGAGAACTGCGAAGGCAACACGAAGCGATTTTTACGAAGGGTTGTAAAATCGAAAGCAACGTGTTGTCAGTTCAAGCGCTGTGTCGAGAAGACAGACTAATAAACATATGCAAGCATCGATAGTTTGTGTATCGTCGTCTTTAGTTATCTCGATCTGTTTATTTATATTTAAACAAAAACTACTTAACTAGACCAAGAATGCACTGAATTATTGCTAGACAGGCAGACGATGGGGTTCGCCTATCTGACAATAAAGATGATAACCGAGCTCTTTCTCTATCTCGACCGAGCGGCGCGAACCTTAAGTTGCGGCCTGAACACCTACTATCACGGAATTTTCGGGTAGATCTAGTGTCTTTTTTTCTAAGGCTTGCCCTAGAGTTGACTGAGCGAATATACCGCCATCCGAAGCTCTTCCGTTGCAGCCAACATCTACGTACGAAAAACAATAATTATGATCTACGAGTGCCAAGAGCACGACACTGTAGCCGCCTTTATAATTAAAATAATCCGACGTATTATCGGGAGCTTTTATATTGACGTGCTTTCCGTCGATAGCTCCAACGCAGCCTGGAAAGTTCCATTTGGTCTGAAACCCCTTTTCTATTTTTTTCTATTCTTCTTTGGATGGAATCTAAAAAAATTATTTGTAAAAATATTAAATTGTTTATGTTCATAGGCACAATTATTTTATTTTTTTTAGGAATCGCAAGCATTGTCAGTAGAGGAAGATACCACTGTATTTACACAAAGCACGGCTTCCACTAGTGACGTCTCGGAACAAACTGCTGCCGATTTTCCGATATTGTCGATTTTCCGACTCTATATAATGCTTCCAAAGATGTATACGAATCGACGGTGGACAAAAATCTTAAGGTAATTCCAATTTTGTTTTGGCTGGAATAGCATCTCTCATCCAAGTGTCATGTTTTTTTATACGTGGTTAAATCTTGCGCAAAAGTTATCAAATTTTTCGGGTACCATTCGCAAATGATTTCTGTAGCCACCGACGTCTTCTTGCCGCATTTCAGTAAGTAAAGTATTACTTGCTCCTAGATTTCGCCTTCTGCTAATCCAATTTCTCACCCATATTCTTCTCTTTTGTCGTTTCGTAATTCTCTTTGAAATGATTTTTTTCAGTAGATATAACGTGAGATATAATAATAACTTTTTTAATTCGTTCTTTATAACTGATAACTTCATCTTTCAGCTTTCAATGTACACAATGTAAAATGTCAATGTGCACAATGTCAATGCACACAATGTCAATGTATACAATGTAAGGTGACGCTATGTTAGATCACTGCGCATGCTTCCCTGGGGACCATGCGTAGTAAGAGCCGCAGGCGGTCAAGTTGTCTGGGCTATATATTTAAGCCGCATAGATAAGGCAACTAAAGCCATGAACTGTGTGCACCTCTTTCTACTTGCTTGGTCACGTTTGTGCAAAAAGGAAAGTCAACTATATTGACAATGTGCACTAAGCCATATATTTACAGTCTTCTATGTTGTCTAATGATACTGTTGGTTAGTAAAATTTCAAGACTACTTAAAGTCGTGAAAGTGTTTTTGGAAATAAAGTGAACTTGCAGTTTTTGTAAATATCGTTTATTTATTAGTGTTACAACAGCGACACATTACGATTCCGTCGAATGGTCGTATATACATTGACATAATTTCTTCCTTGCCGGGCGTATTTATACTAATATCGCCGATATAGTTTATTGCTGTTCTTTCTTAGAAAGAACAAATATCGTTATTGTCTTTAAACTATGAACAATGACACACTGTCACAGAGTCAAAGGTTTATTGACTGGGAACGGATAGTATGCTATATGTTCACATGTAATATCGCACGTGGTTTTTGCATACACTAGTCTTTGTTTTGCCAAATGTTATTTCGATCACCACGATTATTGCTACGCACCATACTCCCCCCCCCCTTGAGAGGGTACCGAATCAATTACAAGTATCGCACTCGCGGTTTACCTTTTTTCACTTTCACCTTTGCTTACACTTAATTTTTATTGTCAACAGGTAAAGGTGCAAGTTGTTTTACACACCTTATTAACGAACTGTTACCCGTCTTAACAGTCACAGTTCGGATGACGCCATCCTTGCCCGGGTATGTTTTGATAACTGCCTAAATTCCATTGCATTGGAGGGAGGTTATCTTCGCGCAGAGTGACTATGGTTCCTTCCTTGATTGGATGGTCCCCAGAGGTCCACTTGCGACGTTCGATGAGTTCATTCAGATACTCCTTGTACCAACGTGACCAAAATGATTGTCACATTTTATCAACGTGATCCCAGGCTGATGAAAGATGGTTGTCTGATGTATTTCGCAGGTCTTTTTCGGGTAGACTGTTTAGTGCTTCACCTGTTAGGAAATGGCCAGGTGTGAGGACAAGGATATCGTCAGGATCAGAAGATATAGGTGTTAGTGGACGTGAGTTTAAAATAGCTTCGACTTCGATGGCAAACGTATTAAATTGTTCGAAAGTTAATAAGGAATTGATTACTCGCTTTAAATGGTGTTTAAATAACTTTACTGTAGACTCCCACAAACCACCGAAATGAGGTGCCAATGGTGGACTAAAGTTCCATGTAATATTGTTATCGACTGTGAAATTATGTACTGCTTTTTGATGTTCAATGACTTGGAAGAGAATATAAAGTTCTCTGAGCTTGTTTCTTGCGCCTCTGAAGTTTGTTGCGTTGTCAGAAAATTTTTTATCTGGTTTTCCTCTTCTGGATATGAATCGTTTTAATGCGGCTAGGAAACCTTCGGTTGTAAGATCACTGACAATTTCGAGATGCACGGCCTTGACTGTTAAACATACAAAAACGGCTACGTACACCTTAACCTGAATACGATTTCGATGTTTGCGTTCTCTGATAAAAAACGGGCCGCAATAGTCAATCCCTACGTTAGCGAATGGTCGCGCTTGTTGTATGCGTACCTCGGGTAAATCTCCCATTGGATAGTTCACGGTCGGCGGGCTAACTCTTGCGCATGTTACACACTTTTGTATGATTTTTCGTACTTGATTTCGTCCGTCTATCAACCAAAATTTCTGTCTAATCGCATATAATGTTGTTTGAATACCGGCGTGATAATTTCTTTGATGGTATTCTTGTATAATGCAGTCTGTAACGTGATGAGAATGCGGTAGTAACATTAGATGTTTCTGAGCGTACAGCAGCTTCGCATTCTTCAACCGACCACCCACCCGTATAAGTCCACCTTTGTCGACAAACAGATTGAGCGACAAAATCTTGCTTGACTTCTTCATGGGGTTTTGAACTAGTGAGATTTCGAAATTCTTCAGCAAAAACTAAGGATTGAATTAATTTAACGATTCTCTGTTCGGCATCGTCCAACTCACATAGTTGCAATGCTCCTCGTATCTTCGATTTAAACCTCAAACACAGCGCGATTATTCTTTTTAATCTTGAGAAACTATGATATCTTTGTAATACTTCGAAAGTTGAATTGATCACTAAACATGAACTTCCTTTTGTATCTGGAAGCTGATTGATCGTGTTGAGAAATAATTGAGGCCAAACCGATTCACCTTGACTGAGCCATGCTGGACCAGTTCTCCATGAAGAGTTTTTTTATAAACTCTCGTGGGAGTTGTCCACGTGAAAGTGCGTCCGCGGGATTGTCTTCTTATCGTACATGTCGCCATTGAGATGGTTCAATATTTTCTTGTATCTCGGTTACTCGATTAGCAACGAAGGTAAGAAGTAAATGAGGCGACTTGGAAATCCAGTGCAAAGCTATTGTTGAATCTGATCACAGTATTACATCGTCGAGTTGAATTTTCAATGCTTCACGCGTCTGTTTGAGCAACCTAACCAGTAACAACATCGCGCATAGTTCAAGCCGAGGCATCGTGATTGACTTGACCGGAGCAACACGTGACTTTGCGCAAAGCAGTTGAGATTTGATTGTTCCCTGATCATCGATCGATCGAATATAGATACATGCTCCTTAACCACGTTCACTAGCGTCCAAGAAACCATGTAATTGAGTCTTAGTTCTGGATGATAACAGAACATGTCTCTCGAATGAGATATTGTTTAGCAATGGAAGTTCTTCACAAAATTCAATCCAAAGAGTATGAAGATTTTGGGGAACTGATTCATCCCAGTTCAAATTGGCCTCCCATAATTGTTGCATCATTTGTTTTGCGTACAAAATGATTGGCCCTACAAGGCCGAGAGGATCGAATATCTTGGCAATCTCTAATAAAATGACGCGTTTAGTATAAGTGTGCTTAGTTTGAATAGGTCTGACTGAATATGTGATACTGTCTTGTCGCGTCCCAATGAATACCAAGAGTGTTTAGAGCCTTTGAATCTTCTAATTGAAGGATTGAGTTAACCGCATAATTCGGTAATCCATGAAGAATCGTCGAGTCGTTTGAAGCCCTCTGTCGAAGGTTGAATTTACCACACTTGAGTAAATTCGTTATCTTGTCTCTGATCTCGCGTGCTTCCTCAAGTGTATCAGAACCTATGAGGAGGTTATCAACGTATAAATCGTTTTTTAATATTGTTGCGGCTCGCGAAAATCTTTCACATTCGTCATCCGGTAGTTGATGTAAACATCTAATGGCTAGAAAGGGTGCTGACGCTACTCCAAACGTGACGGTGTTAGATTGTTATGTTCGAGTCTTACCATCGATTTTCCATAAAATTCGTTGAAATTTGCGATCTTCTTCGCGAATTAAGATCTGCCTGTATATCTTCTCGATGTCTGCTGTCAACACGTACTTGTAAAGACGAAATCTTAGAACTAGATAGAAAAGATCATCCTGAATCTTTGGTCCTACCATCAAGCTGTCATTTAAAGATATTCCTGTATCAGACTTGGTAGATGCGTCGAAGACTACGCGTAATTTAGTTGTGGGGCTGGACTCCTTAGTCACCGCGTGATGAGTCATATAAAAACCATCATCTTTATCAATCTCATCAGAGATTAATGACATGTGCCCTAGTTGCAAATATTCTTGTATCACGTTGTTATACTCCACTTTCAAATTGGAATCTCTTTGAAAACGATAGAATAAAGAATTTAAGCGTTTCATCGCTTGATTATATGAAGAACCAATTTTTTGAAAGGCAAGGCCACTATGTACCTACCAGTATTATCTCTTTGTGTGTGGCTCTGAAAGTGCTTTTCGCATTCAAGCTCTTCAGCGGACATAGGTATTCGGGTGGAGCCTATGTCCAGTTGCCAGATGCGAGTTAATAATTCTTCGCATAAAGAATTGGTGTTACAAGTGGCGGAAGGCGAGTGCAGTGAAGGAAAAGCGTTCCCAGTGATCACCCAACCTACACAAGTTTTTTGTATACAAAGATCTATACTATACCATTGTCTACAAGGTTGATTTGGCCTACGCATAAAAGTGATAGAGTATGACCGGATCCTATGAGCAAGTCAACCGGGGCTGGCTTGTAGAACATAGGATCAGGCAGTTTGATGTTTCTTGGAATTGAGATTCTTTCTCGAGGTATAACCTCGGCAGGAGTTGAAGCGGATATGCACGGTACAGTCAGAAAGCTAAGCGTTTTTTCAAAATTATTTAATCTCGATTTGAAAGTTAGAGTCACCATGTACTTCGTGGGTGTTGTGAGATGATTTAGTGCGCCTACGGGAATAGAACATTTGTGTTTTTGAAGATTGAGTTTTTCGGCAAAGGATTCTGTGATTAGATTCACCGTTGCACCGTTATCGAGTAACATTCTACCTGGAATGAATTCACGCTTGCTATTGAGAACCTGTACCACCGCACTTGCCATCAAATCACTAAGGGGGGAGTGAATCGTTATAAAGGGATGTGTAGGCTTTATTTCTGTAGTTGTTAATTGTCATTTTGATAGATGAAGAAGCGTATTGTGCTTTTCTTCACAGACCATGCAACCCTTAGATTTACACTGGTCTTGTCCATGGAAACGATGACAGTTTCGACATAAACCCTTATTCTGTACAAATTCACTGCGTTGTGAGGTGGTCAATTTTCGAAATCGTTCGCAGCGAAACAGAGGGTGCGACTCTCGTGAGCAAGCGGGGCAAGTTTTTTCCGACGATGAAGTGAATACCTGTTTGAACGATTTGGTGGAGGACCATTGTGGTGAGTTCGAAGTTTTCTTTTTCGTATGTGGAGCGATCGCATTTTCGGTTCGAGTTTTGGATTTTTTTCAGACGTGCTGCCATGTCATAGAGAAAGTCACACATCTCATCAAGCTTGGGAAAGGTTCCCTGTTTCAAAGTTTTTTCCCATTGGTCTAGTGCAGGGGTTCCCAACCTTTTTATACCCTAGAGCGCATTCTAAAATATCGGTAGGGTGGCGGGCACCAGCTATTTTTAAGGATATTTATAATTTACCAAGGATAAAAAATAATAAACAAAAATAATTTCAAAATAATAAAATTATTGTGCAAATTACATACACACAAAGAAACGTACATACAAAACGTAATACAAAATAAAAAACACACATACAAAGAAATCATTTAAAAAAACAAAAGAACACATTAAAAAAATATCAATCTGTCAGTGTGATATTTGGCATTGCATTTCATTGGTCAGTGCCTCGTAATTAGGAGAGTATGACGATAATCCTGTTAGCAAACAATTATAAAGTTGCTCATCGGTGAGTCGAGATCTATATCGTGATTTTATTAAATTCATGTTTGAAAACAACGATTCGCATAAATATGTTGACCCGAAAAACGATTTGATTTTATATGCCGCTTTTTCAAAAATGGGAACCTTTCTTTGTCGACTATGTTCCATAAGTCCTCTGATATTAAGGATTTTAGCATAATATCATTCTTAAGGTCCAAAATTTCTAACTCTAGTTCTTCTGCTTTCCCCTGAACAAGATCTGCAATACATGCGGCTAGTTCCATTACACTTATTTGGCAAGTTAAAGGATTGATACAGAAAGAGACAATTGGCTCGATATTTGTAAACTGCAGAAATCTTTCTTCAAACTGTTTTTGAAGCACTTGAAGGGTCTCAATAAATAATGACACGTTTAATTCATTGTTATCTAGCATTTTTTTCATATGTGGGAAATGCATGAGAGACTTGATCTGCAGATGTGATATCAACAAAGCCAATTTCGCTTTAAATGAATTTACAGAGTTTATCATTTCAGCTATATTTTTGTCTTTTCCCTGCAACTTCAAATTGAAAGAATTCAATTTTTCCATGGTGTTTGCAAGAAAACCCAAATCCACCAGCCTGCAAGAGTCAGTTAGTTCATCATAATTTTCATTTTTATCGTTTATAAATGTTTTTATTTCTTCAATTAATATAAATCTTCAATTTATATTTTTAATTAGTGTTTGTGAAAAAAATTATGTCGAATAGTGGTGGGCGCATATAAATCGGTCCGCGGGCGCCATGGCGCCCGCGGGCACGGGGTTGGGAACCCCTGGTCTAGTGTATGCCAGTGTAATTTATTTTCTATGATTTGTATAATCATCTCGTCGCATACCTCATGCTTTAACGTCTTGAGTGAGTTTGTGTACTTACGCACGTCATCTGATAGATTGGTGATTCCTTCAGCCGTTTCGCGTTCTTGTTTGGGCAATTCGAGAAGTAGATTTAAATATCGTGAAACGATAACTCGAGTATCTTGATAAACCCTTTCGAGAGTTGCCCACGCTTTTTCGTAAGTCATTTCATCAACCTCAATTCCTTCAATTTTATTTTTTGCTTCTCCTTTCAAAGCTCCAAGCAGATACGAGAGCTTTTCTATGTCAGCCAGTTCTTTGTGTCATCGATCAATGATTTAAAATATTGTTTAAAAGACAACCATTGTTCGTACCGACCATCAAACTCTGGTAGCGGTGGTCTTGGTAATTTAATTTTTCTTTTCCGCTCAGATTCGGCATTTGGCCCATTATCATTACCACTATTATTCCTTGGTGATATTGAGTCATTGATCGTCTGAACCTGTTTCAATAATTTTTCGGCGTTGACGACTACAGCGACATATTCATCGTAAATGGTGAACCGTTCGTCGGTTTTTGTATTGATGCCAGTTTTCAGTTCTTCTTCTAACAATTCAATTTCGTCTTGCAAATCATCGAACTGCTCGAAGACTGATTTTAATTTCTCCAATTTAATCGATAGTGCTATCTCATCCACGGTAACCGTTTCACCCCGAGTTAAAAATTTCGATAAATTTGTTATATGTAATTTAATAGTTGATCGTTTCTTGATCATTTTTTTTAAATTCGTGTCTGCCATCGTTAACGTTTCAAGATGGAATCTTTGTTAAGGAAGGAAAAGAAAACACTTTGTCAGCTTACTTTACCTTTTCGCGTAGTCGGAGTGAAGACTGGATTAGTCTTTTTCTCCGATGCCCTTTTTACTTTTGAGATGGAATCTTTTTTGGGTAAGGAAAAAATAAGCACTGTTCAGCTTACCTTGACCTTTTCGCGTAGTCGGAGTGAAGACTGAATTAGTCTTTTTTTGTCCGATGCCCTTTTTTCTTGATTTTCTCGTAATCGTGGCTCCTTTTTTAGGTAAGGAAAAGGAAGCACTCTAGTAGCTTACCTTGACCTTTTCGCGTAGTCGGTGTGAAAGATTAATTAGACTTTCTCATCCGATGCCCTTTGATTCTATTTCCGCTTAATCGTTGATCTCTATTTACGAGGATCTATGATGTTAAATTTAAGTCCACGATGTTGAATGTATCATTATAACACTATCACATCACTTTTGTTCACTATTAAATCCGACTCGAAGGAGGACCATATGTTGGTTAGTAAAATTTGAAGACTACTTAAAGTCGTGAAAGTGTTTTTGGAAATAAAGTGAACTTGTAGTTTTTGTAAATATCGTTTATTTATTAGTGTTACAACAGCGACACATTACGATTCCGTCGAATGGTCGTATAAGTTTTATTTTAAATGTTTGTAACACAAATGTTTAAAATATACTTATTTATTTTTCAATCAGCTACAGCGTTTTTACAGTGTTTGTTTGTTAACAATCAGTTGCAACAGTGGCTTGAGGAGCTCTATGTGTTGTTACAACATTCAGATTGAACTGATGTCGTTTTTACGACATTCAGATTAGAACTAATGTTAGAGAGTGGTTGATTTAACAAAGAAACCTCCGTTTCTCACGGTTAAGAAATCTTGTTTATATATGAGATCAATAATTGGCAAGTTGCATTTTTATAATTTGATATACAACACAATAGAAGTATTGTTTAATAGGCGACACTTAGGTGACCGAATTATGCTAGGTTTATGTGATTTGTTTTGAGAACGTTATATGTGGTATATATGAATCACATAACTTCTACATACAAGATTAATAATTTTGATTAAGTGCATTTTTATAATGTGATATACTTATACTTATAATGGGAGTATTGTTCAATATTTTGGCAAGTGTTCGATGACACATGCTCTTCTTGTGTGACTAGCCTTGAGAAAGTTATGTATTACATATAACTCCTCCCTCATTAGATTTAAGATCGTGCTTGATCTTCAGAGGTGTCTTTGTTTTACATTTGGTTATTTTTTACAATGATTGTTAATGCTAATATTATCCATAAGGTATAATTAACACTTACATGATTTTCACTTTTATCCAATTCTAGGTGTATTAGATTTTACTTTTTAATTCACAGTTCTGGTGGCTTCCTTTTAATATTTCGTTTAAACATTGATTATGCACATTGTTCTCATTGGGTTGAACGATGTATTGGTCGTCTATTTTGATGTAGGTTTTTATTCAGGCGAGCTGTTCTTGGTGTTTTGTCGATTCGCATAAGTGGTTGATTGAGCAGTTACTTATGTGGTATGTTTACGATCTGGTATAGTTTTAATTACCTTTCATATCAACTGGATATTTTATAAACATGATTAATAAAAAATATTTGTGTGAAACCTATTTTAACTGATAATAATATCGAATAAAAATTATGATAATCTTTTAAAGTGAATTTTGATTATAGTATATATTTTTAAATTCATGAATTGTTCTTAACAAGGAATGGTAGGGTAGTTGTGCTAGTTAGGTTTAGTAGGATTGTCATTGAACATGCTATCGTTAGTAGTCGCATCTGTAAGGAGAAAACGTTTTTTTCGTTTAATCCAATCGCGTGTATGTTTTGTCTTTTCACCTTTTTTATTTTTAAAAGTGAATGTTCTTTTGTTAATCTTGTCTATTTTTACTCTTCTGGCTAGGGGAAGTAGTTTGTCTCTTCTAGGTGCCGTTTTTATGTATGCCTCAGTGTTAGTCGGTACCTGTTCTAATTGTGATAGTCCTTGCTTCGATTGCATTTTTTCTTTACCTTTGACTAATCTTTCTCTTACGATTTTATTGATTCTTTCCGCGGCGTGTTCCTTCTCTCCACGTATTCGTTTAATATTATGTTTTCGTGTTGATCTTTCGGTAACAAGCCTTTTTCATTTATGTTGACTATTTGAAATGGTGTCAATTGCGTTGTACCATGAATTGAATTGTTATAAGACATTATTGCTATATTTAACGCGGTGTTAAATGGTAATTTTTTATTGTCTATTTCTGTGGTTCTCAATGATTCTAGTAGGGTTGAATGAAATCTTTCCACTACTCTATTCGATTTAGAGTTTCCTACAGATGTTCGGTGATGTTTGATATTATTACTGTTCAGGTAATCTTGAAAAAGGGTGCTTGTGAAAGCTCCATCATTGTCAGTTATTATTTTGTCGCAGAGACCGTGATGAGACATAAAGTGTATAAATGTTTCTAGAGTATTTATTGACGATCTATCTGTCATTAAATATGCCTGTGCGTATTTTGAAAATGCGTCTATTATTGTTAGTATAATTCTACTTCGAATGAATAAAATATCTAGATGTAGTAACTGAAAAGGTTTTTCAGGTGTAAGGGTTAATTGAATATTCATTTTTGGTGGGTGTCTGTCGATTTTTGATCTATTACATATGTCAATTGTTTATATATGTGTTTATCATCTTGTCCATACTGGGCCAATAATATAAAGTTTTCAACGAAGTGGTTACTTCAGTAATTCCTCTATATTTTGTTTTTCCTTGATGATAATATTCGATTAACTGTGATTGTTCTTGATCGTCTTCGACGTCTGTCAGTGTTTTATTTGCAATTACTAAATTCATTTCGTTGTTGAAGTTTTCTCTTATTGTTTGTAATATTTCTCTTTCCATATTGCGAGTTTTGAAATAAATTGCTATCTGTTTTTTGGGTACTAAGATTTCTTTAAGTGTTTTAAGTACTTCTATCTGACTGTATCCATAGAGCATGTTACAAAACGTCCTTTGTTTGTCATTAAATAATGTAAATCTTTTTATGATACATTCGGAATATGATCTGTGTGAATCGAAAATTATTTGTCTTTTATAGGTGTTGATCGGTCCGTCTTTATATGGTATGGTGATGGTATCGTCTCTTCTACCTGAATGTATTGTTTGATTGTTACTTTCATTTAGAAGGTCGTCGATCTCTTGTAATTCTTCCGCGCTTATGTGTGATGGTTCGTTTATTAACGAACTTATATCTATTTCGTTTGTGTTTATATTTATCCTGGATAATGCGTCAGCTATTACGTTTTCTTTTCCTTGTTTATATTTAATTTCATAATTGTATTCCATCAGTTTTAATTTCCATTTTGTCAATTTACTGTTTGGTTCTTTCAGAGTAAATAGCCAAGTTATCGGACTGTGATCTGTTTCTATTGTGAATTTATTTCCATATAGATATGGTCGAAAGTGTTTTGTTGACCACACTATTGCTAAAAGTTCCTTTTCTGTTGTGGAATAGTTTTTTTCGGCGTCATTTAATGTTCGGGACGCATATGCTATCGGATGATCTTCCTGCATCAATACAAAGCCGATCGCTTCGTTGCTCGCGTCTGTTACTAAGTTAAATTGTTTATTCATATCTGGATATTTTAGTATAGGGTCATTCATTAATATCGTTTTACATTTTTCTACTGTATCTCGGTATTCTTGATCGATTTTAATTTTTGCATTTTTCTTTAGGTTTTTTGTTAATTTTGCAAAGTTGGGTATAAATTTTCTGTAGTATCCTAATATTCCTAGAAAGCTTTTAATTTCCTTTTTTGTTTTTGGTATCGGAAAGTTTTTTATTGTTTCTATTTTCTTCGGATTTGGTTTAATTCCTTTGGATGTTATTATATGTCTTAAAAATTCGGTTTCGGTTTTAAGAAATTCGCATTTATCTAATTGTAATTTTAGATTAGCTTCTTTTAGTTTTTCGAATACTCTTTTAAGTGATTTACAGTGTTCTTCTAAGCTTGTTGAGAAAATTATTATGTCATCTAAGTATAATAAACAGTCTTTTCCTATTAAGTGTTTGAATATTAAGTTCATTAGTTTCTGGAAAGTAGCAGGTGCATTTTTGAGCCCAAATGGCATTCTATTATATTCATAATGCCCATTTTCTGTAGTGAAAGCTGTTTTTTCTTTGGATTTTTCATGCATTTCGATTTGGTGGTATCCTGCACTCAAGTCTAATGTAGTGAAATAATGTGCTCGTCCTAGTTTATCAAGTACATCTTCTATTAGTGGTAATGGAAATTTATCGTCTATCGTTTTTTCGTTTAATTTTCTATAGTCAATAACCATTCTAGTTTTTTCTTTGCCTGATGCATCTGTCTTTTTCTTTACCAAATGTACTGGGAAGCCCCAAGGTGAGTTACTGGGTTTTATTATATTTTGTTCTAGCATTTCGTCAATATGTTGTTGAATTTTTAATGTATTTACGTATGGCGTTCTGTATGCTCTTAAAAATATGGGGTCGTCATTTTTTGTTCGGATCTCGTGTTTTACTAGATGCGTGGATGTTAATTTCTCGTTTTCTTTTTTTAAATATTCCTTTGTATCGTTTGACTAATGTCGTGATAATTTCTTTTTCTTCGTGGTTTAGATGTTTTAATCTTAATTGATTTTTTATTGATGTGATTCCTTCAACGTGATTTATTTCTATTTCGAAGTTTTGTATATTTAATCTGTTTTCCTTGTAATATATTGGTATATGGAGATTATCGTTTCTAGTTATCATGTCGTTTAATAAATCTACGTTCTATTTCAGTTTTTTCAGATCTATGATTGTTATAAATGTAGATATTTACGTTTCTTTTCCTTCGAATAGAGGGATAGTATCAAGATCAATTTTAAATAATTGAAAATTCATTTTAGTGTTCGATTGTAACCTTGCTGGTTTCAATATTGACATTAATGTATTTATTTTGATGCACGTAAATTATTTACTTGAATAAGTAATTTTTGTTTTGGGTTGGTGTTGGATATGGGAAGTTATTAGTATATATAATAAATAATAATTAAATTAATTCTAGGTTTCAAAATTTTAAATGTTAATTTAGTTAATAATAAAATTCTAATTAATTTAGTTAATAATAAAATTTTAAATTCAGTTTAGTTAATAATAAAAATTTTTAAATTGTTAAATTAGTTAATAATAAAAAAAATAAATTTAATTAAATAATAAAAAATGTTTGAAATTGTTTTCGTTGATATCCAGTTGTTATGGATGGTTTACAAAAAATGTAAAAGTTATATAAATATAACAGTACCACAGTGGTAAGCTCAAGCCACTTACTTTTGATGGTGTGTGTTGCTACTGATGAGGCTGATGATCTACCACAAGGATTTGGAAGTCGCCCTCCTCTCGATCGTTGGTTGCGTTCAAAACAGGAACAGTCAACGATTGACTACCAATTTTCGATCTTGAGGTCGGTAGATATCCTTGCCAATTTTGATGTTTTTTGCTGCTGCTGATGCTGGTGATCCACCACAGGGATTTGAAAATCGCCCTCTCGATCGTTGGTTGCGTTCAAAACAGGAACAGTCAACGATTGACTACCAATTTTCGATCTTAAGGTCGGTGGAATCCTGCCGACTGCGCCAGTTTTATTTTAAATGATTGAAACGCAATTTTTTAAAATATACTTATTTATTTTTTGATCAGTTACAGCGTTTTTACAGTGTTTAACAGTTTTAACAGTGATGTTTGTTAACAATCAGTTTATCAGTCAACAACAATGACTTCAGGAGTTCTATTTGTTGTTGTTACAATTTCAGTTTAGGTGTTGTTCTTCCAACATTCAGATTAGAACTGCATGTTGTCCTTACGACATGCAGATTAGAACTGATGTCGCAGAGTGTCTTATCTAACAAAGAAACCTCTGGTTCGCGTCATTAAGAATATTTTGTTTATATGCAAGATTAATAATTGATTACGTCGCATTTTTGTAATTCAATATAGTTCTTTATACTTTCAATAGAAGTATTGTCCCATAAGACACGTGGGTGACTTATATATGATGTGTATATGTGATTTGTTTTGAGAACGTGATAATATTCAATATAGTTCTTTACTTTCATTAGAATTAGTGTTCCATAAGCGACACACGTGGAGTGACCGATATATGATTTGTTTTGAGAACGTTATAATATTCAATATTATGGCACGTGTTCGATGACGCATGCTCTTCCTGTGTGACTAGCCTTGAGAATGTTATGTGTTACATATAACTCGTGCAGTTAGGTAACTTGCAATATATATATATATATATCTATTGTGCAATTGAGGTACACAACATTACCTCCCTTTTTGAAGAATGAAACCAATATTTATTAATTTAATTGGTTGAATTGAAGTGACGTTGAAGGTATTGGCTCAGTTAAATTGTTCATTTCAATTATTTCTGGTTCGTTATTTATGAGAATGGCCTTTCTTTTAAATAAAAGTTTCTTAACTTTTTTATAAACATAATTTAAAATATAAAGACTTATTATAAGTATAACAATTTAAAGTATGATAGTACATGAAGAACTATGTCTGATTATTACCGGTTCATTTCTTACTTTAACTAAATCATCGTTAAATTTATCTAATTTTATGAAAGTTTCTTTAAAATCCTTTAAATCTATATTGGATAGATGTATAGGTTCTAATTTAGTTAGGTGTTTTGAATGTTCGTTTATCAGACAGCATTTGTCATTTATGATATCAATATTATTTAAAAGCTGTTCATATTCAGATATAATATAATTATTATGAATTAATTGTATCGTGTCAGAATATGCCTTACACGATTTATTTAATTTTAAAATACCCGTTTGATTTAAGTTAATATAATTTTCTTTTGAATTACACGAAATTGTTAATTTTATAGGATCTTATAAAGAGTATAACCATTTGTTATTAACTAATCTTTGCATAAATTGATTTTACCTTTTACGATTCTTGTTTTACAACTTTTAGGTATTTTACTAAGATATTTGACAATTAATAATGTTTCACAATTAGTATTTGTATATATCAAATATGAGTTTACCTTTTTACAAATTAAATGTTCCTTAGAAATATATTTACAATCTTCTATGTTGTCTAATGATACGTATATTGATTTGTCCAATGATATGCCTAGGTATGGTTTATCAGGTATTATTAAGGAAAATATATCAGAGTTGTTATATGGGATAGGTAAAGGATATAAATTGTATAGGTATAGGAAATAAATGTAGACTTGATTAAATTAAATATATTTCCTATTAATAAATAAACTTTTATTATAAAAATACCACTGTTTGTTATAAAGGTTGACAACAGACTGAAAAATAATTATTAGTGAAATAAACAATTGGAATGTTCGTTGCTATGCGCGCACTTTTTATTCTACACGTTCGATCTTCGAACTGCGCCGCTTCACTACCCCCCCCCCCCCTGGCAGAGAATTTGGCTATAGCGTGAATCCAGTCGATATCGGAATGAGCCATTATTGCTCCTTTTAAATGGCGATGCAAACGTTCGACTAAACCATTGGCAGCAGGATGCCAGCTAGTAGTAAAGTTGTGTTGAATACCAAAGAATTTTGTGAAATTTTTGAAGAGATGGGAGGTAAATTGAGCTCCACGATCTGAGGTTAAAGTTTGAGGAAAACCAAAACGAGAGATCCAACAGTCTAAAAGTGCGTGAATCACAGTATCTGCAGTTATATTCTGTAAAGGATAAACTTCGGGCCATCGAGTAAATCGATCGATGACAGTCAAGCAATATCGAAAAGAATGTGCAGTTGGTAATGGACCAATCAGATCGATGTGGATATGAGAAAATCTCTGTGTTGGAGTTTCAAAATTTCCAAGTGGAGCATGAACGTGGCGTGAAACTTTTGATCGTTGACAATCATTACAAGCACGTGCCCAATTTCGGCAGTCTTTATTCATTGAAGGCCAAACGAATCGGTCGCTAATCAACTTGAGCGAAGGATTGGCACCAGGATGACTCAAGTTGTGCAGTTGATTGAAAATGCAACGACGAAATGGTTTTGTGATGAAAGGCCGAGGTTTTCCTGTAAATGTGTTACAAAATACAGTAAGTGAGGATCCAGGAACCGGTACACGTTCAATGCGTAAAGAAGAGTTTTCTTGAATGATCTTCTTGAGTTCTTCGTCTTCTTCTTGAGATTTTACTAGTAATTCGTAATCAAGTGGTGCAGAAACGGCTTCAATTCGAGAAAGGGTATCAGCGACGACGGTTATCGACATCTTTAATGTGTTGAATGTCAGTTGAAAATTCTGCGATGAACGAGAGTTGTCTGAGCTGCCCTTGCTGACGTAATTGTTCAATCTGTCGCTGAAGTTCCTCGTTTTCTCCACGAAGGGCAACGAGTTGATCTTCATCTCGTAGCATGTTGAGTTGAGGTTAACAACCTTATATTTTAATTCGAACGATCCTTGGTTACTTCTCTAAGTCACTCGAAAGTAAATCTTAGAAGAAATTGTATTGTTGCGTATCACGTCGGGGTCACCAATATAGGAAATAAATGTAGACTTGATTAGATTAAATATAATTCCTATTAATAAATAAACTTTTATTATAAAAATACCACTGTTTGTTATAAAGGTTGACAACAGACTGAAAAATAATTATTAGTGAAATAAACAATTGGAATGTTCGTTGCTATTTGCGCACTTTTTGTTCTACACGTTCGATCTTCGAATTGCGCCGCCACATAGGTTATATTCCGTGATGTCGACCAAGGGTAGTTTGATTATGAATATCAACTTGTTCATGTGATAAACAGTTAGTTCTACTAGGTCTAAGAGGATATGCATGTTTTCAAGTTTTATAGGTATAGGGAATTCGATTACGCTGGGTAATTTTGTAATTTCGTTGGTTAATTCCTTGTATAGGATTTTTGGTGAAAAAATTTCAGGATGTACGATATTATTATTGGAAAATAGTATAGCGTTTAAAATAGAATTAATTTTCTGATGTAAATTGTTCATAATTTCATGTAGAATTTCAACTGATCTGTCATTAATATACTCAAGTGGTTTAAATTAATTTCAGTCGAAGTTTCCTTCAACATGTCGTTTATGAAATCTAAATTTGGTTTGATTAGTTTTTCGTTGTTTTTTACGATGGTTAATGTTTCGTTAACATTTTCTAATGTGGGTTTTGTTATATGGATTTGTTTTTTAATAAGTTCCGCAAATTCGCCGTCATCTTTTGAAATTTTCTCTATCGCTGTATCGTAATATTCAGCGTCTTCTGCGTCTAAAGTTCCGAATACAGTTTGAAAGATTGATCCTATTCCGTCTATCCATCCACGTTTTATGCGTTTTTTCGTTAGATGTTCAATATTTCCAGGGAATCCTTTGTATTGGCTAGAGTTTTGTATAAGGGTTTTAAAAGTTTCTTACATTCTTCATGATCATTAAAACTTTTCGTCGATTTCATTACATTTGATAGTTAAATTATATAAGGTTTCTTCAATATGATTTAATTTATAAGGGATCAGAGAAGTGTTTATGTATGTTTAATTGTCGAAAAATTAGCGTGATTTAACGTCTATATTTATACATCGGACAATTGAGTAGAATCACTACTCTTGGCCAGGCCAGTATGGCGTTCATCACTCTGCGAGGAGTGATTTCGCCCCGCCAGTATGCGGTCATGTAACTACCGGTGAATCGTGAGGGTTGAACTTTCGAACCCAGATAGTTACAGAAGGCGAATGCTGCACCCAGTTTCTGATCGTAGTCGGGGATATCTGTCATTGTGAACCATTCGATGGACATCGAAACGTCCCATTCTGGTGTCTGAACAATTTGAGCAAGTGCTCCTTTGCCAGGGGACAGGTCAGTAGTTATATTGAAACCCTTCTTCGATGCCATTGACTGGACAATCTTCTTGAATGTCCTGTACTCATGGTCGTCCCACCGTATGGCGTAGTTAATGTATCCATTACGGGGTGTTTCCTTTATCCAAAAGTGATACGATGCCTCGGTCAATTTAACCTTGCGGGTGGCTACAATCGCCGGTGGAATTGGCGGCATGTCAAACTCTTCCCACTCAATATACGGGAGTCCCTTCAGTGCTGAGGCGGTTTGGTGTACTTCATCATCGATGGTAACGCCTTCATGCAAAACTTTTAAGAGAGGTATTAGCTGTCGAGGTGCGTATGTCACTGCACCAGACAACTTTTCGTTGTCTTCAATTTCTGCCAGCACAGGTGTTATGACCTGTTTTCTATCCATGGTATTACCGATGCACTCAAGGTAAATGGCGAGCGGATATGGTAGTATCTCGGCCATATTGTTAAAATCATTGAGTTCTTCGGATGTATACAGCTTCTTGGACGGAAGGTCTTCATCAGGCTTGTCTTCGTGAGCCCTTTGTGCGTAGCAGGTTTTGACTTCCGCTAATATTTGCATTCCTTTCTTGAAAATTTGTTTGTTCTCAGTAGTGTTGAGGGTGCCAAAAGGCCTTGTGCCTACGGCCTCCATTGTGTCCCACACACGATCAACATACTCCGGGAGAACATTGAACGTAATGGGCACGACTACTGGGTGGACTTCGTGTGCTATTGGAATCGTGGGGACGGTAGTAGGATCAGTAATTTTAAGTCTTGCAAAGATTCCGGCTTGAATTGATGCATCTGTTTCTTCATTCTTAGTTTTCCTAAACTGTTCGAATCTTTTCTGTTTAGATGCTTTGCCAGTGTTATGTTTTGACTTCTTCACTTTTCCCACCTCGTCGGTAGATTTAAAATCGCTTTCGCTCTGCATATTGCAAGTGATTTTTGGTGCGGCTATATCAGTCGTCATAAAAATGTTTATGTATGTTATTATCGTCCATTGGTTATTATTTATTTTCATTTTTCCAACTTGATCATAATATATTCCATTTCCTTTTGTTATTTGTTCGTATAACTGAAGGTTTACGATTGTTAAAATCGTACAAAATCTGAAATAATTAAGTTAGAGGTTTTATTCTATTCATATGTACTCTTTTTAGTCCATTTTTTTCTACTTTTAATGTCACATTCTGGTTTTCGTGAATTTGAATTATTTTGTAAGGTCCTGTCCAATTGTTAGCTAATTTTTTGCTTTTAGATCTAGGTAGATTAGTCGCTTTCAAGTAGACTAATTCTCCTACTTGATAATTCGGAATGTTTGCTTTTTTGTCGTAATAATTTTTTGAAGTTGTCTTGGATTCTAGTATTTTTTCTTTGGCTACTGCTCTAGTAATTGCTAGTTTTAATTTTAGTTGATTTACGTAGTCACAGTAGGTTGGTTTTGGATTTGGATTTTCTATTGAGCTAGGAAGTAAAGGTTGATTTCCGAATACTAATTCGTAAAGTGTGAAAGATGTAGTAGAGTGTTTAGTTGTATTGTAACAAAACATTGCAAAAGAAATATAATCGTCCCAATTAGATTGGTCCTTTTCTATGAAGTGAGTTAGATAATCTTTTAAAGTCGAGTGAGATCTTTCAAGAGCTCCATTAGTTTGAGGATGATAAGAAGTTGTTTTTAAATGATTGATTTTTAATAATTTGGTTAATTCTTTTGTTATATTACTTGTGAATTGATTTCTAAATCAGTTAGTATAGATTTTGGAAATCTGAAGTGAGAAAAGAAATGCATAAATTTATCAGTAACTTGTATGGTTTCTATATCAGTTAGTGGATAAGCTTGTGAGAATTTTGTTAAATCATCTTGGAAAGTTAAAATGTATTTGTTTCCTTTAGAGGTTTCAGTTATGGGTCCTACTATATCAATTGCTATTCTTTCAAATGCTTGACTCGATGTAGTAGTAATTTCCATAGGTGCTCTGTATATTCTTCTATCAGTTTTAGTTATTCTACAAGATACACATTCTTTTACATAATTTTGTATATCTTCTTTCATATTATTCCATTTGTATTTACTTTTAATTCGATTATAAGTTCTATGAAATCCCGAATGTCCTGACGTTGGATTATCATGATTTTCTTTGAGAATTGTACGAATTTGTACCAATAATGGTGTTATTATTTCATTGTTTTATTTTAATTTTTATATTTGTATTTTTAAATATAAATTGCAATATTTCTTTGATTTTAATGAAAGGTACGTTATCAAAAGGATTTTGAAAATTTGGAAAGTTAATTTCATTAATATTATTTTCAATTAAATTTAGTTTTAAGTTATTAAGTGTTTGAAATATGTCTTTAAGAGAAGCTTCATCATAAAAGTTTAATTTTGTAAAACAGTGAAAATATTTTTTATTATTATCTGTTTTTGATTTTGACATTAGAATACTGTGCAATGGTTTATCTAGTTCTTTTAAAAGTTCTCAAGTTCTCGCAGTCTTCTAAAATTTCTAGAGAGAATGGATTTTGTTCGTCTAAATCCTTAGAGATTGGATAAGCTATTGTTTTTATGTTTTTATCTATTAAAAATGAATTATCTTCTTCTAACTTGTTTGGAATGTAATCGATGTTGAATTTTATGTTCTAAGTATTTTTCGTATGTGTCGTATTCTATTAATTCTTCGATAATTTCATCAGCATAAGATTGTTCGTTGTTATTTTGTTTTCCTGATGGTCCAGGTAATTCTTGATTTTCATTTGAGTTAGTGACATTAAAATCAGTTATAACTAGTATTTTCTTGACTTTATTATTACATACAGTGAATTGTATATCCGAGTTCATGAATATGAAGTAGATCATAGTTTTCACTTTGATCCAACTTAATTTGTCTAACCCGCATCCTAGTTTTGGAATTGAGATAGATTTTATACCTTCGTTTATTAATAAGTCTTTCAGATTTTTAACGGAATTATAAATATTTTCGTACGTCGGTTTTGAATAATAATGTAGTTTAGTTATTAAATGAAATATTCTAAAGTTTTCTTTAAACGTAGACGTTAATATATCATTGAGGGAAATTTCAGAGTTTTTTAATTCTTTATAATTATCGATTATTTGTTTTACATCGTATGCTAATCCTGAGGTCATTTTTAAATCTAATGATACGCAATGTGCTATATTATCTTTTCTTTCTAATAGATTTATATCAGTTTCGGTAAGCTTTATGTCTTCTTTATTAAAGTCGAATTTCAGAAAATCATCGTATGAATTCGATTGTTATATCCTGAATAAACAATCCGCGTTTAGATTGATTTTGCCAGGTTTGTATATTATTTCGTAATCATATTCTTCAAGTTTTAATCTCCATCTTATGAGTTTTGATCCCGGTTGTTTTAAATTGACTAAATATTGTAATGGTTTATGGTCAGTAATTGTCTTGAATTTTCTTTCAAATAAGTATGGTCTGAAGTGATTTACAGCCCATACGATTGCTAATAATTCCTTTTCTATTGTGCTGTAGTTTATTTCAGCTTGATTGAGAGTTCTCGAAGCATAACAAGTAGGTAAATCTTGTCCAATTTTGTCTTGACTGAGTACGGCTCCTAATGCAAAATTTGAAGCATCAGTGGTGAGAATGAATTCCTTCGTAAAGTCAGGATATTGTAATAGAGGTGCTGAAGTTAAATGTTCGTTTAATAAATCGAATGAACTCTGTTGTACTGGTGTCCATTCGAATATTACGTCTTTTGATTAATAATTTAGTCAATGGTCTGGTTACGTTAGAAAAGTCCTTTATGAATCTTCTGTAGTAACTTGCCAGTCCGATAAATGATTTAATGTCCTTTGGATTTTTAGGCGTTGGAAAGTCCTTTACAGCTTTAATTTTATCGTTGTTTGGAAAAACTCCGTTATTAGTTATGATATGTCCTAAATAGGCGACTTCTTTTCTTAGAAATTCGCATTTGTCTGGCTGTATTTTGAGATTGTTTTTCGACGATCTATCGAAAATTGCAGTTAACTTTTTAGAATGTTCATCAAGATTTTTAGCGTAAATAACGATATCGTCGAGATATACAAAGCAGTAGATATCTTGCAATCCAGTTAATGCGTTATTCATTAATCGTTGGAAAGTTGCTGGAGCATTTTTTAGTCCAAATGGCATTCTTGTGTATTCGAAATGTCCAGTCGGAGTCGAAAATGCTGTTTTCTCAATGTCTTTACTGTACATTGGAATTTGATGAAATCCTTGTGCCAGGTCTATTGTTGTAAAGTATGTGCAATGTCCTAGTTGATCTAGAATTTCGTTAATGTTTGGGAGAGGATAAGCATCACCAACAGTAACGTTATTTGGCTGATGGTAATCAACGACAATGCGCCATTTTTATTTTCCACACGAATCTTGCTTCTTAGGTACGATCCAAATCGGAGATGACCATGGAGATATTGAAAGTTGGATGATTTTTTTGTTTTAGTATTTTGTTAATTTGCGTATTTACTTCTTCTTTATGTATTTCAGGATAGCGATACGTTTTGGAATGAATTGGTTTATTGAACGTTGTTATAATTTTATGTTCAATGGAACTTGTTGTAGTTAGTTGATCTTCTAGATGGAAGATATGTTGATATTGATCACATATGTCAAATAAAGACGTTTTTTCTTCTAGATTTAAATGATCAGTCCTTATTAATTCTCTGATATCTTTTATACGTTTACTTGTTTTATATCCTTTGTTTTCTTGAAATAGATACAACCTTTCCGTTAAAGGTGATAAAGTAAAATTGAGATTCTCTATAGCCACTTCGTCATTGTTAGTATTTAGAATTGTGCAAATCGCTTGATTATGTTCGTCTACTTTGACGACTGAATTAGAAAGATATACTCCATTTATTTCGATTTCTTCGTTAAGGATTCCTTCTTTGATATCAGGATTTTTTATATTTACTTTGACGACGGTTTCTGATCTTTTTTTTAGTATATAACCATTGTCAGTAAACAAATTTACTATATGATTGTCGATCACTAATTGGTTTGTTTCATAATTGATTGTAACTTTATTTTCTGTAAGAAAGTCATTACCAATTACGCCGTCGTAATTAAGACATATTTGATCGTTTTTGACAACGTGAAATATGTGCTTAATAATTTTGTTCCCGATAAAGAATTCATATAGGATAGTTCCTTGTGTCATAGTACTAGTATCTTTATTGATACCCTTTACTTCAACTTTGGAAATAGTAGTCAGAGGAGTGGAAGTATCTAAGCTTTCCATTTTGATTAGTGAGATACTTGCACCGGTATCCACTAGTAATTTACGGGTAGGCCCGTTCCCATGGATTAGTAAGATAGTTGAAGTAGATTTATTATTATTATCGCTATAGCATGGATTTCCCCTCTGAAAATATGTACTAGACGATTGATTAAGACTGTTGACAACTATATGATCTCTCCTGCGCAAAGAGCCTAGCGTCTGTCTGTCGGATTGGCTCGGTGGTTCGCAGACGTCCGACCGTTTAAATGATTCA
The DNA here is from genome assembly GCA_029203775.1 of Neoneuromus ignobilis. Lineage (NCBI taxonomy): Eukaryota > Metazoa > Arthropoda > Insecta > Megaloptera > Corydalidae > Neoneuromus > Neoneuromus ignobilis. The sequence continues at coordinate 21,785,742 of CP092093.1, forward strand.
TTGGAGTATTCGAATGATGGTTATTAATTTGAAGATTTTGAAAATCTTTATTAAAATTTTCATTGTTGTATCTTCTTTTTCGACACTCTGGAATTGTATGTCCTGAAGTTTTACAATAGTTGCAATACTTAATCGTATTGAATGTGTGGACATGTCTTGGATGGAAGTTTTTATTCGGACAGAAGTTTTTATTTGAATTGAAGTTTTTATTCGTCCTTTGTTGGTTATGACTGGGATTAAAGTTTCTTAGTGTTTTTTTATGTATCAAGTTCTGAATTCGTTCCTCTTCTAGAGCAATTGAAAAACATTCACTGAGATTTGATGGATTTCTTGCCCTTAGTATCTTTCCAATTTCGTTATGTAGCCCGTAGATAAAGCTTTGTTGTCGTAATTCTCCTATTACTTGGATTTTTCCAGGAAGTATTACTTGATCAGTTTCATTTTGATTTACGGAAACAAGAATGTTTTTTATACATGATTCAATTTTAATAATAAATTTGAGTAACGTTTTCATTGTAACTTTGTTGACATGATTGGAGTTCTAATAATAGTTGTGCATGATGTTTTTTATCAGCAAAATGAGTTCTTAGAAATTCTTTAAGAGAATTCCAGTCTCCAAAATAATGATTTGAGCATATTATTTCTGTTTTTCCGGTTAATGAAGAAAGTATATAAGAGAATAGAGTTGTTCTACTAGCGTTGTTTTCTGTTAAGCTTATGGCTCTGTCACAATTTGTTAGGAAAGAACACAGTTTTTCCTTGTCCCCGTTGTATGGTTTTATAAATTTAAATAAGAGATTCAGCGGTAATAGTTGAGGAGATGTAGTTTGTTGAGTTTGAGGAGTCGTAATTGGTTGAGTTTGAGGAGTTGATCGAGGAGTTGTAGGTGGACTCAAAGGATTGGTATCGTCGAGTTGTTGTGGTTTAAACATGGTTATTGTTTAGGATATGGACAAAACAAATATATGTAACTTACAATAGAATATGTTTCATTATAGATGATCCTTGAAGTTGATGATGATGTATAGATGATGTTGATGTACAGATGATGTTGGGATGATGTTTGTTTGTACAGATGATGTTGAGATGATGTCAGTTGACTAGATCGTCTCGAAACTGTTGATAATTGAAGTCTAATTAGTGTTTTCTTTCGACGAGTTCTTCTTATATAGTTGGGTCTTTGATCGGTTTAAGAATAAAAATTCACCGTGATGAGTCTTCTACGTTATGATCACTATCAGTTATTCGAAATTTTTTTTTTATTTCATAAAGACGACCGCGTAGAAAGTCGAATACGCATACCAAGCTCTTTATTTTTGAAATATATCCGAATTACCGATATTTTATTACCCGTTTTTGCTTTATTCAGAGAAAGAATGTCTTCCCGCTCTGATTTTAGCTTTTTATAAAGGAAATAACTATTTCTAGAAATTCTTGCCTTTAAAAGGGATATATATTTCTCATATTTATACCTTAAGGGATAAAATTTATTTTTTTTATATCCCACCGCTGCCACCAAAATTTAAGAATGTTATGTCTCGTTGATGATTTAATTTTTTAAAAATAAATCATTCTATGGCAGAAGGCCATAGATAGAAATTTTACACTATGTAATTAAGATATATAATTTTATTATTAAAAATACAATTGATTTACACTTTTAAACGGTTTTACATATATTATTATTATTTAAACAATTTATAAATGGTTAGAAATTATACAGTTATATGATTAACAATATTATATATATATTTTAACTTACAATTTAATAAGACAACAATTCTCAACAATAACGATCAGATCTGGAGTCATTGAGTATTAACACTATTTACTTCTTCGTTGTGTATATTTTATACTATTATATTATACTAAATTATATGATTTTTGATCCTCCTTTTATATTAAATAAAAAGTAATTTAAATGATAATATTGTTATAGTCTCTATAACTGGTACGTTTGCCCTGCGTCGTCGCTCAGCACATACTGACTCCCTTTCTCCGTAACTCGCGTCGAGGCGGTTAAGGCAGCGTTCATTTTAGGTAATACGATATATCTTCACTGACTGCTACACAAGGACAAGTGCTATTGATCTTTCAACAACTAGATCTAATATTCGGCCGTCCTGACGGAGTTACGCCCACGTAACTAAGTCAACAAAACATTACAATACAAATACAGATTATTACAATACTTAGGTACTAATTATACATAATGCATATAACTTAATAGCTAATTCTAGATAGTCCATATTACTTAGGCACTAATTTCAGCCTATCAGAGGATAGTATCCCCTTATAGATATGCCCACTTTGCCGTTCACCTTCAATATCTTCAACCAGATACCGATCATTCCCAATTGATTTGACTATGGTCTATGGGCCTCGATATTTAGGTTCTAACTTACGACTTTGTTGAATATTGCGCTTTCCTGAACAGCTTCGCGCATAATGTCCTGACATATTGCACTTAAAACATATTAATTCTCTCGGTTTACTTTTATTATTTGAGCCATTGTTATTAAAATTTCGTCTCGTTTCTACCGGTTCGTAGTATCGTGTCACACTATTATTACCGTCGTGTATAAATCTTGATGCCTCCTTTAAATGAGGTAACAATTCAGTCGGTATCATATATCTTGATAATGGACCTAAAAATTCTCTATATCGTACATTACCAATATAGACCAATCAATAGGGCAAAAACAAGAAAATTAATCCGGAATGGATTAGGCCGTTTTTTTTTTGTTGGGGGCGATGTTACAAGTAACAATATGTGTTTTGCAACTGAAAAAAACGCCGCATAAAGGTACTAGGAAGGTGCAAAGTTGGCGAAATTATGTTTTTCGTTCTTCAAGCATAGACAATGCATTTTAGAGAAAAAAGTTTTAGATAAAAGTTGTAAAGAATGAAAAAACCTTTAATTTGAGCCATTACTTGATAAATTACGTTGATTGATTATTGCAAAAAAAGCGAAAAACCATAAAAAATGGCCATTATTTACAAATCAATTATTTATTGCATTTTTCACTTTTTGAAACTTTTTCGGCATGCGTGGTGAAGCTTATACGAATTTAAACAAAATACCGTGTTGAAAATTCGAATTCGTTCATTAGTTGCTAACTTACTGTAAATTGTTTATCCCGAGATGCCCAATGTACGAGGCTATAACTTTTTAACGGCCGAAAGTTTCCACTTTCAAAAGGGCTCAAACTCTTTAGCAAAATATATATTTTTATGTTATATTAGCGGCGTATAAAAATTTTTGTATTTTATTGCATAAAAAGTCATTAGAAAAAGTAGTTCCTTATTTGCTAATAAACAATTAAATTTTCAGCGATCCTATACATTGTGGCAATTTATAAAATAGAAAATCTGAAAGCTTATTGCAAGACGCAGATTTTTTTTTAAAAAAAAAAAATCTGCCCAATAGAAAGCCAGATACGATTTTTTTTTAAAAAAAATCGTAGCCCTTTTGTTTACAACATTGAAGAAACAAATTTAGCGGCAATGGGTACCGTAAACCCTATATTTTTAATATTTTTATGTAATTTCAAAAGCTAACGTTTATTTATCATCAATATTGACTATTTGAAAAATAACGGGCCGGTCAAGGTGGTGGGGGGACGTCTGCCAACGAACTCGGCAGACGGCCGAATTTGTTTCGGCGCGGCCGAAACAAATTGACTCTTACCTTTGAATCAGCATCGGTCGGTCGCTCGGCGAATTTCTTGATAATTTATTATTTAAAAAAATCGTATCTGGCTTTCTATTGGGCAGATTTTTTTTTTTTTTTTTTAAATCTTCGTCTTGTAATAATCTTTCAGATTTTCTATTTTATAAATTGCCACAATGTATAGGATCGTTGAAAATTTAAATGTTTATTAGTAAATAAGGAACTACTTTTTCTAATGACGTTTTATGCAATAAAATACAAAAATTTTTATACGCCGCTAATATAACATAAAAATATATATTTTGCTAAAGAGTTTGAGCCCTTTTGAAAGTGGAAACTTTCGGCCATTAAAAAGTTATAGCCTCGTACATTGGGCATCTCGGGATAAACAATTTACAGTAAGTTAGCAACTAATGAACGAATTCGAATTTTCAACACGGTATTTTGTTTAAATTCGTATAAGCTTCACCACGCATGCCGAAAAAGTTTCAAAAAGTGAAAAATGCAATAAATAATTGATTTGTAAATAATGGCCATTTTTTATGGTTTTTCGCTTTTTTTGCAATAATCAATCAACGTAATTTATCAGGTAATGGCTCAAATTAAAGGTTTTTTCATTGTTTACAACTTTTATCTAAAACTTTTTTCTCTAAAATGCATTGTCTATGCTTGAAGAACGAAAAACATAATTTCGCCAACTTTGCACCTTCCTAGTACCTTTATGCGGCGTTTTTTTCAGTTGCAAAACACATATTTTTACTTGTAACATCGCCCCCAACAAAAAAAAAACGACCTAATCCATTCCAGAATTTTCATCAAAAACAGGTGTTTTTTTGCCCTATTGATTGGTCTAATACCATGAACGATCCATTCGATGGTCTCACTATTCGACATGTCGCATTTATTGCATTTCGAAAGTTTTTCGAAGAAATATTCGACAATGTCCTGGTTTGGACACCACTTATAGTTTTGAGCTTGCAGCGTGCGCGTCAATCTACTTTCTTCGATGGTAAATGTTCCACATAGAACTGCCTTCCATCCTTCCCAATTTGTGGGTTTAGGTTTAATACTATCGCGCCATGTCTTGGCGACACCTACTAATTTCGATAACGCGTAATGTTGCATCGCAACGTTATCCCAATCGTACAATTCTCCGAACTCTTCCATTCGTTCAATCCAATCCCGAATCGGCATTCCATCTCCGACTGAATTGAATTCCGGCAATACATCTTGCGTATTCTTAAAACATCTCGGTTCTCGCACCGAATTTCCAGCACTTTCAGTTTCGTTATTGTGCTGCGACATTATTGTTATTGATGATTCACTCAAACAATACACTTCACTGGATATTAATTTCTCGGATCTCGTATACTTTATATATCTTATATATACATCCCATATATATCCCGTATATATTGTATAGATCCCACTTCTGAATTGTTATAGTCTCTATAACTGGTACGTCTGCCCTGCGTCGTCGCTCAGCACATACTGACTCCCTTTCCCGTAACTCGCGTCCAGGCGGTTAAGGCAGTGTTTATTTTAGGTAATACGATATATCTTCACTGACTGCTACACAAGGACAAGTGCTATTGATCTTTCAACAACTAGATCTAACAATATTATCACGTATTAGGTATTATCATCAATAGAAAGTATTATTGCGTAAACATGCGTACGTAGTAATAGTGCGTGCAATTAGGTAACTTACAATATATTTATCTATTGTGCAATTGAGGTTCATAACAACACCTTCAATAGAAGTACTGTCTAATAAGCTACACGTGGGGTGACCGATATATAATTTGTTTATGTTTATATGATTTGTTTTGAGAACGTTATAATATTCAATATTTTGGGCACGTGTTCAATGACGCATGCTCTTCCTGTGTGACTAGCCTTGAGAATGTTATGTGTTACATATAACTTATATATATATATATATATATATATATATATATATATATATATATATATTAAAAATAATAATAAACAGCAACGCACATCACTTTTAACGAGTGGACGACATGCTTGTTGCTTGTGAAGATTCGGTGTCCTGCGTGACTGATGATGCACGGTTTTGCAGTCTTTTTATGATGTCGAGAGACTAGCTGTGACGGTATTTATACTGTCGACCCTTCGGTCGTGTACAGCGTGTAGGTCGTATAGATGGTGTAATTCAGATGCGTGTGTCCGTTGCAGAAGGAAAGGGAAAAGGTTCAGGTATGTTCAGACGTGGTTTATGACGGTTAGGTTTGTAGACGTGCAAGGTTGCGGATAGGAAGGTAAAAAGTTCGGGTGCACACAGACGGTTGGGATTTGGTGTTTTCCAAATATTCAAATGAGGTCGGTCGTTTCATTTTGTCCAGGTGTGTTGAGTCTGTGTAGCAGACGCTACACATGTATATTCGATGATGATACAGGTATAGAATATTTCGCGTCTATGTATCTATTGAAAGGTTGATGATTATATCGCGCAGCGATTTGTAAGACTTCACTATTTCCTCTTAATCCACTGGTTTCAAGATCGAAGAATACTAAAGCTTGAGATACGCCTCGAAATCTATATTTTCAATTAATTTTGGTGCATTGTTATTATTTGGATTCGAGTTTTCTTTGACTGAAATTGCTGGTAAATCGATGTTCTTTTCATATGTATTCTTCTTTAACATCTTTGACATGTTTCAGTTGGAAACGCATTTTTTTCAATACATTCCGTCTGTTCTTGAATTCTAGTCGCTTGTCTTTATCAGTTCTAATATTATGTGATTTATTAGTTCGTTTAATATGTCTAGCTAAGAAAGACCCAGAACTTAACTCCATTTTTTATAGTGCATTTTGAACGTATTGATGTCTCATATTTTTTTGAGCAACTGAACAAGCATATCTATAGTCGGCTGATTCAGAACGACTACAGTAGATTGATTTGGGTGCTTTGCGTGACATTATCCCGTTTAGATTTTCATTCGATTGTGTCGAAGCCATTGCAGCAAATTTATTAGAATTATCAGTTAACTGATTAAAAAACTGGATCAATTCCTTGCGAAGATTTGGATTATGAAATTTCTCTGGTAATACTGTTGTGTGCGAGTTTTGGTTTCGGTGTTACGAAAGATTTGAAAAAATCACAAGTGGAGTTTATTAACTGATCTTTTCGATACAATAATAATACTAAATACAATTTAATTCATGCAAGGCTTATATAGTTAACTGGTCTGCATACTGTTGTTGTTCGTCGGATTGCTAAGTCAGCGAATTTGTCTTTTGAATGATGTCTTCTCTTATTAACCTTCAAATGTTTTGATTAGAATTTCATAATTCGTTGTTCATTGTTTGTTGTATTGCTAAGTCGGCGAATTTGTCCTTATGATTTACTCGTTGTTCGTTGGATTGATAAGTCGGCGAATTTGTCCTTCGGATGAATTAACTCGTTGTTCATTGTTCGTCGGATTGCTAAGTCGACGAATTTGTTCTTCGGATGATGACTTCACTTCTTAACCTTCAGATGTTTTATCTAAGTGATAATCAATGATTGGAGTTTCATAACTTGCGTATAGTTTTCCGGATCTTTTAAGCACCCACACCATTCTCCACATTGAGCATGTTCATTATATACATGATTAGAAATATTTCGGATAGCTGTTGCTAATTTTTCAACATTACCTTCATTTTGTGCAATGGCAAACGTAAAGCACCTATGTAAATATTTGATAGTATCATTAGTGAGACCTGATATTTCTTTTTGGAGCAAACTTATATAACATATTTTTTACTCCTTTAGTTGTATGATTTCTATCAGATCGTTTCAAAATTTGATGATCACTATTTTTCCGTACAGCACAAATACTCGAGCTATCATTATCACCAGTAAAAACACCAATCTCGACATTAGTTTTCTTCAAAATTGAACTTTCATTGCACAGTTCATTAGCTGCATGGGCTTCCATTGCTTTCGCGCTTCCTTTAAAATTCAAGCGACAATCATGATCATTTAACTTGTGGTCATTATTACAAAGATTACATTTACGACTTCTGGTTGTATAGTACACGGCCAGTTTCAGTGCCTATTAAAGATGCATATCCGTTTAGGCTGTCATAGTTATGACCACCACCTTGTGTACTATATCCCATATCATAAGAAACAGAGATCCGGACTATATCATTAGAATTCACGTGAGTTAAATGATTGTTAGTAGCATCAGAAAAAGTAATAGATAGATTAGTATTTTGCGGTCCTGTTATGGATAAATCGGATGTAAAACTTGAAGTCAACACCTGAGTATCTGAAGATGAAGAGTAGATTGATGACGATAGTGTTGTGGCATTGTGATAAGTTGAGGATTTGAATTAAAAAAATTAGAAGGAATGTGTGGTGGAAGATTTTCTTCATGAGTATCTTCATGATTCAAAGGACTTGAATTTTCCCTAGTTTCTAATGTTACGTGAGACTCAGACTATTATTTGTGAAGGAGGTGCGAATGTAACCAATGTTAAAGGAATGAATTTAGGAATTAAAAACCCATTACGGAATTCTTCAGGTCTAAATAAATAACAGAAAAGTAAAGCAGAAAAAGAAATTGAAAACCAGAATAGAAAAGCAAATTGAAAACCAGAATACAAAGAAATTAAAAAAAATAGCTAAATTAAAGCATAGATATGTGGAGACTTGGGTCTCCGTTTAGTGGAAATAAATAACAAGTCGATATAACAAACAATAAAGATATTTATTTCACAATATAACAATATCACAACAACATATAATAAAGATGAATGGGCAAGACTTTAGTCTACCGTACTTATTTCGACTACTAGAGAGACTAGTTATGTCGAATGAGTCAAGTGCAGGACTGACTGATTTGACTGGGAATTGCATTTCTTTTATACAATTTTCCTGTTGAATAACATTGGGAGGAGCCAGCAGGTGTGGCTTATTGTTTCAGTCATTGTTGCTGTGTGCGAGTATTGTTCTCGCAGATGTTATGCGTGTGACTGCCACAGCTAAGTGATTGTTCCCGCAGTTGTTATGCGTGTGACCGCCACAGCTACTCCCTCCCCAGTGACCCTGACGGAGGCAGGAGGAACGAGACCTTCTTCTTAGCTTTCTCGGGGGTCCTGAGGGATTTTCCCGTGGTTGGCGGTGCCGGGCCTGGTGCTGTGATTGCGTCTTGTTGGACCACGTAGGCAGGTTTGAGGGATTCAGCGGAGATCGTCCTCTCGGTGCCGTTTACCTTGATGATGAAGACTCGATCGTCGAGTCGTTTGATCACTTCGTGAGGACCTGTGTAGGGTGGATCCAAAGGACGACGAATGGTGTCGACTCTGCGGAATACGTGGGTGCAGTTGTACAGATCTTTGTGCGTGAAACAGCGTGTTTTGGTATGATGAGCTGTTGGTACTGGTTTGATCTGTCGGATGTGCTGTCTGAATTTCTCCAAGAAACTCTGGGGTTCTGTTTGCGCGTTGTCTGGTGCGAAGAATTCGCCGGGTACTCGTAGTGGAGTTCCGTAGACGAGTTCGGCTGGTGAAGTGTTCAGGTCTTCCTTGAGACATGTGCGCAGTCCCAGGAGCACTGTTGGGAGAATTTCTGGCCAAGGCGTAGGTGCTTGGCACATGAGGGCTGCTTTCAAGGTACGGTGTAATCGTTCGACGATTCCGTTCGCTTGAGGATGGTACGGGGTCGTGTGGATTGTGTTTGCGCCGACCATGCGAGCTAGAGCTTTGAAGAGTGCAGACTCGAATTGCGTGCCCTGGTCTGTGGTGATGGTGAGCGGCGTGCCGTACTGGCAGATCCAGTGTGTGTACAGCGCTGATGCGACGGTGCGTGCCTCCATGTCTTTTAACGGGACTGCGACTGGCCACCTGGAGAAACGGTCCACGATCGTCAAACAGTGTCGTAGATTGTTGACGGGTGGTAGGCTGATCAGGTCCAGGTGGATGTGGTCGAAGCGGTTGTCCGGCATGTCGATGTGTTTTGGTTTGAAACGGTTGTGCCGGTTTATTTTCGCCCGTTGGCATGGGATGCATTCGCGTGACCATCGCAGAGCATCTCGTTTGATGCCTGGCCACATGAACTTTTCCTTTAATTGACGCGCTGTTGTCCGTCCACTGGGGTGTGACAAGCCGTGTACTGAGTTGAATGCTTGGCGGCGGAGACTTGTTGGGATGTATGGTCTCACTCGCCCAGAAGAGACGTCGCAGTAGATGCTGGTGTCGTTGAGTGCCAGTGGCTGGAGGTTGAGAGATGTCTGGTGCCGAATTTTCTCGAGCTCGTTGTCCTCTCGTTGAGCAGTTTCTATGACTTCTGGTGCGAGAGGTGTCGGCATCGAGATGGAGTTGATACGCGAGAGTGCGTCGGCTACCGTGTTTTCTTCGCCTTTGATGTGGACTATTTCTGTGCTGAATTGCGATATGAAGTCCAGCTGGCGAAGTTGTCTCGGAGAGGCTTTGTCGGCTCTCTGCGAGAAGGCGTACACCAAAGGACGGTGATCTGTTTTAATCACGAATTGGCGTCCTTCGAGGTGGTGCCTGAAGAATTTGATTGCGGCAAAGATGGCTAACAGTTCGCGATCGTACGTACTATAACGTGATTCGGTCGGACTGAGCTTGCGCGAGAAGAAACCCACTGGTCTCCAGGTGCTGTCCTCTAGTTGCTCGAGGCTTGCACCTACAGCGAAGTCGGATGCGTCAGTTGTGAGCATTAAGGGTGCTGTTGATGACGCGAAGGCAGTTGTTGTGGCGGCAGCGATGCTGCTCTTGCAGTCGTCAAATGCCTTTTCTGCGACTGGAGACCATTGGATTTTTCGCTTGTCATTTTTCTTTGCGTTCTTCAGGTACTCGTTGAGCGGGGCCTGAAGTTGTGCTGCGTGCGGGATACAACGTCGGTAGTAATTTAGCATTCCGAGGAACCTTCGAAGGTCCGTAACTGTCTCGGGCTTGGGGTAGGAGGTAATCGCCTCGACTCGGTCTGTTGGTGGTTGATAACCGTTTTTGTTGACCGTGTAGCCGAGATAGACGACCTCCTCCTTGACGAATTGGCACTTGCCGACGTTGATCGTGAGACCGTTTTTACGCAGGATTTCAAAAATTGTGTGTAGATGCTCTAGGTGTTCCTCCACGGAATTGGAGAACACGGCTAGGTCATCGATGAAACAAACGACAAAGTCCAGGTGCCGCAGGAGGTTGTCCATATGTCGCTGGAACGTTTGTGCTGCGTTTGTGAGACCAGGTGGCATACCAAGAAATTCGTAGAGACCGAAGGGCGTAGTGACTGCCGTCTTCGGTATGTCCTCGGGGTTGACCGGTATCTGGTGATACGCTCGCTCCAGGTCGATCGTAGAGAACACTGTTTTGCCGTGGAACTGTTGAATTATGTCCTGGCAATGTGGACCTGGGTAGCGGTCGTGGACGGTCTGCGCATTCAGTTTGCGGTAGTCACCTGTTGAACGCCAGCCACCATTCTTTTTCTTGACCAAGTGTAGTGGACTGGCCCACTGGCTGCTTGAGGGGCGGATGACGCCGTGATAGAGCAGCAGGTCGAAATCGGCTTTTGCTGCCTGAAGTTTCTCACCACATAGTCTGCGAGGACGCTCGTGTACTGGTGGTCCGTGTGTGACTATGTGGTGCTGGACGGCGGTCGGACTGTCGACGCTTGGTGTCGTGTGTGGCCTTGTGATGTCTTCATATTCTTGCAGCAGCTTGGTAATTGCTTCTCCAGCGGTGCCGAAGGTGTTTGTGCAGTCAATTGTGGAGACGCTATGCATGCGGGTTTCGTATAGTTGTCCCGTTGAGCTTAATGATGTGGTAGCGTCGATGAGCCGCTGCTTTTTTACGTCGACGAGGAGTCCAAAATGCGTAAGAAAGTCCGCACCGATTATTGCCGATTTTACGTCCGCTATAACGAACGCCCATTTGAAGGCTCGTCGCAGGCCGAAGTTGACCTCAAAGATTCGCTGCCCATATGTCAGGATCTTTGTGTCATTGGCCGCTTGTAGAACGAATTCTGTCGGCGAAAGTTTCTCTCGGGTTAGTGCTCGTGGTATCAACGATAGCACTGAACCCGAGTCGATGAGAAACTTGATTTTGGTGGCGTGGTCGCGTAAATGCAGACGGTACTCTTTATTGAGTCGTGTTGTTACGCTGCTGCTGTCGCCAACCGTCTGGGTGAGCGACAGCTTTTTTAGTTTTCCGTCGAATTTGGACGCGTCGCCAGGGGGAGTGTGGATGAGCAGGGTTTTCTGCAGCTATAGGCCCGCTCGCCGTATGTTCGGTGAAAATGACACACTTTATCTTCTCTGCCGTTCCGTGAGCGCGTACGAGAATTGGAGCGGCCTCGCCACTGGTTTCTGCCCCTGTCGTTTTTCAAAGCTTTCACCTCGCTTGTAAGGGCATCGATGGCCCTTTGCAAGCTGGCGAGAGTGATTTCGTCGCCCTTGTTTCGTGGTTGGACGGCGAACACTTCTGGATTTGTTGGCTCCATAATTTCCACAAATTTATCTGCTAGAAGAGCTAGTTTTGTTAAGTCCTGTGTTTCGCTTATGGCGATGCCGGCGCGGATTTTCTCCGGCAGATGATCTAAAAAGATCGTGCGTAGGACGGAGTCATTAAATTGGCCAGCGGCAAGATTTCTAATTTTTAGCATCAATCTTGACGGTTTTTCATCTGATATGTGGGCACCTCGCAGTAATTTCCGAAGTTTTGATTCTTCGGATTCGCCCAAGGATTGAATGATTCGATTCTTCAGTGCCTCATACTTCCCGGATTCAGGTGGGGTTTCTGCAATGTCCGATGCAAATTGAAGCGTCGACTGGTCTAAATTGACCAGCACGTGTCGGAACTTGCTTAGATCGCTTGTTACGTTGTTCAGTTTAAACGCGGCTTCCGCTTGCAGAAACCACAATCTCGGGCATTTCTGTAGGTCACTTGTGCTCGGCATCCTTATTTGGCCAACTGCCGCGATGTGGCTGGTCTCGGGGAATGGATCGAGATTTGTGTTGCTGGAGCCGGGGACGCTTCTCCGGTATTGGCCGAGTCGAGCTTCCAGCTCTCGAAGTCCGGCTTCCCATGCTTCTTGGTTTTGCTCGCTGGTTTGCGGTTCACCGTGGTCTTCCGCTGGATTTCTGTTCATCTTGCGGTTTGGTCGTGATCGTCGGGATCTTCGGAATCTTCGTGATCGTTGGGATCTTCGTGTTCTTCGTGATCGTCGGGGTCACCACTGTGGCGACTCGGTTGTCGCCGTTTGTGGAAAATGAAATACCGAGTTGCGGATGACTACGGCATTTATTTCCCGTGGTTAACGTGGATGTCCAGATGGTTTCTTGTTGGCTAGAGACTTGAGTCTCTGCTTGCCTGACTCCTTTGTGTTGTGAGCTCAGTGTTCCGGCTCGGTTGAGCTCGGTGGAACACTGGCTGTTGAGTCTGCCGGTCGCACGGTTTTTATGCAGATTTTCTGCTGAGTCGGCTGAATTGGCTGTTTTACGCTCGACTCCACCGTCATCGCTGATTGGGTGAAGTCAGCGTGTGCGGCTGACTGTTTCAGTCGCCTGTTGTGTGCGGTGGTGATTCCCGCAGCCGATGTGCGTAACCGCCACAGATATAATCAGACAATCAGTTTGCATTGTTTCCGGGTTTCGTCACGTGGTATACGGGGTTTGAAAAATGAATTATTAGTATAAATGAAAACATTTCTGGATAATTTCCGGAATTAAGAGAAAATCGATAAAAAATACGTTTTTTCTATACATTTTAATTAATTATTAGTGTACTTTTATTAACATAGAATTATTTATTTGCATTTGGAAATCATCATTTTAGCCCAAAAAAAGTGTAGACCACTACCCCTTACCCCGTGTCCCTGTAAGACAATGATCAACCTCCTTAAATGAAAATCATGACTTGTGTCTCCTGCTATTTTTCGTTTTGATATTATATTTTCTTTTTTATTTGATAATTTTTCATTTACCTTTTGATAAATATGTTTTGCTGCTGTCTCCGTTATCATCAATGGTACATAAGTATTTTTCCTCGCATATTTAGTACGTTGACATATATCATATATCACATGAATTTATGTAATTTATTATTGTTAATTTTATATTTTTCCAATAGTATTTTTTTCGTAAATAGTCTAACGTTTCATTTATACCTCGATGGTTTGTTTTTCCTTCATGGTGATTTTTTACTTAAAGGATTTGTTCCTCTTTATTTGCAATTGTATTTACCTTTTTCATACATATTATTAGTTTGGGACCATTTTCCGAAAAATGTTTTAAATAAGTTTCGTTGAAGTTTTTGTATAGCGATTCGTTGTAAAAATGGATAAAATATGTCTTATTTGGAATCGTGTAACATTTAAGGAATTCAAGGATAATTTTTTCGTTTTGATTTTCTGGTATTCCTAAAATTTGTATTTTATGATTTTCATAATTTTTTTGAGAGATATTTAATTTGTTATATATTTGTGGGAGAACTTTTATTTGATTAACTTTATCATTAATGATTTCATCTGAAATCGAATACCCGAGGTTGTCGTTTCATTAAATGTCGTATGTTGTGTCAATTGATCACTTTGATTATCGGAGGGTTTAGTTTGTATATTCGATATTATTTCTATCTGGGTGTTTTGTTTACTCGTAGATGGTTCTGTACTGTCTGTGAAAGGGTTTTCAGCTAATGAACGTAAGTATTTTAATGTTTCTTCGTTTATTTCACCAGGGTTATTAATTAGTGATTAATTTTCAAGAGCATTGATTTTTATACGCGAAAGTGCATTTGCGTTAGTATTTAATTTACCTTTTTGTAAATTATATCATAATCGAATTCTTCTAATTTTAATTTCCATCTCATTAATTTAGAGTTTGGTTCTTTTAAGTTAGATAACCACACTAATGGACGAGAGTCTGTATAAATAGTGAATCTCCTGCCAAACAATTAAGGTCGGAAATATTTAGCTGCCCATACAATAGCAAGTAATTCCTTTTCTATTTTACTGCATTTTTGTTCGATGTCATTCAAGGTTCGTGAGGCGAATGCAGTGGGTTTATCGGATCCAACTGATCCTTGGGAGAGAACTGCACCAAATGCAACATTTGATGCGTCAGTGGTTAAAATGAATTTTCTTGAGAAATCGGGATATTGTAATATTGTGGAATTTATTAGTAGGTTTTTACAAATATTAAATGAATTTATGAAATCTTCATTGTGGATAATTTTTTGATTCTTTTTTAAACATTTAGTTAAAAGTTTGATAATTTTTGCAATCTTTTATAAATTTACGATAGTATCCGATTAATCCTATGAAACTTTTAATTTCTTTTGATGTTTTTGCGATATGAAATTGTTTTATGGCTTGAATTTTGTCTGGGTTAGGTTTTACTCCTCTGGGCGTTATAACGTGTCCTAAGTAGCTTGTTTCTTTTCCTAAAAATTCAGATTTATCTAATTGAATTTTAAAGATAGATTTTCTTAATCTCGAAAAAACTGATTTTAGGCGATCAATATGTTCTTGTAATGATGTACTGAAGATGACAATATCATCTAAATATATTAGACAGGTTTCATTTTGAAGGCCTCTTAAAACATTGTCCATAACTCTTTGAAAGGTTGATAGAGCATTTTTTAAACCAACGGGCATACGTCTGAATTCATAATGCCCATTTTCTATTGAGAAAGCTGTTTTTTGAATATCATGTGGGTCCATTTCAATTTAATGGAATCCGTTAGCAAGATCTAGGGTTGTGAAATACTGACTTTCGGCTAGTTTATCAGGGATATCTGTTATGTTGGGAAGGGGATATTTATCGTCAATGGTTTTGTCATTTAATTTCCGATAATCGATCACAATTCTTCATTTTCGGTTACCTGATGCGTCTAATTTCTTAGGCACTATCCAAATGGGGCTTGACCAAGGGGATGTTGATGGTTGGATAATGTTTTGGTTTAACATTTTTTTTATATGTTTTTTTACTTCAGTTTTATGTATTTCTGGGTATCTATAGGATTTGATGAAAATTGGGGATTCATCTTTTAAGTTAATTTTATGTTGTATTTCATTCGTGAACGTTAAGGGATCATTATAGAAAATGTCTTGATATTCGGTACATAGTTTAATTATGGCGTTCTTCTGAATTACAGTAATCTAAACGTAGTTGATTTAATTTGGATACGTTATTATTTTTAACAAAAGGGTTATCATTAATAAAATTTACTTTGTAATTTTTTACAATTTCAATATTAAGTGGGGAATTTACTTAATTTTTGCAATTTTTTCAGATGTATTTGTAATTGTAGTTGCGAAATAATTGTTAATGTTCACTAAGGCTTCCGGTGTTTCAACTAGATCTTTGGGGTGCTGGGGTTTATGTGTCAAGGTGGCGAAAGTGAAGCAAGCGCGAATAGTTAAAGACAACAAGATATTTATTTACGTAATCTAAAAGATAATCAGCTAAACTTATACAGTTGAGAAAATACGTGCGCTGGCAAGGGATACAAGAGCGTGCGTGTCGTAACGCCGAGTGTTGTCGAGAGACAATAATAATAAAAACTTCATTGTTCTGATTTAATACATTATACATAATAATTCGTTTTGATTTGTTGTGTGTAATCTGTTGAGATTTTATACCAGTGTGATGTGGGTGAGTGCAGGTGTTTGTGTTCGTGAATGTGAATTTGTTTTTGAGTGTTTTGTACGGGAAAATTTTCAAAAAACCCGTTTATTCCTGATTTTTTTCCTAAAACTACTAATGCTGACTTAACTAGTGATTGAGTCTTGTTATAAGGTGGTGACCATAGCCACTCTTGGTTTCTGAATTAATTTTAATGGAGCACTGGTGGAATGATTTCTTCACCGTAGAATTGGAACATAAACACTACTACACTTGTAAAAGTTGTAGGTGGTGTGTTGATTTGATGCCGATTCGTACTCTGGATTTGAGGTCGGGTGCCTGAGCCCGAAGCGACCGAAGTTGTAGCTCTGAATTTGTCAGGCTGGTAGAAGGCAGTCATGTATGGGTACACGACTGTCTTTTCCTGTTTGCTGAGAAGTTTGGGATGGGAATGTGACTCATGGATTTTCTGGTTTGGATGTTGTTGGGCTCGAAGGATGAACCTCGTGGTGATTCGGGTGATGAAATCATTAATCATCTCAAGATCAGCTTGAGAGTGAACGGTTGCTATGGGGGTGCTCCTCGGAAGGTGGAGAATAAGACGAAGAACCTTATTCTGAAAAATCTGTAGTTTTTTGAATGCTGAAGGCAGGCCAGTACACCAGATCTGCACACCATATGTGAGAACAGATCTGACGCATGCTTTGTATATGTGAATTTTGTTTTTAATATGAAGTTCAGAAAGAAGTAGGGGACGGAGTGCCATAAATGCCGATTGAGCTTTACGCAATCGGTCCGCAAGGGTTGGCCGAAGGGACAGTTTCCTGTCGAGTACCAGGCCTAGATATGATATTTGAGTGTCAAGTTTTATGTGTGTGTTGTTGAACACGGTAGTATGATAGGAGGAAGGCCTTTTTTGGGTAAAACAGGCGATTGCTGTTTTAGCATGATTGATTTTTAGTCGATTCTCAGTATAATATCTATTAATAATCGAAAGAGATTTTGAGAAACGAGGGGGAATTGGATAATTGTTCGTCAAAGAAGTGACGATGCAGGCGTCGTCTGCGTAAAGTGCAAGATCAACACCTGGCTGAAGTTTTGGAAGATCGTAGGTAAAAATGTTATACAGAACTGGACCAAGGACCGAACCCTGGGGAACCCCAGCTGGTACGGTGTGAGTTTGAGACTTTGTCCCTTGGAAGATAACATAGAAAAACCGATCCGAGAGGTAACTCTGGATCAGCTTTGTGAGATATATCGGAGTGTTTGTAGCGTGCAATTTGTAGATCAGCGCATCGTTCCACACGGAATCGAAAGCTTTTTCGATATCGAGTGACGCGACAGCAGAGGATCTACTGCGAGCTAGGTTGTTTTTAATTTTGTTTGTGAGTCTGTATAACTGGTGAACAGTAGAGTGTTTGGCTTTGAAGCCAAACTGTTCAGCGGGAATAATGTCCGATATAGAGAGATCACCCTGGACATGGATAGAGACGTGTTCTATCGCGTTGTCCAGTTCGGGAAGAATGCTATGGGGGAGGAGGTTGTTGACTACAAGAGCCACGCCTCCTCCACCTCGGCCGATTCGGTCATGACGGTAGACTGTATAGCCTGGTACTCTGAATTTTTTATGAGGTTTTAGGAAGGTTTCAGTGATGGCTGCAACGTCGATCCTGTGATTAATCAGGATTTGATGCAGCTCATGGGTTTGGTTAGATCACCGCGGGAGTTATAATTTAGGATTCTCAGCTTACCTGCCATTGAAGTTACGGGCAAAGGATCCTCTGAGCGGCGATGATCCGCTCGCCTGGTGTGGAGCATCCGGAGAGGGCCTCCTTTAATCGCCTGGCTTGGGCCAGGAGGCCGGGAAGGTCGATTTCCCTGAAGATATCGGTGATCTTCTGCAGCATGCTCGCAGGAGTTTGTACGCTGCTTGGCTGCTGCGGAGCAGGTGCTGGGGAAGCCGCTGGCAGGTTAGAGGTGGTTGTGCCGGTAGTTGAAATGGGTTGGGCTGGAGGCGTCGCAGCCCGAGTGGGTTGGAGTGGCGGAAAATTCGCCGCTGATGTAGTGCTTGCTGGTTGATGTTTATTGCCCCACGGATTTGTCGTTGGGGGCCGAAGTGAATTTTGCAGGCTTCTTTTTGGACGCCTCGGTCTTCTTAAGGTGTTGAAGGATGTATTCACATTTCCGGAAGTTTGCGGTGTGATCACCGTCGCAATTCGTACACTTTGGTGTGGTTGAGCGATCGACCCTTGTGTACGATTTGGTGTCATGGTTGCCCGCACACTTCACGCAACGTGGACTTGCCCCACAGTTACGTGCTGCGTGTCCGACCATCTGGCAACGATGGCACTGTGTGAATCCAGAATTTGTCACGTAACGTCGCCAGTATACCTTGCAATGCGAGATATATCGGATGCCATTGACCTTTTTAATCGTAGTGCCATTTACAAGGTTTACCTTGTAAAGGGCGAATGTCGTTGAGTTTAGAGCTGGACTCTTCATCGTGAATACTTCGAGAACTTTGAGGTTCTGTGAAGTAAGTTCGTCGATGATTTCTTGTTCAAGATTCGGTGGCAGCCTCGAGAACGAGCTCCAAGGGTTTCTCCTCCGGGAGTGTGAACTGTCGCTCAGACCCCGTTTCAACGTGTTCCAGTCATTAGTGTTTGTAGTGAAAACTTTCGCCTCACTACCGACATATTTTATGTGATACGGATTTTGGATGGTAGCGCTGATTGAGTCGGTCAGAATGCGGTGGTTTGGATTTTTTAGGTGAATAACGACGGAGGGCGGAGTCTTAGCAGTCGCCGCCGCCGTTTCAGTCACCATGTCGTCCTCAGCTGGGTCAGTGTGGTTGCGTTTCAGTGAAAGGGGTTTTTTCCTCTTCCTCGAGCGTTTGGCCGGTTGAGTCTGGGAAGTCGATGCTATTGACGGAGCCGTGGTCGATGTTGATGGCGTCTGAGAATCCTTGGCCAGGGGTTCAGACCTAGCCCGCCTACCTGCGGTATTAACACGCAGGTGCAGCTCTCCCAGGTTGTTATCGGATTGGGACGCCAAAGCTGCGAACGGATTTGGCGTTTCGAAGCTATGAGGTTTGGGTCGTCCTGAGGACGACCCTAGTGAAGCCATGATGGATTCAAACTCTTGGTAGGATGTTGAAAGTGGTAGACCGTATTGTAACAGAATTTTTGGCTTAATCTTTAAGGTGGCCTTCACTAACCTGCGTTTCGCTATCTTCTTATTTTTCACTACAAGCTCGCTATCCATTCAGTGATGTTGTCATACGAATGTTTGATCTGAGCACTGATGACTAACTGAGTGCCGAACAAGAAACCTGTATCCCTTGTGTCACACTATTACACTTCAACCCCACATCATTGAAAAAAAACACTGACTGCTGAATGCTCGCTGTGCTGACTGATTGACGGAGGGACAGTGACTGTGAAGATTTCATATTCTGCGATCTTTTTATACCAGTCAATATTGGTCGCTTTCACATTCCTGACCGGCATGTGGTCTTTGGGGTTGCAGGTCCAGATGTCACCGTGCGGCTCGGCCGATTGTTCTCTTGGTGGTTCTAACAGGAATCGGCCGGCACTGTCTTTGTGACATCTGGCTTGGTTTCTCCCTTGCAGGTCAACACTTTCTAATTTGCGTCCTTGGTGGCATTTTCTAATCGCCACGGGAGGTTGACCGATTTTGCCATCGATGCGATGGAATAACCGCTACAGTTGTATAGTCTGTTCTGGGTATATGTTGGACGTGAGAATTGTTTTGTGTTTCCCGAGGATGTGTCCATGGGTTCTTCTCTATATTGTTTTATTGGGTTTTGGATTTGTTTTACATATTCTTCATTTTTCCTCGACTGTGTTCTTCTCTATATTGTTTTATTGGGTTTTGGATTTGTTTTACATATTCTTCATTTTTCCTAATCATACTAGATTTTTGATTATGATATGGATGTTGTGTTTGGAAACTATTATTTGGTCTACATTGAGTGTTTCTGAATTGTGGGTTTTGTATTTGTTGTTGAAATGGTTGTGGTTTGTATATTGGTCTTTGATAGTTGAATTATTTGAATGCGGGTTGTTGAGGATTCGATTGTTGGAAATTTAGTGATGGTCTATATGATTGTTGGAAATTGGGTGATGGTTTATGTGATTGTTGAAAATTTGGTGATTGTTTATATGATTGTTGGAAATTTGGTTGTGGTCTTGTTGGAGTAAACCGTGGGATGGGTTGGTATGTCTGAAAGTTTAGTGCGTTATTTTTTTGCTGACTATTTAAAAAATTCTCTTCTTCAATAAGCAGAGACATCGGTTTTTCTAAACTATCAGGTTTTCTTAATCTGATGTTATTTTGAATCTGCCCGGTTACTCCGCGAATAAAAGTTTTTAATGCTAAGTCGTCATAGTTACGTGAATAAATTATTTTTTTCGTCTTGTGTGTAGTCTAGAGTGTTCAATTTCGAAATAATCAGACTTCTAGCGTCTTGACAACGCATACCAAAACAATACATTGATTCGTTTTTAAATGGTTTTAAGATTATCAAATCCTGTACCAAACAATTTATGTCCCTTTGATCTCCAAAACTGAGATTAAGGGCTGATTTTATGCTCGACCAGGTACATAATTCTATTCTAGAACCTATCAAATTTTGAGCACGACCAATGAGTTTACTGAAAATTGCTCTTAATAAAAAATTATTAAGTGCATGGTCTTCCGGGTGTGAGAATATTGTAATTAAATTCTCACAATTGTCTATAAACAAATTTAAAGTATGAGGGTTTCTATCATACTGAGGTATAGTGTCGATATGTAATCGAAGTAATTGTTTTTATGATTTTGATTCAGGAGAAAACTGAATTTATTTAGTTCGCTAATTAAATTGTTTAGCTCCGTCGCGTTTATTTTATTAAAAAAAATATTAATTCTAAATTACTATAATTATGATTATTGTAATTAGTTGAGGGTTTGATTTGTGGGAATTGTTTGTTTCGATTGAAAAAATTTGTTTGGTTTGAAAAAATTTGTTTGGTTTGAAAAAATTTTTCGACTTACAATATTGCGAATTTCATTTCTTTGTTTCTTGTTTCTTAACCTAGCTGACTTTGGCGATTTGTGTTCTTCGTCAAGTTCCTTAGAAGTTGGTGATTTTTGTCCTCGTCCTAAGTGGCTTGAAGGTTGGCGATTTTTGTCCTTGCTCCAAGTTGTCTAGAGGTTGGCGATGTGTGTCCTCGCTCCAAACTTTCAGTTTTTTCTTCAAACTTTTGTACACTTTAACAATTTTTGATTTCTTTTCGAAATCTGTAGATTTTTCCACTTTTGAACTGTGAAGACAGACCGTATGCGATATACGTTGTGTGAATCAATCCTACCGACTGCGCCAGTTTTGTTTTCGGTGTAATGAAAGATTGAAAAAATCACAAGTAGAGTTTATTAGATGATTCTTTGAATACAACAATAATACTAAATACAATTTAATTCATGCAAGGCTTATATAGTTAACTGGTCTTCATATTGTTGTTGTTCGTGGGATTTGCTAAGTCAGCGAATTTGTCTTTTGAACGATGTCTTCTCTTATTAACTTTCAAATGTTTTGATTAGAATTTCATAATTCGTTGTTCATTATTTGTCGTATTGTTAAGTCAGCGAATTTGTCCTTATGAATGACTCGTTGTTTATTATTCGTGGGATTGCTAAGTCAGCGAATTTGTTCTTTGGATGATGACTTCATTTTTTAATCATCAGATGTTTTGTCTAAGTGATAATCAATGATCGGGGTTTCATAACTCGCATCCTAGTTTTGGAATTGAGATAGATTTTATACCTTCGTTTATTAATAAGTCTTTCAGATTTTTAACGGAATTATAAATATTTTCGTACGTCGGTTTTGAATAATAATGTAGTTTAGTTATTAAATGAAATATTCTAAAGTTTTCTTTAAACGTAGACGTTAATATATCATTGAGGGAAATTTGAGAGTTTTTTAATTCTTTATAATTATCGATTATTTGTTTTACATCGTATGCTAATCCTGAGGTCATTTTTAAATCTAATGATACGCAATGTGCTATATTATCTTTTCTTTCTAATAGATTTATATCAGTTTCGGTAAGCTTTATGTCTTCTTTATTAAAGTCGAATTTCAGAAAATCATCGTATGAATTCGATTGTTATATCCTGGATAAACAATCCGCGTTTAGATTGATTTTGCCAGGTTTGTATATTATTTCGTAATCATATTCTTCAAGTTTTAATCACCATCTTATGAGTTTTGATCCCGGTTGTTTTAAATTGACTAAATATTGTAATGGTTTATGGTCAGTAATTATCTTGAATTTTCTTCCAAATAAGTATGGTCTGAAGTGATTTACAACCCATACGATTGCTAATAATTCCTTTTCTATTGTGCTGAAGTTTGTTTCAGCTTGATTGAGAGTTCTCGAAGCATAACAAATGGGTAAATCTTGTCCAATTTTGCCTTGACTGAGTACGGCTCCTAATGCATAATTTGAAGCATCAGTGGTGAGAATGAATTCCTTCGTAAAGTCAGGATATTGTAATAGAGGTGCTGAAGTTAAATGTTCGTTTAATAAATCGAATGAACTCTGTTGTACTGGTGTCCATTCGAATATTACGTCTTTTGATTAATAATTTAGTCAATGGTCTGGTTACGTTAGAAAAGTCCTTTATGAATCTTCTGTAGTAACTTGCCAGTCCGATAAATGATTTAATGTCCTTTGGATTTTTAGGCGTTGGAAAGTCCTTTACAGCTTTAATTTTATCGTTGTTTGGAAAAACTCCGTTATTAGTTATGATATGTCCTAAATAGGCGACTTCTTTTCTTAGAAATTCGCATTTGTCTGGCTGTATTTTGAGATTGTTTTTCGACGATCTATCGAAAATTGCAGTTAACTTTTTAGAATGTTCATCAAGATTTTTAGCGTAAATAACGATATCGTCGAGATATACAAAGCAGTAGATATCTTGCAATCCAGTTAATGCGTTATTCATTAATCGTTGGAAAGTTGCTGGAGCATTTTTTAGTCCAAATGGCATTCTTGTGTATTCGAAATGTCCAGTCGGAGTCGAAAATGCTGTTTTCTCAATGTCTTTACTGTACATTGGAATTTGATGAAATCCTTGTGCCAGGTCTATTGTTGTAAAGTATGTGCAATGTCCTAGTTGATCTAGAATTTCGTTAATGTTTGGGAGAGGATAAGCATCACCAACAGTAACGTTATTTGGCTGATGGTAATCAACGACAATGCGCCATTTTTATTTTCCACACGAATCTTGCTTCTTAGGTACGATCCAAATCGGAGATGACCATGGAGATATTGAAAGTTGGATGATTTTTTTGTTTTAGTATTTTGTTAATTTGCGTATTTACTTCTTCTTTATGTATTTCAGGATAGCGATACGTTTTGGAATGAATTGGTTTATTGAACGTTGTTATAATTTTATGTTCAATGGAACTTGTTGTAGTTAGTTGATCTTCTAGATGGAAGATATGTTGATATTGATCACATATGTCAAATAAAGACGTTTTTTCTTCTAGATTTAAATGATCAGTCCTTATTAATTCTCTGATATCTTTTATACGTTTACTTGTTTTATACCCTTTGTTTTCTTGAAATAGATACAACCTTTCCGTTAAAGGTGATAAAGTAAAATTGAGATTCTCTATAGCCACTTCGTCATTGTTAGTGTTTAAAATTGTGCAAATCGCTTGATTATGTTCGTCTACTTTGACGACTGAATTAGAAAGATATACTCCGTTTATTTGTATTTATTCGTTAAGGATTCCTTCCTTGATATTAGGATTTTTTATGTTCACTTTGATGACGGTTTCTGATCTTGGTTTTAGTATATAACCATTGTCAGTAAACAAATTTATTAAGTGATCGTCGATCACTAATTGATTCGTTTCATAATTGATTGTGACTTTATTTTTTGTAAGAAAGTCATTACCAATTACACCGTCGTATTTAAGGCATATTTGATCGTTTTTAACAACGTGAAATGTGTGCTTAATAATTTTGTTCCCGATAAAGAATTCATATAGGATAGTTCCTTGTGTCATAGTACTAGTATATTTTTGATACCCTTTACTTCAACTTTGGAAATAGTAGTCAGAGGAGTGGAAGTATCTAAGCTTTCCATTTTGATTAGTGAGATACTTGCACCGGTATCCACTAGTAATTTATGGGTAGGCCCGTTCCCATGGATTAGTAAGATAGTTGAAGTAGATTTATTATTATTATCGCTATAGCATGGATTTCCCCTCTGAAAATATGTACTAGACGATTGATTAAGACTGTTGACAACTATATGATCTCTCCTGCGCAAAGAGCTTAGCGTCTGTCTGTCGGATTGGCTCGGTTGTCCGCAGACGTCCGACCGTTTAAATGATTCATTGGAGTATTCGAATGACGGTTAATTTGAAGATTTTGAAAATCTTTATTAAAATTTTCATTATTGTATATTCTTTTTCTACACTCTGGAATTGTATGTCCTGAGGTGTTACAATAGTTGCAATACTTAGTCGTATTGAACGTGTGGACATGTCTTGGATGGAAGTTTTTATTCGGACATAAGTTTTTATTTGAATTGAAGTTTTTATTCGTCCTTTGTTGGTTATGACTGGGATTAAAGTTTCTTAGTGTTTTTTTATGTATCAAGTTCTGAATTCGTTCCTCTTCTAGAGCAATTGAAAAACATTCGCTGAGATTTGATGGATTTCTTGCCCTTAGTATCTTTCCAATTTCGTTGTGTAGCCCGTAAATAAAGCTTTGCTGTACTAATTCTCCTATTCCTTTGATTTTTCCAGGGAGTATTACTAAATCAGTTTCATTTTTATTTACGGATACAAGAAGATTTTTTATACATGATTCAATTCTGATAATAAATTGAGTAACGTTTTCATTGTAACCTTGTTGACATGATTGAAGTTCTAATAATAGTTGTGCATGATGTTTCTTATCAGCAAAATGAGTTCTTAGAAATTCTTTAAGAGAATTTCAGTCTCCAAGATACTGATTTGAACATATTATTTCTGCTTTTCCAGTTAATGAAAAAAGTATATAAGAGAATAGAGTCGTTCTACTAGCGTTGTTTTCTGTTAAACTTATGGCTCTCTCACAATTTGTTAAGAAAGAACACAGTTTTTCCTTGTCCCCGTCGTATGGTTTTATAAATTTGAACAAAAGATTCAGCGGTAATAGTTGAGGAGGTGTAGTTTGTTGAGTTTGAAGAGTCGTAGTTGGTTGAGGAGTTGATCGAGGAGTTGTAGGTGGACTAGTATCGTCGATACTAGTCCATCTTCGACTAAGGATTAGTATCGTCGAGTTGTTGTGGTTTAAACATGGTTATTGGTTAGGATATGAACAAAACAAATATATGTAATTTACAATATAATATATTTCATTATAGATGATATGATGATCCTTGATGATGAGGAGTTGACAATGATGTAGAGATGATGGTTGATGTACAGATGATGTTGAGATGATGGTTGATGTCAGTTGATTGGACCGTCTCGAAACTGATGATAATTGAAGTCTTATTGGTGTTTTTCTTTCGACGAGTTCTTCTTATATAGTTGGGTTCTTGATTAGTTAAAGAATAAAAATGCATCGCTAAGAGTCTTCTTCTACGTTGTGATCACTATCAGTTTATTATTCGAATATCACTAGTTCATAAAGACGACCGCGCAGAAAGTCGAGTACGCATACCAAGCTCTTTATTTTTGAAATATATCCCAATTACCGATATTTTATTACCCGTTTTTGCTTTATTCAGAGAAAGAACGTCTTCCCGCTCTGATTTTAGCTTTTTATAAAAGAAATAACTATTTCTAGAAATTCTCGCCTTTAAAAGAGATATAATAGGCTGTCAAATATCTCCCTTCCGCCTTTTTGTCTTTTGAATTTCGCGGCTATGTACAAAGCGTTACAGAGCTCGTATCGGGCAACACTATACATCATTTGAAAGGTCTTTACATAACCTACAAAACGACGCTATGCATGATTAGTTTGCATACTGCGTTCAAAAGTTATAGACGTGTAAACATGGAGTTCACTAACGCCGAAGTTCGCGCTATTTTGAAGTTTTCCTTCGTTAAAGGCAAATCCGCTAGAGAAACGTTCCGTGAGATTAATAGTGTTTTGGGGGATGGTACTCTATCACTTCGAACCGCGGAGGAATGGTTTCGACGATTCAGAGCCGGTGAAAACGACACCATGGATAAGCCAGCCGGCGGAAGACCTGTGACGACGAATACCGATCAAATCATGGAAATCATCGAGTTAGACCGGCATGTGACATCTCGTGACATCGCCCAGGAGATGGCAGTTAGTCACCAAACCATTTTAAACCATCTGTAGAAGGCTGGATACAAAAAAAAGCTTGATGTTTGGGTGCCGCATGATTTGACGCAAAAAAACCGTCTGGACCGAATCAACGTCTGCGATATGCTGCTGAAACGGAACGAACTCGACCCATTTTTGAAGCGGATGGTGACTGGCGACTAAAAATGGATCACATACGACAATATTAAGCGAAAACGGTCGTGGTCGAAGGCCGGTGAATCGTCCCAAACAGTGGCCAAGCCGGGATTGACGGCCAGGAAGGTTTTGCTGTGCGTTTGGTGGGATTGCAAAGGAATCATCCACTATGAGCTGCTCCCATATGGCCAGACGCTTAATTCTACCATCTACTGCGAACAACTGGACCGCTTGAAGCAGGCGATCGACCAGAAGCGTCCAGAATTGGCCAAGAGGAAGGGTGTAGTGTTCCACCAGGACAACGCCAGGCCACACACATCTTTGGTGACTCGTCAGAAGCTACGGGAGCTCGGATGGGAGGTTTTATCGCATCCACCATATAGCCCGGACATAGCGCCAAGTGATTACCACCTGTTCCTGTCCATGGCGAACGCCCTTGGTTGGTGTAAAGTTGGCCTCAAAAGAGGCTTGTGAAAAGTGGCTGTCCGAGTTCTTCGCAAATAAGGAGGGAGGGTTCTACAAGAGGGGTATTATGAAGTTGCCGTCTAGATGGAACCAGATTAGCGAACAAAACGGCGCATATTTGAACTAAATCCGATCACTGTAACACTTTTTATAAAGCATTGAATAAAGAGCAAAAAAGCGGAAGGGAGATACTTGACAACATAATATATTTCTCATATATATATATACCTTAAGTGATATTTTTTTTTATTATATCCCACCGCTGCCACCGAAATTTAAGAATGTTGTGTCTCGTCGATGATTTGATTTTTTAAAAACAAATCTTTCTATGGCAGAAGGCCATAGATAGAAAATTGAATTTGTTTTCCTTGTAATAAATTGGTATATGTAGATTATCTTTTGAGTCTTCGTCGGGTGTCCAGTAAATATTTTCAATTTGACTGTGCAGTTTATCTTAATCATATTCTATATTTATTTGTTCATCTGTTGGTTGAAATTTTCCTATTATTTGATAATATTTGCTTGTTTCTTCATCGTAACTTATTTCGTGTGGTTTAATTTCTATTTTGTTGTTTGTAACTACATTTGTTCCGGACATGGGTTTTGGATATACATGTTTAAATGGTGGTTTAGGGATGGTCTTGTGGGTAATCCCATTCGTAAATCAGATACACGGTTGATATGTATGATATATTTATTTCGGTGATTAACGTAGTTGTACAGAGTTGGCTATTGTCGAATTGTGGTGAACCTCGTGTCTCTTGAGTTATGGTCGATGTCTGATGAGTCTAGCATCTCGTCGGTCGATGAAGTCGTCGACGCTAGTCGTAGTCGGATGATGTGAGATCAGTGGCTCTGTCGATTGACGGAGGGATGCTGTCTGATGAAGTCGAGATGACGTCTGAGACTGGCTGACTTAGGTCAAAGTCAAAGTAAAATTTATTGATTCTTAAAACAGTATACATTGTTTACAAAATGTGGATACATTGGAAGGTGATACATAGTCTGTCTAATCGTAATTATTATAACTATTTGTCTAGGAGCTAAAGATTATATTTATTGTGAGTGTCCGTATTTGAGTGTCTTTGTTTCACTTGTTTTGTTTGTGTTCGTTGTAACTCAGGAAAAATTTTCAAAAACCTGATCTGACCAATTTTTTTCACTAAAAACTAAACTTAAAACTAACTATAACTATAACTAAAAATATTGTCTGTACACTTGTGTGAGCACTAACACTGACACTTCACTACACTGTATCACTGTTATGTTTTTGTGAATATATTGTCTTTAGTTTTCAGTTTATATAAAGCCGAATTGTTTGAGGATCTCGAATTTCTCGAGATCGTTTTTGGTTGCGTCGATAGCTGCTTTGAACTTGCGGGCACGATCGAGCAATCCGAAGATGTCGACCGCGTCGTAGATGCTTTGTATTTCCTTCAAAGCGTCCTGTTGCTCGGTGGATAGTGACGGCAACTGCTGCGCGGCAGGAGCCGGTGCTGGAGCCGGGGCGGGTGCCGCGGCTGGCGGAACTGTTTGTTTACTGCGGAGCGGCGGGAATTCGCGGCTGCTGTTTTCAGGCGGCGCCTGGTTTTTAGACCAGGCGTTTTCTTTTGTAACCAAGGTTGGTTTTTGTTTCTGTCTTCGCTTCTCTATGTTCTAACGATATTCTACAATCGTTTTGCACTGGCGATAGTTTGCGGAGTGGTCACCACCGCAATTTACGCATTTAGCGGGTTCGGTTCTTGGTTTCGAGCATGTCTCGGTAAAATGTTTTCCTGCGCATTTGACACAAGCCGGGTCGCAGTAGCAACTGCGTGCAGCATGCCCCGGACATTGGCATCGATGGCACTGGGTGAAACCCGAGCGCATACGATACCGACGCCAGTACACCCTGCAGTGCAGTACGTACACCACCCGGTTGAGTCGGCCCATGTTTATTGAGTTGTCAAAGTTTACCTTGTACAAGGGTTGTACGACGCGTGGGCCCAGCATCGGATGAACCGCATGTACCGGGAGGTCTTCTGCTTCGAGCGCCTCCTTGATTTTCTCCGCTCTTCCTGCCGGGATCCCGCGGAGCAGCGGGATTCAAGCGGGCGTTCTTCCGGCAGTATGTATGTGTGGAATTCGATTTTTTCAGCTTGTAGGATGCTTTTTACTGTATCCCAGTCTTGCCGGTTTCGTGTTATGACTTTAGTATAATCTGTGATAAATTTAAAACTTACCTTTTCCGTTGTCTCGGTGGCGAGTTGTTCGGCAAATTCTTCGAAGTTGCCGAGCTCACCACGTATAACTAACGGAGGTGGAAGATGTTTTTTCCCGTCGGTTTCTAACGCGGTTGTTATTTTTTGTGTTTACTTCGAGCGGCATTGGATCGAGATTATATTCTCGTCCAACCCGTCGAGGTGTTTGAATTTATTTTTTAGCGGAACATCCTGTGATTCCGCTGGCCGTTTTGTTGGCGATGTTCTCTCGTTTGTTGAAGCGTGACCAAGAGGCACAGCTGTCCATTTAGTTTTCTTTTTTCTTACCCGTCTAGACGGAATTTTAAAACTCACGTCGACGGTAGCTGTACTATCGTTCTCCGTACATTTCGATGTACTCGGAACGGGATCCATTGTTTACCGTATATCACTGTACCTGGTGGTAGGTATTTTTATACCTGTGGCCGCCGAGCGGTGTACTAATGAATATTCTTCGGTGTGTTTCAGGTGACCTGTTCTGATCGGATGTCGGTTGTACACTGACTGACTTAGGTACGAAGGACGACGGTATTTATACTGTCGGCCCTTCGGTCGTGTACCACGCGTAGGTCATATGCGTGTCCCTTGCGGAAGGAAAGGGAAAAGGTTCGTGTGCACACGGACGGTCGGAATTTGGGTTTTTCCAACTATTCAGCTGAGTCGATCGTTTTGTTTCGACCGGTGGTCTTTGGGGTTTTCCCGAATGTTCGGTCTTTGTAGCTGACGCTACAGTAGGTTCACATTTCTTTATTGAAATCGTTGAGATTCTTGTGTCGGTCTTGTTGATTGAAACTGCGTTTGTTTGTTTAAATGGTATAAAATTTGGTCTGTTTTGTATTGGTCTCACAAATTCTTGCATCGTTCTAGTCGGATAGTCTGACTTTAATTTAGTGGGTAAATTCGATTTTAGATTTAATGTTCTCGTATTATTTGATCTGTTAATGAAATTTGTTTCGTCGTTCGCGAATGTTATTGCTTGTTTTAAATTAATCGGTTGTCTTAATCGCACTTGTGCTGCGACATTATATGGGATTGGAACAAAAAATTGGTCTAGAGCGTTCGCCGTATGGATTTATTGTCTAATCTCTTTATGTTCGATGTTCAGAACGTTTATCTTTGATATTAATTTTGATAAAGACATTCGTATTCGGTGTCCAAACGCTATGATATTTTTATTTCTTTCTAATTTTATTGTGCTAAATTCGATTAAAATTTGTTCTAAAAAACGACTGTCTGAAAAGTTTTGTAATATTGCCTCTTTTATTTTTTGCCACGTGTCTAAGTCTGTTCTGGGTCCAATTAATTCTTGTGCTCTTCCTCTTAATTTACTAAATACTGTTGCTCTAATAGTTGGTACTACTTCCTGATTTTGCCCGTATATTTCTATTATTGAATCTATTATTGTTATAAATGTTGATATTTGCGTTTCATTTCCTTCGAATGGAGGAAGAGTATCGAGATCAATTTTAACACTAGAACTACCGATGTTACATATATACCTAGTTCTACCGCACGCGTCAAATTGACGTATTTTTGATCATAGCTTTCATTTTAACTTTTCACTTAGTTTATGTAAATAAAAGAATATAATTTAACAAAAACAACACTTAATATAATAATTCATTAATTATTAATACAAAAAAAAACAAACAAAAACACTTTCTATTTGCATTTATATTATAGCACATTTGATATGTATGGAATAACTATGAATCACATATTTTACAAATACATATTATTTGTGATGAACACTTACCACAAACATATTTATCAGTTCGTAAGCGAACACTCCTCTCGCTTTTTTTGTCGAAACGAATGAATCTCATAATTTCCGAAAATCTGTTTCTACTCATAGTTTCGGCAAAGAAAGAAGGTCCCCATTTTTTGGACCACAAATACGATAACTTACTTCATGTTTCTTGCTTCGTAGGCTCCTCGAGCATACAAAATGGCTATAAAAGCATATAATTCGTCCATAGTAATTTTCCAGTCGTTCTGTAAAATGTTTCTGGCCTGTAGCTCCGTGCAAGCTTTTATGTGGCTCATAATTCTATTATCAATTATAAGCCGAAATACACTACTAACATTATCAAACATAATGTTTCGCTTCGCATAACCAGTTGGGCCCGAAGTATCCTTGAATATAGTACGTAATGGCAATCTACCAACACAGCCATTCCCTAATTCTTCCCATTCAGTACCGTCGATAGCAATGTCTTTTTGCTGTCTTGGTTCGGTTTCTGTTCGGCTATCCGATTCAGTATCTGAACATATTCGCAATCGCTTACTGCGTTTGTGGCTATTTTGGGGAATTTCAACCAAGAAGTTTATCACATTAGAAGTACAACTGATAATGATTGGAACCTGATTACATTCACCAGTTAGAGCGTTTAGTACTAAACCGAATCATAATCCGAACAAAATAGATCCCGTTATAACGGCTGCCGAACACTTTGGATCATTCAATAATACATTTTTCATAGGAAAAATGTACCTACAATTTTTCCAGGAAATGTCTGAAAGCGATATATGTGTATGCAAGGATGGACATCAATACGTATTTACATTCACTTGAATATAAATTTTGAGATTGCTAATTTCGTCAATTTGACGTGTCTTGGTAGAAATAGGTATAGGTCATACTAATTATGGAAGTTACAGTAGCTAAGTGGAAATTGAATAGGAATATTTAACTGTTCTTATATTTCATTAAAAGTCGTCATAAAATTCTAGAACAATACATAAACCATATCGGAATTTTTAAGCACGAAATTTGAAAATCGTCAAAATAACGCTCTTGGTAGTTCTAGTGTTAAACTATGAACAAGTGCACCCTGTCACAGAGGCGAAGATTTATTGAATGGGAACGGATCGTATGCCTGTTCCCATGTACCAGCACCGATACGCGGGTGGTTTTCCTGTACATAGATGTGTGGTACTTAAATACACTTAGTCCTCGTTTCACCATATGTTAGTTTGACCACTATGATTTTTGCTACGCAACATACTCCCCCCCCCCTTGAGAGGGTACCGAATTAATCCCAAGTATCGCACACGCGGTTCACCTTTTTTAACTTTCACCTTGTCTTACACTTAACTTTTAATGTCAATAGGTAAAGGTGCAAGCTGTTTCACACACCTTATTAATGTACTGTTACCCGTCCTAACAGTCACAGTTCGGATGATCCCATCCTTGCCCGGGTGTGTTTTGATAACTCTGCCTAAATTCCATTGCATCGTAGGGAGGTTATCTTCGCGCAGAGTGACGATGGTTCCTTCCTTGATTGGATGATCCCCCAAAGTCCACTTGCGACGTTCGATGAGTTCATTCAGATATTCCTTATACCAACGTGACCAGAATGATTGTCGCATTATATCAACGTGATCCCAGGTTAATGAAAGATGGTTGTCTGGTGTATTTCGCAGGTCTTTCTCGGGTAGGCTGTTTAGTGCGTCATCTATTAGAAAATGGCCAGGTGTGAGGACAAGGATATCGTCAGGATCCGCAGATATAGGTGTTAGTGGACGCGAGTTTAAAATAGCTTCGACTTCGATGGCAAACGTATTGAACTGTTCGAAAGTTAATAAGGAATTGATTACTCGCTTTAAATGGTGTTTAAATAATTATACTGTAGACTCCCACAAACCACCGAAATGAGGTGCCAATGGTGGATTGAAGCTTCATGTAATATTGTTGTCCACTGCGAAATTATTTACTACTTCATGATGTTCATTGGCTTGGAAGAGAATATAAAGTTCTCTGAGCTTGTTTCTTGCGCCTCTGAAGTTTGTTGCGTTGTCAGAAAATTTTTTATCTGGTTTTCCTCTTCTGGATATGAATCGTTTTAATGCGGCTAGGAAACCTTCGGTTGTAAGATCACTGACAATTTCGAGATGCACGGCCTTGACTGTTAAACATACAAAAACGGCTACGTACACCTTAACCTGAATACGATTTCGATGTTTGCGTTCTCTGATAAAAAACGGGCCGCAATAGTCAATCCCTACGTTAGCGAATGGTCGCGCTTGTTGTATGCGTACCTCGGGTAAATCTCCCATTGGATAGTTCACGGTCGGCGGGCTAACTCTTGCGCATGTTACACATTTTCGTATGATCTTTCGTACTTGATTTCGTCCGTCTATTAACCAAAATTTCTGTCTAACCGCGTATAATGTTGTTTGAATACCGGCGTGATAGTTTCTTTGATGGTATTCTTGTATAATGCAGTCCGTAACGTGATGAGAACGCGGTAGTAATATTGGGTGTTTTTGAGCGTATGGAAGCTCCGCATTCTTCAACCGACCACCCACTCGTATAAGTCCGTCTTTGTCGACAAATGGATTGAGCGACAAGATCTTGCTTGACTTCTTCATGGGGTTTGAACTGGTGAGATTTTGAAATTCTTCAACAAAGGCTGAGGATTGAATTAATTTAACGATTCTCTGTTCGGCATCATCCAACTCAGATAGTTGCAAGGCTCCTCGTATCTTCGATTTAAACCTCAAACACAGCGCGATTATTCTTTTTAATCGTGAGAAACTATGATATCTTTGTAATACTTCGAAAATTGAAGTGACCACTAAACATGAACCTCCTTTTGTATCTGGAAGCTGATTGATTGTATTGAGAAACACTTGAGGCCAAACCGATTCATCTTGACTGAGCTATGCCGGACCAGTTCTCCATGAAGAGTTTTTTATGAATTCTCGTGGGAGTTGTCCACGTGAAAGTGCGTCCGCGGGATTGTCTTCTGATCGTACATGTCGCCATTGAGATGGTTCCGTATTTTCTTGTATCTCGGTCACTCGATTAGCAACGAAGGTAAGAAGTAAACGAGGCGACTTGGAAATCCAGTGCAATGCTATTGTCGAGTCTGACCACAGTATTACATTGTCGAGTTGAATTTTCAATGCCTCACGCGTCTGTTTTAGCAACCTAACCAGCAACAACATCGCGCATAGTTCAAGCCGAGGCATCGTGATGGGCTTGACAGGTGCCACATGTGACTTTGCACAAAGCAATCGAGATTTGATTGTTCCCTGATCATCGGTCGATCGAATATAGATACATGCTCCTTAACCACGTTCACTAGCGTCCAAGAAACCATGTAATTGAGTCTTAGTTCTGGATGATAACAGAACATGTCTCTCGAATGAGATATTGTTTAGCAATGGAAGTTCTTCACAAAATTCAATCCAAAGAGTATGAAGATTTTGGGGAACTGATTCATCCCAGTTCAAATTGGCCTCCCATAATTGTTGCATCATTTGTTTTGCGTACAAAATGATTGGCCCTACAAGGCCGAGAGGATCGAATATCTTGGCAATCTCTAATAAAATGACGCGTTTAGTATAAGTGTGCTTAGTTTGAATAGGTCTGACTGAATATGTGATACTGTCTTGTCTCGCGTCCCAATGAATACCAAGAGTGTTTAGAGCCTTTGAATCTTCTAATTGAAGGATTGAGTTAACCGCATAATTCGGTAATCCATGAAGAATCGTCGAGTCGTTTGAAGCCCACTGTCGAAGGTTGAATTTACCACACTTGAGTAAATTCGTTATCTCGTCTCTGATCTTGCGTGCTTCCTCAAGTGTATCAGAGCCTGTGAGGAGATTATCCACGTATAAATCGTTTCTCAAGATTGTTGCGGCTCGCGGAAATCTTTCACCTTCATCATCCGCCAGTTGATGTAAACATCGAATGGCTAGAAAGGGTGCTGATGCTACTCCAAATGTGACGGTGTTAGATTGTGTTGTTCGAGTCTTACCATCGATTTTCCATAAAATTCGCTGAAATTTGCGGTCTTCCTCACGAATTAGGATCTGCCTGTACATCTTCTCGATGTCTGCTGTCAACACGTACTTGTAAAGGCGAAATCTTAGAACTAGATTGAAAAGATTATCCTGAATCTTTGCTCCTACCATCAAGGTGTCATTTAACAATATGCCTGTATCAGACTTGGCAGATGCGTCGAAGACTACGCGTAATTTAGTTGTGGGGCTGGACTCCTTAGTCACCGCGTGATGAGGCATATAAAAACCATCATCTTTCTCAATTTCATCAGAGATCAATTACATGTGCCCTAGTTGCAAGTATTCTCATATCACGTTGTTATAGTCGACCTTCAAATTGGGATCTCGTTGAAAACGAGAGAATAAAGTATTTAGGCGTTTCATCGCTTGGTTATATGAGGAACCAAGTTTCATGATCGTACTTTTAAAAGGCAAGGCCACTATGTACCTACCAGTATTGTCTCTTCGTGTATGGCGCTGAAAGTGCTCTTCGCATTCAAGCTCTTCCGCGGACATAGGTATTCGGGTGGAGCCTACGTCCAGTTGCCAGATGCGAGTTAATTCTTCGTATAAAGAATTGGTGTTACAAGTGGCGGAGGGCGAGTGCAGTGCAGGGAAAGTGTTCTCAGCGATCACCCAACCTAGACGAGTTTTTTGTATACAAAGATCTATACTATACCATTGTCTACAAGGTTGATTTGGCCTACGCATAAAAGTGATAGAGTATGCCCAGATCCTACGAGCAAGTCAACCGGAGCTGGCTTGTAAAACAGGATCAGCCAGTTTGATGTTTTTTGGAATTAAGATTCTATCTCGAGGTATAACCTCGGCAGGAGTTGAAGCGGATATGCACGGTACAGTCAGAAAGCTAAGCGTTTTTTGGAAATTATTTGATCTCGATTTGAAAGTTAGAGTCACCATGTACTTTGTGAGTGTTGTGAGATGATTTAGTGCGCCTACAGGAATGGAACATTTGTGTTTTTGAAGACTGAGTTTTTCAGCAAAGTATTCTGTGATGAGATTAACCGTTGCACCGCTATCGAGTAACATTCTACCTGGAATGAATTCACGCTTGCTATTGAGAACCTGTACCACCGCACTTGCCATCAAATCACTAAGGGGGGAGTGAATCGTTATAAAGGGATGTGTAGGCTTTATTTCTGTAGTTGTTAATTGTCATTTTGATAGATGAAGAAGCGTATTGTGCTTTTCTTCACAGACCATGCAACCCTTAGATTTACACTGGTCTTGTCCATGGAAACGATGACAGTTTCGACATAAACCCTTATTCTGTAAAAATTCACTGCGTTGTGAGGTGGTCAATTTTCGAAATCGTTCGCAGCGAAACAGAGGGTGCGACTCTCGTGAGCAAGCGGGGCAAGTTTTTTCCGACGATGAAGTGAATACCTGTCTGAACGATTTGTTGGAGGACCATTGTTGTGAATTCTAGGTTTTCTTTTTCGTATGTGGAGCGATCGCACTTTCGGATCGAGTTTTGGATTTTTTCAGACGTGCTGCCGTGTCGTAGAGAAAGTCACACATCTCATCAAGCTTGGGAAAGGTTCTCCGTTTCAGAGTTTTTTCCCATTGGTCTAGTGTATGCCAGTGTAATTTATTCTCAATGATTTGTATGATCATCTCGTCGCATACCTCGTGCTTTAATGTCTTGAGTGAGTTTGTGTACTTACGCACGTCGTCTGCTAGACTGGTGATTCCTTCAGCCGTTTCGTGTTTTTGTTGTGGCAGTTCGAGAAGTAGATTCAAATATCGTGAAACGATAACTCGAGTATCTTGATAAACCCTTTCGAGAGTCGCCCACGCCTTTTCGTAGGTCATTTCATCAACCTCAAGTCCTTCTATTTTATTTTTTGCTTCTCCTTTTAAAGCTCCCAGATACGAGAGCTTTTCTATGTCAGCAAGTTCCTTGTCCTCATCGATCATTGATTTGAAGTATTGTTTGAACGACAACCATTGTTCGTACCGACCATCAAACTCTGGTAACGGTGGTCTTGGCAATTTAATTTTTCTTTTCCCCTCAGATTCGGCATTTGACCCACTATCATTACCGCTATTATTCCTTGGTGATATCGAGTCATTGGTCGTCTGAATCTGTTTCAAGAGTTTTTCGGCATTGACGACTACGGCAACATATTCATCGTAAATGGCGAACCATTCGTCTGTTTTTGTATTGGTGCCAGTTTTCAGTTCTTCTTCTAACAATTCAATTTCGTCTTGCAAATCATCGAACTTCTCGAACACTGATTTTAATTTCTCCAATTTAATCACTACTGCTCTCTCATCCACAGTGACCGTTTCACACTGAGTTAAAAATTTCGACAAAATTGTTATATGTAACTTGATAGTTGATCGTTTCTTGATCAATTTTTTTAAACTCGCGTCTGCCATCGTTGACGGTTCAAGATGAAATATTTTTTGAGGAAGGAAAGGAAAACACTCTGTCTGCTTTACATTTTTACTTTCGAGTTGGAATATTTTTGAGGTAAGGAGAAAATAAGCGCGGTTCAGCTTACCTTGACCCTTTCGCGTAGTCGGCTTGAAGACGGGATTAGTCTCTTTTGTCCGATGCCCCCTTTTACTCGATTTTCTTGTAATCGTGGTTTCTGTTTAAGGTAAGGAAAAGGAAGCATTCTAGTAGCTTACCTTGACCTTTTCGCGTAGTCGGGCGAAAGATTAATTAGCCTTTCTCATCCGATGCCCTTTGATTCTATTTCTGTGTAATCGTGATCTCTGTTTACGAGGATCTACGATGTCGAATCTCTGTCCACGATGTTGAATGTATCACTATAACACTATCACTTCACTTTGTTCACTGTTAGATCCGGCTCGAAGGACCATTTGTACGTTAGTAAAATTTCAAGACTACTTAAAGTCGTGAAAGTGTTTTTGGAAATAAAGTGAACTTGTAGTTTTTATAAAGATCGTTTATTTATAAGTGTTACAGCAGTGACACATTACGATCCGCCGTATGGTCGTATATAGATTGACAAACATTCTTCCTTGCTCGGCGTATTTATACTAATATTGCAGATGTAGTTTATTGTTATACTAATAGTTTATTGCTATATCTTCTTAGAAAATAATAAGTACCCTATTGTCCTTAAACTATGAACAAGTGCACCCTGTCACAGAGGCGAAGATTTATTGAATGGGAACGGATCGTATGCCTGTTCCCATGTACCAGCACCGATACGCGGGTGGTCTTCCTGTACATAGATGTGTGGTACTTAAATACACTTAGTCCTCGTTTCACCATATGTTAGTTTGACCACTATGATTTTTGCTACGCAACACAACCTAATAGAACTTAATGCACTAATCAATTTGCCAAATCAAGAATTAATATTACCAAATACAAAAATTAAATTAGACTACAAACCTAACTTTAGATCAAAAGAATTCATACTTGAACCTAAAGCAAGTAAAGTATGTTGTTTACTTTTCGATAAATTAAGTAAAACGATTTTTTGTCCTGACATAAAGTTGGATGAAGAATTCGAAATAACAAAAGGAATTTATATAACAAAAGAATATTACGCTTTCCTTAATGTCAATAACTGTTCCGACGAAACAAAAAAATTATGTTTAACACTAAACCTACCGACATTTCATATTCCTACCTTTTTTAAAAAAACATATCTTAATATAAAATGAGATTTTACCCTATTGGTGTAAAATAAAATATAGTAAACAAAATATTTCCTTTTATTTAGAAATGAATAACGTACATTTTATGCGTTTTCATCGCATTTTTTACAAATTACAGGATTTTTTATTGCACATTTTCCACATACGTATTTTTTACTTTACAATATCTTATTTGACAAGCTTTTTGTTCACATGAATCTATAGTTGTATTTGTTCTTGTTTTTGATGAACCTTCTTTTCTTAGCTGTTGCTCTTTTTGATATTCGGTCACAAGCTCTTCTGCCAATTGAAATAAAAATTCTTGCCTCGAAATTTCTTCGCCCGTCGTTTCTTTATACAAAATCCAAGCAATTATCCCAGCTAAATCTAAGATATTGAAAAATACCTGTAGAGGCCATCTTTGAGATTTAGATTTTACACTAAATTTTCTGGCCATTTGGTCGGTTACATATATACCGAATTTTGTGCTATTGTATAATTTAATTGTCTCCGGTATACGGGCGTCACTTTTTTCAATTTCAATGGATGAATGCATTGAACTAAGTATGAATACTTTTTTATTGGGTTTAGCATTGTAAATTGTCAGAGTAGAATTGTTTGATTGATATAATATTGTTGAGAAGCGTGTCATACTATCCTTTGCTTGTCTCGCCGATTTTGGTAGCTTTCTTTTATTTCAAAGAGTTTCTTTAATATCAAAGAGTCGTTGGTACTCTGATGCAGTTGATATAAATCTACTTCAAGAAAGCAGTGATTATGCACAGACAGAAAATGTAAGCAGCAGACAAAAGTTTAAATCTGGAGAGGCAGTTAGGAGTGAATTAACAAATGACTTCAACTGTGAAGGGAAAATCTAATTTTACCCGTAATTTTTTTAAAAACTGTATATGCAACAGAAAAATAAATATTTAGACTTACATTTGATGGTCGGTTTTCAACTAATAATTCCTTTGTATATTCCGATTTATTTACACCTATCTGAAAAAGAAAATTACATATTTGTTGCACAATGTCAAAATTTAATTTAAATACACATACTTTTGATAAGTTTATATTCGAAATACTCGACGTTGTGTAAGATGACTGAAGCAAAAAAGATAAATTATTATAACACCATAATTTCGGTTCGTATATTTCATCTGCTCCAGCACCACTTCTTTTCGAATTTAGAATTCGAAATTTTTCCTTGGATAATTGCCTTTGCAAGGTACGTATCTTGATTTTAATAGAGTTCATTGTAACATTATTTTTAACTTCCTTTAGTTCTTCAAAAATTATATTCATTTTTTCAAGTCTTTTCCTTTTGTTTATAAAATCTACATAATGGATTATATAAACATGGAAATTTTTGAAGTAGATTAATAATAGCCAACGTTTGCTCTTTACTCCAGTTGTCTATATTACTCATGTTTACTTAATATTTTTTTTTAAATAATAAAATATAATTTCTATAATTAAATGTCACTTTAAAAGTATTTAAAACAACGAACAATTGAAATAAATTAATTTTACTTCAACTTTATTTGAGCAAATACAATACAACAAAATTTGAAAATGAAATGATTAGTAATATGTAAGGATGTTTGAAAATTATTGGATTAAGTTGACACTGTCAATTAAAAACACAACTGAGTTTCTCTGTAATAAAAAGTAACTTTATTAATCACTACAATTTTTACACTATGTACAGAACCTTACCTGTAATAAAAAGAAACGACATTTAATGCTATTAATTACAATGTCGACTTTTAACCACAAATAAGTTTCACTTAACCCTTAAATGGACGATTTTTTTTTACGTTTTAAAAAAATATATTTGTATAATAGACATGTATTACTGTCTAGGAAAAATGAGTAAAAAAATCTAGACATGAATTTACTATTTTTTTTTTGCAATAATGTGAGTGTTGTTTATAAACTACATTGCGCATTCAATGACATTTTGCAAGTATGGGTAAAATAAGAGTGGATATTGTTTTTGAAATGTGTTTATTTATTCTAAATTATGATATTTATAAAAACAATTGCTTTTTTTCGTATCACATAAAGATACACGACATTTTTGGCACATTTTGAACGTAAATCCTGAACATTTCGGGAATTTGCACCTCTGCTGCTTATGCAGCCAAACTGCCCAATGACATGTCTGATCCAATCTGACGTCTTTCAAAGGAATTGCTTGAGCTGGTCCTCGGAACTTCTTCATTACAAGTTCTCTTTGTATTGTGCTCCCACTAGGTCGACCACGTTTAGCGCCATTTGCAGGTAGACCCAATTTGCAGAGGGTTTCGGCAAGTTCTAGTCTAAATGTACCCAAATTGAGAAGTTGATCATTTCCTTTTATATTATTTACCTTCTTGAACATAACCCATGAATTTATAACTGCGAGGTCCAGGAAATGATAAAATAAGCGCATGGTCCACTTGCGGCTCTTCATTGTGATGTGATAACGACCTATAAATGAATCTAATAAGTCCACGCCCCCCATGTGAGCATTGTACTCCTTGATGACTTTGGGGCATGGAATAGCAACTCTCTCTTTCTTCGATTTATCAAAGCGCGTGACTGTGGTTGCTGGTTCTGCTCCTACGTAAGTGGAAAGAAGGTTAACGGGCTTGTTATCTTTCCACACAACAGCACTTACGTCAATATCATCCACAGTCGCCACGTTTTCCTCATAGAATCCTCTGGGTACGTTCTTTTTCATTATAGTGTTTTTGTCAGGCAATTTGCAGTTTCTCAATCGGTTTACTCTTACTGTTCCCAGTGAGAAAATTCCTTCCTTAGCTGAATAGGTGACGAGAGGCACAGAAGTATAGAAGTTGTCGAAGTATATAATGTGATTCACATTGCGTGGTACCATTCTAGCTAACCTGACGACTGTATTTCCAGACTCTCCCAAATCTGGCTCACCAGGTAAGATGTTATTTTTGGAGCCCCCTCCACTGTAAACCTCAAATCTATGAGCATATCCTTGTAGACTGCAGATGAGATATAATTTGAACCCCCACTTGTGGGGTTTATTGTTCATGTATTGTTTTATGTAATGGCTCATTTTGGTTGCACACATCTGCTCGTCTATGGAAAGCCTTTGGTCTAAGGGAACCTTTCCAAACTGGCAGTTGAACATTTCCTCAAGAGGTCTTATTTTGAATAGCCTGTCATAGTCTGGATGATCTTTGGGTAAGCATAGCGTATTGTCGGCAAAATGGAGAGTGGATCTTATTTTTTCAAATTTTTTTAACGGCATCGTATTTTTTATGTGATCATAACCAAATTTATCACTCCAGTAAGCCCTGGTGTTTGGAAATTTTATGACTGAGGTGTAAATCAGAATGCCTAGGAATTTATTTAGGATATTTTCATTTATAATTTCAGGATTGGATATTTGTTTCTGGGCCGCGTATAAGTTACTTTGTTCTACAATTTGCTTTTTAGATCTGATGTAAAATAAAATGAAAAAAATCATACGGCGTGTTACAAGACATCAATGCTTCCGTTATCTGAGTTTCTCCCTAAAAATAAGGCTGTCTTCAGCAGTAACAAGATTCCGTTTTCGCCAAACCAGAGGTCGCTTAGAAATCCCTTGTGATCTACTCTGGGGTACTGCTTCTCCGGCTTCCAAAATAGGAGGGTCTGGCATATTTTGATCGTTGTCAATTACGAGAGGAGGATCAGCATCCACTTCATCAGACTGGGCATTCTCACCTTCATCACTATTTTCAAGGTCCCGAAGAACATCTCGAGCTGTTTGATAATAGTGACCTTCATCCTCTACTTCGGAGTCCGAGCCGTCTAAGCCATCTTCTGAATCTTCAAGAGTTTCTAAATACTTTGTAATTTCGCTTTCTAGTAATCGCGGCATGCTGAAAAGCAAAATAAAAACCCTTCACCAAACATGCATTTATTTAGCAGGCAATGCGCATTGTAGTTTTCCTACAACATACCAGATTTCGCGTAATTCGACAGTAGCATCAAGTAATTTTCAATGTTTTACAACATGAACATGTAATTGAAGATATAATCAAGCAAATAAAAATATGTTATATACTTACATTATATTTTATCAAAGTCCGAACACAGCTTCAAAACTTAGTTTCGCGCCACTAGAAAAGTTTTCTTCAAAGTGACATTTGACATTCATTTATTTTTAATGCATAAAAATATTGGATAGTGCCAACATTAAAAAAAGTACAAAATTCGTTCAGAAATAAGAACTAGTTGTCAAAATTAACAAAAAAATAAAATAAAGATAATTTTATCTGTGATGTTTAGTATGTTGTTTAAAAACAACATTGTCCATTTAAGGGTTAATTAATTAATAATTCAATAATCATACACGAATTCTAGCTGCACGTGTTTTCAAGTTTATCAAAACTTCTTTATCTATTCGGCTTAATTACCACCTACATTACCGACGCTCGGTAGAGCGCGGCAATATTTAAAATTAAGAAAAGGATTTTCTTTACATCCCCCCTCCTCGGGGAGAAA
Organism: Neoneuromus ignobilis; assembly: GCA_029203775.1. Lineage (NCBI taxonomy): Eukaryota > Metazoa > Arthropoda > Insecta > Megaloptera > Corydalidae > Neoneuromus > Neoneuromus ignobilis. The sequence goes on from CP092093.1 coordinate 21,829,177, forward strand.
ATATTTACAAAATATTTTATAAAATACATGATTGTTTCAATCTTCTTTTCCAAGAGTTGGTGTAGGGATAAGTTTGGAGATATGGAACAGGTTTGACTCTGCTTTTCTGTGTCCAGTATTGATTCGGTAAATCGAATTTGATAATTCTTCCACAACTTCATACGGGCCAATCTTCAGCTCATCTAGTTTCTTCCTGTTCAGCTTGTTTCCATTTTCCACGTATACCATGTCGCCAACATTGAAGTTGAAGTGCTCCCGGCCTTGATCGTAGATGCTTTTGTTGTAGTTGTGATTTTTTTTTGTATTTTCTAAGGCGATTTTTTTATCTTGAATCCAGTCTTGCTTAGATTTTTTTTCTTTTAGCTCGCTTAGTAATGTAGTAACATCGGTTCCATACATCAAGTAGGATGGTGCAAATTTTGTCACTGTGTGCTCTGTGTCATTGTATTTTTTTACACATTCTTGCGCTATAGTTGTCCAGGCTGCTTTTTTATTCTTTTCATTGATTTTGCATCTGATTTTATTAACCAGTGTTTGGTTTAGTCTCTCGTTTAATCCATTTGAGAAGGGCGAGTTAACGGCTGTGAAGATCAGTTTTATATTTTTCTCTTCCAGAAATTCCTTGAATTCTTTTGAGTTGATACCTGGATATTGGTCTGTGAGAACTGTGTCTACTTCTTCCGTTTCTGTAATGTCCTTAGTAAGTTTAACGAAATCAGTTGCACTTTGTGTTTTTGAGGTGAGGATGAATGCATATCTCGTAAAGTGGTCAACTAGTAGGTGCATGTATCTTTTAGTGGACCTGGATCCTCCAAAACTGCCGATTGTATCTATCGACATGATCTCGAATGGTTTTGTGGCTGGACCTAAATGTGACATTAGTCCAAACTTTTTCTGACCTCTTGTCTTATTTTTGATACATGTTGTACAGTTTTTAGACAGTTTTTTTGTATTTTGAGTTAAATTTTTGGCCGTGTAGAACGGTCCAATCATTCTCTGCATCTGCCTGGTTCCTATGTGACACAAATTTTCATGTATGTTCTTTATTAGTTTAATACTAAAATCTTCAGATAGCATGATTTTTTCTTTGTTTTTAATTTTTTTGTAGTAAACATTGTGCTTAAATTTTAATTTCTCTTTTTCTTTTTGAACATCTTCATTTTGACGTTGGTCATCTAAGATGTCCTTATATTTTATTAAATTGACAATTTTAAATTTTTCTTCTGTATTCTCATCAGGTTCTAATACAGGGTTTCGGCTCAAGCAGTCAGCTTCCAAATTATTTTTAACTGGGGAGTATTTAATATTGAAATTAAATTGTGATAAATAGTATGTTAAGTCACCAAGTTCTTCATCGGTTCTTGCTTTTATATTTATATTTTCCAATGGTTTGTGGTCCGAGAAAATTGTGAACTTCTTACCCATCAATCTATGTTGCCAATATTTTACGCATTCTCTGATTGCTAAGCATTCGAGGTAAATTGCTTTTTTTTTGACCTTCGTCTAGTTTTTTTGAAAAGTATGCCACTGGTTTTTTCTCGCCATCTTCTTGAATTTGTTTGAGTATCCCAGCGACTCCTAGCAAACTTGCGTCCGTGTAAATTTCAATTGGTAAATTTGGATCGAAAATTGCTAGCACTGGTTGCGTACATAATATGTTTTTCAATTCTTCAAATGATTCCTGGCACTCGTTCGTCCAGTTGATTTTTTGAGGTTGATTTTTTCTAAGAAGTTTGTGCAAAGGATCCAGTATTATGGCTACACGAGGTATATATTTATGATAAAAATTTATTTTACCTAAGAACTGCCTTATATTTTTCTGCGTCTTTGGCACAGGGAAGTTTTTAATAGAGATTAAATTATCATTTAATGGGCTTACAGAATTTTCTGTAATTATGTGACCCAAATATTTTATGGAGTCTGCTGCAAGTTTACACTTTATAAACTTCAGTTTTAGCCCTTCTGCTTTGATTGCTTGGAATAATTGCTCCAAATGCTGTATGTGTTCTGAAAAAGTTTTTGAGAAAATTAATATATCATCAATGTAACTTACAGCAAAATTTGTCAAATTATATTTTCTCAATATATTGCTCATTATTCTTTGAAAAATGGCTGGCGACGTTTTTAGACCAAATGGTAGACAGGTCCACTGAAAGTGGCCTTCTTGTGTGACAAAAACACTCTTATATCTGTCTGTTACTCTCAATGGTATCGACCAAAATGCTGAGTTCACGTCTAACGTTGAGAAAAATTTGCAATTTCTTGTTTTTTCTACCAGATCTTCAATAAGTGGAAATGGTTGCGATTGTGGTACCACTAATTTATTTAGATCTCGAAAATCTATGCATAGTCTTGATTTTTTATTTTCATCTTTTTTGAATGCCAAAGTTACTGGAGCAGCAAAAGGACTATATGATTCTTCTATTAGCTTTCTATCTAATAATTTTGAAATTTGTTGTTCAATTTCTTTTCTATCGTCGCTTGTGCACCTGTATGGTCTTTTGCTACAGTATTTCTCTTCTAACAAATCAATATGTGCCTCATAATCTGACACTGTACCAATATCATACTTGTCTTTGGCGAAGATTGATTTGTGTTGTTCGACCAATTCATCTATTCTTACTTTTTGGCTGTAGTTTAGATGGTTTATTTGAATTTGAAAATTCTCTGTTTTAATATTTTCATTAAAATTTATTGTGTACTTGTTTTTGGAACTTTGACCAAATTCTTTTGGTTCTTTTTCAGGATCTATTTTTTTATTACTTTTATTTTTATTTTTCAGAACTTCTGAAGAACAGTTTTTATTAAAAATTTCGTTTTTGTACATTGAAATTCTTTGACTAATTTCTAAATTCTCGTCTTGTACTAGTTTGAAACTTTTGATACAATCTAGACCGATTAGAAAATCATAGTCAAAGTTTTCTTTGTCTATTACAAAAACGTTCATTTTCTTTTCAATGTTGAAAATTTTGATATCTAAATTGACTATGCCATTTGATTGTTTTACGCCATTGATCGTTTTTAAATTTGGGCTAGGTAAATTAGTATTATTATTATATGTTCTCAATAATTTTGAATTTATTAATGAGACATTTGAGCCAGAATCATAGACTCCTAATACTTCTACCTTGCCATTTAATACTAATTTTATTTTGATCAATGGCGGCACTAGCAGTCATTTTTGGTCTTCATTTTGCAGTGCACATTCTAATTGAGAGTTGTTTACAAATTTTATTTGATTTTCTTGATTGCTTTTTTTGTTTTTCTCATTAAAATAACATATATCTTCAGGATGATATCTATGTTTTTTCCCCAATCCTTCACATATCTTACAGGGTTTTTTGTTTAACTTTTCTTTTGAGACTGCTAAATTTTTCTTTGCACTGGCATCTTTGGTTTTAATCAGGTATTCTAGACTTTTGAGTGAATTAAATAAATCTTTGGTTTCTTTTATTTCTGATTTACTAATTTTATTTGTTATAGAGTCAGGCAAACCTACTGCGATCAAGTTGATCAGAATTTTATTATCTATAGATTTGTCCATTTCCAATAAAAGTTTTTCTTTCTTGAGAGCATAATCTAGTAAAGATCCATTCAAGTATTTAAAATTGAGGGCGTACTTCGTTGGTGACCAACCTTTATCCTGATAAGTATCACAAAAAGCATTTTTCCAGGTTGTCCACTCTGAATTAATTGTTAATTTTGTCAGCATTGAGCTGTACCAATCTAAACAAGAACCTTCTAAAAACAATCTAAAGACTTCTATTTTTTCTTGATTTTTCTCTAAGTTTAAGCGCTCACATTCACTGTCAAATGTATTCATCCATTGTGTTACAGTGTTTGTTTTACTGTTGAATTTTTCCAGCACAAACTTCTCTGCTAACTTGTTGACATTTTTTTGTTGATTCAATTTTAATTGAGCACAGTTATTAACGATTTCTTGTAAATCTTCTTTTGAAATACCACCTGTAGAATTTGTTATCCCTGTCAGTTGTGGTTCTAAAATTCTTTCTTCTAAAATGCAATCAGCAAATTGAATATTTCCACCATCATCAGTATAGGTTTTTTTCATGTTGCTATCCAGCACTACCCATATGTTTCTTTTTTGGTGTCTTCTTTTTATTGAATTTTGGGCTTTTTTAAATGCCTCTGTTTTTATTAAATCAGTATGTAGATTTACATCTTGATAATCTTCTGGCATTTCGAAAACTTCACCTCCAGTCGTCGTGATTGAGGTTAGGTATAGGGCTGATGTTTTTTCATCAGTCTTTTTTGCCTTGGCAACAATTTCAAAACGTAGTTTTTCCATTTTCTTTTGTGTCAAGAAATGTCGTTTTGTAAGGATGTTTGAAAATTATTGGATTAAGTTGACACTGTCAATTAAAAACACAACTGAGTTTCTCTCTAATAAAAAGTAACTTTATTAATCACTACAATTTTTACACTATGTACAGAACCTTACCTGTAATAAAAAGAAACGACATTTAATGCTATTAATTACAATGTCGACTTTTAACCACAAATAAGTTTCACTTAATTAATTAATAATTCAATAATCATACACGAATTCTAGCTGCACGTGTTTTCAAGTTTATCAAAACTTCTTTATCTATTCGGCTTAATTACCACCTACATTACCGACGCTCGGTAGAGCGCGGCAATATTTAAAATTAAGAAAAGGATTTTCTTTACAAATATATACAAAAATATTTCCGACCTCGTCATATTTCTTATTATCGCATTTGTATATGTATTAATTTCGTGAATAAAGTTGCCAAGCTAATTTTTATGCGCAAGATAGTGGCGATGTCAACACGAAAATTCCTTCCAAAAGAAATTAGTTTTCAGGAAAGATGGTGTGAGGCGAGCGGTAATGGGCTGTGAAGACTGTATAAACGTTTACTAGCGTAAGTACCCCCATAAGTATTCACGGCCCCGTTACCACTCGTCTCACACGCTCTTACCCGAAAACTAATTTTTGTAGGTGGGGGAATTTTTTGATAGTGGGTGCGCGACGAACGGTAATGGGCGTGAATACTGTATACATGCTAGCTAGTGAAAATTGCTTCAATGGTTCCAACAAGCGTATTTTTTTTGCTAGAAGTTTACTCACTAATAACAAGCTTGTAAAAAAATTGTCCGTGGTTATATTTCTTCCATGGCCCGTATATGGTTCTGCTAATTTCAAAGTTACAAACTCCAAACGGGACCGAAGATTCTCTCCTTTCATCTTTTTCCAATTACGGAAAGCCGTTTACTATATACTTACTACTTACATCGGAAGCTAACCAGAATTTTATGCCAAATTTGTCCGGTTTATAAAAACATAAGAATTGTGCTGTGAGCCACGAGACGTATTCCGGCTGCTCTAACGTAAGCAACTCACGTACGTGAACAAAATGGAGAATACGATTCTCCACAAGACCTAGTCATTCTCTATGATCAAGTCATATATGGATAGTACCTAAGAAAAAGGATGCCTTTGGAAAAACTAAATGGAGACATGTTATGATTATGTATGGTTTTATACTGGTTTAATTGTGTTTTAGTACATGAATAGGTAAGACGAATGCCTTTAGCAATCCTAACGAGTCTGGTCCTTGTCGCGTCATTATTCGCGTGGAACCGAACAACTGGGTCTTCAGATCGTAACATCTTAAGACCCAGGCTCAACAACACACGTGGAACTAATTGTTCCAGGCGTACTATACCCAGTCCCCCATCTTTTCTCCCACAATAGATTTGCATATACGCAAGTGCATAAACTCTTTGGTAGCAACCCGGATCTTCGTATTTAGAGCTTTCAGCCTTGCCTTTGATGGTACAGAAATAATCAGCTGATTGAGAAACTGGGAGAGTAGGTATGTTTGCAAAAGATGCAGCTTTTGGTCGGGCTTTAGGGGCAAAGTCTTTAACCTCCTAATTGTTGCATGTAATGCCTGATCATCATTCATAAAGCTCGACTAAGGAGAAAATTTGATGCCGAGGTAGGTGAGATACTGATCCGTCTTCATGCTCGGAAGACGTACTCCAAGACGTTCCACATCAGGATCACTCATCGACCATGTGTTATGATGCGAATTAATTTGGAAGGAGAGACACTTGCTAGCTACAATTCACATCCCCAAAGCACCCAAATACTCAACAACATGGTCTACGAGTACCTGGGCACCTGCAGCATCTGGAGCAAAGAGAAAGAGATCGTCCGAGAAGGCCATAAGTGAAATCTGAGTTACAATATTTAGCGGAAACCCCGGCATTGTCTCCAAAGTCTCCAATAGCTTTTTCATAGTAAGGTTAAACAGCAAGGGGGAGAGTGGATCCCCTTGCTTAACTGCCCGAAGCAGGGTGATTTCGATATTTCCTTTTGAGTGGCCCAGTACAGTATGTGCTTTAGCATAAAAGGTCTCTATTAACTTAATTAAAGGCTCCGGAATACCTTTCCTAAGTAAGGCCCATTTGATTACGTCGTGGGGCACGGTGTTGAAGGCTTTGAAGACATCAAGTTACCCCCCCCCCCCCCGATATTTCATTAACATCATCATAATACAACCACCTCATAATATCTGAACATTCATAAAACACCCTGTCTCGGCCACAAACCCCTTTTGTCTTGGGTTTAGATTTACTACCCTACGCACTCTCTCGTCAATAATGCCTCAAAAGATCCTACTGAAGAGAGAGCATATAGTTAATGGACGGTAATTGGCTGCTTTTGTGCGATCCTTGCCTTCTTTTGGAATTAAAGTCGTGCGATTACTGCACCATATCTCCGGAATCATGCCAGAGACCAGAACCCAATTGAACATACCAGCTATAAACTGCTTTTTCTCTGGTCCCTGGACATGTATCCATCTGACTCCGTTAGGCCCCGGTGCCGTGGATTTTTTAATTTCTTGTAGGCGTTTGCGCACTTCAAGCACCGAGATAGGTACCAGAATCATCTCGGTATGGATTGGATCTGGTAATTCAGGGGTTCCCAACCTTTTTATACCCTAGAGCGCATTCTAAAATATTGGTAGGGCGGCGGGCGCCAGCTATTTCTTAAGGATATTTATAAAAAAATAATAAAAATAATTTCAAAATAATAAAATTATTGTGAAAATTACATACACACAAAGAAACGTACATACAAAACTTAATACAAAGTAAACAAAAAACACATACAAAGAAATCATTTAAAAAACATAAAAGAAAGCATTAAAAAAAATATCAATCTGTCAGTGTGATCTTTGGCATTGCATTTCATTGGCCAGTGCCTCGTAATTAGGAGAGTATGACGATAATCCTGTTAGCAAACAATTATAAAGATGTTCATCGGTGAGTCGAGATCTATATATATATCGTGATTTTATTAAATTCATGTTTGAAAATAACGATTCGCATAAATACGTTGACCCGAAAAACGATTTGATTTTATATGCCGCTTTTTTCAAAAATGGAAACCTTTCTTTGTCGACTATGTTCCATAGGTCCTCTGATATTAAGGATTTTAGCAAAATATTCTTAAGGTCCAAAATTTCTAACTCTAGTTCTTCTGCTTTCCCCTGAACAAGTTCTGCAATACATGCGGCTAGTTCCATTACATTTATTTGGCAAGTAAAAGGATTGATACAGAAGGAGACAATTGGCTCGATATTTGTAAACTGTAGAAATCTCTCTTCAAACTGTTTTTGAAGCACTTGAAGGGTCTCAATAAATAATGACACGTTTAAATCATTGTTACCTAGCATTTTCTTCATATGTGGGAAATGCACGAGAGACTTGATCTGCAGATGTGATATCAACAAAGCCAATTTCGCTTTAAATGAGTTTACAGAGCTTATCATTTCAGCTATATTTTTGTCTTTTCCCTGCAACTCGAAATTGAAAGAATTCAATTTTTCCATGGTGTCTGCAAGAAAACCCAAATCCACCATCCAGCAAGAGTCAGTTAGTTCATCATAATTTTCATTTGTATCGTTTATAAATGTTTTTATTTCTTCAATTAAGTTCACAAATTTTGTAAGAACTTTACCTTTACTGAGCCAACGTACTTCAGTATGCAGGATGAGATCGTGTTCTTTATCTTCAGTATCTTCTAACAGGGCCTTGAAAAGTCGGTGTTGCAATGAAGCTGCTCGAATAGAGTTGATTATCTTTGTAACTATTTTCATAACATGTTCAAAGGGCAGTATTTTACAATATAAAGCTTCCTAATGGATAATACAGTGGTAGGACATAAAGTTTGAAAATGATTCATCTTTCTTGCAGAGGGAAATAAATCCTTTATTTTTACCAACCATTGCTGGTGCCCCATCAGTGGTTATCGCAGACAAGCTTGTGCAAAGGCATGTTTATCGACTTGGCATATGTCCTGAATGTATTATAAATATCCTCACCTCTCGTCTGTCCTTTCATTGAGAATATTTGCAACAGCTCCTCTTCTACTGTGAAGTTACTAAATACCATTCTCACCATAACTGCCAACTGTGCGGTGTCTGATATATCTGTTGACTCGTTAAATTGTAGCGAGAAGCAGTCACATATTTCCAAATCAGTCTTTAACTGAGTTTGCAAGTCTGTTGAAATTGCGTGTATTCTTTTTGTGACTGTGTTATTTGACAAATGTAAGTCTTGTATTGCTGACATAATCTCACGTTTGTTAGAAAATCCCTCAAGCAAATAATCGGCACCAGTCAGAAATGCTTCTTTTAACAATTCATCATCCTGGAAAGGTTTTTTCTTCTTTGCGAGCATGTGAGAAATTTTGAAAGAAATAATGGTTGCCTTTTAAGATTTTTCCACATGTCTAGTGAAAACAGTCTGTTGGGCAGTTGATTTAGTTTTGAGTTGATTTTAGTTGATTTATTTTTTTCTTTCTTACTTCAGATTTAAGTGAATAATTCGTATCAAAAGTGGCACGAATTGTCTTAAAGTGACGTTCAACATTATGTTTTTTCGGCACTGTAATACTACTGCCACACAACAAGCAAACGCATTTATCTTTCAAATTAATGAAACAATATGATTCCTCCCAGTCAGTGTTAAAATTATAGGTTCGTTGTCTTTTACTTGGTCCACTCATTTTAAGACTAAAAAAATAAAAATAGTAATTGAACTACAATACCATATCAAAATTACCACCACCAAAAAAGATTACATACCTCGCTTTTAGTCCGTTTAAAATCAAATATATCAAAACACTGCTTCTAGCTAACCGTCGCGACCCGATCGGTGCAACAATTGCAATCACAATGGCAACTTCTCGGCTCCCGGTTAGGTGGCGAGTTTGGGTGGGGAGAGTGTGAAGAGTGCAGCAGCTAGCCGATAGACAAGGCGCGACAAGTACAAGGGCGAAAGCTAAGGAAATACTTATACATACGATATCGCAAACATACCAAGGAATATAATAAACCTATGTAGGTACACAAACAATATTTTAAAATTCTAACAAATGTATAAAAATAATTTATATTTTTAATTAGTGTTTGTGAAAAAAATTCTGTCGCGGTCGAATAGTGGCGGGTGCATACAAATCATTCCGCGGGCGCCATGACGCCCGCGGGCCCGGGGTTGGGAATCCCTGTGGTAATTCTTCGTCAGCTGATAGTTCGCTTAACCGGGTGGGAAGTCTAGTGCCCCACAATGACTTGTAGAGGTCCTCGATCTTCCCACGGTCAAGCTCATGTCTGTTTTCTACCGTGTAGTCGGAGCCCATCCGGACATGTTTAGCTAGCAGGGCAGGATTCTTTTTAAACTGATCTTGTGTACGGGTATACTGATATTTTTTATTGGCTCTTTTTCCCCCCTGCTTCTTAGACTTGCGCCGTCCAGTTGCGGCACAGTTCGAACCATCGAGCACTAAATATCTGACAAATAAATTATAAAGCTCATCTATTTCAAGTTGTGTAGAAGGATAGACTTTCATCTTCCTTACCAGATCGTGTCCTTCCCCTGAGATCTTTTCAATCTCCCACTCTCCGAGGTGTTCTTTTATCGCCTTTCCCCAGTCGTCATATTCAGGGGCAAGGTTTAATTCACTAGAGGTTGTCGAACCAACCTCTTGGGCGCCATTAGAAATTTGTGGCACACAAGATTGGTCTCCAGTCATTGGTGCACTCCTAAATAAGGGCAAAACCACCGGTACCAAGGGAGAGGGATCAAGACCCGAATCTACAAAAGTAGAGGGCCTCTCTCCCTCAGAAATAATAACATTCTCAGTCGGGGGTACATGCTTCCTAATAGTCACGCCTTAGGGGTATTATCTCACAATACAACGTATTCAATCTCCAAAGGAATATCATCAGGTATTCCCCCTCACCCCGAAAAGGAATTAATATCCTCTCTGAGAGACAAACTCTTAGTGTCAGTAAATAGACTAGGAGCCGAACATCTTAACGGCACGATAGCGCTAGGACTACTAGGGGAACCCACAGAAAAGCACTTACTTTCCACCAAGGATTCAATACATTCACTAGGAGACAAACTCCTAACTTTAGTCAATGGGGTTGTTCCCAAGCAACTCGATGATGCAACGATTTTGGGCCTACTAGGGGAATTCACGGAACAACCCTTAATTTCTAAGTAGGCAGGCAAGGCTTGCAGGGCGGTGTCTCCACGGATGCAAACAACCTTCCGCGGTATTGTTTCCTTAGTGGGATGGCTTTCATCCCCAACAGAATTAGTACGGCTCCCTACACCCTTCCTAGAAGCCTTAACAGCAGGGTACATAATACGGAGAGTTACCTTGTCACAACGTCTCCTACCTTAACGTTGAACACGCTCAGGCAAGTTGATCGCTCGGTCAGTTGTAGAAGGACTGCAACTAACCCGTACCTCTTGACTGCTAGCGGAACCACCAACCCTGGCTAGAACAGGATTAGAAATTTTATTATTTAAGTTCTCACCACGCTTAGTGGCAACGCGCCGGAGGTAAGCCACCTCCCTTCTCTTGTCTCTTATTTGTTTCAACTCTTTATTAGGGAGACGCTCCGCTAAGATAGTGTTAATGGAGGGGTCATTGGGGACCAACTCCGCTTCTGTCTTAATCATAAGAGTCACCTCGGCTGCTGAAAAGCCCTTTCCCGACCTGGGGACATCGGGTTTAACTGTTGGCACCCTTTCCACATTCCGCGCAGCCGGGTGACTGTGACTCTTATGACTGGACAACCCTCTCTTAGTTTCAAAGGTTCTAGTACACAACTCGCACGTTAGTCCTACGTTGGACTTGGGACCGTCATCACAACGGCCCCTTCGCTGCATCGGCTCTAAAAGAGCCGATACCGAGCAACCATGACTCCCCTAAGACTATTTTTGCGCAATTATAATCATTACGGATTTCCCACAAAGGCGTGGTAGCCATTAGGCAGGGGTCTGCATAAGCCTATAGGCTTACCCCTATTTCGCCTATAGGCTAGGGACACCACCGTCCCAAATCTACTATCTTGGCGAAGCCGCCAAGTTGTCGAGAAAATAAGAAAATAGTCAGCGCGATAAAAGAAAGAAGAAATTGTCAACTTTATAAAAAGTTGTCGAATTGATAAAATAAAAGTTATCAATTAATAAAAAGTTGACAACTTGATTAAAAATTCTCAGTAAGTAGAGAACACTGTCAGATTATTAAAACAAAAAATATCGTCAATTTGATTAAAAGTTTGTCAACTCAATAAGAGAATAAAAACTGTCAAATTGATAAAACGTAAAATGTCAATCTGATAAAAAACAAGCTGTCAATAGATAAAATATACAAGGTAACGTTAACTGATAAAATTTAATAAATAAGTAAAACCAATTAAAACAATACCTTAAAAGTAGCCCGCCGAACAGATCCATCTCTTATTATAAAAATTAGATTTTAAAAGAACCCACTAGACGGGCCCGTCATAGTCTAAAAACGAATGGTACAACTCAATTGAACTACGTAGCGCCATTAAAGATATAGTTTTCAAATCTCTCACTCGTCGAACCCCCAAGGTGTAAAGGGCCTTGAGGGTTGACTGGGGCATGGCTCCAGTATGGCCTACCACTATTGGTAGGTGGGACGCTGTACACACTCCATATATTTTGGCCACCACAGGGAGAATTGGCTCGTAGGTTTGTATTTTCTCCCGCACCGCATCCAAGAGACTCTGCCCATCTTCACGGCGGACTGTCACGTCGACTATGAAGACCCCGACCTCGTTTTTAACGACGAGACGGGTTTGAGTTTGGTCCCATTGGGACAGGTGAAGGTGCCCTCTGTGGTGACCATTCCCCCCCCCCTTTTCCCCTTCAGTACACTTGATTAAATGAAGTTTTTGATATCGTCATGGCGACGAATTCTTGCCGCTGTAGTGTAAGTGCAGGCTCCAAGAATATGCGCAAGCGTTTCCTTGGAAGACCTGCACTTTGACAATTTAAATCAACTTGTGGTACTGCTCTGTTAAGACTTGATCTATTGCCCCCGGTATTTGTACGTAACTGAAGAGCAGTTATAAACCGGCAGGGCTTTAATAGCTTAGGGTCGAACAGGAATGAATTGCCAATTCTGTCGCCTGTATGGGATAAAACCCCTCGTCCCTGAGCGGGAAGAGCCCCCCATTTTGCTAGTTCTTCCCGTTGGTACCTAATCTTGTACTGGTTGAGCTGGGCCTTAGTGCATGGGAAACTTAGCCGCATATACTTGGCCATTATAGTGAATCTAGACATGGATGTATCACTATTAGCTAGGACCCTAACGACTGGATCCTTAGAACAGTGCATCTTAACACTAAACCTACCGACAATTTTTGTATCCTATTCCCTATGCCTACGCGCGCGGTCAAATTGACTGGTACTGGTAGGTTTAGTGTTAAGGCCCATACTCGCAGATACTCGTGGAACGAGCTGCTCCAACCGTATCATACCCAACCCACCATCCCTCTTATTACAATATATCAATCCATTGGCCACACTCATGGGTAAGTGCATAAATTCCTTTATGCACACCCTAATCTCATTATCCAAGGACTTTAATGTAGTTTTAGCCGGTGTGGCCAATATAAGAGGGTGGAGGAAGTGCGGAAGCAGGTGCTTGTGCAAAAGATATAATTTCTGGTCTGGTTTTAGGGGTAATGACTTAAGCCTACTGATGACTCCCCGTAGGTCATCATCATTATGCACAAACCCAGACCAGGGAGAAAATCGGACGCCCAGATATTGTAAATAATCGTCAGGTTTAATGCTAGGGAGACGAACTCCCAGCCGCTCTATATCCGGGTCACCCATTGACCAGGATTTATGGTGCTTCACAATCTCGAACGTGAGGCTTTTGCGCGCCGCTATTCCCATACCAAGCGCGCCTAAGTAGTCAACTACTTGGTCAAACAATATTTGTGCTCCAGCAGCGTTCGACGAGAACAAGAATAAATCGTCTGCAAAAGCCATTGATGAGATTTGTGTTTCCTTATTAAGTCTATATCCCAGCATCTCCTCCAACGTCTCAAGCAATTTTTCGAGGACGAGATTAAAGAGTAAAGGGGATAAAGGATCCCCTTGTTTGACCCCTCGTAGGAGAGGTAGCTCTATATCCCCTTTAGGATGGAAAATAGATGTACGAGCATCATTATAAGATGTCACAATCAGCTGCACGAGTGGGTCAGGCAGACCCTTTCTCTCAAGTGCCCATTTGATCGCGTTATGAGGGACGGTGTCGAATGCTTTGGATACATCCAATTGCACCCCCACACCGCCCTCGCGATCCTTCATTTGCCTGACTACCTCATACAGAACTTGCACGTTAGCAAAGCATCCTGCTTCCGGCACAAATCCCTTCTGTCTGGGATTGAAGCAAATCTCTTTCCGGATGCGCTCATCCATAATTTCCCAAAATATTCGACTGATTAAAGAGCTGATCGTCAGCGACCGATAGTTAACCGCCTTCGTAGTGTCCTTCCCCTCCTTTGGAATTAGTATAGTACGATTGTGTCCCCACATATTGGGTACTTTCTCGGAGATCAAAATACAATTAAATAAACATGTTAAAACATGTTCCTTATCAAGTCCTTGTAAATGTACCCACTTAACGCTGTCGAGACCCGGCGCAGTGGTTTTCTTGATTCTCCGCAGACGCTTGCGCACCTCAAGCATGGTAATTAAGGATAGGACCCTATCCGGAGGAACCGGATTAGGTGTCCTATCGTCTGCGGAGATATCTTCTAAGCGGGTCGTGAGGCTTGTTCCCCATAGGGATTTATACAAGTCCTCCACCTCACTCCGATTTAATTCCTGGAAGTTCCCTAGGGTATTCTAACAAATTTCGCAAGGAGGGCTGGGTCCTTCTTGTATATGTCCTGTGTACGAGCATACTTAAATTTCTTAAGCGCTCTCTTACCCCCCCGCCGCCCTTTCCTCTTGACCCGCCCAGGAACATCACATCTCGGGTCAGAGGGTACTAGAAACTTCACTACTGCTAGAGCTATACTGTCTATTTCTTCCTGAGAAACAGGATCCCCCCGCATCAACTGCACAAGGTCTTTGGCCTTGGCAGTGATGTTTCCGAAGTCCCAGGCTCGGAGTTGGCTTTTAATTTTGTACCGCCAATCTTGTAGCTGGTCGGTAAGACATTGCTCTTCCGTTGTATTCTGATCTCGGGCTGCCCCTGGATTTAGTAGTTCCCCAGAAGGAGGGGAATCGGTCTTCGCCATTATCAGCTTCGCCTACGATTCAGGCGTTATTGAATGAGACACGGACAAAACGTCCTCAAGCGCATCCGGTAGATCTGCTTGACCAATACGGGAAGACGTAGATGGTCCATTCGACGGGCTAACTGGGGAATCTTGCCTAACACAATCATCCCTTGACTTAACGGAAAAATCGCAAGTCAGGTCTCCAGAATTCAAAAATAATACTGGAGAGTCATGTATGGAAACGGCAGGTTCCAAACAATCAAATTTGTTAACAATGTGACTATCATTGTCAACCTTACGCTTATTCAATACATCGCCCCCTGCCGGGCTCACGAGCGGACAATCAGCAGTACAAATACTCCTACTGATCTGAAAGCCCTCGTCGGCAGTGGGGACATCACTGTAGACCAATTGGGATGCTGTTTCCGATAAATCAAAAACAACATCATCATTCAATACATCGCCCCCTGCCGGGCTCCCGAGCGGACAGTCAGCAGTACATTTGTACTGTGACTGTCCGTGACTCCCACTTCAGATCAGTGGGAGTATTTACTCCCACTGATCTGAAGTCCCTCGTCGACAGTGGGGACATCACTGATAACCAATTGAGATGTAGATTCTGATGAGTCAAAAACAACATCATCAGAATCTAAGCATTCCCGAGGGATGCCAACAACATTATCATCCCCTACGCTACAACTCATATTTACCACGCCCCCTGCTGGGCTCCTAACTATACAGTCCGCAGTACTAAAACTGCGACTGGAATGTGGTCCCTTCACCGCAGCTGGGACATCGCTGCTCTTGGTGCGAGATGTAGAGGGCCTACCGTTTTTAAGTTCGTCCCGCTTGCTAGCCAAGCGGCGACGATAGGCTACCTCGCGTCTCTTGTCTCAGATCTGCTTTAGATCCTTGTGTGGGAGACGTCTAGCTAATACGTCGTTAATTGTAAGACATTTAGGGTCCAGCTTGGCTTCAATTTCAATCATTATTGTCACCTCCGCCGCTGTGAATCCCTTACCCGACCTGGGGATATCTGGTTTGACAGCAGGAATTCTTTCCAAATTCCGCGCGGCCGGGTGACTATGGCTCGCGTGTATCGATAAACCTCTCTTGGTCTCGAAATTCTTTTTGCAGATATTACATGTATGCCCCACCTTGGGCTTAGGTGGTCCCGGGCATTTGGGCACATGGCACAGGACCGGGTGCTTCCTGTCGAAACGCTTATCGCATTTTCGACAGGAAAACACCAATTCGACATCATTGTGCCGTGTTTTGTGATGTCGAATACAATTGTTAAGGTTCGTAGCGAAATACCCCCCTCCCGAGCTTGCAGAGCAAAGCTCACATTGCGATGGGAGGAAGGGGATCAGAATTAAGAATATCTGAGTCGTATCCGGGTTGTCAACAGTGGTGTCTGACCGGCCAGCCTCAGCTGGCTCATGGGCGGCGACACCATCTCCGCCCATGTCCGAGGCATTCAATATAGACTTCATAGCAACTACAACTAGCCCAAGGGGCTGCTAACCCCTTGGGCGACTTCCCCTCGCTAAGACGAAGGTAAACTTAGCCAAGCCTGCTTTAGCTCGGGGCGGGACAAAGGCTCCTTTCCCGGCGGGCACGTGAGCTTCCCCAAGGCTCGAACGTACAGACTTGGCGCTTGGGATCATCAACATGATGATCCCTTGGCAGCACCGGACCAAACATGAGCCGGTGCTGAGCAACTATGACTCGAAGATGTTAAGAGAGTCATAGTTATTCGCGCCGTTTACCCGCGCTTGCTTGAATTTCTTCACGTTGACATTCAGAGCACTGGGCAGAAATTACATTGCGTCAACACCCGCTGGAACCATCGCGATGTTTTGTTTTAATTAGACAGTCGGATTCCCCCGGTCCGTGCCAGTTCTGAGCCGACCGTTGAATGGCGGCCGAAGAGTACGACGGTGGATGCGCGCGTGAGCACACGCGCACGATGCACGCGTGAACACGAACGCACGGCGCGCGTCCGCGAAAGAATTCAAAGAACTAATTGAAATCATAAAATTACATATGCCACCAGATAAACTAACCGCAATATATATCGAAAACGAACAACTATTCAAATTAATTCAAGATGTCATATTAAAACACTTTCAGATGAACAAGAAATTTAAATTAATTAAATGTACCAAAATAGTTAAAGATCTAGAAACGGGAGAAAAACAAAATAGTCATTAATCAATATCACATAAATTCTAACCATCGCGGAATAAACGAACCCTATTACATCTTAATCGGACAATATATTTTCCAAATATGAAATAACGAATCCAATTTTACATAAATAATTGCGAAACATGTAACCAAATTAAATACAATCGCAATCCACCAAAACACCATTTCAATTAACTGAAACACCTAATCATCCAATGGAAATTATTCATGCTGACTTATTTTTTGTGAGCAATGAACACATGTTAACCATTATCGATAAATTCAGTAAATTTACGGATGCCACTATATTAAAAGATAAAAACGGTATAAGCATTGTTAAAGCACTCAGCGAATACATAAGAAAATACGGAAGACCAAAAAAAAATAATTTTGGATCAAGGATTAGAATTTTATAACCAACTTGTTAACAATTATTTAAAAAGTCGACACATCCAAATACATCACAAGTGTAGGAAACTCTAATGGAAATTCGCCAATAGAACGCTTTCATAGTAAATTATCGGAAATAATAAAGATTATTAAGAAAAACAATCCGCAGATGAATAGCCAAGATTTAATAAACGAATGCTTAATAACATATAATAATGCAATCCATAGCAGCACTAAATTCACACCTAACGAAATATTCTTCGGAAGAACCACTAATGTTGAATTATCGAATGAAAATTACCATCGATATTTAAAAGAAATCAACAAGCAAAAAAATCTGATAAATAAGAAACTAAGAGACAAAATGATACAACAGAAAGAAAAGTATATATCAAAATTAAACAAAAATAGAAAACCGGCTAAAATAAAGAAGATGATATAATATTTGTAAAAACAAAACAAAATAATATAATGCACATACCAAATAAAGAAATGAAAATAATGAAAAAATTAAAAAGAAATAATGTACAAACCGTAAATAACAAAAGCAATAACGTTAGTAAAGTTCATCCACGTAACATTAAAAAAGCATTATTGTTACAGAACACTACTATTTTTTGATAATCCAGATCGGAATGATCACATGCCAACGGATCGAAATCCATAATTATAACGATAACCCTGGATTACTACCAATTAAACTAGAACCCTCCAAAATAGTATTAGATCATATAAAATACAATCACGTAATAGACATATAAGAAATGTTTCGTAATTATCTACAGATCTATGTTTCGATAACAATGATACAGAAAAAGGACCCAATAACAGGAAATAGTATTGATCAAATACCATACGTGATACTTAAATGCAAAAAACTGAAAGAAAAAATATCGAGATTATTCCCTTTTCATCATAATCTACATAGAATAAAAAGAGGATTAATAAACGTCTTAGGATCAGTCATAAAAGTTATAAGTGGAAATGTGGACCAAGAAGATGCTGAAAAACTAAACTTACAGATTCAAAATATAATAAAAAATGAAAAAACACTAACTAACGATGCAAATGACCAACATGCACTTAATAAACAAATGGTAGAAAGATTTAAAGTAATAGTGTAACAATAACAAAACATATCAACGATCAACAAAGCATTATACAACAAGAACTACTAAACTATACGAGAACGATATCAGAGAAAGATAAACACCACCATAAAATAATTGAATATCTAAATCGAATAGAAATTAACATGGACTTATTAAATAATCAAGCCGATCAAATAGACGAAGCTACGACCTTAGCAAGTTTTATCGTTATACATAGCAATATCCTACCGACTGCGCCAGTTTTATTGTTGTACACCGAGATATCCTACCGACTGCATCAGTTTTATTGAATACACCGAATGTATAATTTTCAAAACGATATTTTTATTTTTATCAGTCAACTACAGCGTTTTACAGTGTTTAACAAAATATTTGTTATTTATCAATCACTTGCAACAGTGGCTCGAGGAGCTCTATATGTTGTTACAATTTCTATTGTAGAACTGATGTTATTACAAAACATCTATTTTAGAACTGATGTTACAGAATGTTTTACTTAACAAAGAAACCTCTGGTTCTCATTATTAAGATATTTTGTTTACATACAAAATTAATAATTGATTATGTTGCATTTTTGTAGTTCTATATACTTTTTTGTACTCACAAGAGAAGTATTGTTTTAATAATCGACACGTGGTTGATAATGTATGCTGTTCCCGTGTGACTAGCCTTGAGAACGAAATATGTGTTACATATAACTAGCATCAGCCAATACAATATAGAGACACATTCTACATCTGGAAGAAACGGAAATCGTCGCAGATATCATCAATAACAAGGAATAAAAATAAAATCAATTGACCACCTATATCAGTTACTATCATTGCAAGCATTCTATAATGGAACTCAGATAATATTCAAATTCCAAAATTCATGAAGGAATCCTTTCAATTTGCTCATATAATCCCATTAAGTATAAATAATAAAAATATCCTTTATCAATTTCCTTATATTGCATATAATAAAAAGATGATACACTACTTCTCAGAAAGATGTAGACAAATCGAAGAACATTTTATATGTAAACATAGAAATCGGAAAATTATTCAGAATCTAAATGCCTAGGAAATATACTAACTCAGACAAAAAGTCACTGTAAGACCTATGATAATCATTATGAGTCAATAACACAACCCGAAAACGACTACCTCATAACAGTCAATATTAAGAAGACAAAATTAGAAAATACGTGCGATAATATCACCAAAGAAATTCAAGGAATCATGGTGATACACTTCATAAACTGTACAATAAAAATCAACGAAGTTTTATACGACAATAGACACTATTGTACTTGGTACACCATCAGAATATTACCGGTAAACTTTATACCAGTAAATACCACCGATATAGAAGTTGGAATGAATCTAAAAAGACTAGAAGTTCAGTTTAAAAATTTACAAGACATCGAGATGATCCACACCCAGATACACGCAGGATGGGCATCATCTACCATTATTATAATAATAACTTGTATAATTTCAGTAAGCTGCAGTAGCTGTCTATATTGTAAGTTTAAAAGGAAAATACCGGTCCATAACGATGATGGAACGACAACATACGTCACGAAGTTTATATGGCCATCACTCATTTAACACTAAACCTACCGCGAGGGGTCAAATGACCCTTTTTAAACTTTGTTTCAAAATTTCTCACATAAAGCGTTATCACATCGCTAGTTGACTTTATGACTTTTAATATAATTTACATACAATGCATTTTTCAATATTTACTCCTCTCTTGTTATTTTTTTTACCGAGATATATATGTAATGTGCCTTAACTACCGCAACGGGGTCATTTGACCCCTGCAAAGATTCATATGATATCATGAAGATTTGTATGTGTGGTTGTGATACAAAACCATTGCATTATACATTTTTGCTATTTCATCATATATTTTGCTGTATTGCGTTATATTTGTTGTTGGCTGACGAATGAATAGCGAATTTCACTCTACTCCAAGCGAGCGATAAAAAAGTCAACGAAGCCACCGTTTACAAACAGATAAATTGGATTTAATCTCTGAAGTATGGTACAAATTCATCGAGAATAGCCAAAATTGTTACAAGCTTGGGGAACATGTAACTATCGATGAACAGCTCTTCCCAACCAAAGAGAGGTGTAGGTTTACTCAATATATGCCGAACAAACCGGATAAGTTTGGTATCAAATTCTGGCTAGCATCCGACGTCAGCACCAAATACATTATAAATGGATTTCCATATTTGGGAAAGGATGAAAATAGAGGAGCTTCATCTCCGCTTGGGGAATTCGTTGTTTTCAAATTACTGGAACCGTTCACAGGATGTGGAAGAAGCGTCACTACAGATAATTTCTTTACGAGCGCATCACTAGCTGCAAAATTACTAGAAAAAAGAACCACTATTGTTGGAACTATCCGCGGAAATAAAAGAGAACTACCAAAATTCGCCAAGCAGGCGAAAGATGGTATGCCACGCTTCTCAACAAAACTATATAAATCGAGTCATTGTTCACTTACCATTTACAAAAGTAAGCCAAACAAAAAAGTGCTTCTACTAAGCTCAAAGCATAAATCTATAAGCATCGAAAAAAACGGTAAGCGTATACCTGAAACGATCAGATTCTACAATAATACTAAATACGGTGTAGACATGACGGATCAAATGGCAAGAAAATACTCCGTGAAATCGAAATCGCAAAGATGGCCTGCGCAGATTTTTTTCAATATTCTTGACCTGGCTGGAATCAACTCGTGGGTTTTATACAGAGAAACAACCGGCGAAAAAATTTCTACACAACAATTTTTATTCCAATTAGCTGAAGAACTTGCCGAAGATTTTCAACATAAGCAACAGGCGATGATGGAACGTTTTATAAATAAATAAATAAACAATTTTGAATTGTTATTTGAAAAAATTGTTTTATTCATACGTCACTATACAAGTTTATATTTTGTCATTTGCCATCACTCATTTAAGAAGGGAGGATTTAAGATATCACTCTACCTAAGATATGTAAAGAATACACTTAGTGTAACTTATAGCTTACACACTTATCAGATACTCAATTACTAATGCATTAAGTAAAAAGGAAACTAATCAGACCATCAGGCAAGACGTGGTGCTTAACCAGTGAAGGAATGTTAATTACCTTTTTGAATAGTATATAAGCTCACGCATCACAAACCCAAATATGAAATACTCAAAATACAGCGGGTTTTTTGAAAAATTTCCCGTGGATTCACCTTCAAAAACACCAAAGAACATCAAAACACAAACAACCGCCTTCACCGCACATTGGTAAAAATTTTCACAGATAAAACACCACATTTTACTCATTATCTCATTTACTGAAATATTATGTATATGTATATTTTGGAACAATAAATTTTATTTGATTTGATTTGAACCCAAATATTATTCATTGTTACAGTCTTCAATGTATATGTTGTAATAATCTTGAGAGGAATAAAAACAGTTCATATTAAAAACATTGTTACTTTTTCGCTTCACTTCTAACACGAAACATAACATATATATATATATATATATATATATATATATATATATATATATATATATATATATTTGGAGAATCGTATTCTCCTCTTGTTCACGTACATGAGTTATCTATGATAGAGCAGCTGGAATACGTTTGCCCAGCACAATTTTACATTTGCTAATCAGGTGATATTTATAACAATCAGTAAATAAATTAACTGGACACTCGAGTCTGGATAATCGTTGACAAGAAGAACACAACATTCATTGTTGATTGTTACAAAATTCATAGCCGCCGCAGCTACGTTCATAGCCACCACAGTTACTCCCTCCCCAATGACCCTGACGAAGTCAGGAAGTAACGAAATCTTAGCTTTTGGGGAGAGAGGTGTTGGCGCCGAGATGGAGCTGATGCATGATTGGGAATTGGTTACAGCGTTTACTTCACCTTGGTGTGCACTCTCGGTGTTAATTGTAGTGTGAAGTCTAGCTGGCGCGGTGGTCTCGGAGAGGCTTGGTTGGCTCTGTGTGAGAAGGCGACCACCCCGGGACGATGATCGACATTTGGGGCGAGTTGATGTCCCTGGAGGGTGTGTTTGGAGAGTTTGATGGCGGTGTAGATGGCTGGTAGTTCGTGATTGTACGTGTTGTACGTGATTTGGCCGAACTAAGTCTACGCGTGTAGGCCGTTGGTTTCCAGGTGCTGTCTTCCAGTTGTTCGAGTTTTGTGCTTACAGCGAAGTCAGCTGCGTTTGTTGGGAGGCGGTTCTTACGGTGGCAGCTATGCTGCTCTTACAGTCTTCGAATGCCTTGTCTGGGATGGAGGACGAGATTGGAACCTTGAGCGTGTCGTTTCTTTGAAGTTTTGAAATCGGGCTGCCCATGAGATGCAGAATTCTGGGAACCGTGCTTGGTAGCTGTATGGCCACGTTGAAGCGCGAAGCGGCTCCTTTCTTGATGAATGCGCAGTTGCCGACATTAATAGGATCTGTGAGTTTGAACACGGTGCGTAAATGGTTCGGATGCAGGAGAAGGCTGAGATACTTGCTGATTCCATGGAGGCGCAATTTGATTGTGCTCCTCATGAAATCCCGAAGTGCTTTGAGTATGTTGAGAACTTTGTTCATCGATATCTCAACATGCCGACGGTTCACTCTCCTGCATTCCTGACTCCCGGGGATGTCTCTGTAGTTATCCGCAAGCTGAATGTAAAGAAAGCAGCAGGAGACGATAATGTCAAAAATGCTGCACTGAAGCGTCTCCCTGTGAGGGGGATTGTGAATCTGACGAAGATCTTTAACGGGATCATTCAGACGAAGCACTTTCCTCTCTGCTGGAAATTTGGCAAAGTATCGCGCTACCGAAGGTTGGCAAGTCGTTGAGGCACGCCGTGAACTACCGACCCATTACTCTGTTCTCCCACCTGAGCAAAGAGTTCGAAAAAACACTGCACGGGAGGATCCTCGATCATGTGACCGCTCACGGTCTCATGATCGATGAGCAGTTTGGGTTTAGGTCAGGTCACGAAACGACTCAGGAGCTTGTTCGGTTAACGGAGCGCGTGGCACGCGGGTTCAACGAACGTAGATGCACTGGTGCAGTATTTCTCGACGTTGAAAAGGCGTTTGACAAAGTCTGGTATGCTACACTCCTCTACAAGCTCATATACATGTGGTTCCCGAACAGTATGGTCCACTTGTTGGTATCATACTTGATGGATCGCTCCTTCTATGTGAGTTTAGACGGAGAGAGGTCGTCCATCAGACCGGTAGCGGCTGGCGTCCCTCAGGGAAGTGTGCTGGGGCCTGTGTTCTTCAACCTGTACATCAATGATGTACCGCGCGAGCAGCACAAGACCCTTCAGCACATGGCTCTGTTCGCAGACGACGTGACAATCATAGCGCAATCATGGCAACCTAGGTGCATCCGCGCAAGACTACAGGCTTATCTCGATGAACTCGAAACGTTCTATCGGACGTGGAGAGTGAGAGTGAACGTGCAAAAGAGCGTGGCGATCTTCTTCCACCCTACCCAGTTGCGGAAACGTGAGCTCGACCCGCTCGATCTCAACAGGACTGCACTGGAATGGATGGGGGATGACAAGTATCTAGGCGTCATGTTGGACAGGGATCTGACATTCAAGAGTCATATGCAGTATGCCATCTCGAAGGCTCAGGCTCAGCTCTACAGACTGTACCCGCTTTTGAAAGTCGAAAATATCATTGAGGAGTAAGCGTATGCTTTACCTCAGCTGCATTCGGCCGATTATGACGTATGGGGGTCCAACCTGGGCATACCATCCTAAGAACAGGAAAAAGTTGCAGGTGTTCCAAAATAAGATTAATTACATTAATTACCAATTCGCACTATTTTGTCAGAAACACCACTCTTCATCGCGATCTCCGGCTCCCTACTATCGAGGAGTTTGTCTGCGGACAGACTCAGCGGTTGTACGGTCGAGCGGAGGTCAGCGACAATGCACTAGTAAGGGGGTTAGGGACCATCGACATTGCTGAGTAATACTCCAAGTACAAGCGGCCCCGTCTGATTGCACTCCTGGAGTGACCTGAGTAATGTCAAGAAACATACATTGGCCAGTAATAAGGTACCCCCACGGGTACCTTGGAGCTCCTCTGGTCAAACATCATGCAATAGGCCCACTTCATGGGACTTAAAAAATGCTCCTTATGTGCTATAATCCTAACCAAGCGTCAACTAGGTTATTCCAGCAACTAGAGTGACTACCTGAACGAGGCAAATACTCTAAACAACTGACCGAAAGGTCATTGCTACTTCGAGTCATCACACATTCCGCTCCCAAATCCACATCAATTCCTGTCCTTCATGCTCGTGGAAGTTTAGAAACAATAGATGACCATATATCCAATGTAACTACCCGCTATCTTATCCATGCTAGTCATCATGAAAACCCCTTAATCAGCCGCCTCGATCAACATCCATCCTACAAGTCTAAGAGGGCTAAATCCATCATTTTTCCTTTTATGACAAAATATTACAAACCCCTTCTCCCTCGACCAAACCGGTACAACGCCTCGGCCGCCACCATAGCATTAGATCGTTCCGAAGGATCATCGGGAAGTCGCATCGTCAAGTTTATTTTGATTTAATTTCACAGTATCCACAGTGTTTGTTTAGTTTAAGTTTGTTTGTTTATGTATAGTTTTAGGTTAGTTTTAAGTTAATTGTGTTGTTCATAAACAGGTTTTTGAAAATTTCCTGTATCTTATATTATGTATCATTATTATTTTTGCTCCTCAACTTTTGTCTGTTTCACATTTTATACAGTATAGTATTTTCTTTAAATAAACAACTACATTTTAATCTGTATCTTTGTGCACTATTTTGTACTTATTATTTTCATTATTAATAAATTTCATTCATTCAATCATACATTCATTCTATTCAAGTTTGTGGTAAGTGTTTGTGTGTTTTGTTATACACTCGCTCGAAAAAGTCTTGGTACATCTATCAGTACCGATATATTTCACAATAAAACAAATTCATTAATGTACTCGTAAATTTGAAAACAAACATATTTTTTATCAATTCTATAAACTACTAATTATTTATATATGACAAATCAAAACATTTTATATTTATAACAAATAAACTAAAAAATAAATAACACAAGAGTTCATAGAAATTAAGCAAAAAAAATCCACGTACATATTTTATTAAACGGTAAATCATCGATTTTTTTGCAATATTAGCACTTATTGTTTTAAAATTATCATAGTTTCATGTCATAGTTTGTATGTTGCAATTGAAACACTAAAATATCATTTTTAGTAACTAATAATAAAGTTTTTTGCAAAAAATCAATAAGATGGAATAAATAAGATGCAAAAGATATTAAAGTACTATCTAAAAAACATCTGTGCTGATATTGTGCGAAAAATAATAAAAAGGGTGAGTATCATGAAGGTGTTGCGCGTAGGAAATCATTTATTTCACGTATCAATAGATAAATACAGATTGCATATGCAAATGAATACATTAATACACTAATCTGGTTTTCGGAAAACATTATTTTCTCAGACGATAGCAAATATTGCATTTTTGGAATAAAAGAACTCAAAATTGTATATACATTACTGAATAAAATAAATCTTGCTCCTACTGTGAAACTCAGTGGTGGTAGAGTAATGGTATAGGGGTGTATAACAAGTAAGGGCGTGAGACAAATGGAGTTTTTAGTATCCATGATGGATAAATATGCATACTTAAATATTTTAAAACGAAATATAAAGCAAAGTGCTGAAAAGTGAAGTCTAGATCCCGATTATAATTTTTTGCATGACAATGATCCGAAGCACAGGGTAGAAGTTGTTGAGCTATAGATATTATATAACGCTCCAAAACAGTTGCATGCACCTCCCCAATCTCTAGACCTAAATCCTGTACAGCATATTTGTGATTTTCTTAAACATAGAATTCGCCAACATGATATAATTTGAAAGAAAATGTTGAAGAAAGTTATAGAAAAAGAGTGGAATAAGATTAGTACTAAAAAAAAATACAAAAATGGTATATTCCATGAAAAAACTATTATAGAAGGTTCTTAAAAGAAGAGGCTATCCAACCAGTTACTAATTCACTTGAAAAGTTTATTTTACTTTACATTATTTTCGATTTTCATTTTTTGTACGCAAATATTTTCTGCTCAATTTGTATGAATTTTTGTGTTTTTTATTTTTTAGTTTATTTGTTATAAATTTAAAATGTTTTGAATTGCCATGTATAAAGAATTAGTACTTTATAGAATTAAAAAAAATATGTTTGTTTTTAAATTTACATTAATAAGTTTGTTTTATTGAGAAATATAACCGTATTGATAGGTGTACTCAGACTTTTTCGAGAGTATATTTTATTTGTGTTAATTTGTTAAAATGGAGTGCGAAAATAGTCAGAATTGTTTAAGTGAAAATCAGGAATGTATATATGGATATTCATCTTTTCAAGAAGAAGTTTTAAATATTTTAAATAAAAGAAATACACTTGAAGATATTGAATTAAATACTGAAGAAATTAATAATATATTATCTATTTCAATAAATAGTGAAAATGATATAAATATGAAAAGTGAAGAAGCTAATCGTTAATTACAACATGAACTAGAAGAAATCAATAATGATTTTTTAAATGATGAATTAGTAACGGAAAATATGTAAAAAGGCGAAAAATTGATCAAGGTGATTATAATTGGAATTTTGTATCATTTTTGGAAATGTTATTGTTCAGGCCGCAACTTAAAGTTCGCGCCGCTCGGTCGAGAGAGAGAAAGAGCTCGGTTTTCGTCTTTATCGTCAGATAGGCGAATCACATCGTCTGCCTGTCTTGTACTAATTCTGCGCGCTCTTTGTCTAATTACGTAGTGTTTATTTGTTTTTTCTCTTCTCAACACAGCGCTTGAACTGACAACACGTTGCTTTCGATTTGCAAAAACTTCCTGCAAATCGCTTCGTGCTGCCTTCTCAGTTCTTGTGATTAATTATATTGGCATTACAAACTAGTGTTCAATAAATAGTTTAAGTGTTTTATTAAACCTAAAGGCTTTTATTTCGCAACCTCTACTCTCCACTACCCGTCGCGGCTGTAGTCATCCAATTCTTACTTACTACGCAGAAGTTCGATCAAGCCAAGAAGAAAATTGTGCTTTAATTTTCACCGGCACATCAACGCGCGTACAATTATTAATAATCAATCCTATTCAGATTTGGATAAATATTTTAAATACATTTGGTACACAAATTATTCAAAAAATATCCAATCAAAAGATATTATCAACGGAAATACAATAAGAATTGTTGAAAATGCTTATAGAGTATCTTCTACATTGCTTCTTCTTCAGCTAAATACTCTAATAACCTATCAGATACTCCATTACCCAATGTGGACAGCAACTATGATGGTGGTGGCTTCAGCATTATAATGTCAGATTACAATAAGAAATGATTTTCACCAAGATACATGTTAATGGTGAATATTTTCAACTTTACACGTACATATGTTAAAAATGGCAGATGTATTGCATATAACCATGAAAGCAAGAAATATTTTTCAGATCTGCCCTGTCAACGAGGACCATTATTGCCTGGCCATCCAGTAACTAAAAATCAGTTAAAATGGTATTAACTTTTCAAAGAATATATGTATGAAAAACAAGTCATTTGTGGCTTGTCATTAGAGATAGATGTAATTGACTTGACTAGTGCCATTCGTGATCTTAGTTTAACTCAGAATATGTCACTAACTAATATATCTGTGGTGCTAAAAGATCATTAGTGTATTTTTCACCAACAAGTCTGGTGATTCAATGGTTTATGGATCATCGATTCAGTGTGGATTAAATTCGATTTCCTTCGATAGAGAAAACTTAGTAAAAGCTTCAAGTGTCAGCATTGAGGGTATTTTTCCTAATATCAAGTGAGCACTATGTTGCCTGTCCCAGGGGACACAACTCAAAATCATGGCCTCTGAACAGAAATGAGAAACTGATGAGCTGCAACTGCGATAGGGTGTGGATCATAAACTACCACGATTGCAATGACTTAAAAGCATGACTAAGATGTTATTGTGAAAAGAAAACTTCTGGGAAAAACGCTCTAAAAAGAACGCTTCAGAAATGTACAAATCAGGTACGAAAGGTTCTATAAACCCTTTGAATTATAATACACATACCTTGGGAGCAGTAAACGTGGTTAATTGTTGCTTTTGCAGAAAGTAGTTTTCAGTTAATTGTTGCTTTTGCAGAAAGTAGTTTTCAGTATTAGCTTCGCTGATGCCACTAAAAAGTTGTTGATTCTGGTGGGTTCACCTTTATTTGCAGAGGCTCCAATGGTTTCTTCATCGGAAGCAAAGGAAAATGGAGTCTCGAAGGTAAAAAGTCCTTCCGAAAGCGTCGTCCCTCCTATAAATTTTCAGGTAATGTAATAATGGTTTCAGCGAAGAAAGCGGCATCATAAATTATCTTTTTGTTTCGAAATGCTTTCAACATGCATTCTGCTGCTGTGCTCAAACAGCCATCCAGTGAATCTGGTCGTATAGCAGCCCTACTGATAGTAAAGTCCTCAATTGTATTGTTAAATGATTTGAACACAGAGCCAGCAATTGTGCTGGTGGCCAGCTTGTAGTCACATGACAATTCGAGACGTCATGGGAGAAAAGGTCACATGGTTGTATCTGCTGTTGTCATGGTGAAAATTGTGACGACTGTGTTGTAACCCTCTCTGGGAGTCATGTTGAACATGCAAATATCAATAAGAAAAGCTCAAACATGGTCATCATCTCAAAATTGTCAGTAACATGTCTTCCTGCCGTTGTCGGAGTCGTTGTCTTTAGTCTTTGGCAGGTTTATTGCCTGTGATCACCACGAAGAATATTGTAGACATTCATAGAAGATGTGTCTTCCATTTAGAGACCATCAAAGCTGCAGTGAATGTTGCAGGCAGACTGAGAGTGTGTCTGTTATAATATCATATCTGTTACGCATTCAGGCAATCTATTTGCTTCTTTTTGTTCTAGAATGAAAGAGACATATTTGAGTGAGTGACCAAGTCCGTTTATATGGTAGGATACCATAAAATTTACGCGATGTTGCTCAACGAGATATTTTTCTGCATTTGTGATAAGCTTATCCTACTCAACTTTGGAACCTATTAGAATGAAAGAGTTAATTTTAGTGACGATATTGTTGTCTTTATCAAGAAGTATATACTTCACTATGATGTGGTATATCCATGGTTGACCTTTGTTAAAGTGACCATACTAATTATCAAGTTGAGAGAATGTGAGTATCTATTTGCAGTGGTCTACAATAGACTTTTGCTATCTCTGTGTACTGGTGACAAAGATACATTACTATGCATAAAACTGTTGCCGTCTTGGCTATTAATTTGAATGCTAAACATTGTAGTATTCGTGGATTGATAACCTGTCCGGTGCCATTCTACACAAATACACTTTGTGCAACAAGTTCATTCTTGTTGTGCCGAGTGAGCCCACACACCACAATTTTAGTGGTGTGGAGGACGTGACGGATATCA
This sequence comes from Neoneuromus ignobilis, assembly GCA_029203775.1. NCBI lineage: Eukaryota > Metazoa > Arthropoda > Insecta > Megaloptera > Corydalidae > Neoneuromus > Neoneuromus ignobilis. The sequence goes on from CP092093.1 coordinate 21,859,049, forward strand.
CGATACTCAAAGACCTCAAAGACAGACATGTGCTGTAGACGATGCTGATTTTATCATCTGATCATAATCCTATCCTGCTATTGGTGATGGATTTAAACTGTCATAGTTTTATCTCAGACCTGAAGTTCATTACTCAGATCGACTGAATCAGCTACAAGGAGAGAGCGGATGCCCGGAATGGTATTAATCAGCTGTTCATTCATATTTCTGAATAATTGGACACAGGGGTTTCGAGCCTATATCTCGACATCAAGATTAGTTTTAATGAATGCTTTATTTGCCAGTTCCATCAGTATTAACACAACCAACTTCTCTTGGAGATTTGTGCATAAACTCAACGAAACAATCAGGCATGAAAATATTGGCAAATATATTGTGACCAAGAAATCCATACTCTGTAACCATTTTGCTCTTTGAGTCAAAAAGGAAGTAGCGAAGTATCAGGATCAAATGTTATATGATACAATGTTTGCAATGATATACAGTGACTCTCAGCTGAAATTGCGGTGTTGCACGTCTTCTTATCCACACATGATCTCGTTACCCTGTGCTTTTAGATAATTATGGTGTCCTTGTTAATGAGCCGTCCAAAAAGATTGAAGTGCTAGTGAATTCTATTAGGAGTTAGTTTTGTGCTAATTCTTTAGAGAACAAAGTCTGCAACATGTTTATCAAGGACTTCGTCTAACGAGATCTTAATATATTGACATTTATCAAGGTACTGCTCACCAGACTTGGCGAAACTGTCGAGATTATTAAGCAACTTGACTGCAGCAAAACGATGAAAGATGACATTAGTAATGATGCTTTGTCACATATACCCAAACAGGAGACTGTATGAGTAACGATGATTGTTAACACAATCTATCTTCTCAAGTACTTTCCTTGTCAAGGTTATAACTATTCTGAAAGTTAGTTAATCGCATCGGTTTGCTGTGAACCACCGTCCAATTAATCTACTGATTCACTTAACCAAGGTGTTCGTAAGAACTGTTAACAAATGGATTGTCGATCTGGTAATTGCTTGCGGAATTTTGATCGATGAACAATTCAGATCTCACAGTGAGTACAGCACTACATAATAGGTTTTGCAGTTGATGGAATATATAACTCGCGGTTTTATTAAGAAACAGACAATCGGTCATTTTTCTCAATATTGAAAAGCATTTGATAAGGTCTAGTATACTGGCCTCATTTATAAGCCCATATATATTGCCCTTCCTGATTGAATGACCTACCTGGTGGCGTCATACCTACAGGATAGCTTGTTCTACGTGAGTGTGTGTGAGAGTGTCCGTTTAATCGAATTTCGAAACCACACAGTTGTGGCATGCAGACGTCACTGGCATTCATCTTCAGGGTCATCTTGATGATTTTTCTGAATATTATGATACAGAGCAAGGGTTAATGTTGATGAGTATTAGGCGGTTCTGTTTTCCTGATGTTACAACATTGATACTGATGATCTACACTTTTTTGATTTGCCAGTTAGTTAGGACAATAAAGTCAAGTATCTTGGATCATCATTGACAACCGGCTTATATTCTACAATCATGCAACGAATGTCTTAAATAAGATTAACAGATAATTAGGTAGAATGCATCCACTACTGAACACTCATAATTATCACTGCGTACAAAGCATAACCTTTATACGAGCTAATGTGACGGATCTTCATGTATGCGGTGCTAACTTGAGTTTATATGCCCACACAATTGCAGTGGCTGCAGATCTTCCAAAATAAAATATTACATCTCATCACTGACGTGTACAAGTGTTTATTCAAAATGGTATGCTGCATGCAGACCTTTGTGTACATACAGTTGAAAAGCTTATCAAATGAAAGGCACTCCTATATGGTTGTTCAAAATCAAACATGAATGCACTGATACGTGTTCTCAATTATGATCCCCTATAACTTGCAATACCGGTTTAAGTGACCGAAGTTGTTGACTATGGATGACAAGGTATAGACTTCGTAAAAATGTTCATTGCCGATCAATAAGAGGTTGTGAACTTAAAATTCGCGCCTTGATCTTATTGACTCAGCGGCCTCACCATTAAAAAGATTTTATCAACACACTGTAATTTTAGGTCAGTTTCACCAAGTGTGATCATTGTGATGCATGAATCATGGGTCGCTGCACTCAGAGCTCAGCATCTGCAAGTAGGTATTGTGCCATAGTTGAATAAAAAGAGCATCTGATAAAATAGTCATGTACCCTGTATAATAGCCATACCGCCCACACTTAGTTTTAACATAAATTGACTTTAAGTCAACTTCATTCAATAAATTACAACATGAATTTGATCTAAGTTAGTTATTCAATATATATTAGTGGACTCTAGGTGTTCCAAAAATAATATAGTTGATTAATTGCATGAGTTCTATTGAGAAATACCATCAAACACAAGAATTTTCTATTATTTTGTTCAAAATAAATTCTAATTGTATATAAGATCAACACATTAAATATAATGATATGATCATTGAAATTAATATCAACGAAAAGAGTGAATAAATTATTACTTGTAAAGTACTGCATGTGGATTTCCATGTCTCTACAATTGAGAAGCTTGTTCAACGATGAACACTCGCTTTGTGTGGATGTGTTGGACTATCATAAACACATTGATCTGCACTCTTGGATTCTATATTCCATCAACTTGCATTATTAGTATAAATGATTGAAATTACTGTTTAGGAATGACAAAATGTAAATGACATCGATGCCTCCTCAATGCTAATCGAAAAGACTATCAAAAATATTTCATGCCTAAACCACTTCAATTTTATGATCTCAAAAACCTTAATATTTTTTTAGCCCAGATCATTGTTATCAATGTATATTGTAAAATATAAGTTATGTGTCAGTGTTTAGAAAAAGAATTCTCCTCGCCAGGGCAGCAAATTCCTACATTGGTCAACCAGAATCAAGACATCTTACAATTTTGATGAGTGTGATTGATTAATTTGCTAAAAAATATATATACAGAAAATAAATTATGTGAAAGGGATGTTTTTAATAGCATAAATATATTAAGAATATTTTTTTAATATTTCATGGGGGAGAAGATTAACGTGTAAAAGTGTGCTGTAGTCCTTTTCTACTCGATGTAGTTAAAAAAACGAAACCAAAAATTTTTTGAAACTGACAAATTCTTAATTTCTTGAGTAATTAAAATTGAATATCTCATTGTTGTGCTTGGTAAAAATCTAAAATTTAAGTTATACTAAATAAGTTCTCTTAAAAACACAGGCACAATTGTGCTAATGTTGCTTTTTATTCAACAAACTATTGCTAATGTTGAATAAAAAGTTGAAGTTTTCGTTAAGAAGCATATATTTATACCTCAGCATCATTCAACTGATTATGATATGCACAGGTTCAGCATAGGATGATCATGCCAGTAATACTAAGCAATATGAGATGTTCAAAAACGGGTGGATTTGGCTCATTACCAAGGACCTTTACTTAAAAAGAAACATCATTTTATTACTGGTGTCTTCGGCTTCTGTTTATCAACCACTTTGCCAACTAAGCTTTCGATTGTACGGTCGATAAAGATCAGTGTCAATGTACCATCGGTCCTCTGGGTATAGTTACTTCATGCTGAGTACAATAAACACTTCTTCATTTTGTTTGTATTGCTGAAATATTAACTAATCATTGTGATATAATCATTTTATCAATTTGGTTAGTAACTTGGTATCTGTTTATAACAATCTCTAAAGCTCCGCTATTCAAATATTCTATAGAAATCCCATTGAAGATTACGAAAACTGCTCATTTACTACATAGAATTTTAATGAACTAAGCTGTGATCTAATTATTGTGCGATAGTAGTTATTATCTTCAGATAAGTATTTGTGAGTTGTCATCTTCCATCTGAACCAATTAGTATTATAGTAGCATACCATAAAGTATAAATTATATTAATATTAACTTGCATTAATTGGCAAACACTAATTTGATTTAAAAAATATTTGATAAGATATGATAACTATTAAACTCAGTTTCGACTCCTTTTTCCAGCAAATATAAATTAAAAATATTTAGTTTTATATTTAGTGTACACATAGTTAAAAGTAAAATAAATTTATTAACAACTTCCTTATATTTTACGCAAAGCTGAGAAATATATATTATAAAATTAAAAAACCTATTTCTAGCTTATATAAATATAAACTATGCATTTCTATTCATATACACATTGTTATTTCAGTTTTCTAAAATATAAAATGTAAATAGTACTAATATTCTTTAATACAAATGAATTACTCACCTCAATACACTGTAAGATTCTATAATTAATTATTTATTACCTATGTCATGCCAGGTTTTTGAAACTTCCTGGTTGAAACTCATATCTCTAATAATTAACACTCTTTAACAAATAATCATGCTGAATGTCAGTTAAGGGATTCCATTCTAGGTACAGCAGACTAATAAACTATTAAGTTCATGCTCATTTCAGTTTTAAAAATTAACGAAAAAAAAGTTGTTGATTTTATTCACTAATGTTCATTTCGATAGTTACACTATTATCATTAGAACGCATTAGAAAATTTTATATGCAGTGTTTTGAAGAAATACCCATAAAAATTAAATGAATAATAAGTGATTATTGAACACTTTTGTAAAATTTTGTGTTTTATTTGTGTTAACTGAATCTGAAAAATCAATAGTATTAACTTTCTTATAAATATTTAAAAAGGTATTCGTAATTTAATATCAATATAATATTAAAATTGTGCACTCTATTATATGAGGTTTATAAAATTACTTAATTTGTAAAGAAATTTTACCTTTGACAACAAATTATTTAAGATAATATTGATTGTTTACAATTGTAAAGTATTTATATATTTGATTACGCATAATTTATACAACCAATATTACGTGTAAAAGTAATATGAAACCTGTTTTAAATCAAAAAACAATAAAAAGTTAAGAAAGTTATTTAAGCGTACAAGGACAAAAGTGAGAGTCAATAAAATGCTATTTACCATATTTTTCAACGAAGGTACTTCCATTTTCAAACGCAGTATTCCACTGATAAGGCTATCATCAACTTTGACTTCTTTTAAAAAACAGTTTCCAAAAATGGTAATGATGTGTTATAATCTTTGATTTAATATGTTTTTAAATTTAAATCAAATTTCAATATAAATTTATTTTAGAATTAATAAGAATTATGACAAATAAGTTTGGTTATGTACGTTTTCGTACCTGTTGTGTATATATATATATATATATATATATATATATATATATATATATATATATATATATATATATATATATATATATATATATATATATATATATATATATATATATATATATATATATATATATATATATATATATATATATATAATTATTTTATATTTATTTCTTCAGAATTCAAAACTATTAGAAGAAGATAGAAATCAAATTCTTGCTCCTTTATTAGGCAATGGATGGAAGATGGTAGAAAACCGTGATGCTTTATATAAGGAGTATATTTTCAAAAATTTCAATGAGGTAAATTAAATATTATTTTAAATTTCAATAAAAACAAATCTATTTTAACATTATAATAATATTTTCAATATATTTATTAATTATGAATAGTAATACAACTTAAAATTTAAAAAATAGACATTGAACAACATAAAAGGATAAAAGTTTACTGCTCTACTTTCAAAATTTAACTTGTATTATTATATAATAAAAAAATTTTGCAGGCATTTGGTTTTATGACAAGAGTTGCTTTATTGGCCGATAAAATGGATCATCATCCAGAATGGTTTAATGTTTATAATAAAGTTCAGGTAACACTAAGTAGTCATGATGTGAACGGTTTATCTGGAAGAGATGTGAAACTTGCGAAGTTTTGTGATGAAATTAGTGGAAAATAAATATTATCAAAACTTACATTATGGATGAAGACCCTTAAAAAATGACCCTTATAAATTTTGATATATGATTTTATACTAAGTTTAATTTTATAACTATTGGAAATGTATGTTTATATATATTTTTTGTTAAATATAAATTGGTTTTAATATTATTCATCTGTTTATTATAATTGAATTGTTTTATAAAAGTGGCTCAAATGAAACTGAAGGATAGTAAATGATAAAGAAGTAAATGTATGTCTACACCCTTCAGTCCTATTTGGGTCACCTTATATTTATACTGAATATAAAAATACTTTATATATAATATGTTCATTATAAATATAATTTATAATGAATGATACTAATCAAGTTTTTAATAGCATATTAAATTACTGTTATGTAATGTAAATAATGTGTGCGTGTTTGTAGTTAAATATTAAAAAGGAAATGAAAATTTTAATTTATAAAATGTCTGATAAATCAGTTCAGGTTTATTTATTAAGTTATTATTAGTTATCAAAAAGGATTGCAGGAAGCAAATTAGATGAGTTTATTAGAATTTGAAATGCTAAAATATAATGGTTCTTTATATGTTAAATATATCTTTATTCTAACACTTATTAGATTAAAAAGTGTTTCAAACCAGTGTATATCCATTTTATGTTTCAAGCAGTTATTTTAATTAAATAGTTTTGAAAAATTAATAAATATAACCATATGACACAAGTGAATAATATACAGTAGGAAAATGATTCTAAAGAAATGTTTAATGTATACCAATTCTCTGTAATAAAGAATAATTTTAAATAATGTTTCAAAACATGTAAGAATTGTATACATTATAGATACCAAAAAAGATAAGACTACATATTTATCTGTTTTATAAGAAAATAAAACATGAAAAATATTTTAGAGTTAATTTTTAAAAAATCGTAATATGCTGAATAAAAAAAAATAGTATTAATAATATTTTACAAAATCAATAATTCCTGATCAGTTAACCCGTTAAACGTTTTATTTTATTTTGAGAATGTGCACTGGTGTGCTTAATTATTTCTAGGTGATGACGAGTATACTCGAAAACACAATAAATGTACTTGTAAAATTGGATTAAATTAACAAAATGATAAATTTTTTTGGTTGTTTCTTTGAATTTTTTTTGACTTTATTAGTAAGTGATTCACAAACGGTATTTACAGAACTTAACATTTTATTTTTTGAAAATTATTTTATAAAAAAAAAAACATTAAAAATTCAAAATGTTGAGAAAGGAACTTGAATTTTCATCCGTTTATAAAAAGAAGTAAAAAATCAAATATTTGCAAAATAAAAATATAGGATAAATTTATTTTGTTGTTAAAGAGAAGAATGATATTGTTTAAAACAAGGAACTATACATAATGCCACCTTGCATGCCAGACGCCAATACCTCGATTCTTTTCGAATCTCATTTTTAGAACAGTACGAACGTCTTATAGGATTGGTTTTCTAATTTGACCTTGGTATAAAATCCGGAAAATGTTTTCCGATGAGGTATGTAAGTGTACTTTGATTAGGTCGACCAATTGATGATGCATGTGTGCACGAATTTGCATATACTTCTATAGTTTTTTCAACATTGGAGTAAAAAATTCATACGTGTTAATTTTCCATTGTTTTTTTATATAACCTGTAGGCATTGAAGCATATAATATCTAACAAATGAAGGAATATATTTTAATAATATTTTTTTAATCTTTTTCTTGCCGTCGAGTATGCAATTATGATGCCGTCACTGTTGTCCACTCCACCTATGTTATTATTGTAGTCACAAACTACTGCTGGTTTAATTTTTATCACATCCCTTTTATTTATTTTCATCATGCTATTATCATGTATTGTACTAAGAAGTAATACTTCTCTTTTGTTCTGCCACTTTAATATCATTATTTTATTTTTGTATCTGGCTATATGCTCCCCTTTTTTTAGATTTGCTACTTTTACATCTGATGGAATACTAAGCTTGTTTTTTTCAAATTGTACCGATAACATCGATTTGATTAGCACGTAGTTTGTCAACAAGTACTATATTGGTATACCAATTATCTAAATGTAACCGGTATCTGCGGCATAAAAGGTCATGGCACAATTCAAGGACTATGCATGTTGAGGTCTTATATGTTGAATAATGTGGACCATAATCAGTATCCTTTCCAGTATAGAAGCAAAAGTACCATATATATCCTGACTTGTTTTTACACATAACGTAAGATTTCATCACAAATCGACTTCTTTTTGAAGGTACTGTTTCCAACTTAAATGACCTTTTCACAGTAACAATGATTCATCCACACAGATATCTCTTTCAGGAGTATATAGTGTTTTACATTTTGTTCTCATATTTTCTAAAACTTTGAATTTTGACGAGTTTATATATTGACTTGTCTAAACGTCGATTACCTTCACAATGAAAAAAATTACATAACAAAAATTTACTATTAGCTGACATAATCTTACTAAAAAGGGGGAAGATATACTTTATTTTTTGGAAAAATATATCTCTAATTTTATAAATATAATTTTATAATACCTTGCAGTATAAGTAATGTTAAAAACATCGTATTTTATTACTGTTTGTTGCCATCCATTTTTTAAATTTTGAATGTTATTTCAAATTCAGGCAACTTTTCAAATATTGCTCAGCATATAAATTAGTTTGCTTCACTACTATGTTTAGTAAGTCATATTCTAAAAAAAATTCCATACAGAACAAATATTTGGTTTTTGACGAATGGGGAATAGTGAAATTTGTGCCAGGATGAGCAGAAAATTTGAATGGTACTCACTTTCTACCTCTAATATTCCATTGTATATTTGAATTTTTATTTTCTTTATCGGGTTCATTACCTTCTTCATCCTCATCCCTACTTTCATCAGAAGACGTTGAAATTACTGATATTCTTTTCTGCGTCCTTGTATGTAAAACCGTATCTTCATTATTTTCTACAACCTCATCATTACTTTTATCAGAAGACGTTACAAGTGTTATCGCTTTTTTCCGTTTTCTTGAATGTAAAAATATATTTTCATCACTACCAGTAAAACTCATCTAGGAGGATAAATAAAAACATTATTCAGTTCACAAGTTTTTGTATTACATCTTATAATACCTTCTCTAGATAACAGACGTAAGATTTACGAAACAAAGAGAAAACTGCTTAGAAATTTGAAAATGTTTTATCATTTATATTCTAATATTAACGAACTGTTACACAACTGCTGAACAACTGCATAAAATACGTACTACATTTCATAAAAAAATCTACTGAATTATATCCTTCACATATGCTGCAATATATCCGCCAGTACACTCTGCGGCATGATTGCATTGCATTGATTGCGTCAGTTTTCTCAGAACAATTGCCGTTATTTTTAAGTGCATATTTTCTTTGTTTATTTTATTGCTTTTAAATATTCTAAAATGTGCTAAAATTACAAATATATATATATATATATATATATATATATATATATATATATATATATATATATATTTACTTACATTTTATAATAAATAGCTAAAGCATTTTTTTTCTACATGACGAGTATATTCGACATTAAAAAAAATGTCATCTTTTCATGACGAATACACTACCTATAACTTTGTATACACTACCAAGAGAGAAAGTCTGCGCACACCCATTCTATCTTTATTAATATCGCCTATAACATAAAAACACTATTGTTGATAACAAAGTAACTATTTTTTATTTTTTCTACAAAGTCTTAAAAATTAAAAAAAACATCAACAAAACACTTTTTAAATATCAATAAAGTAAAGAAAAACAACAAAACAAACGAAATTTTAAAAAATTACGTCAGAAAAAAACTGCGCATACCTAATTAAAAACTAAATAAAAGACTTAAAATGTTATTTTCAGTATGATATTGGGTAACTTATCCGTTTTAAAACTTCTTCCAATCTTTTTTTCATAAATTGCATTAATCTTTCATTTTTTTCAAAACTAATTTTGGCTTATTTTTGATGGTAGTTTTCAACATTTCTTAGAAATTTTCGAATTTTGTGTTAAAGTAAATTCCATAAATATTCCATGGATTTAAGTCAGGAGATTGTGGGAGCATATACAAGTGCTTTGGAATATTATAGAGTACCCAAAGCTTGACAATTTTGGTCGTATATTTGTGATAATTGTCTTGTCGAACATAAAATTTACGATCTAATCAGATTTTTTCCATATTTTCTATTAAATTTCGCTTTAAAATATCGAGATAGTCGAATTTATTTATTATTGACTATAAATTCGATATTACCAACGCCGCTACTTAACATACATACCCATAACATCACTCGACCACCACCATCTGCTTCATGGTGAGAAACAGATTTTTCTTATCTAAGGCTATATTACGAGGTCAGACAATTAAGTAATGTGACAAAATTCAAAAATCGAGTATATTTAAAAATTAAGGTACATCGCTGCGATCCCCTTCAAAGTAGTCCCCTCCCGCATCTATACACTTATTCCAGCGAGTTTTCCAGTTTTCGTAACAATTCTGGAACACTTCTTGTGGGACCTCTCCGAGTACCCTCGTCACAGATTCTTGGATATCTTCAACGGAGTCAAAATGTCGACCTTTGACGAATTTTTTCATATGGGGGAATAGGAAAAAGTCGCAGGGTGACATGTCCGGTGAATAGGGCGGTTGTGGTAACGTTGCGATGCCTTTAGACGCCAAAAACTGAGAGACACTGAACGTACTGTGACAGGGAGCATTGTCGTGATGCAGAACCCAAGTCTTCGCGATCTCTGGACGCACTCTGAGCACCCTTTTTCGTAATTTTTCGAGCACATTGCGGTAGAATACTTGATTTACGGTTTGTCCAGATGGTACGAACTCTTTGTGAACCACCCCTTTGCTGTCGAAGAAGCAAATCAACATGGTTTTCACTTTGGACTTGCTCATTCTCGCCTTCTTTGGCCTTGGTGCTCCAGGGGACAGCCACTGTTGGCTTTGTCGTTTAGTTTCGGGGTCATATTGAAAGAACCAACTTTCATCACCAGTAATAACTCGATCGAGAAGAGTAGGATCACTTTCAACCTGTTCGAGACAAATTTCTCTGTTCCATTTTCGTGACATGCACTACTCACGCGTTGTTACAAAACACTAAACAGCTGGCGAAGAAATGATCGTACGAGGGTGGTCAAGGTCTCAATCGAGAGAGTAGGGATCTGCTATTACGGTGGCGGAGTTACAGGTTCGCAGTGTTACCACAGGCCGAGAAAAAAAATCGGTCGCATTACTTAATTGTCTGACCTCGTATGTTTTCGCCGAATAAACTTTCGTCCTTTTATGGCAAATATATAAAATTTACTCTCGATTATATTTTTCCAAAATTCCTCTAACAAATTTACATCTCATTTTGCTTAATTCTGTTCACTTTATCTTTTCTGTTCACTTTATGAATGATTTCAGTCTAGCAATCCGACTACGGTACCCAGTATTTATTAGAATTTTCCCTATCGTATCATCAAATTTTTTTTATCAAATTGTACATGGACACTTTTAGCAATTATAAAAGTGGATAATCGTGGATTAGTCTTAACTGTATTTATGATATAACGTTTTTTCCTTTCAGATAATTTTGAACGGCGGCCACAACGGGATTTTGACGTTATGATATCGGTTGTTTTAATACATTGTATCATTCTATAAATTGATGAATGCTGTCTTCCTAAAATTGTTCTGATATTTCGGTAGCTATTTTCTTCTTCCCATAATTTTATAATTATTTTTCGCTCTGATATACTTATTTTCTTTTTTTTTAAATTACACATTTTATTTTCCATGATATTCACTTATATTACCTGTTTGACCAAAACTAAAGTTAAGAATAACAATCTGCATTGCATTTTCAACAATCACTTAGTCAATTGTAATGCTGAAATTAAAAATTCTAAGAATAATAAACGATAAACACAATTGTGCGCAGACTTTCTGACATAATTTTTTAAAATTTCGTTTGTTTTGTTGATGTTTTTTAATTTTTAAGACTTTGAAAAAAAAAATAAAAAATAGTTACTTTGTTATCAACAATAGTGTTTTTATGTTATAGGCGATATTAATAGATAGATTGGGTGTGCGCAGACTTTCTCTTGGTAGTGTATGTCTCAGGTATTTCACGAGCAGTCAACAAAAAACATATTTTTATGTCTCCGGACGGTAATGTGTTAATAACATTACAGTTTTTTATATATATATATATATATATATATATATATATATATATATATATATGTATGAATAAAAACATGCTTATAAACTTGTTTAAAATATAAAAAGCAATAAATGTAATTAAAATCAAAATTAATGTAAAAGCTTTTGTATTGTATACTTAAAAAATCAATACATCAGTCTAACGTGAATTAGACATAATGGTTAAAAAAATATTCTGATCTTTGATAAATGTTTTTAAATATAATAAAATTATTTCAATGAAATATGAAATATGTGAAGTACATAAAATATTGTATGTTGTAAATAAAATTGCTATAACTGCATAGAAAATAAATATTGATGACATTAAATCTGACGATGTAATTAAATTTAAAAAAATCACTAATAGCCTATTAAAAATGAAATACTAAAAGATTTGGCTACATAATTTATTTAATAACACTAGAAAGAATAAAAAAATCGATTTTAATAACTATAAAAATCTACATTTGTAGACAATTTTAATTGATGTTAATATGTATCTGCAGAAGCAAAATATTGCGGTTGTCGAAAAGTCATGATGCATTTTGACTATGTTTTTCAAATGTCATTTATTTATATAAAGTACAAAGTTTAATTAATAATGTATTTGCCATTTTGCTCGATGACCTTTTGCCATCTTTCGGCGAGCTTCATAATTCTACGTTCTTAGAAAGATCTGTCTTTATCAACGAAAAACTGAACAAGGTGCTGTTTTATAGCCTCATCGGAATTGAGTGATTTACCATGCAAGAAGTTTTGCAAAGACCGAAACATATGGAAGTCTAGCGGCTCAAGTTCGGACGAGTGCGCTGGTTGCGGCAATATATTCCATATAAGCTCTAATAGTTTTTAATGGGTGACAAAATTTGTATGTGGTCTCGCGTTGTCATGTTGAAACATAATTTCTTTACGATTAACGAGTTCTGGGCGCTTCTGAATGATGGATTCATTCAATTTGTCTAACTGGCGACAGTATATACATCAGAATTTATTGTTTTATTTGTTTGTAAGAGCTCGAAATACACGACACTCATAATCCCATCAAACTGAGAGCATGTTTTTCCTTTGATGAATATCTGTTTTCGATGTTATTTGAGTTGTATCATCAGGGCTAGACTGAGACCGTTTGCGTTCCACATTGTATATGATCCATTTTTAGTTGCCAGTTATCACACGCTTCAAAAATGGACCACTTTCTTCATTTTTAATGACCATATCACAGATATGGTCATTATTATTTATATGCGCAGTCAAATGAATTTGTTTGAGTTCATGACGAACCCAAACGTCGAGCTTGATTATATATCCCAGCTTCTTCAAATGGCTGTGAACGTTGGAATGATACATATTTAATGTTTCTGTAATCTCACAGATCGAGTAATGAGGGTTTGACTCGATCATTGCCTTTATTTTGTTGTCATTAACCTCGATTAGCCTTCTGGTGAGGAGCGTCGTTAACATCAGAATCGAAAATCATCGTTGGCACTGACGTTCTCATAGAGTATGGTTACTGTAAACTTTACACAACTTAACACAAACTTGTCATGCGTTTTTTCCTTTACGGAAATAAAACAGTAAAATATGGTGAAAATGCACAGTTTGATCTTTTATTTTCAACTTGTTATAAATTCTATAAAAATCAACCAAATAGCTCAAATTTTTTATCTGAATGAAGGAAGAAGTATCGGCTGTCAAACAACATAACAATTATAAGGATGGAAATGACGCTTCTACTATAAAAAATAGATTACCAACATCTATTACAAAAATTCGACATGACTTTTGTGACAGCCAGTAATATAAATGTAACTGGAAATAAAAATATTTTCTGTCAGCATTGCAACTTTACTGAAATCTTTTATAAAAAATTATTTATAAATTAATAAAAAAATGTCTTCATTCTTGTTTAAAAAAGATATATGAAAAGAAGATGAGTCAGTTATTGAACATGTCAGATGATCTAGTTATCTCGATGACCCACAACCAAGACCTTTCATTAATAGCTTATCTATTTAATGTAGGGATATTTATAACAAAATATATGTAACAAATATAATATTTTTATGATTTATATATATATATATATATATATATATATATATATATATATACATATATATACCTGTGTGTAAAATATTAGCAGTGCAATTACTTAAAAAAATATTATTCAAATTTCCACCAGTCTCGTCTTTAAAAATTAGTGACATCTATTGGAAAACATATTTTAATGTTTCACCATCTGATGTTGTGTGATTTCCTGTTTTTTGAGGTTTAGGTGTCAAAAATTATCGTAGTTGTTTCTGAAAGCGTAAGATTTATATTGTGCAAAATAATAGCAGCATATAATGGAAACTCTGTAAATTGATACGAGAACCAATAAGTATCTAACATAATAGAACAAATAAAATCGATAATATGGGTATGAGTACAAAAAAGAGAATATATGGACAAAAATCATTATAGAATAGTGATGAAGAGACAAAAAGAGACCATGAAAGAATAAAGATAGAAGGATGATATTGTGAAGTATAGCGGAATTGAGGATTGGATGATATTAGCTGCAGAGAAGAAATAATCGAAGAATCTTAGGAAAGCATTTTAGAGCTGGTGAAATTCGATGAGGATTTACCCTAGCAATGGGTTGATATCGGTTTTAAGATGATCACTATATACATACATACACACAAACGCACGCGCGTTTGTGCGTGCGTGCTTGTATGTGTGCGTGTGTGTACGTGTAGACAACTATAGTATAAATCAAAAATCTAAAACTTATTAAATTATTATTTTCAAATATTAAAATTTGAAAAAAATTAAATGTAGAACATATACATATATTACATTGGTTACAGGAGTTTCATTTTTGTAACTAAATTTACAGAATGCACATATTGACATCAAAATATTATATATAGGGTCATCCAAATGTGATTTGTGTTTTATTGAAAACAAACATGTGTATAGGGAAACATGTATATAGTTTTTCTTAATAAAACACAAATCTATGCTTCACATTTGGATGACCCCATGTATAACTGAATTAAAGAGAATAATAAACAAATATCGAATACATAGACAAATAAAAAAATTATAATATTCAAGATAAAAATTTCTTTATAAAGAATTGAATATTTCTAATAAATTGAAAATTAAAAAAACTGATTGAAACATTTCTTTAATGCAGTAATATAAATTTTTAATCAATTACATAAAGAAGAATCAATTTATAAACAATGATCAATATTTTTTAGTTATTTAAAATTATAAACTTTAATTACTCTAAGAGAAGTTCAAATATAAACAAAATATTTTTAATAAAAATATTGTATATATATATATATATATATATAAGTTATAAAATTGGACTATTCAGGATAAGTTAGCGGTTGGGCTGGCTTAACAATGAACACTAGATGCACAATTTTATTAACAAATTTATTTTATTTATCAGTTCAATTACAACACTAATCAAATATAACACCAAATTCACTATAATATCATCAAAGCGGCTCGAGGAGCTCTCTCAATATGAACTATTCGAATGCTATATTAGAGCTGTTCGAATTCATACGTAGAACTAACTCTTCGGGCTGTATTAATTTACAAAGAAACCTCTGTTATCATAATCAATTACATCATTGATTATGATGTATTTCATGGTTCGAGAAAATTCTATATCCTCGTCAGAGAGATATTATGTAAACAATCGTTATATGCTGGTTGATATATGCTGTCCCGTGCGACTAGCCAGATTGAAAATGTCAAGGTTCAATGGGTTATATAACTTATATATATATATATATATATATATATATATATATATATATATACAGGAATACCTCGCATAGTACGGCTAATCGGTTCAACTGATTTGTCGGACTATTTGAAACCGAACTAATCGAAACATTAATTAAATACAAAAAACGTTAATTGGTTCCAAACAATTTTTTTCCTGTTTTTCAGTAAATAAAACGATGGTAATATATTCAAATGTTTGTATATTTCAACAAAACAAAATCAGGGATTTATACATTCATTTTAAATTCATTTTCAATTAAAATTTAATTATAAAAAAATCGACTTTACTCTAGAGTTACGAATCGAAAACTAATAGAAAAAGAAAAAAGACCACAAAACTAGAACTACGCATGTGTATAATTTTTTTTTGGAAATTTCAAACCGTACTATAGTGAAACCGTATTAATCGAAGCCGCACTATGCGAGGTATTCCTGTATATATATATATATATATATATATATATATATATATATATATATATATATATAGAATGTTTTTTTTAGGTTGAATAGAATTTTAGATAGGGATAGCTGTCAAGTCAATTGTTAGTTTGCATGATGTAAGTAATATTTAGATTTAGTATATTTTGGCAAATCAATATGGAACGTTTTACACTTGAGCAATGTTTTCAAATTGTGGAAATTTATTTCAAAAGTCAGCATTCTGTTTGCCAAACTTATAGAGTGAAATTTTGTTCAGTGATGAGGTTCATTTTTGGATTAATGGGTGCGTTAATAAGAAAAATTGCCGCATTTGGACTGAGACCAATCCTGACATGATTCATGAGAGCCCGTTACATTCAGAAAAATGTCCCGTGTGATGTGGATTGCATGCTGGTGGCATCATCAGACCTTATTTCTTTTGAAATTAAGCCGGAGAACGCGTTATCGTCAATGGTGTACCTTACAGATCGATGATCAATGATTATTTGTTTCCAAATTTACATGACATCACATCAACTTGGAAGAGATGTGGTTTTAGCAGGATGGTGCCACGTGCCATACTTTGACCGAAACAATTGAGTTATTGTAACAAAAATTCAGCGATAACGTTATCTCCAAAAATGGACCTGTGAATTAGTCTCCACGATCGTGTGATTTGATGGTTCTGAAATTTTCTTTGGGAATATCTGAAGTCTCTGATTTATCCTGATAAACCAGCAACGTTTGTGGTATTAGAAGCTAACATAACTCGTGTTACTACGGACATAAGGCCCCAATTGCTTGAAAAAGTAACCCGAAATTGGACTGACAGAATACGCTATGTCAGAGATAACCATGGAGTACATACGCCCAAAAGAATTTTTAAATGTAAATGCCATAAAATTATCTTTCGAATAATACCAAATAAATGGCCATCTGATCAATTAGTATGTGTTTTATTTCAATTTAAAGTTCTATCACCGCTAAGAAAACATTTTTACTATAAAAAATACTTTAGTATACTAGCGACATCTATTGCAAAAATCCGACATGACTTTTCTGTCACCAAATATATATATATATATATATATATATATATATATATATATATATATATAATATCATTGTATACAATTTAGTTTACTGTGATGAAAGAGTGTACATATATAATAACTAATGAGTGTAGATATAAAATAATTATTTATGGTAATTATACGAGGGCCGTTTGATAAGTCCGTGTAATTTCCGAAAGATGGCACCACTGGTGCATATCGAGGTTTTTTTTTAATTAGTAGCACCTCTTGGAAGAACACACATCAAGTTTCAGCCATATCGGTCTATTCCTTTGTGTTTGACAATCGTTGGAATCAAGGAAATCGAGTGATTGTCAAATAATGGACGAAAAAGAATTTCGCGTGTTGATTAAACACTACTTCATTAAAGGCAAAATGCCTCAGGAGACTAAACAGAAGCTTGATAAACATTATGGTGACTCTGCACCTTCGATTAGTGCGATTTATAAGTGGTTTCAAAATTTTCGGAGTGGCCATATGAGCACAAAAGACGCTGAACGTTCTGGACGCCCTGTTGAGGTCACCACTCCAGAAATCATTGATAAAATCCATGATATGGTGATGGATGACAGAAGAGTGAAAGTGCGTGAGATTACTAGTGCTGTAGGCATCTCGTGTGAACGGGTACATAATATTTTGCACCAACATTTGGACATGAAAAAGCTATCTGCCAGGTGGGTGCCGCGATTGCTCACGATCGACCAAAAACGAGGTCGTGTGAAGTGTTGCAAGAACGGTTTGCAGCTGTTTCAGCGAAATCCGCAGGACTTTAAGCGTCGTTTCATCACTGTATATGAAACATGAATACATCACTACACTCCTGAGACCAAAGAGCAGTCTAAACAATGGGTTATCAAGGGGGAATCTGCTCCGAAAAAGGCGAAGACAATTCCTTCGGCCGGGAAGTTTACGGCGACTGTCTTTTGGGATTCGCAAGGAATAATCTTTATCGATTATTTGGAAAAGGGTAAAACCATTACAGGTGCATATTATTCATTGTTATTGGATCGTTTGAAAACCGAGTTGCAAGAAAAACGTCCCCGATTAGCCCACAAAAAAGTCCTCTTTCATCACGACAACGCACCAGCTCACACCTCAGCAGTTGTGGCCGCAAAACTAATGGAAATAGGGTTCCAAATCGTTTCACATTCCCCTATTCTTCAGACTTGACTCCATCGGACTATTATTTGTTCCCTAATATGAAGAAATGGCTCGCGGGAAAAAGATTTTATTCGTACGAGGAGGTGATTGCAGGAACGAATGACTATTTTACAGACTTGGACAAATCCTATTATTCGGAAGGGATCAACAAACTAGAGCAGCGTTGGATGAAGTGTATAAACCTAAAAGGAGACTATGTTGAAAAATAAAAACGATTTATTCAAAAAAATGAAGCAGTTTTTATTTTTACACGGACTTATCAAGCAGCCTCGTAATTAAATATATTTATATTATGAATTGACCTGTAAAAATGATAAACTATGGATTTTGTTTACCTAGAAGTAATTAATTTATATATATATATATATATATATATATATATATATATATATATATATATATACACACATTGATGCACATAAATTATGGCACACATAGGTAACATAAGCAATTTATTGATATAATTCAATGAAGTCGTTAAATTAAATATATTTTTTAATTTAACAATTTCATTGAATTATATCAATAAATTTCTTATGTTACCTATGTGTGCCATGACTTATATGCGTGTATATATATATATATATATATATATATATATATATGTAAGTATATATATATATATATATATATATATATATATATATATATATATATATATATATATAATGAGCGTAATGATTATTTTTTAGTGAATATAATAAGTGAATATTTTTTGTATTTGAATGTAGTCTGTTGATGATAATATTTACATTGTCAAATTATTATTAAACTTTTAAATTACGATATTGATGTGCTAAATGATACGTTTGACGTGGAAAATGTTCTAATAAAAATCATAA
Source organism: Neoneuromus ignobilis (assembly GCA_029203775.1). NCBI lineage: Eukaryota > Metazoa > Arthropoda > Insecta > Megaloptera > Corydalidae > Neoneuromus > Neoneuromus ignobilis. The sequence continues at coordinate 21,878,494 of CP092093.1, forward strand.
CTTCATTAATATCACTTTATATAAAAATCATCACTTTTATGTTAATGTCAATATTTTTCACATAGTTGCACACGATTTCGTGATGGACAGTTCGCAAATATCTAACGGAGTAAGTTTATATTGTTTATTATAAATTTTTGTTCTATTAATATGTTATTAATTTTATATTTTTCTGTATATTTATATTTTGCAATGTTATATATATATATATATATATATATATATATATATTTTATATATATATATATATATATATATATATATATATATATATATATACATAATCACACACACACACACATATATATATATATATATATATATATACATATATATATATATACATATATATATATATATATATATATATATATATATATATATAATATATTATAAAATTAATATTTTGTAAATATAATTAAATGTAAACATTTCAAAACTCTACAATTTGAAATTTAAAAAAATATTTTCGTTAAAAATGATTAAAAACACTAACTTTTTCAAGTAATTTAAGAATGATTTAAAGTATATTCGTTCTCATTTTCGGTTTACTGTATACATTTACATACGATAAAAATAAATATCTGTTAGTAAATATAAGGTCAGAAGTATATGATTAAAATGACTTTATTGACAAGATTTTATGACCTACGGTCTTTTTAAATGATGTTATTAAACAGTTTTTAATTTCGAATTTAAAATAATGAAACAAATCAATATTTAAATATTTGAAGATCAGTGCCCTTTTTTAAAAAAATGTTTTAAGAATGTAATGTTTTTATAGTAATATAAACATTGTGTTGTTATACATATATATATTGTGTGTATACAGAAATTTGTAAAAATTACAAAATAATTTTGAACTTGTTAATACAATTTATATTTCAAAGAAAAATAATGTGAAAAAAATATTTTACGTCTTTAATTAATTAATTTATATAAATATATAATATAAATAATGCCGAAATTAGAAAAATAGAAATATTTTTAAGCAATATATATATATATATATACATACACATATATACATATATACACTTACATACGTACACTCATAGTAGTACGTAATAATTCTAAGAACATTTTGTCAGTGTTTCGGATAATTAAATTTTTCGCCCAATCACGTACAATTGAATAAATTAAATTCAAAATTTGTATTTAATAATAACAAAATAGTATAATAAACTTATAAATCGTAGAAAAGAAATTTATTTAAATTTAAAGATACATGTATCTTCTTCAAATATGGCGAGGTGTACTGTAAATAGTATTTTAAGACAAACTTTTAATTCTAATTTGTTTAATATTTTTTTGCTTTATTAATAACATTATTTTCTTCTGTATAAGTCGTAAGATAAAATTCTTATTAAGATTGGAAAACTATTTTTTCTTCAGACCAATGGATATAATTCTTTAAGGGTAAAAGATCGTTTTCAACTATAAGGTATATTTAGTTTAAGACCAATACATTCGTTTATCTTTTTCATTTAATGAATAAATAGACATCAAAATCTTTAATTATTTTTTTTATTACAATTTTTTTAATATTAGTATTGAAAATTTCACAGAACATCCTATCTATTTCCTTTGTTGTAAATTACAACTGATCGTTTTAATTTTGAAAATTACTTAATGAAAATTCTCTTATATTCAATCTTCAGATAATAATTTTAATTTAAAATGATTTAATTATCAATGATTAATCATATTCTTTGCATCAGTTAAATAAATTATAGTTTTGAATATTGTCCTAAATAATAATAAAATTTATGCAAAATAATACAGAAATATATATTTTACAATAAATATTTTAAAAAGTAATCGTGAAATTAATCATTTTGGATTATTGATTCAGAGTCCAGAGTTGGATAAAATTCAATCGAAAAATATGACTAGTGATTACGACAAATGTATAATTAGTAAAAATGATTAATGGATAAAGAGTTAGTTTTAATCACATGATAGTTTAAGATTGAATTGCGTTTAATATAAGTCTAGGGTTTATAAGACATGCGAGGATCAAAGGGTATAATTGACAGTAATGTTTACATTTCTTATTCCTTCTCAGACTTAGTCACTTAGAACAAACAGTGACTAATAACTAATCTGTAGTACTTAAAACTAATGATTAATGATTTATGATTAGTCATGATTAATGACTAATATATAGCCAGGACTAAAATGAGTATGTTTGAAAACACTAATAAATGCGATTAATTAAGAAAAATTATTTGTGACTAATAATTAACTTAGTTATGACTAACCATTAGTCAAAATTTTAATTATTACAATTTGTGTTTTTGGAATAACCAAAAACACAAATTGAAAACACAAATTTTTATTTTTGGAATAACAATTTATATTGAATTACTGTGTGTTTGGGTTATTGCGTCATTATTGTACGTATACAGTGATCAAATAAACTATTCGTTCCATATGAAAAAAATGTTTCTCTTTAAAATAATTATATTGAAAATATTACTAATGAATTTTTTGTCTATAAACGTACATATGTATATACAACAAAATTACAAAATTTCAATTAAATCCAGTAACTTTTATTTAAAATATATATTTTTTACTTTAAAAACACATAGAGTCCAGTAAACTATTCGTACTCTTAAATATTTTAATATCTTTTTATAAAAATACAAGGTAATAAAATTTAGTTGGTCTTCCCTTTGTGATAATAACGGTTTATAAACAATTTTTCATGTTCCTAACTAAATTTGATGTCACGTCGGCGTTCAAATTTCTCCAAACTTCCAAAAAATTGTTTTTCATATTTCTTTATTAGTCATTTCCATTTTTCACAGCCTTATATCAATATAAGTTCAAAGATTATCAATGATATCTAGACTTTGGGGAGGCTTAACCAATAGATGTGGGGTATTATACAACAGCCAAGTTTTAGCATTATGAGCTGAGTGTTTGGAGTCCTTATCCTGCTGGAAATATTAATTATTCTTTAGCGTCAATTTAGTCAGTCTTTCTTCCAAGTTTTGACGTAGAGTATCGATATTTACATTTATCCATTATTCAATCTATTAATACAATATTTCCGACACTGCTATATGTCATGCAATCCCATGCCATTCCACTATCACTTCTATGTTTGACGACAGGTTTTAATTTTTTTATATCGAGCTCTGTATTGTTTTCTCTTTAAACAAGATAATAGCCAAACTTGTTCTCATCTGAGAAAATAACTTTTTCACAAAACGAAATATCTTTGTTTATGTGTTCTATGGCAAAGTTTAAACGTTTTGCACGGTTGGTCTTATTTATGCACGGCTTTCTACATGCTACACATGCATTATAACTATACGTTCTTAAGTCTTTACGGCAAAATTCAGCACAAATATTTTTGTTGAAATATATATTGAATACTGTTGTAATATTTTCGACATTATTACGTAGACTTTTTAATTTTACGAATTAGAAAACGTTCTTGTCGCTTCGATATTACTCTTGAACGTACCGTATGATGTATATTGCTAGTAGGAAAGCCATCTCTTTTAACTTTTTTATAATATATTGAACAGTAGACTTGCTTCTTGTTATTATTTTTTTAATTTCCAAATAATATTTGCCTTTATTAAGAAATTTGAACACAATTTCGCGTTTTTTTAACGTTTATATCACAACTTTTGCGTCCTCATTTTGAAAAATGCGTTTTCTGTACCGATTTACAGTGTTAACTGTTAATATGTTAAAAATGATGTATGGCACACTGTACAATATTATAAAAGTAAGGAAATTCTCAATATGAGCTAGGTAAATTGGCGAAAATATCTGCTTTTTTACGAGTACGAATAGTTTATGGGACTTTAATTTATGCCTTTAAAGTAAAAAATATATATTTTAAACAATAGTTACTTAATTTAATTGAAATTGTATAATTTTGATGTATTTACATATATACGTTTATAGACAGAAAGAAATTTCATTTTTTATCATGTATTTCATTTGTAGTTTTAAGTACTACAGATTAGTTATTAGTCACTGTTTGTTCTAAGTGACTAAGTTTGAGAAGGAATAAGAAATATAAACATTACTGTCAATTATGCCCTTTGATCCTCGCATGTCTTATAAACCCTAAACTAATATTAATGTACATATTTATTTTAAAGAATATTTTTTTGCTTAAGGTACGGATAGTTTATTTGATCACTGCAATATATATATATATATATATATATATATATATATATATATATATATATAATTCAAAGAAATGGAACAATAATACAAAAATTGTAAGAATGATAATTTTTTTCAGATTGTCTTCCCTGGAAAGCTAAAGAAGCCAGTTCAGTTATTAAAAGATGTAAGTGTTTATATTGTAATTCTCATTGTATTTTAGGTATAAATAAATTAAATTAGAACACACAATTATAATGTTTGAAGACTAATTCAGTATGATTTTACATATATTTATATAAAAAATACATTTACATGTATATATATATATATATATATATATATATATATATATATATATATATATATAATCATCATCATCATTATCAACAACAACAATAATAACAATATTTTTCAATTCACTGCTGTATAAAATTAATAAAATAACATTTTCCACTTCGATTAATCCAATGTCTTCTTCTTTCAGTCCATTCCGACATTTTTTTATATTTCTATCTCTTCTATCCATAAATCTCTTCTAGGGTTTTCTTATGTACATATCTTGGTTCCCAATCAATAACTTCCCTTGTTCATCGATGGTCTCTTCTTCTTGTGAAATGACTGGTCCACTTCCATCTCAAATATTTTACTTTTGTTATCATATCCATATCGTTTGTTTTCTCTCTGGTCTATTCATGTCTCTTCTTATCTTTTCGTATTATTACTAATATACATCTTTCGATATTTCTTTATGTTGTCCGGAGCTGTTGAATTATTTTGACATTCAAGAACCATGCTTTATTGCCATACGTGAGTACAGATAGGATATATTGATTAAAAACTTTTTTTTAACGAAGGGATATCCGATTTCAAAATATGTGAATTTCTTCTAAATTGACACTATTCGAATTTACTTTTCGTCTATAAATGTTTCCTTGGTGTTAATGAGTTGTCCCAGATAAACATAATTTTCAACTTTTTCCATTCCTCCTCATTTTAGTTCGATTATTCTTTTGCCTGAAAATTTATTGAACGTTACTTTTGTTTTGCCAAGGTTTATCATAAAACCTATCTTTTGACTTTCTTTACCTAATTCTTATATTCTTTTATCGAGTTCATCTGGGCTTGAAAAAAAGTCATCAATAAACTTAAGTGATTAATCATCTTCTCATTAATTTTTATTTCTTCAAATTCCCAATTTAGTCTCTTAAATACTTTTTACGAAGATTTAAATAGATTTGATGATAATGCATTGACCTGACTCACCTTTTTTATAATTTTAAATTTTCTTTTTAAATAATTTAAACACTGTTGTGTTTCTATTTTTTTATTTATTACTATTATATTCTAATTTTCTATATGATAATCACATTTCGTTTTCAATTTAATGAAGTAGAAGTTGTAAATAAATACAATGTAATTCTTTATTATATAAAAATAATAATATAGTTCTACATACAATTGAATAATGGAAATAAAATTTAATGTTGTATATTTTCATAACTTTTTTAATGTAATTAATTGAATTTTATAATTAATATAATAGAATATATAATTTATTTCATTACTTAAAATAATTACTTTACTGAAAATTGAATAAAAGTTAATAATTTTTAAATTAGTTAATAAATAATTTTCGAGTGTCAATAAAATTACAAACAAGAGCTTAATGAGTTTAATAATATATTTTTTTAAAAAAAACATTAGCTTTATTTCTTATATAGAATATATACCTAAAGATAAATAATATCGATACAAAAAAAAAATATAGAAAAATCCATTGACAATCACTGATAAAATAATCATTTTTAATTTTTTTCACTAATATTGTGTCCGTTATTTTTTTGCTCAATATGTAGTTAAATGGACATGATTTTTGAAAAAGAAAAACGCGTTATATTAGATTTTTAATGCACATACATATGTTAAAAATACATATATGGACCGTCTTAGTTTTTATAGAATTATGATAAATTGCGTAATAAACATATAATTTTTATACGATATATAAATAAATTTAAATCATTTACTATAATACACAAATTAACTATCATACTAAGATCATAAGATATTGTAAAAATCTCAATAATTATTCATTGTTCACTTTATTTATTTATAAGCTGATATGGATTTCGATGGAACTTAGAGCGCTACATTATAATTTTTTTATTGTAAGATTTTATAATGGAGCTTTTTGATGAGTAATTATTGAACACTTGTGATATTTTATGATGCTATAGTAATAGTTCATCTGTTTAAAAGTGAATTCATAATAATCACGAAACAAATAGTCTTAATTCAGATGTATTAAATCTTCCGAATATTTCTTAATGGCATTACTTTAAATTTTATCACTTTTAGCTACTATAAAATATTTCTTAATTATCTGAAAAAGACATAGCAGTTTTTAAATCAAATTATTTATCATATTTATTACGGTCATTTGAATTGATATATTAACATTTTACTGCCTGGTTTGATGCAACTATACTTGCTTCTTATCAGTGATTGTCAATAATTTAATTTAATGTAAACTTTATTATAGGAGTATATTAAATAATTATTTAAGTAGAATAGAATCTAAATAAAAAGCAAATAATAATAAATAAATACTATAAAATCATATATATATATATATATATATATATATATATATATATATATATATATATATATATATAATCTCATAAAAGTCATGAGAGAAGCAGAATAGTAAAATATTTTTAATAATTAAAAATAAAGAAGTAAAAATCAAAAACTGATACTATAGTTTAATAATATTTAATTACATGTAAATTTTTGTTCAATTAATAAAATGTAAATATATTGTAACACAATATAAAAGACAATTTTTATAAAAGTTAAAAAAATCAACTCCACAACAATCATGATATTAAAAGTAAAATAATGATTACTAATTTTCTTTAAATTTATTATAATGTATAATAGTGTTTCCCTTTAATTCAAAGACTTTATTAAGTTTTCTTGGTATTGATTTCACTAGGTTAGTAATTATTTTAACAGTATTAGTAGTTCATTTATCTAGTTAAATTCTTTTCAAAAATCTTTTGAAGTAATTCTACATGTATAATATAATTTTTTAAGAATATTTTAAAGGAATTGGGTTAAGATTAATTAAATGGAACAACTTTTCGATTACATTTCTGAAAATATATAATTAAACAAAGATGTATTGTATGGGATTTGTGTTTTGAATTATTGTTCTGATAATATTTAAAAGTGTTACCTAAATTCAGTTTTTCTATTTTGTGCTTCAAATGATTTTAAATATATGTAAATATACAAGTTAATCATTATTTCATTAATAAAAACCAAATACAACGCCAGCAGCTTACATATATTTTTGAAATTTATAATCCTTTTTTGCGATTTTTCGTTTGCAAAAAAATTCTTTTTGCAATTCTGTCATGTTAACATGATTTTTTAATAACTTTCTTTATGATTTCTGGATTTACAACTTTTTCTACGATCAATTTCAAATTAATAATCAGTTTTGATGCAGTTATTCTTAGATTTTATTTTATTTTTCTTAATTTGTTTCTTTTATTCTGTTTGTCTTATTGCATTGAGCTTTATTTTCTATACGATTCTCAACTTTAAATATTTTTATTAGATTAAAAATTATAGAGCGACTTATTTCAATTATTTGTGTAATTTTTTACAATTTTTTTTCTTTGTAATGAAAAATTATTATTATTATTATTTTGAGATTTCTCTTCAGGTCATTATATTTCGAAAAAAATGAATTAAATATATTATATAAACATTGTAATGTTTGTTTCTGATACATAAGTTTATGCAAAACTAATAAATGGAAATTCTAAATATATACATTCACAATAAATTGAGAATTTCGTCATTTTATTTCTTTTCCATGAGTCCGTGTTCAATTTTTATATAGTAATTATATTTCTGCTTTAGAGTTTAAACTAAAATATTTTTACGGAAATTAATGTAAAAATGTATATCTAATGTATTAATAATAAAACTAAAAAAAATCAATTATTGCTTAATACTTATTTAAATTGTTTCATTGATATGTTTTTCTTATGACTTTTGCGAATCACTGTATATTTATTTTTCAAATAAATTCTTAGGTATCAAATATATAATTTTTCATAACATATGAAATACCAATGAAATCTTAGATATAAATAACTTTCAATAGCAATAATATAGTTGGTACGAATACAGTTCGGCACTTTCTACTGATAATCTTGTATAGCCTTTGGCATAATTCGACTGATTATTTCAATATTACAGCGGAATGTCATAACGAAACAGTAAAAAAATCAATGACAGCAAACAATTTTGTTTATATTGATGCGGGATAAAAATGGTAAACTTTATTGTTTACATGTTGTGTATAATTTAAAAAGTATTATTATTTAATAAAAATGTGTTACAAGTAGTTGTATTTTTATATACTATAGGAAAATTCGCAAATACCTGAAGATCCATTATGCAGACCTGATTGTCCACAAGTGATATGTTTTGAAGATATAACGTCTGCTGCCTTTAAGATCAAATCAGGGGTTGCGATGACACCATGTATTGTAAGTAGTTTATTTAATAACATATATATATATATATATATATATATATATATATATATATATATATATATATATAATTGTCAATAATATATATTTAATGTCATTGTTTGTTATTGTCATTTTTGTTGAATAAGTTGGTTGTTTTATATTTATTATCTACGGTGTGTTTTAAAAACGTCTTATTTATACAAATACATATTAACTGTTAAGTAAAATTAAAAATGTTTTCATTCTTATGATTAATTATTTTTTTAAACATTTATAATAGTGTATATATATATATATATATATATATATATATATATATATATAAATATGTATGTATGTACGTATGTATGTATGTACGTATGTATGTATGTACGCATGCATTGAAATTAACGGGTTTTTATAAAAAAATATTTATTAATTTGAAACAAACTACAAACAGATTAATTAAAATATTTTTTTGTCTTCTACAAGTTTTTGTCTTTTCTGATAAAAAGTAAAGCTTACGTCGAAAAAAGACTCGGGTTTTGATGTAATGAAGTTATTTATCTATTTTCATATTTTTCAAATTTCGTAAGTGTGTATCTTATAAACAGATGATAGTCGGGAAGAGTGATATCTGAAAATTGCTAGGATTTAATATATTTTTTTCCCATTTTAAATTTAATAATGTGTATTTTGTTGTCTTATCCATGACAAGTCTCTAATGAATAGTCATGGTAGACCGATAATAATACCCAAAAGTAGCCAGGTAAAGAAAGAAAACGAAGAAGGAACATTTACCTGCAACCGTATTATTTATAAAAATCCATGCTTATTAAAAGAAATACAGGCTGTAGGGTTGTGGTGGGGGCAGTGAACAATTATTTTATATTCAAAATAATCCATTTATTGAGTCAACATGAAGATCTAATCTTTTAGATCTATTAATACTTCTTAGTATAATAAGATAAATGACGGTAATAATAGGGATTAAATTACTCCAAGTGCGTTAATAATGAGAAGACTCCAACATACATTAAGGGGTTATACGCAGTTGCGAGGCGCAAAAACGACGTTTATTTAGGAATTTTTTTTAGAAACAGTATTTATTCTGCAATTACAAATTATGGTTATTTGAATAGATCCTACTTTCAAAAATAAAATAACATGTCGATCATAAAAAAATATTGAAGTGCACCGTTCCTGCAGACGATGTCCCGAACGACCTCCAAAAAAAGGCGCTTGGCGGTGATCTCCATATCGGCGGTTTGGAATATCCAAAATAAAAAATATGGTCAATTCTTTTAAAGGATAGATTAATGCAGGTATTGAACGAAGGAATAATAAAAATTTTCATTTTTGACAAAATGGCGTCTACTTGAAAAAATTTTTCGTTTTTTACTAAAATTTTCGCTCCAAATTGTTTTAAAAAAATAGTAATAATTTTTGTAAACCTTATTCCTTCGTTCAATACCTGAGGAATATATTTGAGAAGATTGTGTGAAAATTTGAGACCGATCGGTTCAGCCATTTCTGAGATATCGAGATCACCGACTATGAAAACACCGTTTTGAGATAAACGCGTTTGAAGTTTCGGAAGTAGTTTACACATAGTTAAAAAAATTTTTTTCAACTTACATGGTATAATAAATATTTATCGGATTTACTTCAAATTTTCAGAGAATATACTCAAATATATGTGCATTCCGAAAATGCAAAAAAAATCGATTTTTTGAAATTTCTAACTGCGTATAACCCCTTAAGATGAAGAACACCATTAAAGTAAAAAAATCTTTGTCACCTTAGCAATATGTGACCTAGCACAACATGTATCAAGATGTAATTGCGTCCTATATTGTTTCCTAATGGTCGTTTTTCATTTAATTCTTTTTTTAAATATATATATTTGTTTATAGTATTCATCAATAATTTATATATTTGTTAACAGTTGTGACTATTTATACGGTGACAATAGCTCATAATAGACAACTTTTTCTGATGATTTTTGATATAGTAAAATTAAAATGTTTAGACTGTGGATGTTTTATTTTGATATTGATATAAATGATTGACTATGGTATAGTTACTCATTTTTACGTTTAAGATTGTTTAAATATTTCGTTACTGGTCACAATTCGATACATAATATAGGTATTTTTTTCTGTATGGAAAGTAGAAAAACGTAGATGTTAAAACGGCTTTATATGTTCTTCCCTGTCTTTTCTAAGAGACTCGTTTTTCTTTTCCTACATCTTTTCATGATTTGTAAACATCGAGACAGTAGATTGATAAACTCTTAGTGTTTTTTCAATATCAATAATTAATTTAGTTCAGTTTTTATCCCAATAACACTTGTAATTTATTTTCTTCGAACAGTTTATTGTCTTATGGGTTTCTTATCATATCGTTTTATATTGAAATATTCACTTGGAAATCTTTTAAATTTCATACATAACTCTGCTCATAAGTTTTATAAAATATTTTATGCCCTTTTGGAGCATTTTTTTGATTATATATAAAAAGTAAAACGTATAGAATATATTCTTTATTATGTTCAATTTTTTCGTTCAACTCTTGTAATCTTTTTTCAACAACTGTAACCTTATTAAGCTTCCAAAGGTTTTCTATGGGATTCAAATTGGATTTATTCCCGGACCATGACAGATTTGAAACCCGTAGTTCGTTAAGATATTTTTCCACGTTAAAGGAAAAGAGACATTGAGTTGAAAAATGAGTATTCTGTCCAGTTATTCAAATAAGCAGGAAGACGTAAGCGTCAATACCTACCAGTTGAGCAGGATGGCATGACGCAAAGTCTTGTTGGAAGGTAACGTCTCATGCCATTGAAAAGTACTCTTTCATCAATGGTGCAAAACTTTTTTCCAAAATTTTTTTGGATCTATTGCCATTTACAATACCATTTATTAGATTGATCAACCCTGTGAAAAGAAAAGCATTCCCAGATCATTCGGCTGAGCCCATGTTCAACAGTTTTCATGACGCAGTGATCGCTGAAACGTTCATCCTTTCTTCTTCGCACATACAGCCTTTCGTTGGATTCGTACATGTTGAATTTGGATTTATCTGAAAAGTTTACATTTCTCCAGTCTATTTCAGTTCAATTTTCATGATATTTGGCCCACAGAAGTAGTTTTCGAAGAATTTTTTGCGATTAATGGCTTTTTGGCAAGTTTTCTAGTGCATAATTGAGCTTTCTGAAGCCTTCTTCTAACAATTCTTCTAACAACTTATTTTCGATCCACTTCCATCCACAAATTTTCTTTTTATATTCGCCGCTGTTTTGAAATGATTTCTCAAAGATAGCTTAATTAAGGTGCGATCTTGACGAGCCCTTGTTTTCCTATTGGCTCCGGATCCTTTTTTTCGACTAATAGAGCAAGTTTTGCCGATTTTTTAAAAATTTCAGCTACGAACGTATTATTATGAAACAAAATGGTGCATATATTATTGATGAAACTTGATTATTGGTATAATTTTTTTTTCAATTTAACCCAAAAATCGGCAGAACCCAATACAACTGTTACATGGCGAGTCTCTGATGCTTTATAAAATTAAGAGTCTCAAATTGAAAGTTCCTTCAAGTTGAGATTTTGGCATGGGATTGGTAATCCTATTTAGTAAAAAAAAACTGTCACGAAACTCAGACAAGAAAATTCCCACTAAGCTAACATTGTCAGTGAGATCAAAGGCCTGCAAGGATTGTAGCGGCAAAGTAGAAGTTTATATATATATATATATATATATATATATATATATATATATATATATATATATATATATATATATATACATATATATATATATATATATATATATATATATATATATATATATATATATATATATATATATATAAGAGATGGATAAAATAATGAAAATATTATTTCTCAATTATTCAATAAATACTTCTATTATAAAAATATTTTTATATTTTCAACACAAAAAATAGCATGTGCGTTTGTTTTCGTTTTATTAGTGTCTTTCATAGTGAATTATAGACGGTATTGATTAAAAGTACTCTACTGAATGTTCAAAAATGATTGAGTATTCAGTTAGGTTTTTGGTGGGTGTCTAACTAAAGTATTCGCAATCAAAATTACTATATTTTTCCAGAATAATATCCAAAATTATGTTATTATACATTAATTAAAGAAAAATAGTATCTGATAAAATAAATAGTGACTAAAAATCAAAATTAAGTTATATCAATCTCCGTACATTAAAACATATTACATCTAAAAATTATAAACTGTTCCAATAAATGTGACCGTAAAATTCAATACCTGAATATCTCTTGAAGACCATATTATTATAAAAATAGTCTATATATAAAAAATTTACAAGTGTAATATACGTAGCAGAGCATAAATTTTGAAATATATAATTATTATAAGTATTAATAAAATATAAAAAAAGAGTGAAAACCATAAAACCTCAACTTGCAAACATTTGTTATAACTTTTCGTGTAAGTAATGACAATTTATATGGATGTTCTAAGCTTCTTTGGTAACGAGATATTATAGAATTTTTTTTCGAGTTTCGTTCGATTCGTTCAATGCCATTTTGTTCAGTTTTAAGTTTTTCAATGACTTTGAGGTGAGAACTTCTAGTTATGAAGAATATTTAAGTCTTTGGCGATGAATTTTGTAGTTTTGGAAAGTTTAACTTCAATAGTAGTTCTAAAATGGTCATTGTCAATGACATTGTCTGATCTTCCACGATATATATTTGAAAGATGTTTATTGCTTGAAGGAAACTTTTCATATCAAAGTTATATTTGACTTCGGTATTGTATTTTTATGAAAATTATTATTTTTTCCTTCTCTAAAGGTGATATTAATTCTACAAATTATCTTAGATGCATTATTATTTAATAAGTATACACACAGTGAATTAAAATACAATTCTAGTAGCAGGCATTTCAGAAGAAACCAATCAAATTTTAATTTTTATAAGTTTTAAATATTTACTGAAGTATTTACTGATACAAATTATGTGTATTTTTTCTTGAAAAAAAACAGCAATAACCCTACTCAGGTCTGTCATTAGAATTAGTTACCATTTTTTTCATAATATCCGAATAGTCTCAGTCACGAATCACTCTTCAATATTTTATTTTGATAATATTCTAAATTTAAAATCAAACATAAATGTTATAATATTAAGAGTATGTATTAAGAGTACAAACAGCTATGAAAGTAAAACAAACAGTTAGCAATAGTATGCATTAAAAAATATTTTGTTTCAATAAATGTTTCTATTTTTTAATATTAGTTGTCCTTTATAAAAAAATATTTTTCGGACATTAGTATTATTTTAGTTTAATAAAAAAATAGTTTTAGTTAAGAACATATTCTTTTTATTTTTTTATTTGATCAAAAAAAATGTTGTAGAAGAGTATAAAACATTTTTTGGAACTTATGAGGCGAATGTATATATTAGTACTTATGAACTTTTTTTAAAAGGTTATGAAATGGTGATTTTGATGCAAAAGAAAAGGAATGTACCGGATATGAAAATAATGAATTACTAGTGTTACTAGATGAAAATTCAACTCAATCGATTACTGATCTTTTAAAACTACTAGCAATTTATCAATCTAATGTTTCTGATGTTTATAAAATATAGAAAGATGCGTAAAAAAGAAAATAAGTTTCATACGAATACAGAAGAGAATATATAGGCCGTTTCAATATCTAAATGTTGTTACTTTCCAAATAGGAAAGAAATATTTATATTATATATTGAATTGCAACTGGCAATAAAATATTTAAACAATTCTAAATTTCAAAAAGTGGCTAAATTCTTGGTAATCACCACATCATTACCAAAACGAAACATCCATAGTCTGAATATTTTACTGTATATTAGATTATATATTATAAACTATTACTATTATATGAAAGAATCACAGACAATAATCAGTCAACAAAATAAAGACATAATTTCATCGTTTCAAAACGCAAGATTTATTTTGATCTGGAATCCACTGTTTATTAAAAGTATAGCAAAATCGTTGAAAATAAAAAAATATATTTTGATTAACTTTATGTTTCAAACTTATTTGAAGTTAATAAAGGTTTACCTCAAAAAATCGTTTATATTCAATTCGTACTCTAATATTTAAATATTTTATGTTTACAATTTTTGATACAAATAAATGCTAGAAATTAATTTTTAAATTAGTGTTCGTTACATTAAGTCGTATTTTTATTTTGTGTTGTATAAAAGTGATTAAGACTGTTTATGGATTCTCAAAGGAAATGAGAAAGAATTAAAAATCATTACAGTCAATTTATTTTAAAAATATCAAAATAACCTTAAAATAAACATTATTCGTAAACTAACAACGCACCAAAATATCGAAATAATTTGTTATTTATAATGTACTCAATTTTTCACGAATTGTTCAAATAGTTTATTAAAATGCACAACTGAAAAGTGAACAATAAGAAATTACTGATTTTTTTTAAACAATCTTTTGGTACTGAAGTGAATATTTTCATTGTATTAAAGTAAATTTGCCACCTATTCAAGAGAATAATGAAATTTAAGTTATAAATAATTTATTTATAATATAATAATTGTGTACTTTTACTGTTAGAACTCAAATATTTATATTGCAGAGATCACATCTGTCAGAAATCACGGATATGGATATATTTTTAAAACAAGATTTTCTACAAAACACTGGCAGGTAATTTTTGTTTGTGATAAAGTATCATATATAATAATTTACATTTCTATACGTTTATAAATTTGTCATGCTCTTTATGTATTAACTATACTTTAATTATATGTTACAAGTATATATGTACAAAATAAACCAGTAGGATTGGAATGTGCTAATTGTTATATTTTCGGCGTTGAAAATTAAATGTTAATATTTAAATTGTCATTTTCAAACGCACGTCAAATAAATTTAATGTATTCTAATTTTGTAATAAAAAGGTGTTAGTTATGCATGTCAATAATAATAAAAAATACATTTAACAAATATAAAATGTAATTAGTGTTCAATGTCACTCGATAATTAGAATATAGTATAAACAAGTTTCGACATGTGTAAATAAAGCTTATATTTTGTTGTTTACTTCTTTTTCTATGTTACGTATATTTAATTTTATCTCTTCCATTCAATAGAAAATCTGTTAATATTGTTCTTTCTTCCCTCTTATTACTCTCTCTCGCTCTTTATATATATATATATATATATATATATATATATATATATATATATATATATATATAACTGAGTATTAATGTTTATCATATGGGAGAGTGTGTTCGATCTTCGGTAGGAGAAATAAGTCAGGTTGGGTTCTTTAACACTAGGTTTATGGACGTTTCATGTATACCTATCTCAATTTGACGCATGAACAAAATCATACATATTCTTTAAAAAACAATTTAAGAACAACAATTATACATTATTAACTTTTAAAGAAACTATAAGATATACATTTATATAAAATTTATAATATTTAACATTATATAATATTACATTTATTCCGCGTATCTTTTACACATATACTGGTAAAAAAATTATCAGTTGTTATATTCCTGCCTTGATGTAAATATGATTCGGCTAACTTTAAAACTACAAATTCGCCCAAAAGTGTTGAAGTTCGCGTTTCATCTTTACCCAGATTAGGGAAACCATTTATTAGATATTTTGAATTTACATCTACTGTCAACCAAAACTTTATGACAAATTTATGTGCTTTATTTGGCATATATTGCGTGAATCTGTATCGGGCTTTTGTAGGAAACAGTTGTTCGTCTATTGAAATATTTTCGTGAGGTTTATAACAGGATTGACTATTATGTATAAATTTATTCCATATTTCAGATATCAATGCAAATTTATCTGTACGTAAACGTTCAGATCGTTCTGTTCTTTTATTAAATCATATAAATCGAAGAATTTATAAATTGATCTTTAGGCATTGTACTCGAGAAGAAAGCGGGTCCCCATTTCTTCGACCATAAGTAAAAATCTTTTAGTAATTTTGCTTCATATGCTTCCCGAGTATACCAAATTGCCTTTTCTATATCAGGGTATTCCAACTAGCATTAATGCTTATTTTACGATTGCGTCAAATTGACGCGTATCGTAGAGATAGGTATACCACATACATAATTTCTAAATTAGAAAGATTTGAAGAAAATTAATTTCGCCATTTCATTTGTCACGTTAAATGGATAAAAGTCAGTACAAGTGGTAGAAGAAAAATGTAAACGGTTTCTGTAAATTCTTTCATGAAATTCGAAATGCGTCAAAATGACGTGTCCCGTAAACCTAGTGTTAATCGAGCTAAAGACAACCTACTTAAGAAGTAACCCCTGAATGAGAAAATCTAATCAACTTTTTTTAATCATCACTATGACTAAATGATAATGAATGGTAACGTTTAATAACGTTTTCAATCAGCAATAAGTTAAGATTATATATATATATATATATATATATATATATATATATATATATATATATATATATATTATAGTCTCTGAAGCATTTAAAAAAATATATTGTATTATTTTAATATTTTGTCAAAAAATAGAAACTTAATAAAAATGTTCTATTTTTATTTTAGTTTTAAAGAACGAGGTGCGCGTTATGCATTATTAATGCTATCTGAAGAGAAGCAAAAGATGGGTGTGATTAGTGCGTCTCTTGGTAATCATGCTCAAGCTTTATGTTATCACGGATATAAATTAGGGATATCTGTAACAGTACGTTAAATATTTATGCTTAATGTTTACCACTTTCTGTTTAATTGTTTTCATTTAATAGGTTGTAATGCCAGTTTTAGCACCATTGATGAAAATACAAAAGTGTCGTAAATATGGAGCAACGGTTATAGTCGAAGGTTCTGATATGGCAGAAGCGAAAAAAATTGCAATGAGAATTTCGAAAGAAAAACAATTAACTTATATTAATGGGTAAATTATATAAAATTATTTGTTTTTATTTCCTTTCTTTAATTTTTTAAAATTGAGTTTTTGATTTATATATCTGAGTTTTGGATTTAAAGATAAAAAACATAAATTCAATAAATAATAATTTAGCCATAGCCTAGAGAATTTTATTATCTTTAATATTTAGTAGTTAACACATAACTGAATTTAATATTTAATAATGATATACATAAATACAAAATAATATCTTTATATGAATTTTTGAAAAATTCGTATTTAAAAATTATTTTTTTAAAAAAATAATTTATAGTATTTTTAAATACATTTTTATGATAATGAAATATGTTTTTGGACAATATACATTATAAAGAATTGAAAAAAAAATGTTGTTTTTATGTTCATATATATATATATATATATATATATATATATATATATATATATATATATATATATATATATATATATATATATATATATATATATATATATATATATATATATACGAGTATATAATCTTAGGTAATTATATATTATACATTTGAAAGTTGTTTTATATGTTTTAAAGAACAAACTGGAAATTAAAAAAATATTTCGACATTTTTAAACTAAACAAAAATATTTAAAAAATATAAATTAACTTTTTTTACGTAATTCGGTACTAAGAAATTACGAAATATTAACTTGTAAGTATAAATATTTTAAGTGTTCTCTATTTAATATTTTTTCTTTAGATAATATGAAATATTAGTTATCACATTATAAAATGTGATGACTTTCATCATAAAAAATGTCCAGTATCGCTTATTGTTCACTTTATTTGTTAGAAGCTGACGTGATTTCGATGATCATGCCATCATCAGAACGTTTTAAAACCCGAAAAAACAAATTTATATAAAAACATATTTAGTTTTTTTAAAAACTAACACAATTTTAAAATATTGTACTTATATTTAAGCTAGTTGAATTTTTGATAAAATAATTAAAAAGAATATATTATTGTATTTAATTACTGTAATTGTTTTTAGTTATGATCATCCTCATATAATGGCGGGTCAAGGAACACTGGGTCTTGAAATAACAGAGCAAGTCAAAAATATTGATGCAATAATTGTACCAATTGGCGGAGCTGGATTAATTGCAGGAGTTGCTGTAGCTGTTAAGACTTTATATCCAAAAGTTAAAATAATTGTAAGTATTTTATTTGTCTGACTGCTTATCATTTTAAATTTATAATAATATATATCATCATTATCACTTTGTTAGTTTAGTAATAAATAAAAAATTCTTCCAGATTCTTTTAATTTTATGAATCTATTATTAACGATTTCTATAAATTGATAATAATATCTTTACATTTTTTATTTGACGTATTTGTTTATAACTTTTTAGCCATTTGTACATTTCTTGTTTACCAATCAATAAATTATATTATTAATCGGTTATATATATATATATATATATATATATATATATTAATTCTATTGAAAAGTATTCTCCGTTTAGTGCATAATTATTTTAAACACATAGAAAAGTGTTTGAATGAAAAGTATATGACTCATTTCTTCCCCTTATATTTTTTCATTGGTACCTTCAATATCCACTGAAACAAATGTTTTATGCCAATATTTATTAAGGAATAATTAAAGAAAAATGTCTATTGATAATGTTCATTTGTAGTACTGTATATTTTACTAATATCAACAAGGAAAGAATGTTGCAGAATTTTATAGAAATTTGTTCAAAGTTTTTCGAGAAAACGCAGTATCTGAAAAAATATGTAGAAGAGGATTCGAAAAGTTTATGAATTGAGATATTAGCCTTAAAAACGAATCACGCTCTGGAAGATCTTCTGTAATCGATGATATTCTTTGCAATATTTTAGAAAAAGACTCATTTTTATTCATATTACCAGAAAAGCTTGATATAGCCAAATATATAATTTCAGATTATGTCCAATAGCTTGAATTCGTATATAAGTATGCAAGAGGGATGCCACATGACTTGATTGCTAGAAAAAAACAGGATCGTGTAATCGTTTGTTAATCTCTATTTTCATGCAATTAAAATGAACCGTTTTTGGAATATCTCGTAACTGGAAATGAAAAAAAGTAGATTACAAATGAAAATAAAGTGAAGGGGGAAGAGCATAATGCAAAGTTGGGCAACACTCTCTGTCAACATCTAAACTGAGTTCAGGTGTGAAAAATATCATGTTATTTATTTAGAGAAATATAAGAGGACCGATTTGTTATGAACTTCTAAATCAAAATAAACGATTAATTTTGAAAAATATTATCAACGATTGGATAATTTAAACAATGAATTTTAAAAAAGACGTCGGTTTCTGTTAATAGAAACCAAGTTATCTCATGGCATAAAAACGCAAGATCACATGTTTCCTTACCAACCAAGAAAAAAATATCGGAACAAAGTTGAGAGGTTCCAAGTCACCTAAAATATTTTCCATATATAGTACCTTCCGATTACCATTTATTTACAACTGTATAAAAAATTTGAAATGAAAAAAATCAATACAGATGAATATGTGAAAAAAGTACTAGATAAGTTTTTAGTTTCCAAGGACGAATCATTTTATCGAAGAGAAATTCAAAAATTTACTGTAAGATGAAAAGAAATTGGTAATATTAAAAGAAATTACATTGGTTATTAAATATTATAAACAGTATAAAAATGTATTATTTTCTGTTACTTAAAAAACAGACAAAACTTTTCAGTAGACTTAATATATCATCATCATCTTCTTTTCATTTATTGCTGAATGAAAGACTTTCATTCCACTTTAACTGACCCAATATTTATTTCTTCTACTCTAATTTGACGAATTTTCTTGTTTACCTCATCTATGCATGAGTATTTTTCAAGATTCTTTTAGATCTATGAGTTCCCAAACAATAATTTCTTTTGTCAATCGTAAGTTTTCTTTTCTTGTTATATGACTAGTCAATTCCCATTTAATCTTTTCACTTTATACACATGCACATACACACACACACACACACACACACACACATATATATATATATATATATATAGAGAGAGAGAGAGAGAGAGAGAGAGAAATTAGGACGTTGATAAAATATTTATTTCTATTTTACAGGGTGTTGAAACAGACAGATGTCCAAGTTATACGAAAGCATTAGAAACAGGAAAACCAATTCGTGTGCCAATAAAGTCAACACTAGCTGATGGTTTAGCTGTACCAATGGTTGGATATAATGCATTTGCTACTGCTAAATCTCTTGTTGATAAAGTTGTAAGTATAAATAATCATTTAATAGTTAAATGATTAAATTTTTTTATTAGGTTCTGGTAAAATTTAGGTAAATGTAATATTAAATATATTTCAATATCAAGAAATTATTATATAGGTTTTTTTAATAATAATATCAGAAATTTGATAGCTAGTGGTAGCCATGTTTGAATTTTTTTAACATTTTGACATTTCAACTCAGTATAGTTTCGTAAATTATCATTGAACGTTAAATACTTCAACAACACTTAGAAATTGAAAAATCTTCAATAGACTTATTGAAACAAGAGTTTATTCAGTCCATTATTTCATGAAATGGACCCATCAATTGGTCACCAAGATCAGTGATCTAACTTCACTGGATTATTTTGTGTGGGGTTATGTGAAATTATTGGTTTTTGCTGATAAAACACAAACAACAAAAGCATTAAAAATAAACATTGAACGTGTAATTCATAAAATTGGACCACAATTATGTGAAAGAGTGACTAAAATTGGACTAAATGAATGCACTATTTCAAGAGAAGTCTTAGTGGTCATATGAGTGAAATTGTGTTCCATAATTGATTCCATAGAATATGCTTAAAAAAAATTAATTAATTAAATACTTTTTGTTTTATTTCAATTAAACTTTTGAGACGTTTATTGAAAAACCCTATATGTATATATATATATATATATATATATATATATATATATATATATATATATAAGAGAGAGAGAAAAATTATTGACAGAATAAAAAAATATTATTAAATTTGAACTGACAAATATTTTTCATAAATTAATTTTTGTGTACATCATTGAAACTTTTACGTTTTATTCGATATATTTGTTATTAAAATAGTCACCATTTTTTAAAAGTACGTCTATCGTAGTAAAATGTGTATTTATTTTTTTAAGATATTAGTTAAAGAAGAATGGATCGCTATGGCAATTTTACGACTGATTGAATTGGAGAAATGTGTAGTTGAAGGTGCAGGAGCTGCTGGATTAGCGGCCATTTTAGCTGGACATCTAAATGACTTGAAAGGGAAAAGGTACTTAATTATTTTATGAATATTTGAAAAATTTTACTAATTGTATTCCTAACTTTTGGGCATTATTTTTTCTTATATAATTATTAATTTTTATCAAATTTTATTAATTTTATACGAAAAAAATTAAAATAATTAAAAAAGAAAATAGAATAAATTGTTTACGTTTTTTCAGTGAAATATAAATAGAATTAAATGTTAGTAATATAATTGTTATATAAAATTACAAGTTGTATAAATGTTTAAATGTACAGTCATAATATTTTAAAATTAATAATACTATTTAATTTTACAATGAATGTGAAATTACAATAAAGTTACAATATTTATTCATTCTATTCAGACGTTAAGTTCAAATTGTAAATCACAAAATTTTGCTTTTCTAATTCATCTTTTTACGTTTGGTTATTCTAAAAATCATTATGTCGATTTTGAAAAAAGAATATATTGGGTTAAGTCAGGGGTCGACAAACTACAGCCCGAGGGCCAAATCCGGCCCGCCGTCTGTTTTTAATCCGGCCCGCGGGTTAATATTATTTTTACATAAAAAAATTAAAAATAAATCAAATTACGCGCTATAACCACTGACATATATAAATGACCATTTGCAAACAACTATAAGAAGTACTAATTTCGAACTCTAATAGGATGAAATATTACCTCAGAAAAAACAATTACATTCATCGCATTAGTATAAAATTTAATCAGTTCTATAATACGTTTATTAATAAATGGAAATATGTTATTCGTTTTTTTTTTGTGTCAGCATGTGTATATAAATATTATGTAAAAATATCATTTCCTAATAAAAAAAATTGAACCTGTTTTTTTTGTTGCTCTATGAGTAGAATTGCCCATGTAAATATCTTCGAGTTTGCTACCTGGCCCGTCGAGCCTAAAAATTTTTCGATCTGGCCCTTTCCAAAAAAAGTTTGCTGTCTTTTGGGTTAAGTCATAAATATTTTCCGTTTTTGCATGTCAAATTGAATTTTTAATAAAAAACAACAATTATAAATATTTTAATCAGTTATATATTCGCCATTGTTTGCAATGACTTGTTTTCATTTGCTATGTAGCTCTTTTATGCCTTTTGGATAGAACTCCAATGATTTTAACGAAAAAGTTTTCAATGAAATTTCAAACCTGGCTTTCATTCGAGAAATGTGTGCCCATCAAAAGTATTCTGCAGTGATCGAAAAAGATGGGAATCGATTGGTATCAGGTTTGTTGAGTATGGTAGATGGGGGAAAATTGATCACCCAAGCTCCAAATTTTTTTCTTGCGTTGCTCTTGCTATATATATAATTTTGCGTTGTTATGGGGGAGAACAATATTTATTCTATTGACGAGTGTAGGACGTTTTTCGATCAAACTTTGTTGAACACGTTGCAGCTGTTGTATGTACAATTTTACATTTATTGTTTCATTCCGGTTTAAAAGCTCAAAATGAATAATTCCACGATAATCCCACCACAGCATTATTTTTCTTTTATGAAGCTTAGTAATGCAGTGTATTTCTGCATGCGTTTATTTGTCTGTATTTAAGAATTCTGTTACTTTTAAGTGAATAGATGTTATTTATTGCTTTATAGTACAGGGTTCATATTTTGAATTTGTATTTCTTTTTTTTTTAAAAAAAAAATTAAATTGATATATTACTATTGCATATTCCTTTTCGTTCAAAAGTATTTGAAATTTTAACAGTTTGTGAAGTCTTTTTGTGAGAGATTGAATATCTTCATGTGTTAAGTTTTTCTATTCTGTATTTTTTATTTCTATGTTAGGGTAGTATGTTTTGATTTTATACAATACATATTTCCTATATATTAGTGGCATGAATATATTTTATAATTACTTTTTTTAAAATATCAGCATCAACGTGTGTGTTTTTATAATTCTGATGATAATAATATGATCTTCGAAATGTTCATCAATGAATAAAATGAAAACATTTGATTTTTGGATATTTTTGTACAACTTTGTAGTATTGGAGTTAGTGGTTGATTTGAGTTAAACTGAATTTTTTTATTGTCAGTCGAACAAGTACGTACTTATTTTTCTGAATTAGTATAATATATTTTAATTCAAAATTTTTCTAAATATTTTTAGAAAATATTGAGAAATATTAAGAACTCTTTATAAATTATAAAAAATATTAGCAAAATTTATTTTATTTCAAATTGTTTAAAGTATCTTATGCTATTCGGGTAATATTTTATTTATGTAAAAAATCATAGTCAATATTAGATGCTAAAATAATGAAAATATTTCTTAAACATGTTAAAAGTTAAAATATACTCAAAAATAGATTAAAAAGGGTCGTCCAAAAAACGCGCCTATCTGATACATGTAACATGAAACAGAATATCGTTCAAATATCCATCACGACTGCGTCTGCAGGCATAAATTTGAATATAGAAATTTTCAATGACTTTTCGATATGTTGCTGGATTTATTTCAAGAATTGTAAATCGAATGTTGTTTTTTAGATCATTAATTGTTTGTAGCTTGTTAACATAGACTCGATTTTTATAAAAACACCACAAAAAACCTAATGGTATTAAATTAAATGATTTTGGAGGCCAATTGAGATGTCATTCAATTCTGACCATAACATTGATTGGTATCGCTCAAAATTCACAGTAAAAGCATTTCCAGCATTATCTTTGAAGAAAAATGGTCCAATGATTCCATTGGCCAAAAATGCACACCAAATAATGTCTTTTTGGAGGTGTAGAGGTTTTTCATGAATAACACGAAGATTTTCATTATCCCAGATACGACAATTTTGTTTATTAACGAATCCATCCATTGTGAAACAAACTTCATCACTAAACACAATTTTTCTTGAAAACAATGGAGCTGTTATTCGTTGTTCAATAACCTAACTAACGAAATTACGATATTCTAAAGGATCTCTTTCTTTCAATTCCTGGGTAAATTGAATTTTATATGCGTGTAAATGCAAATTTTTATGCAAAATCCTTCATAAAAAGCCATAAGATATGCCCAATTCTTGCGAACGACGTGAAATTGATGTTGTCAGTTTATTTTCAACACTTTCACTTAAAGCAGCAATATTTTCATTTGTACATACGAGGGTGGTCCCAGAAGTACCCGACCCAACAAGGAAAACACAAAAATTTTGGAATAAAATATATTTATTTTTCAACATAATCCCCTTTCAGCTGTATACACTTTTCCAAGCGATGTTCAATAAGTTCGATACCCTTTTTATAATAAGAACTGTCTTGCTCCTCAAAATACCCATTAACTGCCGACATCACTTCTTCATCGTTGGGAAATCTATGACCACTGAGCTATTTTTTCAAGTTTGGGAACAGAAAATAATCCGAGGGGGCTAAATCTGGCGAATAGGGTGCAAGAGGTAGCAATTCAAACTTTAATTCATTAATTTTGGCCATTGCAATAACGGATTTGTGAGCTGGTGTATTGTCTTGATGAAACAACCCTTTCTTCTTAGCCAAATGCGGCCGTTTTTGCTTGATTTCTTCGCTCAAACGTTGCAATAAGTTCGCATAATACTCGTCGTTGATAGTTTTTCCTTTTTCAAGATAGTCAATGAAAATTATCCCACGCGCATCCCAAAAAACCGACGCCCTGACCTTGCCTGCAGATGAAACGGTCTTCGCCTTCTTTGGAGCCGGTTCTCCCTTTTCAGTCCATTGTTTTGATTGTTCTTTTGTCTCGGGTGTGAAGTGATGGACCCATGTTTCATCCATGGTTATAAAACGGCGCAAAAATTCTGTTTTGTTGCTGTGAAACTTCACTAAACACTCAATTGAAACATCTTCACGACACTGTTTTTGCTCGAGTGTGAGCAAACGCGGCACCCATCTTGCACACAGCTTTCTCATGTCCAAATTTTCAGATAATATGCGATGTACCGCACTTTTTGAAATGCCTACTATGTCTGCTAGCTCGCGCACTTTCAGTCGACGATCATCCAGTACGGCTTTGTGGATTTTCTTCACATTTCTTGAGTCGTCACCTCATTTGGTCGACCATTGCGATGCTCGTCTTAGCAGCTCGTACGGCCTCGTTTAAACTCTGCTACCCAATATTTCACTGTTGTAAACGAAGGAGCAGACTCACCCAGAGTAGAATGCAGTTCAGCTTTTATATTGGTTGGCTTGAGGCCTTTCAAATAAAAGTATTGTATCACGTAACGATGACCAATTTTCTCCATTTTCACAAATTCACTGAAAACGTTCACTATTAATGACTGCCAAACAAATACTAAACAACGTGGCGTCCTCAAACTTGAAACATATGCTTTATAGATTGTGTACTTTCTAATACAGTGATATTTTTCAAACAACTACCGCCATTTCTAGGTCAGGCCGGGTACTTATGGGACTACCCTCGTATAGTGTTTGGTCTTCCACTTTTTGGTTCATCAGTAACACAACCAGTTCGAATTTTTTCACTAATTTTTGAATCGAAAACTGATTTGGCCGATTATTTACACCAAAAAAGTTATGAATTTTGCGATGAGTATTTTTTAAAGAACGCCCATTTTCATAATAAGTTTGAATAATGTAATGCATTGCTGCAATATATACCTATCCATGGTTAGAAATGAAATCTTCTACTAATATAAAAAGGCGTATTATGTCATTTGAAAAGACATGACGTGTAAACATTATACAGTACTGATATCTAGGCGTCACATTTGGATAACCCAATATTATTTCATTCATTTAAATTGTTGCACTGTTTGTGTGTTTTTTTAAAAAAAAAAAAATTGGTTGTAACTGGGTAGGAACATGATAATTTTTAATTGTTTCGGAATCATTATCGACTATAGTCAACGATCTCGAATGCTAATATACATTGGAACGTCAATTATTGTCAATTAACAAAAAGTTCTGTTGTGAAAATGAATGTTCTATGGATGATAAAAGTCGAATTTTACAATATTATTGTTTAGAATGAGATGTTGTTTGTACAGATATGTAGCTCTTTGATTTCAAGTATCCCATATTAAATTTTATTATTAAATTTAGATTTTAACTTGCTTGTTTAAATTAGTAAATTTTGTTTTGTTATATATATATATATATATATATATATATATATATATATATATATATATATATATATATATTTAGAAAAGTTGGTGCTATTTTATTGTACACCAAAATTATTTGTATATCAAAGCTATTACTAGTATGAACGAAATATTTTTAAATAGAGTTAATTATTTAATTTATAGGGTAGTTTTACCATTATGTGGAGGTAATATTGATACAACTGTCTTAGGAAGATGTTTAGAAAGAGGTTTAGCCGTTGATGGTAGATTACTCAAATTTACTGTGACTGTAAGTGATCATCCGGGTGGTATTTCAGAACTTTGTACATTTATTTCATCAATTGGTGTATCTATCAAAGATATTATGCATGAAAGAGCTTGGGTTACTTCTGATGTTTTCAGTGTTGAGGTTTGTATATATGTTATAAACTTTTAATTTAGTATTGTATAATAAATTATAATTGTTAACATTATATTTTTTTGATGCATTTAAAGGTTAAAGTTGTTTGTGAAACACGTGATAAGGAACATATTGAAGAACTTAGAAATCTACTTAATAAAAATTACAAGAAAGTCGTGTTTGCTGATTTACCTATTCTTCCAGTATGTGATTAAATAGAATAATAATAATCAAATACATTCGTTATATATATATATATATATATATATATATAAGTTTATACATAATTATTAATATATAATTATTAAATATAAACAAATATTACGAAATGAAACATGTATTACTCAAAATAACAAAATATACATATTTCAAACGTTTTATTTTGTAAATTTATGACACCTGTTCCTTTCGTTTTCTTTATTTATTTTATTATTTTTAATTATATATTTTTATATTTTTCTGAGTTATCGGAAGTATATCAATAATTTTGGAGTTAATAATTTGTTTCACTGTTAATGATAAGATACTTGATTAAACACATTTTTCTTTGAACAGAATGCGTTTTTCAAGTTGGGTGTTTTATTCAAATACTTACTATTTCTTTTTCATTTTTTGTTCTTTTTTCGAAGAATGATTATTATCAATAATTATATAACTTGTATAAATGATTTTTTTTATAAATATGTAATTATTTTGTTTACCTATTTCACTCCCTATTAGAAAAATGTATTGAACAATATTTTTTTTTTGTAATTTATACTCAATTATAATTGTCAACTGATTTTATCTGATTTACAAATCATCATTTTTAGGTATTTCTGAATATTTATAAAAATAAGATCAGAAAATTAAAAAGAATTTAGCGTCTCGTTTTTTATTTACTTTCTTGTATCCTCCTAGTTTACATAACATACTTTATTTAAATTTGCTAAAAACTTGTATCTCTCTTATACACACATACACACACACACACACACACACACACACACACATATATATATATATATATATATATAAGGTTAATCGGAAATTAATACTGGATTTTATACATGCCCATACAAACATATTTCGTATTGCATTTTTGGACGGGTATTCCCTCATTTTTTAGTGAAATAAAGTGTGAATTATATACTATATAAACACTGATATTTTACCTTCTAACGTTGTATTTGCAATGTTTTTGAAGTGTTAACATGGAAGTCAACAACGAACATTTGAAGCATTGTATACTCTATGAGTTCCAAAAAGGCAATAATGCGAGTGTGGCTTCAAGAAATTTGTATGAAATTTTTGGGAAAGATGTTATATCTGAACGCACGGTGCAGAGGTGGTTTGTGAAATTTCAAGGTGGTAGCTTTAGCCTTAAAGTTTAACCAGGTAGAGAAAGAAAATCGGCACTTGACGATAATATTCTAACAACGGCATTAAATGTAGATCCGTATAAAACAACAACAGAAGTTGCAGAACACTTTAGAACACTTTAGTTTAATTTACCGTTGTTGAACACATACGCAGATTAGAATTTGTCCATAAGAACTCAAGGTGGGTCTCATATAAATTGAGCGAACAGAATTTGGCAGACCAGGTACGTGTATGTAATTCTTTACTTTCTCGTTAGAATTCAGAGCCGTTTTTGAATCGTTTAATAACAAGAGATGAAAAATTGATCTACTACTAGAATGTGAAATGAAATAAAGTTTATTGCAAATCCGGTCAACAAGTACCTACAACAGCGAAACCGCCATGCATCAAAAGAAACATATGCTGTGTATTTGGTGGGACAAGGAAGGACTTGCACACTACGAGCTTTTTTCAGAAGGAATATCAATTATAGCTGAGCTATAATTGTGAACAGTTAGAGAGTTTAAACCGAGCTATTCATAAAAAAACATCCCGTACTGGTGAATAGAAAAAGAGTCGTGTTTCAGCATGATAACGTGCGACCACATGCCAGTTTAAAAACGCAGCAAACAAATTAATTGAATTTCAATTGGAAATTTAGTTCACCCATCATATTCGTCCGACTTAGCACCTTCGGACTTTCACTTATTTACGTCGCTTCAAAACTTAAACGGAAGAAAATTCGTCAACAAAAATCAATTAATGAAGCAGTTAATCAATATTTCTCATCAGAAGAGCCCAATTTTTTTACAAACGGAATTAAATTTTAAATTAAAATGTTAATTTTTTGTTTTATTTAAAAACTTTCTCTAAAAAAACGCATTATTTATGGAATGATTTAATATTTGTATTACTTCATTTAAACTTTGTGTGATTTTTGTACTGAAAAACTGTTTATCAGTTCATTATAATCAATTTTGTTTTGTTATGTCATTTTCAATAAAAATTATTGACAAATTACTCAATTTGTATTGTTCAAAAAAAATTATAATATAATTTATATATATATATATATATATATATATCTATATATATATATTTAAACGCAGAAAACGATTGTTTTACAATAAGACATAAAAATATTCTAATTATAATTATTGATAAGTTTTCTACAGTAAAAATAAAATAATAGAGTGGATAAATTTAACTTTGATTCATTGTACATTGTTTCCTTTACTTCAATTGTCTCCTATTGAAATAAAGAGATATTATATTTTCACCCAAATAAGTCATCCCCTCAACATAGCAAGATATTAGAAAGTTTTTATAATTATTTATTGTTCACTTCATTTTTTCACAACAAGCTATTGCGTATTTTGATTGTGATGTAATCGTCATCAGAACATTGTGTTATAACATTTATATCACGATTTATATACAATATTCTGACATTGATAGCTTGCTTTCGAAATACACATTAGTTTATTATAAAAAAATAAAGTGAAGAATAAGTACTTATTGATAGGCCCGCCCTAAGGGGATTGGCCGCCCCCTTTCCCAAATTGCACTTTTTCCACGGCAACTATTGAATGATATTTATTAACTTCAAGGGAAAGGATAATCGAAATTTTCAAAGAAATTTATTAGAAATACAATGATAGTATGTGTTTGTATTCGAAAATTTGTAGGTTCAAGTATCTCCATTGGTCATAGCTGCGAAATTCAAAAGACCAGAAGGCGGAAGGGAGATATTTGCCAACCTAATATATAGTTAAGCGCTATAATCAAATAACGCCGAACAGATCAAAATTTTAGATATGGGATGATGTGGCTAGACAAATTTAAAGAATGTGTTGTTTCACATATCTAAAAATTAAATGTAACCGAGTGTTTTTCTTGGAATCGGCCACCCCTAAAGTTCGGCCGTTCGTGTGCATTGTACACATTGCACATATGGAAGGGGCGGGCCTGCTTATTGAACACTTTATAATATCTTGTGGTGTTGGAGATGATAATTCATTTCGGTGAAAGTGTATTCATCACAGTTTCAAAATAAATAAGAAAAAGATATTATATTATTTTTTTATTTCAATATGTTTAAATTTAATAATAGTTTTGTAAACTTATTTTTTAAGAAATTTATTATATTTTATTATTTTATGTTAAAGGTACTTAATCCTAATATTTTTTCAAGATGTATCTAGTTTAGTAAAAAGTTTTTGATAACACTTTCAAAGTAATCATTTTTGTGTAAGGGATATAATTTTGATGATTTTAATATATTTTTCTTACTTAATTGCACAAAGTTTTTTCATTGATTTAATATATATTTTTCTTTACATTTATTATATATTGATTTATTTACAATAAATTTCTAATTTCTTTATATATTAAATTCTTGTCTTAAAAATTTAACAATAGTACATTGATAGAATAATTTATGTAAATTTGTGGTTATATGATTGTATTTAGCTTTTTGTGTATATCATATTTTGATTTTCTGATTTATTTTTTCTAAAATGCTTCATATTTTAAAGATAATTTCTAGAAATAATTGTTTAAATGCATGTCTAACCATATTAAGTGATGAAAAGGTTTTTTTTAAAAAAAAATAAAATATATATTATTACATTATCTTGCAACTTTTTCAGCACATAATATAAAAAAATCAATATTTTAAACTGAAAATTAATGTGAACTTGAAAACTATATTATTTTTTTTTATTTACTTTAGTATAACAAATTCTGATCCTTAGGAACATATAATAATTTCAAATAATACAACTAAAGACAAAAGTATCATACATAAATATGCATGTGTAAATTATTCTCTCTCTCTCTCTCTCTCTCTCTCTCTCTCTATATATATATATATATATATATATATATATATATATATATATATATATATATATATATATATATATATATGTGGCGGCCATGCCTATAGCATCGAAGGGAGAATCGGTCGCCCGTGGCGACTACGCCCGCGGCAAACACATATGGCAGCTATGCCTGTGGCACCGATTCCAGGAAAACGCCATTAAGGAAGCGTTGACCACCATGAAAGAACATAAGCCGGATGTCACAAAGCCAGCGTCGGCCGATTCCCGATAGAGCCAGCAAGAGAACAATCGGCCGAGCCGTATGTGTGACATCTGGGTCTGCAACACTCAAGGATCACATACAGGCGTCAGGATTGTCAAATGACCGACTGACCGGTATAAAAGGTAAAAATGACCGACTGAAGGTATAGAGAAACATCAGTCTACCAATTACCACATGAAGTGACCGAACTGATCCGGTGGAAGAACCGGGTCAGGAAGCGGTGGCAACGCTATCGGGATCCGGAGGATCACAAGCTGCTGAACTTTCTCACTCACGAGGTGGGGAGGGAGGTAACCAAGCATAGGGACGAGGTTTGGGAGAACCGGCTTATGGAAATGTCCACAGATGATAACTCACTGTGGGCACGTACACGCTATCTGACCAGGTGTCGCCCCGTGTGCACTGCACTTCAGAAAGACGATGGTAGTTTTGCCACCGAAACTCAGGAGAAGGCCGAAGTACTCCCAGACTCCATGGAGGCACAGTTTCACACTGACCCTCCTGTAATCCCCGAGTGCTCCGAGTATGTAGAAAACTTCGTTCACCGATATCTCTCCATGCCAACGGCCCATTCCCCTGACTTCCTGACCCCCGGCGACGTCTAAATGTGAAAAAAGTGGCGGGCGACGATGAAGTCGCCAACGCTGCACTGAAACGTCTCCCTGGGCGCGGGATAGTGTTCCTGACGAAGATCTTTAACGGGATCATTCAGATGAAGCACTTCCCCTGCAACTGGAAACTTGGCAAAATAATCGCGAAGGTTGGCAAGTCGTTGAGGCTCGCCGTGAACTATCGCCCCATCACACTGCTCTCCAGCCTGAGAAAGGTGTTCGAAAGTACCCTTCTCAGGAGGGTACTCGATCATGTTTCCGCTCGCGGAATCATGATCGACGAAGAGTTTGGTTTCCGGGCGCATCACGATACGATTCAGCAACTTGTACGACTGATGGAGCGCGTGGCACGCGGCTTCAATGATAAGCGCACTACCGGTGTGGTGCTCCTCGACATTGTAAAAGCTTTTGACAAGGTCTGGCATGCTGGACTCCTCTACAAGTTTGTGTACATGGGTTTCCCGGACAGAGTGGTCCAGCTGGTGGCATCATACATGTCTGGGAGATCCTTCTACGTGAGTTTCGATGGGGAGAGGTCGTCCATCAGACCAATAGCGGCTGGCGTCCCGCAGGGAAGTGTATTAGGACTGGTGCTGTTCAATCTGTACATCAACAATGTGCCGAGGGGACCGCACACGGCCCTCTTTGCGGATGACACACTGATTCTGGCGCAATCATGGCAACCGAGAGTACTTTGTACATCACTGCAGACTCAACTCAATGAACTCGAAACATTCTACAGAAGGTGGAAAGTGAGGGTGAACGTGCAGAAGTGCGCTGCGGTCCACTTCGCCTCTCATTGTTATCCCCCTAGACTCGACCCGCTCTAACTCAACGGGACGCCGATTGAGTGGGTGGGGGAGGCTAAGTACCTCGGTGTCATACTCGACCGTCGTCTGGACTTCAAGAGCCATACCCAGTATGTCCTCTCGAAGGCCCAGGCACAGCTCTGCAGGTTGTACCTTATGCTGAATAGGAAGTCGAAACTGTCGCTGAGAAGTAAGTGCATGCTCTACCTCAGCTGCATTCGGTCGATCATAACGTATGCGAGTCCAGCCTAGGCATATCACTCCAACAACACTAAATCGTTGCAGGTGTTCCAGAACAAGTGCACGCGACTCATCACCGATGCACACTACTATATTCGGAACACCACCCTTCATCGCGACCTCCGCCTTCCTACGGTAGACGAGTTTGTCCGTGGACAGGCTCTACGGCTGTATAAAAACGCGGAGAAGAGCGACAACACCCTCATTCGTACGCTTGGCACCATCGATTTCGTCGCGGAATACAGAAAGCACAAGCGGCCCCGTCTGCTTGTGCCGCTGAAAACAGTTGATAAACGATAGAAGAGGCCATCACCGACAACTTGACCGGCAGTGGTCACCCCCGTGTGGACGACCAGGAGATCTGCCGGCCAATCGTATGCATCGGTCCCAATGGGGACACAGAAAAGCTCATCAAGTGATAATATCCCACCCAAGCGTCAAATCAGATTTTTCAGTGACAAGAGTCAAAAACTTCCCTCGGGAAAGTTGGAACTCTAGAACTGACGGCCCAAACAGACCCCAAACGCACGTAGAGGAAATATCAGTTAGTTGTCTCTCGTCGTAAGACGAAACGCTGATCTCGCCATTCAACACGAGTCAGTTGTCTTACGTCGCAAAACGAAGCACTGGTCTCACATCTATAACACAGCACAAGAGACACAAATCTCTTCAACCGAATTACCATATCATCATTTGTACAAACCACTGTATCAACCACGTTAATTATAATAAAATATACTAGTCATTTTTGATTGTTGTATTTTATTCAAACAGATACAAATCTCCATATATATATATATATATATATATATACACATATACCATTCTTTTCACCATTATCTTCTTTCTATGCATTGCTGGAGAATGGACTTTTCCAAAACTTTCCACTTCAAATGATCAAATATTTTTCTTCCATTGTTCCGAAGAATTTTCTTATATTTCTATTCCATCTATTTTTGCACATTTTTTATAACTATTATATTATACTTTTTTAACAAAAAAAATATAACATGAGTAAAGAGTTCAAGGGTTGATAACATTTACACAAAGAATAATTTCAACATGAGTGTTACTTAGACGGTTTTAAGTCATTATTATGAAACAAAAAATGAAGTATATAAAAGTATTAATAATAAAGGGTAAGTAATTCTGTTGAACTTTTGTAGTTGTCAATCAAAATCAGAGTTATAATTCAAATGAATAAAATACATTGTAAAAAGAGAAAAATAAATGTTGAAGTAAACAATTAATAGATGAGAGGATAAAAATATTAGAAGCATATAAAAAGGCAGTATTACAATCTTTAAATCGTAAGTTAATTAGAAAAAAAATTGTTGTTAGAAGCCAAGGGTGATAATATTTTTATTGGCATATTAAATTTATGCCTCATTTTAACAACTGGGAAATTATAAAATGTATGTATAAAAATATAAATGTACTTTATTTCTGCTATTAAACAATCTATATACATATTTGAAGTGTAATTATGAACTCGATATAAAAATATGTAACAAGAAATTTCTTTTAAAAAATAAAATAAATTGAATTTTAATAATTTATTTGTTAAATTTTATAACTTGAAATTATCAATTTCGAAAATAATCATTTTGTTTATATAATTTTTTTATGAAAAACTGATGTGAAAACAGATTTTTTTAAAAAAATATACATTTTTAATTAAATACATGCTTTTTACATAATTTTCTTAATGAAAAGAAGTTCTCTTCATATATAATTTTTTATGAAAACAAAAAATAAGTTACAAAAAAGATATGCATTTTAATAAAACGATTCTTCTAAAACATGTCCATTGTAATCTATGTCGAAATTGCTCATCGGTTCATTTGTAATTTCATGAAAATTGTGAGTTTGATAATAGAAATGAGTAGAGTTTAAATCTTGAGAATATTGGATTTTCAATTCTATTTCTTCGCTTTTCAATTTCTAGAAAATAAATAAACATATTATATATATATATATATATATATATATATATATATATATATATATATGTATATTTTTATACAAATGAATTTCTACTAAAAAAATATTAACTTACGTATTTTTTATGAGTCTGTAAACAAAATGTACATAGTTGTGATCTGTTATCACCTGTAAATAATGATTGTCCGTGAGAATTAAGTATTTGAGTCTTTTTTAAACAGGGTTGATCTACAGGACCTAAAAATAATTTATAAAGTAATAATTTA
Source organism: Neoneuromus ignobilis (assembly GCA_029203775.1). Classification (NCBI taxonomy): domain Eukaryota; kingdom Metazoa; phylum Arthropoda; class Insecta; order Megaloptera; family Corydalidae; genus Neoneuromus; species Neoneuromus ignobilis. Next base: position 21,914,214 of record CP092093.1, read on the forward strand.
CATTATAATAAATATTTTTTATACAAAATTTTGATTAATTAAAAAAGATCATGTCTTGCTGAAGATATTACTTTTTTTATTTAAAATACGAACCATGTAAATTTATTCTTATAGTTTATATAGTCAAAAACTTTATTATTAATTGTTAAAATATTTACATTAATAAAATTAAACATTATAAAATATATGTATGTTAATAAAAAAAATATTTTTTTGTGAAAAAATTATGATTAATTGGTAAATTAAAATTTAGTTTGTATACTCTGCAATGCAGCTACAATATCACTAGGTTAATTACAATTTAGGTACACACAAAAGGTGAAGATTATAGAATATAATAACACGTAATATATTATAAAAATCAATGTTGATAGAAAATTCAATTAAGAAATGAATAAATTAAAGTAGTTAAATTAAATTTCAACACAGAATAAATAAGTTAAAATGTAAATACTGTACTGAAATATGTAAATTAATTTATATTTTCCAGTGTAATTTATTTCAATTTTAAGTAATATTAAGAATTGATACGCTGTGCTGTGAGTAATTTATTTGTGTGAGAGTTTATAACATTCCAAATGTTTTTTATACTTTCTAAAAGCTAAAAATTTTAGATTTATAATTGAAATAATATAAATACAAACTAATATTTATCATTTTTTGAATTGCAGTAATTATTTTGCTTAAACTATTAATGTTTTCATCATAGAGTAATAATCTGATTTTTTTCTTCAAAGAAATTTGGTAAAGTGGCTATACATCATTATTTATTTTTTGTTGTTTTTAAATACTACTGATTTAAAAGGGCTAATTATTATTATTATTATTGCTATTGTTAGTTTCTATTATTACTATGATTTTTGTAATATGTTCAAATAGTGATTGTAATTTTATTTATAATTATTATTGGAATAATGAAAAAAATCGATTATTCTATTACTATTATAATAAAATAATTTTTATCACAAAAATTGTTAAGCCATAATTTGTTGATTTTTCCTAATGTATGTTTATTATTTTATACTATTATGTGTATATAGGTGTATATATATATGTGTACATATATATAAATATATATATATATATATATATATATATATATATATATATATATATATAAAGTAATCATTGTATGTTTTAATTTAATTTTTTTTTTTTTTTTTGGAACTGAATATTTTTTAATTTATTATTCTAATGTTTGGTTTATGGATTAGATATATTATTTTAAATCAATTTTATCGATGTATACATATGAAAATTCTTATATTTTAATATATTAATTTATTTTTTACATAATAAAAATGAAGATAATAATTATGTATTGTTTTCTCACCTGCAACTAATTGTGTTCCTAAATGAGCAATGTATCTACAGGCTAATCTTAAAGTTTCGATTTTCGACAATTTCCGATCTTTTGGTTCTGTAGGAATGAGCGTCCTTAGAGCTGAAAATGCACTGTTCACACTGTAACAATAACTTCATCTTATATATAATTATGTAATAATTAAAAACATTAAAATAAAAAAAACTAACATGTAAATAAGGTGTATTACAAAATTATTTTCATTAATTAATTTTATATAAAATACATAACACTTAAAAAATTAATATAAATTTGTTTATAATAAAAAATTACATAAAATGTTTGGTTATTTTGGAGTAAATTAGTTAATCACGATGGTTCCAGTTTTTGGTATATGAATTTAACAAATTTATTTAACTATCATTTTTTATTATATAATATAAAACCGTACTAATATATAAAAGGCTTTTTTAGCAAAATAATATAGCTATATTATAAGCAATATTAATATAATAATTTGCATCTAACACTAGAATTACCAACAATTAATGAATATATATTTCTACAACAGTTCAAATAACCGGGTTGTTGAAAAAATACATAATGTAAAGAAAAATCAATATTTTTTATTTTTATTCCAGGTCGATTAAATATAATATCATAAAAAATAGATCGTGAAGAATGAATGAAGAATGCTGCCCAAACGGTAAAAATGATATGTGCAGTTTATGGGGATGATGCTGTAACGAAAAGCACTGTTTGCAAGTGGTTCGTCCGCTTTAGAAGTGGACATTTTGATCTAGAGCAGTGTTTCCCAACGTGGGCCCCACGCCCCACAGGGGGGCAATTTGATAGTTAAGGGGGGCAATTTAAAAATGGACTCGACACGACTTTAACCCTTTCGCTTTGGGTTATTTAAATGCAATGATAGATAGATATCGGTGACAAATTTAACAAAAAAGGCAAATTCTTAAAAAAATGCTGTAAATAATTATTAGGTATAATTTCGTTTGACGTTACCAAAATATCAACTGGGTAATTAGAGTCGTCAAGTAAACTTCGTCGGGGATTCACCGCGGAGTGTGCCGCCTGTCGCGGGGAACCCCGGACGTTTTAAAACTCGCTAAACAACGCCGTTGTTCGCACCTAATTGGCCCAACTCAACTTCTGTAGTGTTTCACATCATTCAGTTGGTGTTAATTTGAAATAAGTGTCCGTCAATTAATCGTTGATTTAACAAATATATTTATATATATTGTATAGATATAATTGGTAAGTATTTGATTTTATTTATATTTATTTTAATTTTAGAAGCATTTAACTTTCCAGAAATTTTTGTCAAGTGAAAAAAAAATATCGGTAATGTATTATATACATTTAAATAAATATGTTTCTTTGCGTATACGTTTATTCTGTCATATTGAATTAATTTTAACACATATTTTATTATATTGTTTTTTAATTGATTTTTTTTTAGCCCATAATAAAATGAGTGGAACAAACAAGAAAAAAACTCGTCAATATTCGGAGGAATATTTAAAATTTGAGTTCATACCCGCTGTTCATGATGAGCGGATGCCGTTTTGTCTTTTATGCCAGCAATTCTTGACCAACGAATCAATGAAACGAGGTCGTCTTGAGGCGCATTTGAAGGCGAAACATAGTGCTCATATAAATTCAGATTTGAGTTACTTTAAAACTTTAAAGGAAAAGTTTGAAAAAAGAACAACATTACAGTCTCTATTTACTACTCGTTCTTTAACAAATAATCGTCTTTCTGAGGCTAGTTATCAAATTTCTTTATTAATCGCTAAAACTGGAAAAAATCACACTATAGGAGAGAATTTGATAAAACCGTCAATATCAGCATTTCTTAAAACGGTTCTGGAAAAAGATGACAAGGATGTAAAAGCTATGCCACTCAGTAACAATACTGTTAGCAGAAGAATAGACGAAATAAGTGAAGATATTGAGAAACAACTTGTTGAAAAGCTGAAAACAAGAAATTTCTCAGTACAAATAGATGAATCAACTTTGAGAGACAGTGAGGCAGTATTGATAACCTATGTAAGATATATTGATGAAGGGCATTTTGCTGAAGAAATGTTGTTCTGTAAAAGATTAGAAAGAACCACTACCTCCAAAGATATATATAATAAGTTAAAAAACTACTTAGATGTAAATGATATACCAATAAAAAATATAACATCTTGTGCTGCAGTTGGCGCTCCTAATATGATGGGCAAGAAAAATGGCTGCTTAAAATTGATGAAAGATGCGAATCCAGAAATGATTATTGTACATTGTGTTATTCATAAGGAAAACTCGGTAGCTAAAAATATCTCGCCTGTTCTAAATGAAGTACTACATGCAGTAATAAAGTGTGTTAATGCTATTAAAGCTAGTGCCAAATGTGAGCGTCTTTTCAAGTTATTTTGTGAAGAACAAAATGAAGACCATGTGAGACTTTTACTTCATACTGAAGTAAGATGGCTATCCAAAGGAAACTGCTTGAAAAGATTTATGCAACTGTTTGATACTCTTAGTGATTTTTTAAGCGACAAACCTGAAATAAAGTATCTGTTAACAATCGATGGTAAAGCATTTGTAAGTTATTTAGCCGATATCTTTGAAAAACTAAATATATTAAATAAGCAACTTCAAGGACCAAATAAAACACTTGTCGATGCAAAAGCAAAGATATTTGGTTTCATTACCAATATAGAGTTATATCAGAAACATATTAACAACAAAAACTTTGAACAGTTTCATTGGCTCCAAAAATGTGAAGTAACTGATACCGCTGTACTTATTATTGTCAATCATTTGAATATTCTATCCGCTGATTTAAAAGAAAGATTTTCTGATTTAAAACAAATTGATTTCCCAACATGGATGATGCAGCCAATATTAGTGGATTTGTCTGATATATCAAATATGCAGTATCAAGAAGAACTCGCAGAATTGCAAAATGATGAATCAGTAAAAACTTTATTTAATATAAAAGGAGCGATGGCATGGCTTTGTGAAGAAACTGAAATTAAATACCCAAATGCAACCAAATGTGCAAGAAAACTTTTACTACCGTTTCCATCTTCATATTTAGCTGAATGTGGATTTAGTGCTGTAAATGATTTACTGATAAAAAAAAGAAATCGACTTGATATAACACAACGTGGAGACTTGAGATTAAAGCTAAGTAAATTGGAACCTAATATAAAATCTCTGTGGAGCAAGCATCAAGCGCAAGGATCGCACTAAATGAATATAGAAAAATCAATATTAAAATTATTTTGAATTTCAGTTTTTCATTATATGTTTTGAAATTTTACTTACGATGTTTTGATAACAATTTCATAGTGGTTTCTTCCTAAAACTTATCATTTATATTTCTTAAGGGAACAAAACAATTTTTAAAGGTTAAAAATTATGTATGGGGGGCATAAAATTTTTAGAAATGTTAAGGTGGGGCATGGCCTAAAAAGGTTGGGAAACACTGATCTAGAGGATATAAGGTAGGCCTAAGGTTGTCGATAATGACCAAATCGCAACCTTAATTGAAAATAATCCACATTACACGACGTGTGATATCGCAGAAGTACTCCAGGTATCTTAAATGTGTGTTGTAAGGCATTTGAACGTATTAAGTTATGCGAATCGTTATGATGTTTAGGTTCTACACAATCTAACAAAACGACATTTTGATGGACCGTATTTTTGTCTGCGATATGCTCTTGAAGCGTAATGACAGCGACCCATTTTTAAGATGGATTATTAAGGGTGATGAAAAATGGATCGTGCACAACAATGTGGAACGAAAAAGATCCCAGACTACAAAATGAACAAACTTTAACAACTCCAAAAGCCGGTTTGTATCGAAAAAAGGTAATGCAGTGGATTTGGCGGGATTATAAGGGTGTTCTGTACTATGAATTGCTTCCATGAAAACAAACGTTAAATTCAAATAAGTAATGCTTTCAATTTGATCAATTAAAGGTAGCGATCGACCAAAAGTGTCTGGAAGTGGTAAATCGAAAGGGCGTAGTCTTCCGCCAGGACAACGCGAGACTGCATGTATCTTTTTTACAGATACGATAAAAAATGGTGCAACTTGGGTGAAATGTCCTACCCTATCCACCGTAGTCTTCTGACTTAGCGCTCTCAGATTACTACTTATTTTGGTCGCTACAGAATTCGCTTAATGGAAAGAACTTCAGTTCATTGGAAGACTGCAAAAATTATTTCGAGCACTTTATAACAAAAAAGGACACCAAGTTCTGGGAGAGGGGAATAATGAACTTACCTGAAATATGGCAAAAGGTGATACAACAAGATGGCACGTATGTAATAAATTAAAAAAAAAATTAGAACTATGTAAAAACACTCTATTAAAGTAAACTTAAAAAAACATTACGAATTTTTGTTTCAGCCCAATAATTTCTAATGGAATTTAAACATGAAGACATTAGATCATGAAGACGTTTCTATCACTTTCAGAAAATTGTAGAAAAATTAAAGACGAATATTATGATCCCCATGCTTGGTATCATTATCATGATAGAACTGAAATGTGTCAATTACGCTCAGATCCTTTACACTATTTTAAATTTTATTATAAATGCACAAATAGACTATTTCATCAATGATGCTATTACTAAAAAACAAATTTCCTACTTTGTTTGGAAAATCAACCCCAAAACAGTTATTTAACCACCCTCCTTTTATTATAGGTACAGTATTTATTATATAAAATAGAGTAGAGGCAACCCCCATAAAACATGGTGGTTAAGTTTCTAAAAATACCGTGTTAATTGTTAAGCACATAGAAAAGTGTTTCAATAAACTGCATATGATTACTTTCACTGTTATATTTTATCACTAGTGTCTTTCAACATACATTTAAATAAATGTTGTATCATCAGTATTTTACCAAAGAATGGTGAATGGAAGATGTCTATTAATAAAGTTCATTTATGATACTGTAAATTTTATGAATATCAATAAGAAAAGAATACTGCAGAAGCGCATATAGAAATTTGTTAAAAGTTTTTGGAGCAAATGTAGTATCTGAAAGATATGCAGAATATGGTTCGAAAAATTTAAAAATGGAGAATCTTAAAGACAAACCACGCTCTGGAAGATCTTCTGCGATCGATGATAATCTTCATAATATTATAGAAGAGACTCATTTTAGATTCGTGTATGAATATGCAAAATGGGTATCACATTAATTGACTGTTGAAAACAGGTAAGATCATGTAACCCATTTGCTCGTTTTTACTCTGATCTAATAAAAATGAACCATTTTTGGAAAGCATCGTAAATGGAAATAAAAAATGGATTACATATAAAAATGTAGCGAGGAAAATAGTATACCGTAAAATTTAAATTAAAAAAGTTGAGTTTAAATGTGAAAAAGAGAATGTTGTCTATGTGGTGGGAGATGAGAGGTTCGATATATTATGATTTTTTAAAGTAAAAAAAAAAATACTTCTGAATGTCAAAAATTTGACAATTTGAACAATATTTTTTTTAAAAAAAATTCGTATCTTGTTAATAGGAAACAATTTATTTTACAGTAAGATTTTACAGTACGTATGATAATTGTGGAACTTGGTTATGAGGTTTTGGTCATCCAGCATATTTTCCACATATAGTATCTTTTGACTATCATTAATTTTTGTCTAGAAATTTTTTTTTAAATGGAAATAAATTAACGAAGATAGAGATGAGAAAAAGACACTGAATGAGTTTTTAGTTTCCAAAAGCGAGAGAAATTCAAAAGCTTCCATCAAAATAGGAAGACGTTAATATTAATGGAAATTACACTGTTAATTAAATATTAATAAAGAATATAAAAAATTATAATTTTCTTTTACTTAAAAAAAGACAGAATTTTCCGGTTGACTTAATATATTAAAATGTGTAATTTTAAACGTATGCGTTCTTTTTCTTTTTAATTGCTGTTAAGAGTAATTAACCAAGAATATTTTTATTTTCGAAATTTTCTTCTGTATTATTTGCATTTTTATATGATTCTTTTGTTGAAAAATGGTTATTTTCGTTTGCTTGTTTTTTATGACAGATCTTTATAAATTTCATAGTGTGAAATTAAACATTTATACAGTTCTCTTAACAATTTTGTGTTTCTTTCAGTGGAAAGAACTGTATTCAAAAAATAGACTTTCAATTGCTTGGCCTAAGTTTATATCTTTATGTACTCTTTTTAGCGTGAAATTTTCAATTTCAAAACTTTGTTTTATCATCCTCTGAATTAATTTGATATAAATTCATTACTATTTCAACCAAATTTGTTTCATCACTCTTTTTTCTACCAATCTTTTATCTTTTTAAATACCTTCAGAAAAACACTAAGTTTTAATATGTGTTTAATAGTTTCATTAAACATAAAATAGTGACTCACATTTAATAAAATTGAATAAAAAATATAGATTTTAAACTAACGAATAACCTTGCAAAGATTTTACAAATCACGAACAACGCTTTTCTCTCGAACTAACCATTTTAATAGTTTGTAACGTAAACTTTTCTCACAGTGTTGATATACCAAATTCGTTATTTGAATGAAACGTATTGATTTATTAAACGATTGTTTGTACTTGAAAATCGATATTATTTCCTGTATAATATGGAGGTTTCCCAATTTTCCAACCATATTAAAACGAAATCGTATTGAAGCAATGCCGTGTTGTAAGGAGATAACTGTATTTGATCTTTTTCTAACTTTTATATGTTTGTTTAAACTAATAAGGATAAACTTCTTTTTATTAGCAAAAATTAAATAGTTACAAAACAGTTCACGTTTATTTTGAAGTTGCTAGCAAATTTCAACCTTTCAATACAATCGATGTTGTTAATATATGGCGTTTTTTGCAGAGCGGCCATTTAATTTTATTCTTTTATATAATTGTGAATTGTTTGATTACTTAAATTTATTCTATAGTTAGTTGGAAAAATTCGAGTAGGAACTTAAAAAAATTATTTAATGGTACAAAAAGTAATCTAAAACAATATTCACGACGTTTTACATTCTAAACAAAAACGAACATGACCGTTCTGAGTTACCAATAGAATTAATTCTTTGACTTATCTTTAACTTTGCATTTGTTTCTTTACTTTCATTTTTGATTTTTGATTTTTTTCATAATTCCAATGAAATTCCAGAATATTTCTGTTTATTCATAGTTGACTCTCACTCATTTACTGTAAATAACAGCAAGAACAGGAAAAGAAAAAAATAAAATAAACATTTTTAGGTTTGTAGTCTTCTGACTTATCTCATTTTTATTGGTTGTATCTAATATAAAATCGTAAATATGTCAAAGTAAGATAATTTAAATTTATACAATATTTTTGCATTTCAAATTTTTCGTATTACTTTTGTTTGATACATGCATAGTATAAATAGTTAAAATGAATAGTTTCCAAATGTTAATAAAATCAAAATTATATTGAGTCATTTTTCTTTTAAAAAAGTCAAGATTCTTGAACCCGTTAAACGTTTTGTTTTATTTTTAGAATGCGATGATTTTTAGAATCTGATGTGTTTATTATTATTTCTAGGTGACGACGAGTATACTCGACGAAAACAATAAATGCACTTGCTGTAAGATTGAGTTAAATTATAACAAAATGATAAATTTTTTTGGTTGTTTCTTTGAAACTTTTTTGATTTTATTGATAAGTAATTCATAAACGGTATTTACAAGACTTAACATTTTATTTTTTGAAAATCATTTCATAAAAAACCCCATTAAAAAGTGCATTTTTTTGTTTATTTTGTTGCCTTGAAATATTCTCAAATGTGCTAAAATTACAAATATATATTTTTTTACCTAAATTTTACAATAAATAACTAAGCAATTTTTTCTACATGACGAGTATACTCGACATTAAACAAAAAATGCCATCTTTTCATGAGGAATATACTCAACATAAACGTTTAATGGGTTAAACGAAGCATTAAACTTTTGGAGATATATAAATAAATAAAAGTGTCTTAGATAATATGACGATTATATCATTGTTTAAAAAATAAAAGCCTTTTATACAAACTTGTTTATGTATTTCATTTCAAATATGTCATTACTTATGGGAATCCCTCATATATTCATCTACGAATAATATAATTATTTTTTATTACATATTTAATAGAACAAAAAAAGAAATTTAAAATAAAAGAATTTAAATACATGATTGGTTAAATAATGCTTTGATAAGTTTTAAAGTTGTTATACATATATCAAAGAAGATGTACAAATGTTGTAAAGAATTAATAAATTTGTGTAGATATTTACATACGAATATTTGAAAAATAATAATTAATGAAATGTAGAAAATTAATTTTATAATATTTTCATTTCTAATATACAGTGTATCAAAGAGAAACTAATACGACATATTTTATATATTATATTTACTGTGAAAAATTCATCACCAATCACAGTTAGAATATTTTTCTCTTTTATATATTTATTAGAAATGCTTCCATAATAATTGGAATAACTAATTATAAAATGTTTGATTTTTAGAAAAAAAAATTTTCTAAATAGTTACCAAAAAACACTTCAAAATAAAACTTGCACGCCTATTATTTTTGCATGCAAACGGTATTGTGATATGTACATGAACATATACAATTTTTAATTTAGATTGTCGTTTTGTTCTTTATTCCGAAACTGTGTGTTAAAAGTAATTTTACATTTAAAATTTTTGCTATGGGTCGACAAAGGAGTCAGTTGTCTGCTGAAGAAATAAAATGAATGACTTTCTATTTTAACAGTGAAAAATCATACAGAAAATAGAAAAATTGTAAATAAAATCAAAGTTGAGGTACAGTATCAAAAAGATATAAAAATAGTCAACAAGTAAAAAATAAGACGAGGATGAGCCCTCGAAAAGTCTTGAATATTTACGATGAGCGATGGATTCCTAAAAAAAAGTACAAGATCCAAAAATAAGTGCTCCCCAGTTGGCTTTAGAAGTGGAAAAAATATTTGAACAAAAAATTAAACCCCGAAACTATTCGTATTTGATTACGGAAACATGGGTTTCATGGTAGAATAGCTAGAAAGAAACCTTTTATTAATAAAATAAATGGAAACAAATTATTAACTTTCGTCTAAGAACATAACACAAAGACTTACGAATTCTGGAAAGGTGTATTATTCAGGGACGAAAGTAAATTCAACCTATTTGGATCGGACGGTGGGATAAATATATGGAGGAAACTCAATACGGAAATGAATTCAAAGAATTTACGTCTGATAATGAAACATAGAATCAGTAGTGTAATGGTTTTGGGGTGCATGTCAGCAAGAGGTGTTGGAAATCTACATTTTATTGAAGGCGTAATGAACCAGAACGTTAACTTAATATTTTAAAAGAGAATTTAAAGACTAATGACTGAAAACTAAACATACTAGACAATTTTAAATTTTATCAGAATAATAATCCAAAGTATTTAAATAATTCGAATAAATTATTCAAAAAGGCTTGAAACACCCTCACAATCGCCAGGTTTAAGTGTGATTGAGAATTTGTGGAGCCATTTGGAAATTACAAGAAGAAAACATAACATTTCTAATAAAAATGATTTCAAAAACGCTTTACTACAGGAATGGAAGAAAATTGAACCCACTTAATTCGAAAAATTATTATAGTCCATTTTCAATCGATTAAAAGCAGTTAAAGCAAACCATATACTATCTATAGGAGTTAAAGCCAACTAAGCACTAAATTTAATATAAATATTAATGTATTAGTAAATAAATATAAATTTAAGGAGGTTGGTCTGTTAAAAAATATGATAAGATTAGTCTAAAATTTGAATATAATGATCATAATAATGATCAAATTCTTCAGGAATTTTTTTGAAATTTTTCTCTATCCCGTTTTAGAAAAATTAAAACATGAAAATTGTGTCTTATAACATAGGCTCTTATGGCGGTGTGATATAAATTGAAACTTAAGTCATTGAAACTCCACTAAAAAATGCCAAGAATTTTTTAAAAGATGTTTTATTGTAAAGCTTATATTTTTAATAGTATTATCACTCGTGTAAAACAAATCTTCGCAACGCCGTTTGCAAGTTTTCAGTTGAAAAAGAATTGTAAATGAATGATTTTAAAGTTACAGCCAGTACGAACTTTACAGCCAGAACGAATCACGGCGCAGCTCTGTAGGCACGTGACACATACGATGCGCGTGTTAGTCGTGTTCATAACCATGTATACTATACAGAATTATTTATTTGCAGTTGACAATCATTATTTTAGCCCATACAAAAGTGTAGACCACTACTCCTTACCCCGCACCCTGTAAGACTATGACCAACCACCTTAAATAGACGTATGAATTTTATTTTGAGTTCTTTGTTGACACTCACTTTGAAATCGGTGATGGACGACAAAAACAATTTTTTTTGTTAATTAGTTGATTCTTGGGGAGTTCGATCATGATTCCATACTTATAGAATAAAATTATTATATTTTCTAACAAATTTTCCTAAAAAATGATGGACGTCTATAGCCGTCATTTGTTTTTAATAGCTCGATTTCTCTGATACACAAAAGACAGCTTTAGAAGTTTTGGTAGCTGTACAGACTATAACGATATTTTTTGAGAATAATTTAATAAAAAGGAAGAAATATATTTTTATAAACATATAACTAGATTTTTCTTTAATACAAAATTAAAAATTCAAAAACAAAAATTTATAATAGCATAACAAAAATTCAAAACTCCATTTAGAGATCCAAAATTCAATTTTGAAAAACATTTGTAACGAAAAAAAGCAGAATAGCAAATTTTATAAAAATTTTCCAGTAATAATTTCAAATAACATTTTTGAAGCTTCCAAAATCACACTTAAAAAGAGACTGAGACAAAATGTATGAAATATTTGCGGCTACGCACGTCGTTAAATTTTACGAGCACGCTTGTCGCAATCAATTTCCAACTCTGGGAATAATTGAAATAAAATGACTATCACTTAATGAGAAATATTTTATCATTCATACGTGGAGGAAGATTGAAGAATTTAGAAGGAAATGCATTCAACACTGATATACATTTTAATAATTTATTTATAATACTAAGAATATAGGACGGCTATTGCCGTCATTTGCACCTACAATCACGAGCATTGGACGGCTATAGATGTCATTTACGTCAACGTGTTAACAGCTTTTTAGAAAAAAAATCTCAAAATCAAAACATTATTTCTAAAATATACATAAAAGGAATGAAAAAATTCTAACTGTGATTATTGATGAATTTTCCACAGTAAATATGTATATTAAAATATCATGCCGTATGAGTTTTACTTTGATTCACTGTAACAGTAAATTCAAATAACCACTATTTGTTCAGTAATAATTTATTTTAACACATTGTATGTGGGCAACGTCTCGACGACTTCTTTCGCATAGTATTACTAGAGCGAAAAATGCGTCGTGGAGACGCGTTGCCCGCATACGATGTGTTAAAATGAATCACCTCACTCTAACACTGCACAACACACTTGTGGTGTTACGATCGGTGATTCACAGATACAATTCCAAGAGTTTGTATGCGATGAAATACCACATTATACTAAATAAATACATATTTCACTACACTAACAGTTATCTGAAAAATATGTATGGTATGTACATACACTTTCACATAAGTCATGGCACACATGGGTAACGTAAGCAATTTATTGATATAATTCAATGAAGTCGTTAAATTAAAAAAATATATTTAATTGAAAATAAATATAATATTCATTAAATTTATTCATTACATAATATTTATTATAATTATTTTCAATTAAATATATTTTTTTTAATTTAACGACTTCATTGAATTATATCAATAAATTGCTTATGTTACCCATATGTGCCATGACTTATGTGCGTGAGTGTATATACAGAGGGCAGTGGAACAAAATTAAATTAATTTTTGGATTGCAAATTATTCAGTTTTATATGAGCAAAATTGAAGAAATTCCTTAATATAATTTTAAATTAGTATTAAATAAATGACAAATTATTACTTTAAATTTAATTAATTAGCATTTAAAGATAACAATTTAATGTTATTATTTAAGCTAAATAAAAATATAAACGATGACGATAATCCATTTATTAGGGCTAATAAATGCGACGCCTAGATTTATGTTTTATTAAAAAGAAATATGTGTATAGTTCTTTTTAATAAAACACAAATCTAGGCGTCATATTTGGATGACTCTATATTATGCGAACGATGTATCATTTTCTATGAAGTTATGTATGTATAAATGACATTTTTGGATAACAAATAATTTTCGCGACAAATTTAATTTTATAAAAATATATACAATCTTTAATAATTTTATAATTTATGTTTTGTTAATTATATATTTATGATAAATGTCAATATTGTTTTTCTCAAAAACTTTTTACCATAATTTTTATTAAATATTGTAAAATGAATTATTTTTATATACAATTTTTAAAACATTCTCTCTCTCTCTCTCTCTCTCTATATATATATATTTATATATGTGTATATATATATATATATATATATATATATATATATATATATATATATATATATATATATTTATATATATATATGTGTGTGTATAAAATACATTACAGTATGTACAAATTAACAATTAGTTTATAAATAATAAGAATAAAAAAAACACTTATGGAAAATATGTTTTTACTCTTTTATAAAAAAAATATCCTTGTATCAAAATAAATGCAAATATTAAATTATCAAAAACTCAAAAAATTGATATTCATTTTTTTCTAATTCTATACTTGGTAAAAAGATAATCGTTATAAACATTACATTAAATTGATTCTACTTAATATATGTATATACACTGACGCACATAAGTCATGGCACACATGGGTAACAAGCAATTTATTGATATAATTCAATGAAGTTAAATTAAAAAAAATATTTAATTCAAAATATATATAATATACATAACATTTATTCATTATAATTATTTTCAATTAAATATATTTTTTTAATTTAACGACTTCATTGAATTATATCAATAAATTACTTATGTTAGCCATGTGTGCCATGACTATGTGTGTCAGTGTATGTATGTGTATATATATATTTATATTTATATATATATATATATATATATATATATATATATATATATATATATAAAAAATACTTCTATTTATTTTCAATTACATCACTCACCTATGCGTTCGATCTCTTTCTCGTGCATTTGCTTCATTTCTATGTGGTTTATATGAGTGTTGATTGATTGTAATATCATTTTCAAATTTATCAACTTTTATACTATTAATATTATCTTCGTTTTGTATTTTCGCCGATCTTTTTCTTCGATTTACACTCTTTTCGCTATCATAAAAGTTTTTATTAATTTTATACTCCATATTTAAAAATAACTGTATGCACTTTTATATTATAAGAAATGTTCACATAATTCGTTGGCAATTTATTTAAACTGTTGCACAGGCCACGGAACTGTCATTTTATTTTTATCTTTTATATTCCTGTAGTATTTGCCATGTTAATTTACTGGTTAACATTTCTTGAACAACTGCTGAACAAATTATCTAAATCATAACAACATGTGAGACAGTCGCAGTGTTTATGTGTTTAAAAGGGCTATTCAATGGTTTAGCCACTCCTACTCAACAAAAACTTCCGAATGGTCTAAATACGCATACACAGATGTGTATATTATACATGTGTTGAATGATTTATTGTCATTTTTGTTGTTTTTTTTATCTGCTTCTTGGCATTTCAATAACACTGCTGAAATACATATGATGAAAAGTCAGCTATTCATTTCTTCAAAATCTGTTAATGTTTCCGAATGTGCTGTCGGTATACGAGACTTGAAAAAAAACACTTGCAGTCATATAAATCATGTATTTGTTTGTTTCATGGTATATACACTGGCTTACAAAAGTACTCGCCATATAGGTAACATAAGTAATTTATTGATATAATTCAATAAAGTCGTTAAATTAAAAAAAAATATTTAATTGAAAATAAATATTATATAATGAATATTATATTTATTATCAATTAAAAATATATTATTTTTAATTTAACGACTTCATTGAATTATATCAATAAATTGCTTATGTTACCCATATGGCGATCACGTATATACGTCTGTGTATATATTTACAGTGATTCACGAAAAATATCGGGTAAGTGCCGATAAGGAAATATATTTAACACTAGAACTACCGATGTTAAATATATACCTAGTTTTACCGCACTCGTCAAATTGACGTATTTTTGATCATGGCTTTCATTTTAACTTTTCACTTAGTTTATGTAAATAAAAGAATATAATTTAACAAAAACACCACTTAATATAATAATTCATTAATTATTAATACAAAAAAAAAAAAAAAACAAAAACACTTTCTATTTGCATTTATATTATAGCACATTTGATATATATGGAATAACTATGAATCACATATTTTACAAATACATGTTATCTGTGATGAACACTTGCTACAAACATATTTGTCAGTTCGTAAGCGAACACTCCTCTCGCTTTTTTTTGTCGAAACGAATGAATCTCATAATTTCCGAAAATCTGTTTCTACTCATAGTTTCGGCAAAGAAAGAAGGTCCCCATTTTTTGGACCACAAATACGATAACTTCATGTTTCTTGCTTCGTAGGCTCCTCGAGCATACAAAATGGCTATAAAAGCATATAATTCGTCCATAGTAATTTTCCAGTCGTTCTGTAAAATGTTTCTGGCCTGTAGCTCAGTGCAAGCTTTTATGTGGCTCATAATTCTATTATCAATTATAAGTCGAAATACACTACTAACATTACCAAGCATAATGTTTCGCTTCGCATAACCAGTTGGGCCCGAAGTATCCTTGAATATAGTATGTAATGGCAATCTACCAACACAACCATTCCTTAATTCTTCCCATTCAGTACCGTCGACAGCAATGTCTTTTTGCTGTCTTGGTTCGGTTTCTGTTTGGGTATCCGATTAGGTATCTGAACATATTCGCAATCGCTTACTGCGTTTATGGCTATTTTGAGGAATTTCATCTTCACTCCTTGAATCTTCACTTTCATATTGATCTTCTTCACTTTGTTCAATATCTTGTACTTCAATTTCATCCTCAGCTTCTTCAGAGTCTGAAAAAATCAGTTTTATTTTCCACGCAACATATGTCTAAATCATTATTACTTGAATTAGTATCCGAACTGTCTTCATTTATACCAGTGAGTTCTTTGAATTCTTCGAATAATTTTTTGCTTCATGTAAATCGTTTCATTGTTGCCTAGGATTTACAAGAAATAAATTTGAATTTTTAATAAAAATATGTTCATACTTTTTTCCCAGATTGGACTTTTCACAGATTACACTTTGCACCAAGAACTTTATCACATTAGAAGTACAACTGATAATGATTGAAACCTATTTTTCATATGAAAAATGTACCTAAAATTTTTCCAGGAAATGTCTGAAAGCGATATATGTGTATGCAAGGATGGACATCAATACGTATTTACATTCACTAGAATATAAATTATTATAAATTTTGAGATTGCTAATGTCGTCAATTTGATGTGTCTTGGTATAAATAGGTATAAGTCATACTAATTATGAAAGTTAAAGTAGCTAAGTGGAAATTGAATAGGAATATTTAATTGTTCTTATATTTCATTAAAAGTCGTCATAAAATTCTAGAACAATACATAAATCATATCGAAATTTTTAAGCACGAAATTTGAAAATCGTCAAAATGACGCTCTTGGTAGTTCTAGTGTTAATATAAAAATGCTATAAATATCAATGATATTATTTATTTAGTGGTTTATTGAATAGTATTTTTTTTATTATTTGTTAAAATAATTACACAATAAAATTTAAAAAGCATAAAGGCATTATCTTACATTATGAAAGAAGCAGATATAATTGGGGGTTTGAATATAAAATAATATTTTATCAGATTATTTTCTTGTATGAAATATGATTCCTTTATTAGTTGTTTTGAAACTGTGGCTGATTCACTTTACACAAATGAATTTTAACCCCAACACCACAATAATTTAAAGTGTTCAATAATCACTTATTGTTCACTTGTTATTTATAATTATATAATTTATAATTATATCGGCTGATGCATTTCGATGGCGATGCCATCATCGTCAGAGCCTTTCTGTTAAAATCTAAACTAACTTTTTTATATATACCTATACTAATTAAGTTAATTTAAAATAAGTCAATCCATATCATCAAAAAAGGTCACAAACCTATGAAAAAGAACATGTTAAAATACATTTGTGTAAAGAACATGTTGCAAAGACAATAAAAAGGGAAAGCACTTCATGCTTGCAGACCAGATGACGAAAAGAAAGATACAACTCCCAGTTGTAGATGGATTGAATAAGGACACAAAACACGAATTAGTATAGGTATATATAAAAAAGTTAGTCTAGATTTTAACAGAAAGGCTCTGACGATGATGGCATCGCCATCGAAATGCATCAGCCGATATAATTATAAATAACAAGTGAACAATAAGTGATTATTGAACACTTTAAATTATTGTGGTGTTGGGGTTAAAATTCATTTGTGTAAAATGGTTCCTTTAGTTTTCAATCTGTAATTAAATTTAATATTGGCCATTTTTCTTGTAGTATAAACACTTGTGTAGTATATGCAGTGTACAAAACTATTCGTATGCAATATATTATTTCGTTTACTATTTGGAAAAGTAAATTACAAATTATAGTAGTACAATATATTTTCGTGTACATTTTCACATACATTCAGTCACAAAAGTCATCGTGCATCTCCATATTTTAATGTTTTTATATGAAAGAAAACTGGTTAACAGAATTATAAATTTATTGAATACTACCTAGCTTATGAATAATTTTAGTACAAAAATAAAACATTGTTGAAATAATAACAATAAAATTAACAAAAATTCAATTATCAATCTCACAAAAGTGATCGCACGCTTACAAAAACTAAATGTAACAATAGGTTTACAAAAAAATTAGTATTTGATTGGGCTTTCTTTGCTTTAACACTACCTCCAACTTTTTCAGCATCGATTAGACTAGCTTTTCTCTAAAAATTTCAGGTATTTTCTGTCATTCATAAAACGTCGCTACAAACACGCGATACTATTATAAAACTGTACAAAGAAAAAAAATCCTTACATAGAATAGCAAAAACCATAGGCAGACTACTTTCTACTATTCAGTCAATAATAGAAAGATTCAAATCTGCTGGAAATACAAGAAGACCGAATCTTCTAAATGCAAGAGAATACTGGAAGAAATCAATGAAAACACGAAGATAAGTATCCTAAAACTAGTTGAACACCTTGAAGTAACTTATAGAAAAGTAGTACATCCAGAAATAATCAGAAAAGTTTTAAGAAAATCAGGTTATCATGATCGCATGCCTTGTAAAAACCTTTCATTAGTGAAATAAATAAGAAAAAAGGGTTTATTTTACAAAGCTCCATTCCGAAAAGGACTTTGACTTTTGGAAAAGGTTATTGTTAACGGATGAGAGCAAGTTCAATAATTTTGGATGCGATGGAAAAGGAAAAGTGTGAAGGAAACTTGGAACTGAGCTGGAGTTAAAGAACTTAGTGCCTGCTGTGAAACATGGTGGAGGGTCAGTAATGATTTGGGGGCAAATGGCAGCAACTGGGCTGCAGAGTTTGGTATTTATTGATACAGCAATTGATAGATGGCAGTATTTAAATATTTTGCGAGATAATTTGAATGAAGATGCGCGAAAACTTAACTTGGAAAATGAATGGATTTTCCAACAAGATCAAGATCCCAAACACATTGCGTTAGTTGTTCGTGGATGGATTCTCTATAATGTGCCAAAACAATTTTTTTCCCCACCACAGTCACCAGATATACCTTATTGAGCACATCTGGGACTACTTGGAAAAAAATATTCGGAAATATTCAATTTTTAGCAAAGAATACTTGAAAGAGGTACTACACGAGAAATGGCGGAAAATACCTGAAATTTTTACAGAAAAGCTGGCCCAATCGATGCCGAAAAGGTTGGAGGCAATGTTAAAAACCAAGGGAGGCCCAGCCAAGTAGTATTTTTTTGTAAACCTATTGTTACATTTAGTTTTAAATTTTTGTTAATTTTTTTGTTATTATTTCAACAATATGTTTTATTTTTGTACTAAAATTATTCTTTAGCTAAGTAGTATTCAATAAATTTATAATTTTGTTGACCAGAGTTTTCTTTCATATAAAAACGTTAAAATATGGAAATGTACGATGACTTTTGTGACTGAATGTAATATACGAGGGTTGTTTGATAAGTCCGTGTAAAAATAAAAACTGCTTCATTTTTTTGAATAAATCGTTTTTATTTTTCAACATAGTCTCCTTTTAGGTTTATACACTTCATCCAACGCTGCTCTAGTTTGTTGATCCCTTCCGAATAATAGGATTTGTCCAAGTCTGTAAAATAGTCATTCGTTCCTGCAATCACCTCCTCGTTCGAATAAAATCTTTTTCCCGCGAGCCATTTCTTCATATTAGGGAACAAATAATAGTTCGATGAGGCCAAGTCAGGAGAATAGAGGGGATGTGAAACGATTTGGAACCCTATTTCCATTAGTTTTGCGGCCACAACTGCTGAGGTGTGAGCTGGTGCGTTGTCGTGATGAAAGAGGACTTTTTTGTGGGCTAATCGGGGACGTTTTTCTTGCAACTCGATTTTCAAACGATCCAATAACAATGAATAATATGCACCTGTAATGGTTTTACCCTTTTCCAAATAGTCGATAAAGATTATTCCTTGCGAATCCCAAAAGACAGTCGCCATAACCTTCCCGGCCGAAGGAATTGTCTTCGCCTTTTTCGGAGCAGATTACCCCTTGATAACCCATTGTTTAGACTGCTCGTTGGTCTCAGGACTGTAGTGATGTATCCATGTTTCATCTACAGTGATGAAACGACGCTTAAAGTCCTGCGGATTTCGCTGAAACAGCTGTAAACCGTTCTTGCAACACTTCACACGACCTCGTTTTTGGTCGACCGTGAGCAATCGCGGCACCCACCTGGCGGATAACTTTTTCATGTCCAAATGTTGGTGCAAAATATTATGTACCCGTTCACACGAGATGCCTACAGCACTAGTAATCTCACGCACTTTCACTCTTCTGTCATCCATCACCATATCATGGATTTTATCAATGATTTCTGGAGTGGTGACCTCAACAGGGCGTTCAGAACGTTCAGGTCTCTTGTGCTCATATGGCCACTCCGAAAATTTTGAAACCACTTATAAACCGCACTAATCGAAGGTGCAGAGTCACCATAATGTTTATCAAGCTTCTGTTTAGTCTCCTGAGGCGTTTTGCCTTTAATGAAGTAGTGTTTAATCAACACGCGAAATTCTTTTTCGTCCATTATTTGACAATCACTCGATTTCCTTGATTCCAACGATTGTCAAACACAAAGGAATAGACCGATATGGCTGAAACTTGATGTGTGTTCTTCCAAGAGGTGCTACTAATTAAAAATAACCTCGATATGCACCAGTGGTGCCATCTTTCGGAAATTACACGGACTTATCAAACGACCTCGTATGCCTATTAAACATAAACGATTTTTAAAAAATTAAACAATTTTTACTCAAAGTACAAAACTTTAATTGAAAATAAATATAGAATTCAATTCACAAAACTATTTATAGTCAACAGTATTTTATTACTGCCGTGATTTTTTTAGTCTGTTCCGATTTTTTAGAATATTTTTGAGAATTTTCCTGCCTTTTTACTATTAATAATTTTGTTAAGCTACGTAAAAATTTATTGCATTAATTTAAAATTTGAATAACATTTTAAAAATTACAGTTAAGAGTGAAAAACTGTTGTTAAGTAATGAAAGATACGTAAATCATATCTTGAAATAAGAAAATAATTAATAAAAAATGAGTTTACAGTGCAATTCATAAAATTGAAAATAATGTTTTCTCTGAAAGATATCTATGTAACAGAAGATGATCTGATCAGTTGTTTAAGCAGGATGATAATGTTTTAGTGCATGAAATAAAATAAAAAATACATAATAGTGTGTAAAAATTAACAGTATCATTTAACTATAACTTGACAAATATCTGCAGAAACATTTTGTAAACATTGACAGCGAAGCTGACGTAACATTGACAAATTATAGTGATAAATTCATATTTCAATGCATTTTTGGTTCAACATATTTGTGCGAATCAGCATTTTCCTGCATGAATGCGATAAAAATTAAATATCACAATTATCGGATCTACATTTGGAATCGTGTTTAAGAATTAGTTTAAGTTTATAAGAGCCAAATTTTGACAAACTTGCCGAAACTATGCAATGCCAAGTGCCATCAAAATAAAAAACTTCTATTTTTTTATTTTTGTTTACTTTATATTTTTTTTATAAAATTTGCATCTAATTTATTTTAATACAATTCTAAAACAATAATTTTCTTTTTTTCTCTACATTTTCTTGATTTTCTTTTAAAATTCAGGACTAGTTTTAGAAAATATTTATTTATAGGTAATTTAATAGTAGTTATAGTAAAATATATTCATCAATTCGTGTTTTATAGGAAAAAAAATCACCAATTCGTAAGTACATTCTAAAAAACGTAGTCGCCCTCAGATACACTTTTACCAAAAAGATCGCTCTCAGGTTTACTTTCACAAAAAAAGTCGCCCCCAACGTCTAAAAGTTTGGCCACTCCGGGTCTATATAGTTAAATATGGTTGTTATACTCGTACAACAATGGTAGCTAGTTGTATATATTAACAAAAAATTTGAACAAGGAAATGTTTTCGTTTAATTTTTGCTACACAAACTAATGAAAGACAAAGATATGGAGACCGTTGACCATTATATGGACATCATTGAAACGGCTAAAATAAATCCAAATTCCTGAATTATATCGTTACAAGGATCGAGATGTGGTACTTCAAATACGACCTGAAAACTAAATGCCAAAGGTTATCATAGAAGTGACCTAACTCACCGAAAATAAAAAAATATGTTTTAGAAGTCGTGAGTGAAGACAATGTTCATTTATTTTTACGATTTAAAAGTCGTCATTCATCGAAAATTCATATCAGACAGTGAAATTGTCACAGATGTGTATTATTTGTGGTTGAGAATATTAAGAATTATGTCAGAGTATCAAAAGCGAGAAGCTCTATTTGTTGCATGACCCTACAAGGCCCTATGTACGCGAATTTTTTGTCAAAAAACAAGTGTGCGTCATCCAACATCCAATATTTGTCAAATTTATTATTTTGTAATTTTTTCCTCCAAAAATAAAAATAGCGATGAAAGAACATTGTATGGTGATGTTGAAACCATACAAGTCGCTGTGACGAGGACAACGAAGCCAACCCAAAAACAGATTTATTAAAATCTATCCTTACATTATTTCAGCGTACGCAGCAATTAAATATTGTATTGATTCAAAATGAACATATTTTGAGTAAATATTTGGATTTTTGGCAAAATAAAAAAAATATTTTTTTATTCAAAGAGTTTAGTTTCTTTTCTGACATACTATATATATATATATATATATATATATATATATATATATATATATATATACGAGGTCGTTTGATAAGTCCGTGTAAATTCCGAAAGATGGCACCACTGGTGCATATCGAGGTTATTTTTAATTAGTAGCACCTCTTGGAAGAACATACATCAAGTTTCAGCCATATCGGTCTATTCCTTTGTGTTTGACAATCGTTGGAATCAAGGAAATCGAGTGATTGTTAAATAATGGACGAAAAATAATTTCGCGTGTTGATTAAATACTACTTCATTAAAGGCAAAACGCCTCAGGAGACTAAACAGAAGCTTGATAAACATTATGGTGACTCTGCACCTTCGATTAGTGCGGTTTGTAAGTGGTTTCAACATTTTCGGAGTGGTCATATGAGCACAAGAGACGCTGAACGTTCTGGACGCCCTGTTGAGGTCACCACTCCAGAAATCATTGATAAAATCCATGATATGGTGATGGATGACAGAAGAGTGAAAGTGCGTGAGATTACTAGTGCTGTAGGCATCTCGTGTGAACGGGTACATAATATTTTGCACCAACATTTGGACATGAAAAAGCTATCCGCCAGGTGGGTGCCGCGATTGCTCACGATCGACCAAAAACGAGGTCGTGTGAAGTGTTGCAAGAACGGTTTACAGCTGTTTCAGCGAAATCCGCAGGACTTTAAGCGTCGTTTCATCACTGTATATGAAACATGGATACATCACTACACTCCTGAGACCAAAGAGCAGTCTAAATAATGGGTTATCAAGGGGGAATCTGCTCCGAAAAAGGCGAAGACAATTCCTTCGGCCGGGAAGTTTATGACGACTGTCTTTTGGGATTCGCAAGGAATAATCTTTATCGACTATTTGGAAAAGGGTAAAACCATTACAGGTGCATATTATTCATTGTTATTGGATCGTTTGAAAACCGAGTTGCAAGAAAAACGTCCCCGATTAGCCCACAAAAAAGTCCTCTTTCATCACGACAACACACCAGCTCACACCTCAGCAGCTGTGGCCGCAAAAATTATGGAAATAGGGTTCCAAATCGTTTCACATCCCCCCTATTCTCCAGACTTGGCTCCATCGGACTATTATTTATTCCCTAATATGAAGAAATGGCTCGCGGGAAAAAGATTTTATTCGAACGAGGAGGTGATTGCAGGAACGAATGACTATTTTACAGACTTGGACAAATCCTATTATTCGGAAGGGATCAACAAACTAGAGCAGCGTTGGATGAAGTGTATAAACCTAAAAGGAGACTATGTTGAAAAATAAAAACGATTTATTCAAAAAAATGAAGCAGTTTTTATTTTTACACGGACTTATCAAACAACCTCGTATATATATATATATATATATATATATATATATATATATATATATATATATATATATATATATATATATAAAGTCTTTGATACATGATTTTATTTTCACATGCATAAATTATCACTTAATAGTAGATTTGATAATACAAAGCTCTGACGATGATGGTGATGCAAACTAAATGTGCATCGGCTTATAAATAAATAAAGTGAACAGTAAATAATTATTGAACACTTTTACAATATGTTGTAACGTTGGGATGATAATTCATTTGTGTAAAAATGAATTCTTCACAGTTTCGAAACAAAATAATAATTATTTTATGTCTTCGTATAAATTTCATTTTTTTCCATTAATATAATTTTTTAAAGATTGGAATAAATGATAATCCGAAAATGTCAGATTACAAGAATATGAACGATTTAAATAATTTCCCTGCCAATTTCTTTCAGTTTTCTTTAGGTATTCATACCTGTTTGTAACCTTGCATTATATTAGTGAAAGATAACTCTCTTTCTGTTTTTCAAGATTGGCCTTTTGGTATACAATACTTTATTCATTTTAGTCAATTGTTGGCAGTAATGATCTAATTTAATAATTTTAGAGATTATAAAAATTTAAAATTCACCATGTTTCTGCAATCCCATTAATAGTATAACTTCACTTTAGTGGATTTTGGTTGTTGCAGTCTCCAATGGGATTTAATTTTTGATGGATAATGTATTTTTATCATTCCATTACTGTATATACTGTTTTTCATTCTTGTCATAATACGTTTCAAAAATGGTTAATTTACTTCATAAGAAAGCAAAATCCTGTAAATAGTATATTTATGTATAAATTTCTTTTGTTATTTCATGAAGTATCCGAACGTCAATTTTTGAAACCGTATATATACAATATATATATATATATATATATATATATATATATATATATATATATATATTTAAGTAATCTAAAACTGACGTAGATGTATATTGAGTTTATCTGCGAATTTTTATGATGTTTGTAGTAAATTTTTGGCTACCATCTGATTCACCAATTTATTACCAACCACCGAAGGAGAACGGAATTTATCATTTAATTCAAAATTACCAAAATAGATTTTTTTTAATCATACCTAGACATGTGAATTTAATGACTATATGCATCATTTTTAAATACATGGCAGATATTTTTTGAATAACTAATTGCGTGAAACCTTTCGTAAACTCGCACAACATTATAGATCGAAAATACATTTTATTAGATTTTACGTCTTCACTATGCAGAAATTAAACTAGTATTGTATTTCTTAAAACAAAAAATTGTAAATATTCTGATGTGGGTATTTGATGGGGGTTTGGTTCGCGAAATTCCGTGCTGGTGATCTTTATGTTAACGACGCTCATCACTCAGGAAAGACAATTGAGGTTGATGACGACAAAATAAAGACATTGATCGAGTCAAACCCGGATTACACGACACGTGAAATTGCAGAAACATTAAATATTCATCATTTCAGCGTTTACGACCATTTAAAGAACCTGGGATACATAAGTAAGCTCGACATTTGGATTCGTTATGAACTCAAAGAAGTTCATTTGGCTGCGCGTATAAACACCTGTGAAATGCTCATTAAACGTGAAAAAGTGATAAATTTTTGAATCGTATGATAACTGGTTACAAAAATTGATCGTATACAACAATGTGGAATGCAAACAGTTCTGGTAAAGGCCCGATTAATCAGCTCAAACAATATCGAAAGCAGGTATTCATCAAAGGAAAACTCTACTATCAGTTTGGTGGGATTATAAGAGTGTCGTGTATTTCGAGCTCTTACCAAGGAATGAAACATTCAATTCTGATGTGTACTGTCGCGAATTAGACAAGTTGAACGAATCCATCATCCAGTTAATACCATAAAGGAGAACTCGTTAATCATAAAGGAGTTGTGTCTCAACATGACAACGCGAGACCACACACAAGTTAGGTCACCCGTCGAAAATTATTGAAGCTTGGATGGGATGTGTTGCTGCACTCAGCATACTCGCCCGACCTTTCGTTATCAGACTTCCACATGTTTCGGTCTTTGCAAAACTCTTTGCGTAGTAAATCTTTCAATTCCGATGAGGCTATAAAACAGCACTTTGTCCAGTTTTTCGCTGATAAAGGTCTTTCTACTAACGTGGAATTATGAAGCTCATCGAAAGATGGCATAAACTTTGTACTTTATATAAATAAATGACATTTGAAAAACATTGTCAAATTGTGTTGACTTTTTTGACCACTCAATAGATCGAAAACACATTTTATTAGATGTTAGGTTTTCACTATGCAGAAATAAAACTACTATTGAATTTCTTAAAACAAAAAATTGTACATCTGATGTACCTGATGCGGATAAAACCGAAACGATTTTCCATCAATCTATATAAATAATCAATACAGGATTAACATGTATTGAACCGATTTTCAGTGATTTCTCATTCATACTACTCAAGTTTGCTTTTTATTGAATCTAATAATTTGATTAAGAAATAAAATTTCAACAATAAAAAAGAGTTTAAAAACTTAGATTGTTTGCATTGGAGATCAATATTGTAATAATTGGGTTTTACATAACATTTATGCGTTAGTTAATGATACTATGAAACGTCTTATGATAATGTATTTAATAGCAAAAATATTAAACGGTCTAAATGGAAATTCAATGTAAATCAGCGGTTCCCAACCTTTTTCGTTCGCAAACTGCCAAACGACGTAGCATTTTTTTCGGACCGGTAAGGTAAAAATCGAAGAAAACATTTCCCAAAATAAATCATATAATAATAAATAAATATTTACACTGTACAAGAACAATCTGAAATAAGTAAATATCCATTCTTTATAATAACAAAAGTAAATAGGTTTATAAGTTGAGCGTTCGGGACAAAATAGTAATAAGCCAGATTCGTGTTAAAATTTAATTTCAATTGAATTTTGATTTTTTTTAAATAAGTTGCATAAATACATGAATGAAAATAAAGAACAGAGAAGCTTATTTACATAAAAATATATGAAGAAGCAATATTTGTAAACTTAGTATTACGATTTCAACATTTTAAAAATGAAATATTAGTATTTTGCCTCAAGCTATTAAATTAAACAAAATTTATTTAATGAGAAATCTGCTGCTGCTTTTCGTTTATCATTTTTTCGTAACGGAGCTGGCGCGATATATATTACGTATGTACATATGTATATAGCGCCGGGTCCGTATGAATTTACTCGGAGTTTACTCTTGGTCATCTCCGATAAACCATTTGATACTACGTTAACTCCAGAATAACATAAATTAAAAAAATTCTTTAAGAAAAATTTTGAAAAAATACTGTTATTTCTCTGTGGACCGACAAAAATTTCTGACTGACCGGTACCGTTCCGAGGGCCGCGGCGGTTGGGAAACGCTGGTGTTGAGTGTACGAGGGTAGTCCCATAAGTACCCGGCCTGACCTAGAGATGGCGGTAGTTGTTTAAAAAATATCACTGTATTAGAAAGTACACAATCTATAAAGCATATGTTTCAAGTTTGAGCACGCCACGTTGTTTAGTATTTGTTTGGCAGCCATCAATAGTGAACGTTTTCAGTGAATTTGTGAAAATGGAGAAAATTGGTCATCGTTACGTGATACAATACTTTTATTTGAAAGGCCTCAGCCCAACCAATATAAAAGCTGAACTGGATTCTACTCTGGGTGAGTCTGCTCCTTCGTTTACAACAGTGAAATATTGGATAGCAGAGTTTAAACGAGGCCGTACGAGCTGCCAAGACGATCATTGCAGTGGTCGACCAAATGAGGTGACGTCTCCAGAAATGGTGAAGAAAATCCACAAAGCGGTACTGGATGATCGTCGACTGAAAGTGCGCGAGCTAGCAGACATAGTAGGCATTTCAAAAAGTGCGGTACATCGCATATTATCTGAAAATTTAGACATGAGAAAGCTGTGTGCAAGATGGGTACCGCGTTTACTCACACTCGAGTAAAAACAGTGTCGTGAAGATGTTTCAATTGAGTGTTTAGCGAAGTTTCACAGCAACAAAGCAGAATTTTTGCGCCGTTTCATAACCATGGATGAAACATGGGTCCATCACTTCATACCCGAGACAAAATAACAATCAAAACAATGGACTGAAAAGGGAGAACTGGCTCCAAAGAAGACGAAGACCGTTTCATCTGCAGGCAAGGTCATGGCGTCGGTTTTTTGGGATGCGCGTGGGATAATTTTCATTGAATATCTTGAAAAAGGAAAAACTATCAACGACGAGTATTATGCGAACTTATTGCAACGTTTGAGCGAAGAAATCAAGCAAAAACGGCCGCATTTGGCTAAGAAGAAAGTGTTGTTTCATCAAGACAATGCACCAGCTTACAAATCCGTTATTGCAATGGCCAAAATTAATGAATTAAAGTTTGAATTGCTACCCCATGCACCCTATTCGCCAGATTTAGCCCCCTCGGATTATTTTCTGTTTCCAAACTTGAAAAAATGGCTCAGTGGTCAAAGATTTCCCAACGATGAAGAAGTGATGTCGGCAGTTAATGGGTATTTTGAGGAGCAAGACAGTTCTTATTATAAAAAGGGTATCGAACTTATTGAACATCGCTGGGAAAAGTGTATAGAGCTGAAAGGAGATTATGTTGAAAAATAAATATGTTTTTTTTTCAAAATTTTTGTGTTTTCTTTGTTGGGTCGGGTATTTCTGGAACCACCCTCGTATTAGCGAAAGAAAATATCAAGTATCGAATATATTTTGGTTATAGTTTTGGTATTTTGAATAAATTTATATTTAAAAGTGGATTATATTTCAAATATTATATTTTTTATCGAATGAAACACGTATTGAAAAATTATGCTGATTTTTGAATCTGCTTTTTAAGGTGATAAAACTATATCCAAAATATGTATTGTATGCTTTTTTGACTTATCTGAATTATTTGTAAAAGTTCTCTTCCAATTTTATTTTATTTCTAATAAGTAAAGACTAATTTTCTTACTTAATCTGACAATGTTTTCCTTACTACTTTTTTAATAAATAAATAAATAAATATATTGTTTTAACATTGTGATGTTTGTTTCTGCTACATTAATGATGTGAAAATGATAATAAAATAATGCGGATATATAAATTTGATATATAAAGGAAATTCTTTCATTTCTTATTCTGTTAATTTTGTGAGCTTGATTTTGAAATAGTAACGATACTAGTGTTTTTGAGTTTTTATTAAATTATTTTTAAAATTAAATATTAATATAGGGTTTTCCAATAAGCGCTTCAGAAGTTTAAATGGAAATAAAACAAAAAGTATTTGATTAATTAGTTATTTTTAAGCATATTTTATGGCATTAATGATGAAACATAATTTCACTCACATGACCATTACGATTTCATTTGACATAGTGCACTTGTTTAGTCCATTTTTTAATCACTCTTTCACATAATTGTGGTCCAATTTCATGAAATATATGTTCAATGTTTATTTTTAATACTTCTGTTGTTTGTGGTTTATCAGCATAAACCAATGATTTCATATGACCCTAAAGAAAATAATCCAATGGAGTTAGATCACAAGATTTTGGTGGACAATTGATGAGTCCATTTCGTGAAATAATTGACTCATTAAAATTTTGTTTCAATAAGTCTATTAAAGTTTTTACAATTTCTAACGTTGTTGAAATGTTAAATATTCCATGATAATTTGTCAAATTATACTGAGTTGAAATGTCAAAATGAGCTTTAAAAAAATTAAACATGGCTGTCATCAGCTGTCAACATTCTGACATTCTTATTAGAAAATCCTATAGAATGTAGACAATGTATATCTGATATAATACTACTAAGAAAAATATTAATTTTAATTATTGTACAATACCTATTTTTAATCACTTTAAATGTTTCATTTATATGCACATCTCGTTAATTACGAGTCATTTTGTGTATATATATAACTTCAATGTTAACATTATGTTCTCAGTATAAATAGTTACTAATAAAAATCATTCATTCATTTCTTTATTATAACTTTTGCATTCGGTGTTTTCTTTGAACTTTTTTTTAATAATAAGACACAGTTAAACTATTATACAGAACATATGATAATGCATGAAAAAATGTTGAAACAACACCGACTTTAATCAGAAAACGACTTATCTTGTTTTATGATAAAGCCAGATTAGGGCACGTTTACAAGGATTCTTCGGATTGATTAACGCGGTTGAATCAACCAAAGTGAATTCAACGGTTGAACGAAATCTGTTTGCATGGTCCCATAAAAATGAATAAGATAATCAATACGAAAATAGCGGCAACTGAAAAAGTTAATTTATAATAAGAGCATTAGATCACACACAAATATCAAGAAAAATTTAACCCTTGGTAAAAGGCTGAGACTGGTTTATTTACACGGTTCACTTTGATCGATTCGCTCAGTGTTTCAATGAGGTTGAATGAAAATTGGTTGCCGCCAAATTTCTCAATTATTTAACCGAATTGATCACTTTCGTTGAAATGAACTGTTTACACGGTTCATTTTGGTTTATTCAATCGCATTAATTAACGAAAAGGATTCGTAAATGCGCCTTGTACATGGTTTACTTTGGTTGATTTAACCTGTGGAATTTGTGTAAACGTGTCTTAACGATTTAGGTTAGAAAGTGTTCCTATAAAATTAAATTGATTAGATCTTTCAAAATTAGATATCTATTATTTTAAGAGATTGTATACATTTTTACATGATAAAAAGTAAATATAATATAATTTTTAAAGAATATAAACCATATAAGGAATGAGGAATTTACATTTTGAAATAACGATGATAAGAATGCACTAATATGAGTTGAAGACGTTTTAAATATATCATTTTTTTAAATACTCTACAATATATTTTTTTACTATATATTTCAAATATATTATGAAATATAAAACTATTTTACTTTTATATTTAAAATACCGTTTTTGGTTTAATTAATATAATATTTTGTATCTTTTTATTTCTTTCTTTCTTTATTTATATATATATATATATATATATATATATATATATATATATTTTGAATTTTTAAAATATATTACAAATTTTGACAGGACAATAGTAAAAAATTAATT
The DNA here is from genome assembly GCA_029203775.1 of Neoneuromus ignobilis. NCBI lineage: Eukaryota > Metazoa > Arthropoda > Insecta > Megaloptera > Corydalidae > Neoneuromus > Neoneuromus ignobilis. The sequence continues at coordinate 21,945,585 of CP092093.1, forward strand.
ACGAGCAACACAATAGTTGTAATAATATTCATGTTTTGGAAATGAAACGAATTTTTATCATATTCATAATTATAAACGTATTTATATTTGCAATCAATTATACTTTTAGGATCAATAATTGTAGATTAATTGTTTTATGTACAATAAATATAAATATAGGCTCATCCAAATACGACGCCTAGATTTGTGTTTTATTAAAATGAAAAAAAACTATACACTTGTTTCCTTTTAAACCACCCTATGCACATGTTCCTTTTTAATAAAACATAAATCTGAGCGTCACATTTAGATGACTATATTACTATAAACGGAGACAGATGAATAGATTAAAAACTTTTTTCGAACAATCACATTCAATTTCATAATATAAGCATTTTTTTTAAATTGACACACTTTTATTGTTACTCTCATATTCACATCATCTCTAAATATTCTTTTTATATAGGTCATTCAAATGTGACGCCTAAAGTGAGCCAAATGTGAGTCTTCTGTCATCTTAACATAACTTTCAAATATTAATGTGAATTTGGAATATTAGCCTTATTTATATTCAGCGTCAATGGCTTCTAAAACTTGGTGAGGTAAGATAAATATTGTTTACTACGTTTTTTCCTAAAAACAAATCAAATTAAATGAACACCAATCAAAGAAATTATTACTTGTGATTTTTTATCAATCTGTTGTCTTCTCTTTTTGTTATATGTTCTGCATATGTTCATTTTATTGATTTTTTTTTATTTTATTCCATTATATCAATTATATTTGTCTGTTATTGTATCCATTTACAGGTTTTCCGATCATGTTTAGAAATTCTTGACAGTATCCTTTCTTTTATATACAATATATATATATATATATATATATATATATATATATATGTATATACAGGATACCTCGCATAGTGCGACTAATTGGTTCCACTGATTTGCTGGACTATTTGAAACCGGACTAATCGAAACATTAACTAAATACAAAAAACGTTAATTGGTTTCAAACAATTTTTTTTTCGTTTTTCAGTAAATAAAACGAGGGTAATACATTCAAATGTTTGTATGTATCAACAAAACAAAATCAGTGCTTTATACATTCATTTTAAATTCATTTTCAATTAAAATTCAATTATCAAAAAACCGACTTCACTCTAGAGTTACGAATCGAAAACTAAAAGAAAAATGACCACAAAACTAGAACTGCGCATACGATGCGTATAATTTTTTTTTGTAAATTTCAAACTACTATAGTGAAATCGTACTAATCGAAGCCATACTATGCGAGGTATTCCTGTATATATAATGATATATGAAATGTAAAATTAATTTAATTAATTTGTGAAAGTGAATTTAATTTATATTATAAATTATGATTGTTTTTAAAATAAGACTTACTTCATTCAAGATGATGTTTTAAAATGTGGACATAATCATATAATTTATTGTTCATATTAAAAATATTTTAATACTCTAATGTTTTTTTAAAAAAGAGATTGCATTTGTTTATTTCGATTATTTTTTCAATTTAACCAAATATTAATAATTATTACATCATGTTTTAGTTCCATATTATTCAAATAATTATATAAATGACTATCATATTAAACCGTAAAAAGATTATAGAAAGTACATACTTGCTATTTTCTATCGAACAAACTTTCAAAAACTCTCAGTACTGTAATGAATATAACAGACGATGCTTTCATATATTTATCTAAGTTAATTGAAATAGTAATTAAAATAAAGAGCTGAGTTAAGGATCACTAAATGTGAAACGCACGTCTGATAATAATAAATAGCGTATTTATGAAATAAACATCATAAATATATTTTCACAATAAAATTAATTATAATCTTTCTTTCTTTTTCATTGTATACATCCCATATATATCTATCTATTTATTTAGCTTACCATCTATATTTATATGCTTATTCATATTTGTGTATATATATATATATATATATATACATATGTATGTATGTATGTATGTAATATGTATGTGTGTTTGTATATACAGACATAAACAATTACAATTAGGTAATTAAGTAAGAATAGCGAATAAAAATGTATTTTAAGTATAAAAATATATTTTGATAATATACAATAGTGAAATATTTTTTTTTGTAATTAGTTAAAGAATTGAATTTTAAATAATTTATTTTTATTTAATACCTTCTTGTTTTAAAATTAGGAATGGATGAGTATTTTGTGCATTTAATTAGTAATAAGTATTTATTTATTTTAAAAATGTGGTATGTTTGGCTATGTAAATTAATTTGCTTTTTTTTTAAAAAAAAATAAAAATTATTTTTTAGTTATTTTGAAAATAGTTTCAATCACTAACTGTACGCTTTTTTCACTTTTCGACTATTTTTTGAGTTTATCTAATCTTTGATTTTTCCACATTTTTGAAGTGCATATCTTACAAATAATGTTACTAGGATTGGAACAAATGAAAATCAAAAGGAGTCAAGTATAGTAAATATGTCGGGTGTGACGAAACTTCCTAGCATAGATTAAAACCTGTAACAGTGTGTTAAATGCATAATAATACCTTCGTGATATGAATGTACGGTTTCGCTTTTGATGTTGATTTTTGTCCTGAATTGTACCAATGACTTCTGTTATTCGGTGTTAATGTAAATGATATATTTTTTGATTTCCTGTAATTACTTAATACAAATATTTTTTTGTGCTTAACACAAGAATATGGCTATGTCGCTGAGGTTTTTTTTTATTTTAGTTGTTGAGATCTTATAGATCCCACTTTTCTTTTTCCTATTTTTGAAAACTTCTTCAAACGTAAAAAACTGCTTCACAAATCATGCGAAACTGTTCAGTAAACTCATTATATATGGTCTTTCAATAGCCATGTCTAAATTTTGATAGTCGATCATGATTATGTTTGAAATGACAGTACTGTCATTTTGTCAAGTTAGTGTTCTGTCATAGCTGTCATTTAATTATGGAAAACTACACGTTTCAACAACGCGTAAAAATTATGAAAATTTATTATAAAAATTCGTGCCCTGTTCGCCAGACGTTCCGCGAGCTATGTGGAATTTATGGTCAGCATGAGTGTCATGCTGAGAGCTCAATTCAACGACTTATCGTGAAATTCGAAAAACCTGGTTCAGTTGCTAATCGAGCAGTGCCCGTGTGTCGCCGTAATATTTGATCGAATGAGAATATTGTTACTGTTGCTGAAGATGTACGAGAAACCCGAAACCTCTCAATTTTTCGTCGTTCGCAAGAAGGGGGCCTTTCTGCGACCTCAACTTGGCGAATTTTGCAGAAAGACTTGGGTCTTCATCGATACAAGATTCAATTTATTCAAGAACTAAAGCCACAAGACCATAGCATTCGTCGAACATTCGCAGACTGGCACTTTGAGTAGTTGAAAACAGATCTCAATTGTGGTGAAAACGTCATCTTTAGTGACAAAGCGCATTTTTGGCCGAATGGATTCGTAAACAAGCAAAACTGTTGGATCTGTGACGATGCCAATCCACAATAGTTCCAGGAGCTTCCTTTGCATCCAGAAACACAGACTGTTTGGTGTGGATTTTAGTCGGGCGGAGCGGTATGAAAAAGGGGAAGCGATAACTGTCAACGGCGAAATGTATCGAGAGATGATAACCAATTTTTTTTGTCCGGATTGGATGATATGGATATAGACAACAAGACGGTTCCAGCAAGACGGTGCTACGTGCAACACAGCGGGTGACATAATGACATTTATTGAGGCAAAAGTTTCCAGTTGATGTTATTTTGAGAAGAGGTGATGTCAGTTGGCTACCAAGGTCGTATGACTTAACGCCCTTAGATTTTTTCTTTGGGGCTACGTTAAGTTTCTGGCCTGTGCCAGTAAACTAGCAAAAATTCCAAAATTATTTCTTTCGAATCCACTCCTGCAAACGAAGTCGTGGATGCCATTTAAACGATGTTATTTTTAAAACATAATGGCATTGAATGTACTTTAATCTGCAATAAAGACTTCGGTTATACCTGACATACAACTCTTTTTATTAAATTTTAAAGATCGAGCGCCTTTATTGACCCATTATTTATCTATATTTTCTTTTATAAAATAAAAGACATCTACTCCTGACACTACCATATAACACCATATCGTAACGTGATCTCTATGATTATAGGCCTTAATTTTTGTAATTTTAGTTTCTTATTCAGTTCTTTTATACGTTGATGCCATTATTTAATATAAAAAATAAATGTCCTTTTGTCAGCAAACAAGTGTATTTTCCAAACTCTAGTTTAAATTGATGAATATGAATGAACTCAATTCTTATTTTTTGTACTAATGTAGGGTTTTTGCTAGCTATTCTACTGTACATGTACAGATCAAATTACTTATCAATTCAACAGGTTATACATAATTGACTTAAAAAAAGTATTTTTTTTTAAAATATTTAAAATTATTTAATGAAGTGGACTTTTATAACAAACCTAATAAAATAACTATTTTCTAGATTTCTTTTTATTTTCTTGGTAGCACTGACAGTGGTCAGATGTCATTTCATAAATATGATGTTACTGTGTGGCCAATTTGTGTTATGACTAATATGTTATTTATATAATTAGAGAAAAATTGCAATAAATATATATATATATATAGGCAACTGTATTGAGTGTTTGTGATATTTTACGCTTATTTATATTTATATATTGTTTCAAAAAATGGCATCCAACATATCTATAGAAAATGAACAAAATGAAAACGGCAATGCGGAAATATCAGCAATGATGAAACAGTGTTACGAAAATCTTATAGTAATTGACGTAGGTGCCAATTTAACTAATAAAAAGTACAGCAGGGACTTGGATTCAGTTATACAAAGAGCAAAAGATTCAGGTATTTTTTTAATGAATTTTTAATAAAATAGGTTAGTGTCTTGTGTTAGAGGTTAAGTTCATGTATGAGAAAATATAAATGCATATATATATATATATATATATATATATATATATATATATATATATATATATATATATATATATATACATACACATATATACATACACTGACGCACATAAGTCATCGTCATATGGGTAATATAAGCAATTTATTGATATAATTCAATAGTCATTAAATTAAATGATTTTTTTTTTATTTAATTGATAATAAATATAATATTCATTAGAAAAAAAAATACAAAAAAAGTAATTAATTCTGTTATATAGTAGAAATTGTTAAAATAAAAATAGTATGTTACATTTATCCGGAGTAAAAAATATCAACAATTTTTTTTAAAAAGGAGTTTAATATCTCGTTTGTTTCCCTTTCCTTTTTACAACTTCATTTAAACGATTTGGTATTGAATAAATTATTTTTGTTGTTGCTTGTGATGTTATATTTACTCACTTCTTTTGAAGTAAACTGTTTATTTTAACAATTTCTACTATATAATAGAATTAATTTTTTTTTCTAATGAATATTGTATTTACTATCAATTAAATAAAAAAAAAAGTTTTTAATTTAACGACTTCATTGAATTATATCAATAAGTTGCTTATGTTACCCATATGGCGATGACTTATGTGTGTCAGTGTATGTATATATATATATATATATATATGCATATGCGTATGTGTATGCATATAGAGGTGATTCAAATGAGGTTGGAGGGTTTAGACATATATTTATTTGCTTACTATCATTTATTATCCTTTACTATTCTGTAGTCTCATTTAGGTTTCTGAAATTTCTTTAAAATAGTATTTCATGTAGTGAACACAAAAAAAATATTTATTTTATTTTATTTTTTAATTGATAATATTTGAAAAATAATTGAAAATAAAAACTGAAGTAAAAATTAAAGTTTAAAATTTTGGTAGCTCTTCTTGTTGAATTTTTAATTTTTCATTTAAAATTAATAGAATATTTTTATTTAAATATTTTAAATACTTCTGTTGTAATAAGTATGTAAGGTTTAAGGTGATTTTTAGGTTCATTATAACTTTTAACTTTAATTGTGTTCAAAATCCAAAATCGAGGTTATTATTTTTCTGAAGTACTTTTTTTACACTCTCTAGATTAATACGTTTTTAATTCAATAAATACTACTGTATTTTTACTGCATAGCATTAATACAACTTTTCAAATAATAATATATAAGCATACATTACTTTTCGACAAATACTCATTTATCAGGACTGTACGATTTTACCAAATATTGCCAGTAGATATACATATTATTTTTTTCTAAATATAAAATTGTTATTTTGTTTTTTCTTTTAATAATAAAGTAAGTGTTATTATGCGGTTTATGAATGACATGTAATTTTTGTACTATGCTACCTAATTTTTTTTAAATGAAAACTAGTAATTTGTAAGGTGCGCGATTTTAGTTGTGAGCTATTGTGTATATACATACATACATTTATATATATATATATATATATATATATATATATATATATATATATATATATTAAACAACATCAGCCATTTTCTATCTATTGCTGATGAAGCCCTCTTTCAAAGCTTTCCATTTCGACCAATCCAATACAGTTCTCTTTTACTTGATTCATATGAGCTTTCTTATGTTTGCTTTGTTTGTGTGTGTGTGTGTGTATAAGAGACTGCTAATACTAACTGTATTAAATTAAAATGATAAAATTACTTGAATTTAGGTGTTCAAAAACTTCTTGTTCCTGGTACATCTGTTCGTACAAGTAAAGAAGCACTACGTCTGACCAGGCTACATCCTGGAACTTGTTATTGTGCTGCTGGGATGCATCCTCATGATGCCAGATCTTTCGATGAAGATTCATGGGAAGAATTATGTGAAGTTGCCTCTGCACCAGAATGTGTTGCAATAGGTGAATGTGGTCTTGATTACAATCGTAATTTTAGTGAACCAGAAGAACAAAAAAAAGTTTTTGTTAAACAAATTGAACTTGCATGTAAATTACGCAAACCATTATATGTACATGAAAGAGATGCTCACAATGATTTACTTGAATTATTGGAACCATATGAAACTCGAGGAGTATTGCCACCAGTACTTGTACATTGTTTTACAGGGACAGCTGAACAGGCAGTGTCATATTTAGATCATGGATTTTACATAGGGATTACAGGTGGACAATACAATTGTAAAAATATTAAAAAAAAATGATTATAAATTATTATTCTTTTTAGGTTATCTCTGTAAAGATAAATCTGATACAGGTATTCGAAAAATGCTTGTTGAAGGTACATTGCCACTTGATAGACTCTTAGTAGAAACTGATTCTCCTTTCATGTATCCAAATACTCGAGCATCGAAATTACCACCGAATGTTAAAGATGCTTTAACCGAAAGGTAATTGTGTATATATGTGTGTGTATATATATATATATATATATATATATATATATATATATATATATATATATATTATTTATAATTTATTAAATATGTTGCTATAAATTCTTGCTACAGATCTTTGACATTCTTACAACGTTATTGTACATTTCAACGAAATGAGCCATGTTCTTTACCTGCGATTGTTGAAATGGTCGCAGCATTTATGAGTAAAACTCCAGAAGAAGTTGCACTTGCTACAGCTTTCAATGCCCTTAAGTTATTTGGATTATCACAATAAACAGCTTTAATATGCTCCTGAGATATTTTTATAGTATTTTTTTTTTTTATATAGGTGTTTTTTTTTATGTAAATTGACAGTGTATTTTCTCTTGCACAAACATTTATAATCAAACCTCCAATAAAATAGCCTATTTTTTTTATCAAAGTATATATTTGAAACATTTATCTTTGAATGCTGTATGTAAAATGTTATTATGTAACATTTGGTTATTACTAAAAGTAAAGTAGTATAATTAATTATCAACTATTATTAAAAACTATAGTTATAAAATAAACAAATAGACTGAATAATGCAGATAAAAACTAGTCATTAGTGAAGTTTGACTTTTCATTCACTTCTCAGCTTTACTTATATTTAAGTAAAAAATCATCTTTTTTTGATAACTGTATTTTGTCATTTGATAAACTTTTTTGGTTAGTTTTTTTTTTGGTTGTGCATTAATATTTTTTTTATACAAAACTAGATGTTAATACACTTTACTAAAAGGCTGATTAAATTTGTACAAAGTTGTAATTTGAAAAAATTATAGAGCTCAAGACACTTTAAGTGAATGATTAAGATATTTTGCGTCTAAAGAAATTAAATTTTTGATAGCTAATTTTTTTGAAGTTTAATTTTATTGTGAATTAAAAGAAAAACAAGTATATAATTATTCAAAGTATTTAATAACTATAAAAACTATTGATACAAATATGAACAATCATTTGGAAGTAATTTAAGTATTGTAGAATTTTATGTTTTTGTTATAACTGTGCCAAAATGTTAAAAATTACATACATAGATGACCCAAATAAGACAGAAGGGTTTAGATATACATTTACATGCTTTCTATCATTTATTATCCTTCACTATCCTTCTGTCTTATTTGGGTCACAAATTAAGTTTTAAATTTATGAAAATCATTAAAAATTGTGTTATGATTAAATAAAATTATTATTTGGTGTTATTTATTAATAAAAGCAATTCAATCAATTTTTATTATATTATTATTAATTCTAATTGTTTGTATGTGTGTGTGTGTATCTATGTATATATATATATATATATATATATATATATATATATATATATATATATATATATCTGTAGGTATGTAAGTATGTATTTGATTTACATTATACCATAAAAGATAAATCATTTGGTGTGTTTTTGTAATGCCTATATGTTACAATATTTTATGAAAATAATATTTCATAAAGATAGTTTGTATTGATTTGTTTATATTTGTATCATCAATATCAAAAAAATTTGAAATAAGTCAGTATTATTAATAATATCAAAATATCGACAATATGAGAATGTTATAAGAAATATAATTTTCTAAATTTAATTCACTTTTCTATATTGTAAAGTATAAAGCTGAATTTTAAATAAAAGCTTTAGGATTCTATTTTCAATTAAAAAGATATTTGTTTGTGTTTGTTTGTGTGTGTGTGTGTGTGTGTGTCTATATATATATATATACACACATACATACACACACACATATACATACTACAATTTGAAATTCTAAATATGCAATTAATATATCTGATTAAAATATTTATGCCGTACATTCAGATAAAGTGTTTTTAATTATATCATTTGAAAAAATTGTTTAAAAAAATGAATTAGCATTGTATTTGTAATAGTATAAATTAAGCTTTGAAAATTATTCATATACTAAAATAATATTTTATCTAAAGTAAAAATATGTATGGTTTATTAGAGGTTTGATTATATTGATAATTTTGTTTTTAATGTTAATTTTTTGATATGGGATATGCAGATTGACATAAGAAAGAAATATTAAATTTCTATATTTGAACTTTATCATTATTTAAAATATGTTAAAGTATTATACTTCTGAATAATGAAGTATTTTCATGTATATATTTATATATGTGTGTATATATATATATATATATATATATATATATATATATATATATATATATATATATATATATATATATATATATATATATATATATATATGTATATATATATATATATATATATATATATATATATATATATATATATATATATATATATATATATATATATATATATATGTATATATATATATGACTTTATATTATGTTTTAAAGCTGAGGAACTAAGTTAGATTTTCAAATTTAAATGCTTTAAAAAGCAGTTTGGTATTTACTATTTTTTATGGAATTAAAGGAATTATTTTAAAATCATTGAGTATTTATTCATAAAAAATGAAGTTACAGAGATTTATTTTAAAAATATTTAAATAATTTGTAAATATTATTTTTATATATGAGAATGGGATGTTTTAACTCTATGATGCTGTTAAAATATAAAGTAAATGTTAATAACATGAAAAGATTACATTTTTATAAAATAGTATTTTCTAAATGGTTATAGAGAGTATTTTATATAAACACATTGTATTGTCTTTATAATTATATATACATATATATATATATATATATATATATATATATATATATATATATATATATATATATATATATATATGTATATATATATATATATATATATATATATATATATATATATATATATATATATATATATATATATATATATATATAAACATATTTACTTACTTTTATACAATATTTTAAAGTGAAACTTAAGGACTTGTATTTTAATCTGTGTAGAATAAAAAAAAAGTTTAAAGTTAAGGGAAAAATGTATTAATTTCAACTCAAACAAAAACAACGGCATAATTTATTTATATTAAGTTAAAATAAATAACTTCAAAAAATTGGAAGGCAACATGGAGAAATTTTCTTTGAAATTAGAGTTTATAATTAAGCATTTTAATGAAAGAAAATCAATTTCGTAAATATAGAAATGGAAAATAGAAACTATTATACTGTGCACAATATAAAACGTTTTGAAACTATAGAATTCATCAAACAGTTAAAAAGTAAGATATGTAGTATTTGCAGTGGTTACTCTGGAATATCAAAGAAGTTAATAAAAATCTGAGAGTGAAAAAATTAAAGAAAAATTCATCTTGAAATAATAACAATTTTTCTAAGTTAATATATACTTTATGGTAGAATGTCTAGAGAAAATTTTTGTTAATGAATAAAACAAAATTAAAAGAATTAACAAAGTTGCATAAACAGTATGATATTTCATTTTGTAATTATGCTGATAATAAGGTATTTTGAATTGAAATTAGTGTATCTTAATAAAATGCTATTATCTAATTTATATATATATATATATATATTTATATGCATGTATGTATGTGTATGTGTGTATATACACACATACATACATATGCACACATATTTCATTATCAAAATCAGCCCTTTTCAATTTATTGACGGATGAAGATGTCCCCCAAAACTTTTTTATTAGACTAATCCAGTGCCTTTCTTCTTTAGCCCATTCCAATGAATTTTCTTTTATCTTTGTTCTATTTATCCATGGGTTTTTTCCTGAGCTTTTTTATGTCTAGATTCCCAATTAATAATCTCTTGTTCATCAGTGGTCTTCTCTTTTTGTTATATAAAGCCCATTTCTATTTCAAGGTTCTCATTTTTGTTGTAATGTCTGCATTTTTTTTCTTTTTGACTCACTTGATTCTCTTTGTATTATTCCTAACATACTTCTCTGTTGCTGGAGGCATTAAGTTATTCTGGCATTTAAGATTCGTGTTTTATTGCTATAAGTGAAAACAGGTAGGATGTATTGATCAAAAAATTTCTTCTTTTAACATAGAAGAATATGTGGCTTAATAATATAACATATTTTACAAATTGACACCAACTATTTTTATTTCCTTTTTACTTATATCTATAAGTTCCTTGAATGTTAATAAGTTGCCCTGTATATAGAGTTTATAATTTCTATTTTTTTCTTTTAGTTTGATTTTTCTTTGATTTGAAAATTTATTAATCATTACTTTTCTCTTGATGAAGGTTATCATAAGACTAATTTTTTGACATGCTTTATCTAATTCTATTTTTTTTTCAAGTTTGTCTCGGCTTGTTGAGAAAATAATGTCAGAAAATCTTAAGTGACTAAGCATTTTTTTCATTTACTTTTATTCCTTCAGATTCACAATTTAGTGTCTTAAATACTTCTAATGCTGTTGTAAATAGTTAAAACTTTCCTTTTTTTTTGTATGCTTGTATGGAGGATGTAGCATTTCTGTAAATATTTTTTAAAAGTTTAATGTATGCTTTTTCAGTTTGTCAATTTTTCAGTGCACTTAATATCGCTAATATATTAACCTAGTTGAAGACATAATTTATAAATTCGAGACATAGTCGTATTTGGTATTCATTACATTGACTGATGAATTCCCTTGCTACTTGAATATATTTGTTGTACTAAATTCTACTTTAAAGTGATTAAAGTTCTACTTGTTTTTGTGACTGAAAAATCCAGCTGACTTAAAGTAATTTTACTAAAAATTATATATATCGTCAGATGTAGACTAATCAGTTAATAATTGTTCAAGTTTTTATCCCCTTTTTTGTGAATTAAAATTAGCATGGCTCTATTCCATTCATTTGGTATTATTCTTTTTTCTAAACGTTGAGTGAATATATCATTTATTACTTTTTCAATTTTTTCTTTATTAATTTCAAAATTTCTGCTGTGATTCCATTATATATATATATATATATATATATATATATATATATATATATATATATATATATATATATATATATTTCTTTTATAAAAAAAAGTATACCAGTTGTATAGCATTTTGTATATTGAAATATATATACAAAGAAAGATACTATAAAATACTATTTATTTGAGTTAATTTGTAATTATAAATAATTATTGAATGTATAAAGTATTTTTGTCACAAGAGTGTTATTTGTTATTGCTTTGAGCCGAAGTAATTAGAATGAATGGAAATTGTATCATTTTGACATGTATTAGTAACAAAAGTTAATGCATATTGCACTTTTGTATTTTAAAGTATTTATTGTTGTATTTTGTTTATCAATTTATATTATGTGCAGTAAGTATTATCTTAAGTTATAAAATGAGTTAGTTATTGTTTTTAGATCATTTGAAAATTAATTTTGTGTTTTGCGAGTCCCTACAATTATGATTTGATAAAATAATAGTAATGTATGCATCGATTTATTATTAAATCTTAGTTCATTGACTGGAAAAAAGTGATATTTAGTTATAATTTTAATAATTTATTCTTTTTTAATTTTATAGAAATTGAGTTAAAATAATGCTCATATAATAAAAGTAAAATTGAATGAATGTAAAGTGAATATGACAAGATAGTGTGTGTATCTATCTATCTATCTATATATATACATATATATATATATATATATATATATATATATATATATATATATATATATACATATATACACATATATACACATATAAAGTTTTAAAATTTTGTTTATTAATTTTGTAATTGTTTATTGCTTTCAGTCATTTATGAAGTAAATTGTTTATATATATATATATATTATCTTTATAATTCAGCGTAAGTGTAAAATATCTTCATTCTCTGTGAATTTATGTAATCATAAAGTGAGAATAGTTATTTATAAAAAGATTTTAATTGTAAACCGTAATAAAAATGTTACTTTAAATACTTAATTGATTTTTTTAGTATTTGTAATTTAAAAAAATCACTTATGGTGCTGTAGAACAAGTTTTATGCAATACAATTTTTACTAATGAATTACTTGTAATGCGATTAGAATTATTAGTATAACAGTGTTATTGTGTTGCCTCAAGTTGTTTATGAAAAGAATTAATAAGTGCCTTATAATCTGTCTGTATTTTTGCCAGACATAAATGCTGTTAAAAAATTTAGAAAATATTTATATTTCGTTCTTTAGTGTTTTTTTTTATCATTTCAACTTGAACTGTACTTGTTTTATTCCGAATTGTAATAATTCAAAATAAAGAATAATGGCTAAATTATATGCAATGGCTAAATATTTGTATTATTTTTATTTATTATGAAAATGTTATTAAATTTTTATTAGTATCTTTTGATTCAAAATTTTATATAGGTGATTCAAATGATATTGAAGAATAGTAAATGAGTAAGTAAATGTTTATATCTTTCAGTTTTAGTTGGGCCACTGTACAGAATTTAATTATAATTAAATTTTTTTTGAAAAAAAATGCTAATTATTGTTAATAGTTTAAATGTATGAATCAAACTATATGATCGTGTTAGTGAAATGTTAATTGATTAATTTTTAATTTGTTTTTATTAGTGTTATTTAGAAGACATTTATTTACATGTAACTAACATTTTTACTGTTAAATTATAAAAATAGCGATTTTGTAAAGGCTACAGAGTTTTTTCTGAAAATTTAAAAAAATCATTCTGGTAATATAAATTTAATGAAGTTATAGTTCAGAAATTTATAGTTCAGTTGTAACTAGCCTTTTTAAGAATTCTCCGTACTATACAAGGATGTAGTTTTTTTTTCAATATATTTTTCTAACTGTGCTGCGACACAGGACGAGCTTGTTTTAGGCTCTTTCTTAATAATAATAATTATATTACGTTGTTCATGAACTGTAAGTTTAGATGGCCGACCAATTCTTTGGCAGTTCTTTGGCTGTATCATTTAAGCGTTTTATTATATTACGGACAGCAGTATGACTTTTGGACACTATTTCTGAAATCTCCTTATATAATTTATTTTTTTTGGTGTAAGTTTATAATTATTTATCTCTCGGATATACAAGATTCTTTTTGTTTTCGTCCCATTTTTGAAATATCTTTGTAAAACTTACTAAATAATGAAAGCTGTCAACGTAAATTGAATGGGGAATCCTCGGAAAATATAAATATTTGGTTATAGTGCAGTGCTGCTATATTTATTTAACAAAAACATTGATATTGAATGCCATTATCAATAAGTGGCGAATACCCTTACTCAGCCTAAATGTAACCTACTGTCTTAATTTTAGCAATTTCTACTATATAATAGAATTAATTCGTGTTTTTTTCTAATGAATATTATATTTACTACCAGTTAAATAAACAAAATTCTTTTAATTTTACGTCTTTATTGAATTATATTAATAAATTGCTTGTATATATATATATATATATATATATATATATATATATATATATATATATATATATATATATATATATATATAACTGATTGATCGTATAGTGACTAGCATCATTGCTTGTCATTCGGGAAAAGTGTTTTTGTGCTCTGGTCAAAGATATAGTGTAGGTAGGATTTTTTGTCTTAAGTGAGGCTACCTGCCTGAAGGGAGTAAACTTTAAATAAAATATCTTCTCAATTTGCCTAGTTAAGTGGTGAGTATGAGCAAACACTAGTAAGTGATAACATTCTTTGAGGTTTTCGCATAGAGAATTAATGTAAGCTATGTGATGATGATTATATATGATATATTCAGTTTTTATTGTAATGTATTAAAAATTGATAACATTCTTGAATAATAATTTTATTGGAATAGTAATACATTTGTCAAGGAACATTCCAGCTAATTAAAAATTAAATTATTAATTTATCTAACTACTTTAGGAATAGTATTGTTTTAATACATGTTGTTGTGTTTTAGCATACACACAAGCATATATATATATATATATATATATATATATATATATATATATATATATATATAAATATAGTGGTCTGAATGAGTCTGAAGGATTTAGACATATATTTACTTGCTTATTATTATTTAGTAGTTTTTACTACCATTCAGTGTCATTTGAGCCACACTACAATTTTTGTGTGTATATAATAAATTATTTCTATGCATAAATATACATTTTAAATATAATTACTTGTTGTAAAATATAATTTTTATTATTTATAATTGTTTAATAGACAATTTCATTTTTTTTAATTAATGTATTCTAAAGAACTGAATGATTCAGAGTGTTCAATTTTATCATTAATCCAGATCTTTAACTTGTAATACTTCTTTTTTATAAAGAGTCGATATTTGTTTAAAATGTTGAATTTAAAATATTTATTTCGTTTTTGTATTTTACATCTCTTGCTGTATTTATTAAAAAAAAATTCGAAGCCAAATGCTGATGCTGGAATAATTATAAGAACAATTTTAATTAATAATGAATTAACTTAGTTATAAATTTTGGTTAAAAATACTTGATTTATAATTTATTTATGTGATTTAAACTTCATTCTTATTATAAAAATATGTATTTTGCAATTTGTCACATACATTTATTCACAGTTTAAATGATGTATGCAAACCAAAATCTTTTTTTTTAATCGATAAAAGGAAGAGACAATTGAAAGTTATCTATATGTTAGCTTTAAATATTTATTATAGATATTCACAAAAATAACATTTTAATTACAAAAGAAAGAAAGAAATATCCCAAACTGAACTTACAGTTTAAATTTTGCAGATAAAATTAATGGTAAAATTTGTAATTATAATAGTTTGTCTTAATATTTTCGTAGTTAGTTGAATTGTTACATTGTTTAAAAAAACTTTTAGTCTACTAGGAAAAAACCTAAAACTTTAATGTTAACTATGCATATATTTAATCTATTATTCGGGTAAGGGTTTTTGAAAAAATATTTTTTATAAGTATTATTTTTTACACAAGTGTTTGTATTTAGATACTAGCTATTACGTATCAAAATCATATAAACACAAAAATAAATAAATAAAATGCATTTTATATTATGCACTAGAGTTTAAATGATTTTTATACAAAAGAATATTTTTTATAAAGAGGCTTTTGTATGTATATTTTGAGTTCTCGAAGAACTTCAATGCTGTAAAAAAGTTTGAATGTCATTTTATGTGTTTTAAGTGTATAAAATTTGCACATTATAAATATTTTTTATTCTAACTTAATAATGAATCGTTGAACGATTAGAATTGAGAGATGTAAATTAATTATTTTTTATGTGAAAAGTGGTAAAAATCAAATGAAAATAGTTGAAATTGTAAATAAACTTGTTTCAATTTCTCAGTATATAATAGAATGTAAAAATTGTGAATATCGTTTGAAGAATAAATGTAGACAACATTATTTTTGAAAAAAGGAATGTTACAATATATTGCATATAAAATCAAAAATAAATATATCAACATTAGTTATGTGAGTGGAAAAGAAATAAGAGAAAATAACATTGAGAAAGCATTAGATGAGTATTTAGAAAAGCTAATTTCAATGGCAGAATAGCTAGGAAACAATAATGGTACAAAAAGATTAGAGTTTATTTATGAATATCAATTTAAAACTATAATTTAGGAAAATACACATGTTTACTGACGAAAGTAAATTTAAATTCTTGGAACGAGAAGTTAGAAAGTATTCAGTATTAAAAAAAATATATATTCAAAAATCCTTATAGAATGAATAAGAGAAAATAATTCAAGAGTATACGGTGAAAATAGTGGATTTGGCTTTTAATGTACTAAAAGGAGTTACGTGGCAATTCAATTAATTAATTAAGTATTGATGGTATAGGACAATATATTATAATTATGAATTTTACCATTAATTTTATCTGGATCGTTTAAAGTTGTGAGATCATTTTAGTATAGTATTTTTTATAATTAAAATATTGTTTTTGTAAATAATAAAAAGATAATAAATATTTAGACCTAACATATAGATAAAATTTTCATTTTCTCTTTTTTTAATTCATTTCTTTCTAAATAAGGTTTTACTTGACTGTATCATTTAATCTGTGAACTTCTATAATAATTTATTAGATATACTTGTATATTTATTGTTACAAATAATTATTTATAATATAGGATGGCCGTAATGAGACTGAAAGTTTTAATATACATTTATATGCGTACTGTCATTTATTATCTTTAAGTCTCATTTCAGTCATCTTATATAATAAAAGAAATAGTATTATGTATTATTATTAATATGAAAGATATAAATGTTTAAGTATTTATATAATAGAACTTTCGAATAGTGTCTTATATAGAAAATTCTTTCAAATAGTATTTTATACAGAAAATGTTAGCTTATGTAATTGCATGAAGTTATCATGCAATTGCAGTAAGCTTGTATATTTAATATAATTCAATATACTGATATATAATTATTAATAATAAACATACTTGAAAATAAATATCCTACTAGTAAGATATAGAATGCTCCTTGTAACATTGACAAATTAATTGGTTTTGATTTTTGTTCCTCAATAATAGCTTCTGTTTGCTTTATATTTCTTATACTTGAACCCGCTGAATTATCATTTTTTGTCCTTGTTTCACTATTTGTTTCCATTAAATCTCTATTACTATTACTTAAAGCTACTTCATTATCATTAGCTAAAAGTTGTCGTTTACCGAGTTTCTCATATTCTTCTTCAGTCATTTTTGTTAATATACCAGCTTCAAATAATTTTATTATTCTGAAAAATTCTTTAAATTATGCGAGAAAATATAAACTGAATTTTATTATTAAATGAAATATTACGATTAGAGACATTGCATTTTTTTTATAGTTAGTATTATATTAAATTGACTAATAAGTACACTTATAGTAAATATAATAAAGGAAAATCATTGCATTTCTGCATCTGCATTTGCAATCTGCATTTATTATATTAGGTATGTAAACTAATTTGATATTTTTTTTTTTAAAATTAGAAATTTATTTAAAAAAAAGTTGTGTGTACTTATGTACGCACGCCAGAACTGAAACTTCTTTACCGTGAAATAATAAAACGCATGCCTAAAACCCGTAAATATAAAAATTTGTCAGAATAAATCGAGTAACCAAATTGAGAAATGTAGTACGGAGAGAGGTGGTAAATGCACGGGATAAAAATTTAAGTAGAAAATGATCAATTTTTTAAATAAATTACATTTTTACAATTATGTCATATCAAGTAAGATTATTATTTATTTTCTAATTAAAACTTTTACAAAAGTATGAAATATGAAAATTTATTCGTTTTCGTTTAGAATTTAATAGTGAAATAAATCAAATAGTAAATACAACGTGCTGCGCCTATTGCTTTGCAATAATAATAACATGTTTATATGTTAAGACGGCGCGTATGCGTCATAGGCCTCATTATTCCTTTCCCTATGCTGTATGTATACTAGAGCTACTTTTCTATTTCTCCCCACTTTTTTCTGATGAATTTCGTGACTGTGCGTACGTTACTTCCGTTGTATGTAACATTTTTACCCCAACGCCACTAAAGAAGTTTCACTTCAAAAACATAATATAAACTTAATTTTTAAAATAATGATCACAATCTATTCACTTTTGTTACTTTTTGATCAATTGACTGATTATAAGCCAAAAAAATTGTGTAGATTTTGAATTAATGAAATTATTGATGTTTTTACGTCTTTTAAGATTTGAAGTGCATGTCAGATAAATAACGTTGTAAATATCAGAATAGGTAGAATTTTGAATGAGCCAAGTTTAATGAATATTTCGGGTGCGGTGGAAATTTCAAATACTGATTAAAAAATAGCATAGTTTTTTAGATGTGAGGTTAAGTAATTGAAAAATATCCCCTTTTGTGTTATTTGCTGCAATATAGATATTTGTGCTCTAATACCTTTTTTAAATCGATGAACTGTTTATTGTAATGGGTTTCTATGAAAAATATCTTTTGTATTCTATCACGTATACAATAAAACTTCTTAGCATGAATACAATTTCGTTGTTAATATTAATGTTTATTTTGGGTCCATTCTTAATTTTTGCTATATGGGATTATCGTAAATGAACCATTTTTTATTTTTTAATTATTTGCTACAAAAAATCATTTTTTTTTGTATCTCAAATATAGGATTTTCCAATAATAATGTCAAAACTTTGTTAGCTTGTGGCAGTCATGGTTGAATTTTATAAGTTTATTTTGATATTTCAACTCAGTATACGAGAGTCGTTTGATAAGTATGATAAAAAAATAAGGAAAACTAAATTAAAATTAATTAATTAATTAATTAAATTAAACAATAAATAAATTTTCCATACTTATCAAACGACCCTCGTAGTTTGGCAAATTATCATGGAGCATTTAACACTTCAACAACGCTTAGAAATTGTAAAAACTTCAATAGACTTATTGAAACAAAAGTTTAATGAATCTACTAATTCACGAAATGGACCCATCAATTGGCCATCAAGATCATGTTATCTAACTCCATTGGATTATTTTCTGTAGGGTCATATGAAATCATTGATTTATGCTGATAAACCACAAACAACAGAAAATAAACATTGAACATATATTTCATGAAATTGAACCACAATTATGTGAAAGAATGACTAAAAATTGAACTAAACGAATGTAATATGTTGAGAGAAGTCGTGGTGGTCATATGAGTGAAATTGTATTCCATCATTAATGACATAGAATATTCTTAAAAATTAAAAAAAAACTAATTAAATACTTTTTGTTTTATTTCCAATTAAATTTCTGAAGTGCTTATTGCACACCCCTATACAAGGATATGACTATGTCGTAGTGCTTTTCTTTGCTATCGACGGTAAAAACCTGTAGAATCTAAATTATATCCTTCTGTTTTTTTTTTATATTTTTCAAACGCGAACAAATTGTTTCAAGAGCCATGTTGAATTATTTAGTAAGCTCCTTTTGAAGTTGAGTTTGATTTTAATTCAATAACTACTACAATTTATCGTCTTTGAACTTTTTCTGTTGATCAGGTTGAGGTTCGTTACCAATTTGAAATTCCTTTCTCTAAATTGTTCATACTATTTTTTAAGTTTTAGTGAATTACAGTATCTTTGATAAGGGACGAATAAATTATTTTTTTTGATTCAGCAACATTTTTTAATTCAAACCCACAAAAAATATATTGCATAATGTGTGTTTTTCAACTATTATATATAAACTGATTTTTGAGGTTATGTTGATCTTTCAACTAAAATGTTTTGACAATAATGAGGACATTACTTCGTAATTATTATTAATTTCAATAGTTGTAAGGTACATGATAAGTTGAAAGTATCGAATTAATTAACATATTTAATTTTAAAATTTATTATTCAATCGGTTATATAATTTATTTTATTTTGTATAAATATTAAACATTTTGATACCATTTTTATGAAATACTTATAAAATTATAAATGTTTTAATTAAGAATTTGATTTTATTTCGTGTGTTTCAATGTTTTTTTAATTATTATTTAGATTACTTTGTAATGCACAAAAGTATAGCGTAATGTTAAATTTCATACATAAAAATTGAATTATATCGTAACATGTAGTTATTTGGGGAATTTTCAATATTTTAGAATTTTTTAATAAGTTAACTATTTATTTTCTTATTAAAGAAAAATATTAATACCTACATATTATTGAAGTTTTCAATGAACGGACATCCGCTCTGAAAGGCAACGGCTGAGTACACAGTATATAATTTTTCACTTAAATGAAAATTATTTGCACCAAAACGTTTTGTATCAAAATATAATGTTTCTCGCCCAGCTAGCATTGCTATATTATTTGAATCTCGCACCATTTTCACACCGGATTCTACAGAATTAACATAAAAATCTTTTTGTTTTCGCATTAAATCCCATAGTCTACCATATATACCAGTTCCATTCTAAAAACAAAAATAATATACATTGTCAAAGAAGAATTAAGTTAGAGCAGGGGTCGGAAAATTATGACCCGCGGGTCACCGCGTGATCCATTTGATAATTTCAAGTGACCCACTTTAGTTCCGAAAATAAAGTATTTGTATGAAAATTAATGTTTAACGTTTTCTGTTAAAATCGGTATTTAATTACATCGCTTGTAATAGAAACTTTTCATTATTAATAATAGTTAATGAGTTTTATTGGTTATTATTATCAAAAATGTAATATATATATATATATATATATATACGAGGGCCGTTTGATAAGTCCGTGTAAATTCCGAAAGATGGCACCACTGGTGCATATCGAGGTTATTTTTAATTAGTAGCACCTCTTGGAAGAACACACATCAAGTTTCAGCCACATCGGTCTATTCCTTTGTGTTTGACAATCGTTGGAATCAAGGAAATCGAGTGATTGTCAAATAATGGACGAAAAAGAATTTCGCGTGTTGATTAAACACTACTTCATTAAAGGCAAAACGCCTCAGGAGACTAAACAGAAGCTTGATAAACATTATGGTGACTTTGCACCTTCGATTAGTGCGGTTTATAAGTGGTTTCAAAATTTTCGGAGTGGTCATATGAGCACAAGAGACGCTGAACGTTCTGGACGCCCTGTTGAGGTCACCACTCCAGAAATCATTGATAAAATCCATGATATGGTGATGGATGACAGAAGAGTGAAAGTGCGTGAGATTACTAGTGCTGTAGGCATCTCGTGTGAACGGGTACATAATATTTTGCACCAACATTTGGACATGAAAAAGCTATCCGCCAGGTGGGTGCCGCGATCGACCAAAAACGAGGTCGTGTGAAGTGTTGCAAGAACGGTTTGCAGCTGTTTCAGCGAAATCCGCAGGACTTTAAGCGTCGTTTCATCACTGTAGATGAAACATGGATACATCACTACACTCCTGAGACCAAAGAGCAGTCTAAACAATGGGTTATCAAGGGGGAATCTGCTCCGAAAAAGGCGAAGACAATTCCTTCGGCCGGGAAGGTTATGGCGACTATCTTTTGGGATTCGCAAGGAATAATCTTTATCGACTATTTGGAAAAGGGTAAAACCATTACAGGTGCATATTATTCATTGTTATTGGATCGTTTGAAAACCGAGTTGCAAGAAAAACGTCCCCGATTAGCCCACAAAAAAGTCCTCTTTCATCACGACAACGCACCAGCTCACACCTCAGCAATTGTGGCCGCAAAACTAATGGAAATAGGGTTCCAAATCGTTTCACATCCCCCCTATTCTCCAGACTTGGCTCCATCGGACTATTATTTGTTCCCTAATATGAAGAAATGGCTCGCGGGAAAAAGATTTTATTCGAACGAGGAGGTGATTGCAGGAACGAATGACTATTTTACAGACTTGGACAAATCCTATTATTCGGAAGGGATCAACAAACTAGAGCAGCGTTGGATGAAGTGTATAAGCCTAAAAGAAGACTATGTTGAAAAATAAAAACGATTTATTAAAAAAAAATAAGCAGTTTTTATTTTTACACGGACTTATCAAACAACCTCGTATATATATATATATATATATATATATATATATATATATATATATATATATATATATATATATATATATATATATATATATATATATATATATATATATATATATATATATATATATATATATATATATATATATATATATATATATATATATATATATATATATATATATATATATATATATATATATATATATATATATATATATATATATATATATATATATATATATATATATATATATATATATATATATATATATATATATATATATATATATATATATATACATATATATACACAACATTATTTAATATTAATAGTAAAGCTAATATTGTTTGATTTGTAAAATATTTGATAATATATTATATAAATATATTTTAAAACAATATAGAATTTTAAATTATACTTACCTCTAAAATAGCATATGAAGAACTGTGATATTCGACAAAAAGGTGATAATTTTTATTAACCATAGCGTCTTCTAGTTGATTTAAAGTAGTTATTGGATTCTCTATAAAAAAATAATTAAAATGATTAAAAGTTTATACGTTCAATAACATTTCATACGTTCAATAACGTTCAAGTTATTTTAAGATGGTAAAGTCTATTGCGCAAAAATGTTACTTATCAAAAACCAATTGTATCGTTTATACCTACTCAGTCACCACCGGAGGAAGCAATGGAAATCAAAGAAATTCGAAACGAAAATGAATAAATTTTCATAATTCATAATTTTATAAAAGTTTTAATTTGAAAATAAATTATTATTTTACTTAATACATTGTATGCGGACAACATCTCGACGACGTCTTTCGCTTACTATTATTAGAGCGCGAAAGACATCTTCGAGACGCGTTGTCCGTATACGATGTGTTAATATGAAATAATTGTAAAAATTTAATTTATTTAAAACATTGATCATTTTCTACTTAAATTTTTATCCCGTGTATTTACCGCTTCTCTCCCTACTATATTCATTCATTTTGTTACTTGCTTTATCCTGAAGAATTTGTTCATCTACGAGTTTTAGTCATACGCTTGTCCGTGTACCTTTTGATTACTTTACTGAAAAGAAGTTTCACTTCTGGCATGTGTATATAAGTACACATACCCTTTTTTTTATAATTGTATACAAAATGATGTCTTTTAATAAATTAATGGTATTTTTTAATTTATAGTGAAAAATTTTCTTAAATGCCTTTACAGTGGTACATGTGGTGTTTGATAACGTTTCTTTTCGTAAAATGTTACGATTTAATCTATTTGTTAACTATAGATGTAATTTTCTAAATTTTTTTACAGATATTTATTTTTTCAACATTTACTTAAGATCTTTTATATTAGTATTTTATATTATTAACAAGTATTCCTATGATATTTTTTACGGATTTTACTCTCCTTAATCATGTATATCGTTTGAATAATAATTAATATATTTTAGAAATTATTTAATTAATTCGTTTGTTGTCAAAAGTTATCCATAATCGAGGTAAGTGAATGAGTTGAAAAGTTATCGTAACAAAACATAGATGCCAATGATAGTTTTGAACTTTGCGTGTTAGTGAAATTTGCTGTCTTCCATACAAACATTTGTACAATATATGGGTTTATGAAGTAAAGTTATATAATCAGTAAGTTGTGTGTGTATTTGGAAAAAGTGAACACTATTGAGAGGACTTCGTTTTGTCATTTTTCATTGTGTACAAGTGAACTATTGAATTTAAACAAGTTCATGAAAGCTTGAAGGGTGATCCTCATAGTTGTCATACAAAAATTGCAATAAAGTTAGTAATCATTGAAAAAGAGCATGATATGGTATTGGAGAAATCTGACTAAAGGTGTATAAAAATTCTAAAGCTATGAGTATATGAAATGAATCCATATTCATATCTTAACTGAATATTTGTATCTGAGAAAATTTTTGTAAAATGGGTATCCATTTGTTAATAGTTTATTAAAAATGCTTTCATATACGACTATTTCAGCAATTTTTAGATTGTTTGAGAACAATTAAAGTATAAAAAATAAACTTCTTATGTTTACTACTATTTTTTTGTGCCGATTTATAACTAACAGGCGAAGCATAGATACACTATTATATGTTAGGAATGAAATAATAATCAAAATATTGGAAACACTAATTATCCACCAACAAAGAAAATTAAGTTTGTAAAGTTTAAATATTTATTCAAAATACATTCCTTCTACTAACACAACATAGGACATGCTGAAGTAACGTATGGATGGATTTTAATAAGTCTGTTTTTGAGATAGTTTCGATGACCTTCATCACGGATATTTATATAGCTTTAACGTGGTAATACAAAGTTTCTTTCATCGCTATTTTTGTTTTTAGAAATGACGATAATTACACAGCGACAAACCTGGGGAATGTGGTGGATGTTGAATTACATATACTTGTTTTTTAGCCAAAAAATCACGTAAAGTAATAATCTTATGAGATGTTGTGTTGTCGTGCAACCAGTACAATTTTCTGGTTTTAGATATTTTTACCTAATTTTTGCTATCCTCCGCCACAAATGTTCGTTAACGTCTAAATAGTATTCGTTAGTGACAGTTTCACAACTTTTTGTTTCCAGTAACGATAGAATCCAAACATTTCTGATTTCATTTGGCAGTTTTAATGATGCCTGCAGCAGTTAACGTTATTTTGACATTAACATATTACTTTCTTTTGGTCTTCTGTTGGTTTGCACGACATGCATCGATTGCAAACTTTTCCTCTAGTCAATTTTTTGCTATTATTTCATAAAATGTATCAATGGGCACATTAAATTCTTTGACAAGAAATCTATATATCACATTCGAATTAATAGCAATAATTTTCTGTACTTTTTTAATGAGTTTGTTATTGATCGTAGTTTTAAAATGGCTTAATCTTGTGTCGTCAGTAATATCTTCTCGGTCGTCTCAAAATGTCCATACCAGGTAAATTTGTGTGCGGAACAAATAATTATCAGCGTAAAAGGATACATAAATTTAAGCGATTCTGTGAGTGTTTTTTAAAGTTTAAAATAAAATCTTAATATTTACACGTTGTTTCATAGTTTTTCCCTGATAACATAACGAATAGTACTACCAATTTAATAAGAATATTTTAGAAACTACTTGTATTGTGATTAAATTTTGAAAGTTTGTAGAGAAACAGTTGTGCATAAATACAACTCTTTAGATCTTAAATGGCACTTCACATATTGGCGGGAAAATGAAAGTTGTTTCTTTTCCGATGTATTGTGTATTATATTAATTATTGTATGCATATATATATATATATTTATATATAATAAAAGTGAATTCTATTACTATTGAATTTGATAAAAATTTATAACTACCTCTGCCAGGTCGAGCTAAAAGTGAAGTTAAATTTGCAGAATACATATCTCCTATTACGTAAGTGGCAGCAATAGACAGTATAATAATAAAAATTCTTGCTTTGTAATTGCGGCTGGGCTCTTTTCCCGCTATAATATAATAAATTATTTTTTTTTCGATAAACTTAATTTAAAAATAAATTTTAGTCATACTTTGTTTCAAAAATATTGTTGCCGTAAACCAAATACAATCTCCAAATAAACGAAAATGGTTAAAAGGTATCCTTTTTGATCGTCTTTTCCAACATATTGGCAATGCCACAAGTAAATATAACACCGGACCCGATATTGCCATAATTACAACAATTAGAGGCCAAACCTATAAAAAAATGATGTGAAATATTTATTAATATTTAATAATAAAAATTGTTAGCCATAAAATATAGGGTCATCCAAATGTGACATCTAGATATGTTTTATTGAAAATAAAAAAGGGTGGTGTATAGGGGAACATGTGTATATTTCTTTTGCTTCTTTTTAATAAAACAAATCCAGGCATTTGGTTGACCCTATATATATATATATATATATATATATATATATAAATATATAAGAGTATATATATATATATATATATATATATATATATATATATTATACTAGAAATAAACAACCTCCCACTGAAAAGGACGAACTAGTGCTAAAGCTTCATTTAAACGATTTGGAGCATGTGTTAGAAATGCTCCACTGTCTGCTAGCGTCATAAAAGAAAATTCAATTGCTTGTATTCTTTCAAAATTTATTGCGACGTCACCTAAGTAAAATTCAGCTTCCTAAAAATTAAAAAAATGTATTATATTTGTATTTTTTGTAATATTTGATTTATTACCCGTCTCCAAAGTAAACCTAAGATTCCTCCGAAGGATCCATTAATATTTAAAAGGGAACCTTGACTACGGTCTGGTGGATCAAAATATTCATATCTGAAATACATTTATATTTAATATATATATATCACATCATAAAGCCCATATCAATCCACTACTGGACGAAAGCCTCAATGAATGCTACCATTCACTGGTATTTGGTCACATTCACCACGCTGATTGGTGAAGATTTTATTCGGGGGTTATCCCTTATAATTTTTCGACAGTTATTTTTTTTACAAGATGAGGTTGTCGGCCTTCATGCTCAACTCTCGTAAGTGAGGGACTCTCCGACTGGGAATCGAACGCAATCTCCCGCATGACACGCGGTGATGCAAACCACTGTGCTACCCAGTCGGTATATATATATATATATATATATATATATATATATATAAAAATAAATTTCATGTGTTCATCGTTATTATTAAGGATACCCATAAGTAATATCGTTTTTTGATACTGTACAAAATTTTATTTTATTTGATAGTTAATACAGTTTGAATCTACAATATAATCCATCGTTATTGACAATATTCGTCCATCTCCCTGACAAATTTTCTATTCCGTATTTGTAAAATGAGGATGATTTTGAAGTAAAATATTCTTCGAGTTGCAGTTGTTATATCTGTCGCAGTAGGAATTTTTTTTCGCCGAAAAAAATGTTCCATACATTTGAAAAAATGGTATTTGACGGTGCAATATCAGAAAAATACGGTGGGTGAGGAAGTACTTCTCAACCAAACGCTATGATTTTTCTTGGGTGATTCTAGTACTATGAGATCTTACACTGTCATGCTGCAGAATAATACTTTTTCGATTAATCAGTTTCGGACGTTTTTGAATCAAAGTCATGTTTAGTCTGTCAAGCTTAGCACAATAATATTCAGTACTTATAGTTTCATTAGTATTCAGAACCTCATAGTGAATAACTCCTGTAAAATTTCATCGTATTGACATTAACACTTTTTTAGAGTGAAGACCTGGTTTTGAAGCGGGAAAAGGTGGTTGTCCTGGTGTTAACCATTGTTTTTTCTTATGTCGATCGCTGTATAGAATCCACTTTTTATCTCCATTAACAATTTGTTGAAAAAAATGATCTCTGCCTAACCTGGACAAAAATACACTGCAGATGGTTACACGATGAATTTTATTTTCAACTGAAAGTTGATATGGCATCCACATTCCTTCTCTTTCCACTTTGTTCAGTTGTTTTAACACTAAATCTACCGACATTTATGTATATTTATTCCTACCGTGCCCGGTCAAAACCGTGACGGTGACCGGTCTTTAAAAAATAGTTATTGTTTTTATAATTAAACATAGAGAATAGACAATTTGCTACTGAATGAATTAATAAATAAACAACTTTCATAAAATCACGACACAAATTTATTTTTATATATTTTCAATTATAAACCCTAAAAGAGAATTAAAAATGAACAGTAGTTATAGTTTATCTTATACACAATATATACACGTACATACACATTATTTCTAAATATATATATAAATAATACATATTTTATTCGGCGTCACTGCATTTTTTACAAGTTAATTTGTTCTCAAATGTACATTTGCCGCATACATATTTTTTCCATCTCGAACAGATTTTCGTAGTTTTGTAACCTTTACAATACTTTACTTGACAAGTTTTTCGTATTTGTGAATCTAAACTTAATGGTTGTAGTAAATTTTTTTTCCCGCGATTCTTGATACGCAGCCCCAAGTTCTATAGCTAATTGAAATAAAAACTCGTGCCTTGAAATTTTTTCTTCCGTTGTTTCTTTATACAAAACCCAGGCGTTTATTCCAGCTAGATCCAGAATATTGAAAAACACTTGGAGGGGTCACCTACAAGATTTCGATTCTACACTGTATTTCCTTGCTATTTGGTCTCTCATGTCTACACCAAATTTTGTACTATTATAAAATCTAATCGTTTCAGGTATACATTTGTCACTTTTTTCCATTTTTATTGAGTTATATATGGAACTTAGTAGTAGAACCTTTTTATTTGGTTTGCTTTTATACACTGTAAGACAAATATGGTTTGATTTATACAGTTTGCTGGAAAATCGTGTTATATTGTCTTTCGGTCGTTTGGGAAATTTAGGCAATTCCCGTTTATTTCCACGGATGGTTCCAACAATAGTAGTTCTTTTTGCAAGTAATTTTGTGGCCAGTGAAACACTCGTAAATAAATTATCTGTTGTTACGTTCTTTCCGCACCCTGTGAATGATTCCATCAGCTTGAAAACAACAAACTCTCCAAGTGGAATTGAATATTCTCTTCTCTCATCCTTTCCCAAATAGGGAAATCCGTTTATTACATACTTGCTAATGACGTTAGATGCTAACCAGAATTTTATTCCAAACTTATCTGGTTTGTTTGGTATGTTCTGTGTAAATCTACACTTAGTTTTGGATGGAAATAACTGCTCATCAATAATAATGTATGCACCTGGTTTATAACAATTTATGCTATTTTCAATAAATCGGTCCCATATTTCAGATATCATAGCAAATTTATTGCTTTGTAAACACTGGCTTCTTTTGCTCTTCTTATCAAATCGTATAAACATCATACTTTCAGTAAATACATTCCTTCTCATGGTTTTTGAAAAGAATGCGTGACCCCATTCCTTAGTTCATAAATATGAGATATCTAAATTTTTTGCTTCATATGTGCTGCGAGCATATAGCAGAGCAATAAATGCATCTAATTTTGTTGCATTTAGTTCCCATTTAGTCCCCAACACTCTAAATGCTTCTGCTTTATGACAATGTATGTTATGCCACATTTTTTTTGCATGAATTGTTCTTCTCTATGAACCGTGTTATTTTAAAATCGTGTAAAAAAAGAGTTGGGTGTACCATATTTTCTCAACTGGTCAAATTGACCGGTCACAGTAGGTAGAAAAGGCTACATATATTTCTCAGAAATAAAATAAAATGAGAAGTAAATACTGAAAAATACATTATATGCATATTTTAAGAAAAGTTATAAAGTTTGATATCGATGTGATAACGTTTAAATATGTGAAAGTTGCACAAAAGTTTGTAAGCGGTCAATTTGACCGGTAGTGGTAGGATTAGTGTTAACTGTTGTATTGTGGACAATGAAGTTTCAAGTTTTGTGGCTAATAATTCATGGATGGTTTGTTTGAAATCAGTTTCAATTTCAGCCAACAACAGATCCTTATCAAACTCAGTAGGTCTTCCAGATTTTATTCGGTGGAAAAGATTGAAATCATTGTTCTTAATTTTTTAAAACAACGCTAATATATTCTGCTATCCAAGGCATTAGAATAAACAGCATTAATGACATTTGTGACATTGTTATACCTTCGAAACTCTTAAAGCATCAAATGTCTAATATGGAACTTATCCACACTTTTCTTTCCCATTCTTATTGGATTCACCTAATTTTTTTCAAAATTTAACAATAAACATATTAAATATCAGTATATTTAACTAGAATATAGGTTATGTTATATTAAGTTAAATTATTGTCAATAGATGGTAATGTTTTTAAAATTTGAAAAAAAACGATATTACTTATGGGTACTCCTAATATTTAGATACTTACCGAAAGTTCAACTTTTGTGATAACACATTCAAAAGTTTGTCATCTCTACCGCCTTCTACTTGAATTGAATTGTCATTCTTATATGTTACAAAATGCCATGGAGGTTTCTAATATAAAATTAGAATAAAATAAAGTACATATATTAATAAACAGAAATATATTCATTTAATTAATTGATTTTTTCACTTTTATTTTATTATAATTTTTATATAATATATTAAGAATTTAACAGGAATTAATTATTTTAATCGATTTATCTACATAATAAATACATTTATATGTAAATTTTTGTTTACAACAGAATAATTTGTTTTTATTATTCAAGAATATTTATAAATGGATTATTATTCATATGTCGCAGTTAATAAGCATAAGTATTATAGGAAGATAAATTTTAATAAAAAAAATTATTAATCAACTGGTAATTACTGGTTATTTACACATGATACAAACATATGTGAAATTAATAAAAATAATTAAAAAATCGATGCACTGAAAAAAATAATTATTTGAAATACAATAGTTATAAGTTGCAGAGAAAAAGTATTTAATAATAATATTCAATAAACTATAAATTATATAATAATAATTTTTAATGAAAAATGAGCACTGTAGAACGAAAACATTTGGTTCTTTTTGAAATAAATAATTTTAATTGATTTCTAAATATTATAACGTAAGTTATAGACTTTATTAATTCTTTACTAGAATATATAATGAATAGTACTTTTATATTATTATTAATTTATTTAATTTTTAATTTATTGTTCTTAAGTTTCAATGTTTTTGTTAGTTTTAACAGAAAATATGTTTTTGGGTATTATGTTAACAAATCATAAACATAAATTTATTAGATGGTAAAATTTCAACTGAACAAATTATTTTTAATAATAACTCACTTTATATATTAAATTATGAATTAAATAACTTATGGTTGTGTAAAAAATTCCAAATGAATGGAATAAAAAAAAATTTATAATTTATTTGAAGTACAATAAATTACAATTACAGTATTAATATTACAAAAATTGTAGATTTACGAGGTTCATTTGATAAATATTGTAAATTTTTAAATTTTATGGTATTTTAATTTTTTTTACCTTACTTATCAAACGTCCTTTGTGCATTTATGAGTATAAAAATAATTACTTAGTTTATAAAAATATGATGGGTTCTCATGTAAAATGAAGTTTTTGATGAAAATATTTATTAATTTTAAACAATTTTGAAATATAAAGTTAAAAAAAAAATTTTCTTTCGATTTCTACTACTGTTTTCTACCTTTTTGATAAAAGGTGGATTCCAGATTGAATAAAAAATTCGTGTTTCGATTATTTTCGTACTTCTTCGAAATTTCAGATTGTGTTTTTTTAATTCGTGTTACATCGATCTAAATATACAATAGTCTGAAGGCACAGGAAAGTATCAGGAGAATAATTTCATGTTCCGACTATAACAATGTATTCTTGGACATCTTAGCAATGTAATAAAACATGTAAATTGTAAAAAACTTGCAAGATTTCTTTTAAAATCTTATCGAAAATTAGGTTACAATGTGTTTGTAAAGATACATTTTCTTCAGTCTCATTTAGATTTTTTCTTTGAAAACTATCATGCAAAAAGTAATGAGCATGGCGAGCTCTTTTAGCAGGATATGTCAGCGATGAAAAAGAGATATTAGAATAAATGGAGTTCAGCAATGATAGCGGATTGTAAGTATGAGATTTACTAGATGCAAAGTACAAACATCAGGTAAAAAGAAAATTTAATGTTTGACGGAAATGTAAATTTTTACAAACTTATTTTTTATTTTTATTGTTAAATATTTCGTGTTTTATAAATATCAATAAAGCATTTTTTTTTATTTAATTCTAATGTTTAAAGTGGATAATAAAATATTTTCGTTATGATTTGTATTTCTGGTTACATCTTGATCGTTTTATATTAAGGAAATTCATGGACATTAAAAATATTACATAAATTTTCTAAACTATATCTAATTTTTTTCATGTCATTTTCTAAGCTAAGGGTAATGTTAAAATCAGGGGAAATCACTTTCATTAAAGAAACATTTTCAAATTTAAAATGTGTTAACCAGTGTAATTTACATAATTAATAACAAGAATGTAATTAATGTCAAGAAAACTCAACAAAATCTTACAATAAAAATGAAATCTCATTGTGATTAAAATGAACTTAAAGAAAATTTATACTAAAATTTTTGTTCTTAATATTACATTGCCCCTTGATTATTGTGAGTCGATTTTTTTTAAATTCTTCAAAATATATATTTTATTATGTATTTAAGTATATTAAAATTTTATTAATTGGGTAAATAATTGTATCCAATGAAATTCTATTAAATTATTTTATTAGATTTAGATTTTTCTTATTGTTTGTTCATAATTATTTAAAATATTTTACTTTTCTGTTTGACTCATGATTTTTGTATCACTATATTTAATGAACAAACGAATAAAACTTACTTACATGTACAACAGGAATACGAAATATTTTTCCATGAAAATTATTAAATATTTTAAAAGATGGAATCATAACTGGTCTTTGAAATAAACCAGTTTCATTTATCCACCAGTTAATTAACGTTAAATGATATTTTCGATGAGAGATTGCTTGATTGTAATATATTCGATATCTAAAATAGGTAATTATATAATTTATCTTTAGATTTTTCAATATATATATATATATATATATATATATATATATATATATATATATATATATATATATATAAATGTGTGTGTGTGTGCGCGCGCAATTTTATTGTTTATTTTCAATTTGGCGTAATACAAAATTTAAGTGTTATAAAATTTCTATTAAGAGTTTTCAATTCTATTTGATCTATTATAGTTAATATTGTTATAAAATTTCGAAATTTTCTATAATGAATGTTGAAAATTTCATATACATGTATATGAAATAATAGTTTGAAATATAATAATTCCAATACATACATATTAAGGAACCAATCATATATATATATATATATATATATATAATATATATATATATATATATACATATATATATATATATATATATATATATATATTCACATATATATATATATATACGAGTATAATATATATATATATATATATATATATATATATTTATATATAGCAATACCTCGAATAGTCCAGTGTTACTATAGTCCTGTTTGAAATTTCAAAAAAAAAATTACTAGAAAAATCTTACTAAAAAGTTTTTCTTGAAACAATCCCAAAAAATTAATACATAAAATTATTTTTATATGCAAATTTTCAAAATTTTCCCTTTATTATAAAAACATGATAAAAAAGAAAACTGAAATCGTATATGCACATTATGCGCATGCGCAGTTCTAGTTTTGTGGTCTTTTTTCTTTTTTTATTAGTTTTCGATTCGTAACTCTAGAGTAAAGTCGATTTTTTGATAATTAAATTTTAATAACTCATTTGAAAATGAATTAAAATTAGTGTTTATTAAGTTAGTGTTTCGACTAGTCCGGTTTCAAATAGCCCGGCTAATCAGTGAAACCGCTTAGCCGGATTATGCGTAGTATTGCTTTATATAGTTTGTGTCTTAATATAGGGAGATCCAATAAGAATGCCAGAATTTTGACAGCTGGCGGTAGCCATATTTACATTTCTTTAAGCTCATTTTGATGTCTTAACTTAGAATAAATTGACAAATTATTATGGAACATTTAATACTTTAATAACGGTTAGAAATTGTAAGAATTTATTATAAAAATCAATATTCGGTTTGTAAAACTTATCGTGCGCTTCGTGAAACATAACAATCCTCCGAGTGAACTTGCCATTTATCGAATTGTTGAAAAACTAGAAAACATTTCTACTCTATATGATACAGTAGTGCACGTAGGACTAAGAAATGCAAGAACTGAAACTTATATTGCTTATGTTAGTGAACATTTCAAAATGAAGCTGGAGATCACGTTACAGTAAATGGAGTACATTACTGAACCGTGATTTTTAATTTTTTTTCCGAAAATGATTGAAAATGGTTTGCACGCTATGTGGTTTCAACAAGACAGTATATAGTGCTACGTGCCGTACATCTACGGATATAATAGACTTATTTAAATGAAAGTTTAATGAGTCCATTATGTCACGTAATGGACCCATCAATTGGTCACCAAGATCATGTGATCTAACTCCATTGGATTATTTTTTGTGAGATTATGCGAAATCATTAATTTATGCTGATAAACCATAAATAACAGAAGCATTAAAAATAAAAATTGAATGTATAATTTATAAAATTGTACTACAATTATCTGAAATAGTGACTAAAAATTGGATTAAACGAACGCACTATGTCAAGCGAAGTCGTGGTTGTCATATGAGTGAAATTGTGTTCCATCATTAATGCCAAAGAATATGCTTAAAAAAATTAAATAACTAATTAATTAAATATTTCTTGTTTTACTTCTGAAGCACTTATTGCAAAACCCTATATATGCATATTAATCGAAATATAATTTCGATTTAATTTTTGTTTAAGTAATATAATGAATAGTAAAGGAATCTAAGTTTCTTTAATCCAGTTTTATGAAGTTAAAATGATTTTTAGTGATATTATTATAATTGTTCAACTATTAAAAGTAGAAATATTTCTCTTGCTTTATCATTAATAAATTAATTATTCAAAATAAATAATGGTCAAAGCAGTAAAATATTCATATGAAGTATGTTAATAAAGTCAATATAATCGTTTACAAAAATAAATTAAATAAATAAAATGGGTACAGTATGAAAGAAGTTACATTATCTTTCTGAGAAATGAATAGGTACTCGTTAAAAAAATTACAGTGAAAAATTGATGAATATTACTACATTATTAATAACGATTTAAATTATTAGAGATTCATTCATATCGATAATACGTAAGTTTAGTATTTATTAGATTGATGTTTTCAAATTTTACACTTATAAAGAAGGCTAAATTATCAGTGAACATTTATAACTGAGTAATTTCCAGTCTATTTTTAACAATAAACCTTACTGTTTATTGCCAAAAATAATAATTTATAAGCATAATATTAGAAATATTTTGAATAAATTTAATTTCTATTTTTAATGTATATATTTTTAATATTTCTCTTTGAAACTTACACATTTGTTCTGGGATTGGTAATAACCATTACTCGCATTGCTTCGTGCATATTTTTTAAGAAAATTTTGCTAAAAGGTTCAGATTTCCAATAAAATATGTATAATATATTTCTATGTATTAGATTTTTATTGTATAACTGAAAATTCAAACATATATATATATATATATATATATATATATATATATATATAATATTGTATATATACAAATATAATAAATAAATACATATAGAACATTTAAAAAATATTGTGGTGTATACAGTGTGAACAAAAGAAATAAGAAACGTTTAGTAATGTCTAATTATTGATGTCCATTTTACTTACTTTTGAATATTTACATAAACCGAACATATTTTATATTTAATGAAAATAGCAACGTAATAAAGAATCAATATTATGAAATTAAATATCAGTAGACTATAATTTTAATTATTAAATACTTATTACATTTTAATAATATTGACATCTATATTTTAGATTACAAAAAAAGAATTTTGTTGTATAATTATCGAGTAGTATCTTGTAAGATAAACTTTAATTTTTATATCTACATTTGTTATCTATTTTCCATAGTATAAATTCATTGATAGCATTTATTAACGAACGTATTTTTTCAAGTTTCTCTTATTACTACGTTTAGTTTAAATAAATATAAAGAACGCTGGTTTACTATTATGACCTTTATGGCTTTTATTAAATCTCCTAAGAGATTTAAATAAGACTTTTATATCAGCTAATCTAAAACATTAATGTGGTGATCATAAATTTATTTTTGTTTATTAAAAGGAAAGAATGTTTTAAATCATTATGTTATACAAACTTCCATAAGCACATTTTCATCTACATAAGATTTTATTGTTATTTTTAGAAAATTTTTGTTTTAATACTGATTTATTATTTAACCGTTATGTTACTACCCGGGTACACATGTACCCATTTTCGACTTTGCGTTGAAGCCAATAAATTTCTATTGGAAAGATCGTTTTGCATAGTCAGATCCCCGTTATTTGGGAAATTTTGAGAAGATTTAGGTATTTATTTATTTTTTTACTAAAAAACTTAATTCAAATGATATTTAACTGATATACCCCTCTAATTATTACCCGGGTACACGTGTACCCATAGGTATTTTGTAAAAGGCAGGAATAAATTAAATAAATAAAAAAAATAAGTAAATACTACGTTTTAATTATAGGACTTTATTGTATTTTTTAAAAAAAATAAGCCGAAAAATGTCATTTTTCGGAAGGTGATAGACAATTTTTACAAACTGAATACGTCGAAGAGTGTTTATCATAAATAGGTTTCTGGCATTGTACACATGATTTGCGAGTCTTTCTTCTCCGTTTAGGCGGTGTTGCATGACAAATGCAGCAAGAATCAACGACGATTTTATGATTAACCAAGATTTTGTTCACTATTTTCATGAATTATCGAGGTGTTGTGTCTCATGAATTTCTTCCAGAAGGCGGAACAGTTAATAAGGAGTACTATTTACAAGTTATGCGTCGTTTGCGTGAAGCCATTCATAAAAAAAAACAGATTTATGGGCAAACAATTCATGGATTTTGTATCATGATAACGCATCTTCTCCTAATGCAATCATTATTCGTGAGTTTTTCGCCAAAAATTTAACGAATATTACTCCACAAGCACCGTATTCTCCAGATGTGTCACCATGAGACATTTTCCAATTCAGTTGATTAAAAAAACCACTTCGAGGAATCCGATTTGACTCAGTTGAATCAATAAAACAAAAATATAAAGAAGTGCTGATGAAAATTCCAAAAAGTGAATATGAAAAGTGTTTCCAAGATTGGATTAAATGAGGCGTATGTGTATCGTAACGGGAGGGAATTACTTTGAAGGAGGCAAAATAAATTTGAATGAAGAAATAAATAGTATGCGTTTTATTCAAACAATCACTTTACTTTTTGAACAGAGTAGTATCTCTCTTCTGCATTAATATAATATAATACAATGTTAGGTAGGCTGAAACAATGCATCAATTTTAATACCTGTTTTTGGTATGGTTTCAATGACCATCGTTACGGCAGTTTTTTGGCTTCTATATCGATAAAAACGTTTGTTTCATCATTATTTTTATTTTTAGGGGAAAAATAGTCACATGTGGTAAATACGAAGTGGCGTTAATCATTGAAAGGTTATTAAAGTACTACCACATTAACTATCGTATTTTAGAAATTACTTGTCATAGTTTGACCAAATTTAGTAGGAAAGAATAGAAAAAAAAATAGATACTTGTATGAAAGATATATATAAGTATGCATAAATACTATACTTTAGATTTTAAATAACGTTGAAAGTTTCGGCGGAAAAATGAAAATTTGGTTTCTTTTGCAACACTATATATATATATATATATATATATATATATATATATATATATATATATATATATATATATATATATATATATATATATATATATTGAATACACCAACCAAAGTATTTTGTATTTAAAGACAACATAAACATTAATATATAAAAATATTGTCTTACTAGAATAAGAATATTTTCGTGAGTCTTTTTATCACAGAAAAAAATGCAGTTTATTTCGTAATGGTTTTCTATTATTTGTCCAACAGTTTCAAAAAATGTTTCTAATCCGCCTTTTTCTTGAATGTTAAAAATTACTGTAGAGATCTTAGTTTTTTCGAATGAAAATTTTAAATATGTGACCATCGTTGAATCTATATATTAAATATTTTTATTATATATTGGTTTCTATAAAAACTACTGTAATTTTTTAAAAAAAACTTATTTTAATATAAATTAATGATTTGTATATAAATATATATATATATATATATATATATATATATATAAATATATATAAATATAAATATATATATATATATATATATATATATATATATATATAAACTGATAAATAAAAAAGTTGCTTTTATTTCTATATTTGTTTTATTTACATATATCAATTAATAATTTTATAACATACCTGTAAAGTTGTTATAAATTATAACAATACTACTTATAGGAACTGCTTTTAAAATATCATTTAACGCGTTAATTGTTATATTAAATTTATTATTTATATCATATTCGATAGGAATTAAATTATTTATAAAAATCTGTTGTGAAATTTCGACAGTTAATAATAATATTATAACGAATAAGACTAACATTTTAGTAAAAAAAGAAAAAGGTAAGTTTTTAAAACATCACAATAACAAAATATTAACATTCGATATTACTATTAAAGTATGTATATATGTATACTGTTATTTGTATCAGTTATGTTATCTAATTTTGATTTTAATTCAATTATATTTGACCTTAACATGATACAAATTGATGTAATTATTTATTCACATCAATAATTATCGTCAAGTCTAACAATAGCATTAATATGTAAACTACAAATTGACTTTTATGTTATTGATTTGATATATTATAAAAGAGAGGTTAATAAATATTGATTATGTTAATAAATATTAGTACTATTTAACGTAATTAATAGATAGTTACTTGACTTTTTTTATGTCTGAAAATGAAAAAACAGATAAATTTAACATAAGTTACTCATTTTATTTAAATTATAATAATTTAATTGATTTTTTTTTGTTTACTTAATTAGACAGTACTAATATTAATTCTCATTTGCATTTTTCTCATTAAATTGTCAAATAGTACATAAATGAGATCCAAAATATTAATTGAATGTAATCAGAATAAAATGTAAGATGTGTGATAATTAATTTGGTAATGAAATTAAAAATGTAAAATGAATAACTGGTAAAATAAAGCGTAAAAATGATTTAACATGGTTGAATTCTAAATAAAAGTACTGAGTTTAATCAATGGAATGGAGAAAATTTTAACATACGAAAAAATATATAAATTCGTTGTTTAACTTTCATGAAAATTCATTTTAGTGATTAGTGTGATTGTAAAATATTTAATTCACTCTGTTAAAATATAGTATGGAGAAAAATAGATATTGATGTTGATAATAACAATCTTAATGAACACAAATGATTCACTTGTTTTTAACATAACTTTTAAGCGAGTTAAAGTGAATTTGCCACAGTACTAAAACAAATAGTAACTGGATTTTTAATCCCACGCGTTGAATATTTTTAATAGCACGTGTGATATTGCAGCTCCGAAAAGCCGGCAGTGATCGAGTGCCTATCCTGTGAAAGGGATAACGACTAAAGTTTCTCAAGTTCTCTGATCGTCTCTTGGTAAATGTAATTTGCATAGATTTGGAATGTTTTATGTCTCCAATAGAACTGATTTGCATTGTTCGATCAGCGGAGTCTTAAGCTGTCACGCGAGTAAATTTTTACGAATTAGGCTGGTGTAACGGCTTTGCTAACACTTGTTAGGCATTTATAGCAGCACGAGAAGACGGGGCCATTTGTGTTTGCAATATTCAGCAATGAGGTCATGCGTATCAAGAATACGGATAAGTGCGTTCTTGTTGACCTACGGTCGACCCTATTGTCGACGAATCTACTGACGGACAAAGTCATCGATCATTGGAAGTTGGAGATCGCGATGAATGGTGGTATTTTTCACAAAACAATGCACGTAGGCTATCAGGAAATTTTAAATATTCTGGAATATTTGTAGCTTTTTAGTATTTCTAGCGTGGTACGCCTAGATTGGATTCGCATACATCATAATCGGTCGAATGCAACTGAGGTTAAGTATGTGCTTGCTTCTCAGAGAAAAAAATTACTTCTCATACCGCAGCAAATATAATTTGCAGAAGTGTATTTGAGTTTTCAAGAGCACATACTTTGTATGGTTCTTGAAGGTCAGGTCTTTTTGACCAAAACGTTAAGGTATTTGGTCTAATCCGTTCAGTCCGACTCGAACAAATTGAACACGAACGAGTCGAGTACACAGATAGTATACGTAGAGCATAGGGTAGAGGGATAGTGAAGCCCATCACTCATGCGCTTCATTTTAACATAAAATTACTATTCTAAAGCAAAAGGCAGCACGCTGTACTCATATTTACTATTTGAATTATTTCACTGTTCTGTTAGTAACTATTGTTTACAATTAGTCTGTGAATTGTGCTTAAATAAGAGTGTTATTCAGTGTGATAACATTGATATTTTTGGTAAGTATATTAATTTATATAATTTTATATTATTGTATAATATTAAGCTTAATAATCATACAAATAAGACTACATCAAATCCACGTGGTATTTAAAAATTGATCAAACCAACACGAAATTGAGGTTATGTGCATGTATACCAATATATAGATATAGTATTTTATAACATGTATATACATTTAATCTATTTATCAAATAAAAGAAATACTATTGAAAACACGTGGTATTTAAAAATTATCGAAACTTATACAATTTTGTAAAAAATACATAAACTCTTTAAAATATACGTTTTTAGATACATAAATATTTGTTGAGAAATGTGTTATAGTTTTCGAAAAACAATTCCCAAAAGTCACTTTTCTTCAACGTCTTGACTGAACATGACCCTTAAATAAACAAATTATCAATTCACCGTCTTGTTATTTCGTGCTGTTTATATTTTTTTCTATTTAATACGATTTCAAAACTTAACGAAAAACTAAACAAACATATTATAAATATTCTTAATATTTCTTGAAAAACATCATACACACTACAGCTTGTACAATGTTTAGGTCTTTTCCGACGAAGTCAAAATCTATGTTTTAATGACTCGTTACTCATCTTAATTAGCCTTCTCACACTAGTGTATTTATGCCTACAGTATTCACGGCGTGTTATCGCTCGTCTCACACTACCGTTCTTTCCTGAAAACTAATTTTTCTAGGCGGGGGAGTTTGTTGGTAAAAGAGTG
Source organism: Neoneuromus ignobilis (assembly GCA_029203775.1). Lineage (NCBI taxonomy): Eukaryota > Metazoa > Arthropoda > Insecta > Megaloptera > Corydalidae > Neoneuromus > Neoneuromus ignobilis. The sequence continues at coordinate 21,987,173 of CP092093.1, forward strand.
TGAGACGAGCGGTAATATACCGTGAATACTGTAGGCATGAACACAGTGTGAAGAGGCTAAATGACACACCACATATGACCAATTTTTGTTTGTTTGAATTAGGTGAGTAATGGTCGGTCTGTTACGACAGTGGTAGATCATACCCGTATTCGTATCCGTATCTACGGATCTTGATTTTCGATGATCCAGCACATCACACATACACACACACATATATACATATATATATATATATATATATATATATATATATATATATATATGTATATATATACATACATACAAATATATTGAAAATATAGCTCCCAAATATGCCAAATTAGTTTCAATATACGGTATGAATAGAAAGAATAAATTTTTCACTTCAATTGAAGAACAAAAATAAAGATTCGATCAATTTTTGCTGTAGTACAATAAACTTAAATTTGTGGTTTGAAGATATTGAGCAAGAGACGTATGTTTATTAACGGTAACGTGTTATGATAAAAGCTTTCAATCTTATATAAAGAATCAAGTAAAAAGAACACCAGCCCATTTATAGCAGGTAAAAGATGTATAGATTCAGATTTAGGTACAACTTGAAAAATATAAAAATTATTCGATAGGATACAGTTGCTGATGAAACTGTTGTTACGTTTCTAACAAAATGAATTAGTTAAATAATAGGAGAGCTATTATTTAAAACAAGTTTTTAATTTGGATAAAGTTGATTTGTTTTGGAAAAAGATGCATAATCGAATGTAAACCAAAAAAGTGTAAGCAGATGATACCAGAGTTCAAAGCATGGAAGTATAGATTAACTCTGTGCTGTGTGGCTATACATAATTATTATTTTATTTTATGTGTGATTGAAAATATATGATTTACAAATAAATTTAATGTAAGATTTAAGAAAATGTAATTATTCATTGTATTCTTAATGAAATTAAATAAAATTTATCATTAGTTGTTATTCATTATTATTATTATTATTTATTAATTTATTTACCTAAAATACGAACATTAGAAATAAAACTTAATTGATATGTGTTTATTTCAGTTAAAAAATTACAATTTCACTGACATAAGTAAAAAAAATTCGTTGTACGGCAATAAGTTTTATTGGAAAACACTTATAATTATATTATATAATTATATTTAGATGTGTTCCTATCAAAAATAGGTCTGAAAAAAATGTATTAATTTAAGATTGATGATGAGAAATTAATTGCGTGAAATTGTTTAATATTTTAAATTTTCGTTATGAATAATTTTAGAAATAAGTAAACCAATTATAACGTTCAAGAAGTAATAAAAAATTATTTAGTGGAAGAGTTGTTATCTTCAATTGTAAAAAGGGCCAATAAATAAAAATTAATAATTATCTTATATTGGAAATATGAAAACGGTGGTAAAATTAAATATTCAAGAATAATTGGTTGTCTCCATGTTTTAAATAATAATAAAGAAAAGGTTATACTAAAAATAACTGAACAAGATCCAAAAACCTTTAATACTATGACTAACAGAAAGCTATCTGATGATTATCAGAAGTTACATTAGAAATATTATATCATACAAAAGGCATTAAATTGGCATTGATAATTTTATAAAACATCTAGGAAAACCTTATTATTATCGATCCAAATAAATTGAAATGCATAAAACACAAAATTGTTTATTAATGTTACATTGATTTTGGAAAAGAGTTATTTTTATTAATGAAAGTAAATATTAAATTTTTATGTTATAATAGACTCTCAGAAGTATGGTGTAAACAACGAAGAGCATTAAAAATTAAAAATCTTCCATGTACAGTAGTAAATATAGTGGAAAAAGTGTAATGGTTTCCTATGGCATTGTCAGGGACTGGTAACTTGGTTTTTATAGAAAATACATTGAATTAATAGAAATGGCTGGACATTTTAATAAAAGCAAAACTGAAACAATTTTGTGGAAAAGTTGTAATTTTTATAAAAGTATATCTTTGAGCACTATAATTATTTTGACCATATAACGTTAATTATGAGGAAGTGATAGGTATATTAACATTTACAAATAGTTAAATTATTTTTCACGTTAAATTGTTCTTTACGTTTTTCAAGTTCATACTTAAATCACATAAAACTTGTCTTGGGATTGAAAGAGAGTTGCATAACGTCAAATAATATTGAAAGCCACACTAAATTAGACAACGCAAGAAGAGGGTGACTGAGTCTTAGTCGATTCTACTGAAAACGAATTTTTGAAAATAAATTAATGAAAATCATTATCTTTTGATTGAAATAAATTATGTTAATTACAATACATTTTTATACATTTTGTTTTTAAAGTTTTTTTGTTTTCCATAAAATAAAATGTCTTATTTGATTTTATCGGACATATCGTACAATTGAGAATTTTGCTTCATTAAGTCGTACGATGAATTATTTCATAGAATATATCAGTTACCAAAATTTTTTTCAGATGCTTTTTGGATCAATGATACTGAAAATTTTACGGAAAGTAACATAGAGTTAAACTATTTAAAATTTAATTTAGAAGAGGATTCTTATTCATCACTAAGTACGTAAAAAAATATTTTATTATATTATACCTTTTAAAAATGAGGAGTATACATCCAACTATAATAAATGACACCAGAAGTAAATATAATACTCTTAGTAGGTTAACAATTAAATAATTTTTAAATTTTATATTAAACATATCTTTTATTTCTTATCTTTATTAATATGCAAGTTATTACAGTTAATTAAATAATTAAGTTATTGTTTTTTTTCAGCACTAATCTTAATTTCACTCCTCTTCTATAAACATTTCTTTTGAATTTATACCATGTTAGCGAATTTACGTTCGAGAAAATCCCACATATGTTCTATATGGTTTAGGTTTAGAGATTGGAGAGGTACATGCAACTGTTTTGAAACGTTATATAATACATGTAGCTTAAAAATTTATGCCATGTGTTTCGGATCATTGTCATACAAAAAATTATAATTGGGACCTAGACTTAATTTTTCAGCACTCTGCTTTATATTTCGTTTTAAAATATTTAAGTAAGCATATTTATCTATCGTAGATTCTATAAACTCCATTTGTCCCACGCTATTACTTGCTGTGTACCCTCATATGATTACTTTACCACCACCGTGTTTCACAGTAGGAGCAACATTTTTTTTTATTCAGTGATGTACATACAATTTTGAGTCTTTTTATTCCAAAAATGCAATATTTTCTCTGGTCTGAGAAAATCACATTTTCCCAAAACTGGATTATATTATTAATGTGTTCATTTGCATATGCAATCCGATTTTATCTATTAATACGTGAGATAAATGATTTCTTACGCGCAACACGTTTATGATACCTACCATTTTTATTATTTTTCGCACAGTATCAGCACAGATATGTTTTTAAATGATACTTTAATATATTTTGCAATTTGGGGTGCAGTTATTCGAGGATGTTACAACATTACGTCTTTATCTAAATGTTAACTTCGAAGATCGATCAGAAAGCGGTTTCAAAGTAGATTTATAATTGATTATTACCCTTTGAATGAAAGAATATTGTCATACAACACCCATTCCTATTTCTCGAAAACTTTTTCCAACTTTAAAATAATTTTACATTCACTAACAGAATATTCTTTTTTTTGATTCCATCTTATTCATTTGTTGCAAAAAACTTTATTATTAGTTACTAAAAATAATATTTTAGCGTTTCAATTGCAACATACGAACTGAGACATAAAACTGTGATAATTTTAAAACAACGATAAATGCAAATATTGCAAAAAATCGATGATTTACCTTTTAAAATGTGTACGTAGAGTTTTTTTACTCAATTTGTATGAACTTTTGCGTTTTTTATTTTTTAGTTTATTTGTTATAAATTTAAAATGTTTTAAATTGTCATGTATAAATAATAGTAATTTACGGAAACTACTAATTAATAGTTTACGGAATTAATAAAAAATATGTTTGTTTTCAAATTTACATTAATAAGTTTCTTTTTTGAGAACTCGTATATGCGTATTGATAGGTGTACCCAGACTTTTTTGACTGAGTGTATGTATATATATTAGGTTGGCAAGTATCTCACTTCCGCTTTTTTTTTGTACATAGCTGCGAAATTCAAAAGACCAGAAGGCGGAAGGGAGATATTTGCCAACCTAATATATATATATATATATATATATATATATATATATATATATATAATATATATATGTATATGTATATATACCTAGGTAATTATTTGTAAATGTTATATTGAAAAATAATAGTATAACCTTGAATAATCAGAAAACTAGTATGTTGACATCATCAAATTTAAAGATTTCGCGAGAAACCATTGTGGAAACACTGCATTAATAATCAACAATTATTTAATATTGTATTTTTTGCGATGAATTGATAATTTCGTATTTGGTTTATCATTCACAAATTTGTTTTTAATTTTATAAAATAGTTATAATAATCTGCTACATTCTTATTATAAATAAAGTGTTTATTCAATGTAAAATGAAAAATATAATCTCATATTTAATTTTTTACGAATGTAAGTACACGATATCAAATTTAATTATATTATAAAATATCGCATTGAAAATATTTTTCATATCTATTTATATCAAAATCAATTCAAAATAAACCAATGTTTAAATGTACCATTTTTATTTTGATTTAAAATATATAGAGAACATTTCTTTTGTAAAATTGTTTTTGTATATATCGTTTATTTTATATATACTGTAGCCCAAATTAGACTGAAGGGTTTAAACACACATTTACTTGCATATTATCATTTATTATTCTTTTTATTCTACAGTCTTAGTTGGGTCATCATTTTTAAACATTTCAGTGTACAAAAACAATGATTATAACTCTTTTAATTAAACATTTATTAATGTAGAAAAACACTCTTATTATATAGATTATTATTATATCACTAAAGTGAATAATGATTCTATAAAAGTTAGTTTCCGAGACTTGTTTTACCATGTATTTTTATAACATGCATGTTTTGACATGTATAATATAGATATTTTATCTTTTATGTAAAAGTGTATAGTGATTTCATTGACCTTTTTCAATGTGTATATATATATATGTATATATATATATTTATATATATATATATATATATATATATATATATATATATATATATATATATATATATATATATATATATATATATATATATATATATATATATATATATATGTATATATATATATATATATATATATATATATATATATATATATATATATATATATATATATAGTTAGTCACAAAATTGAGCGTACACTTATAAATTATAATCGTTTATTTTTATATTAACAGAATTAAATATCTTTTTAAACAAAAATGCATATTTGTAAGAAATGCTTATTGTAATTTATATTTCATTAAAAAGACATAAAAATATCATCGTATTCACTCTATATTCAGTAAAGTTATAAAAAAGTTCCAAATTTACACAAAATTGAGCGAACAGTAGCGATAATTATAAACATTTTTTTACAATACGCAAAATTAATATTTTGTAGCATAGCTTTTAGCACTGACTTCTTGCAGACACCGTGGCATTGATTCGACTAATTTTTTTGTTAGAGAACTAGGTCTATTTTGCCATATTTCTGTCAATTTTTGTACGCACCGCTTTTGTTAGATGGGTTACAAGTTCTCACATGGTTCTTTAATTTAGCCCACAAATTTTCAATTGGGTTGAGACCTGGTGATTGGGGAGGGATTTTTAACAATTTCGGTGTATTATATAACAGCCATTCTCTAATTATGTACGAAGTATACTTCGGGTCATTATCTTGTTGAAAATGATAAATTGATGAAATTCCTGGTTTGCGAGCAGATGGCTTTAAATAATTTTTCAAAATTTCAAGGTACTTCATATTATCCATGATAGAATCAATATAATGTAAATTTTCAGTACCATTGGCTCTCATACATCCTCATAACAATATAGATCTCTTCCGTGTTTTACTGTTGAACATATGTTATTTTTTTGTTTGGTTTTCTCAAAACAATTAGCCTACCATTCGATCCAAACAAATTAATTTTGGTTTTGTTCGAGAATATCACATTGTTCCAAAAAATTATATTATACTTAATATTCTTTTTAGTAAGTTCTAGACGTTTTTCTCGGTTTACTTTATAAATAAATGATTTTTTACGTGAAATTCGTCTATAATACCCATTGTTATGTGGTACTCGACGCAATGCTTCGGTGAACATTTTTTTGCTTATTCCCGAGGATATCCCCATTCGTAATTTTGGTATACTTTGTTTCGGATTTATTTTCATTGTTATGATGATAAGCAGTTTATCATTAGGAGTTAGAATTTTTTTCATGCCCCGACCTTTATTATTGTAGAGCGTACCTTCATATTTATATATATTAATTATTTTTTGAACAATGGAATATGACCTATGCACTATTGCTCCAATGTCGTGTAATGATTTTCCTTTACAGCATAACGTTATAATAAGTTGACGCGTAGTTACATGAGTTTGCTTCTTTACTCTTCGTTTTATAATATGACAGTTATTCAAGAAATAACGTAAAAAGTGAAAAACTAATATATGTGGATTATTGTTTGCGCTATACATAAGACCTCTACCTAATGGTATTTTGAAATACGATAAAATCACATTCTTATTGTACATACTTGTAAAGTGTACGCTCAATTTTGTGTGAATAAATTTTGAACTTTTTTATAATTTTACTGAATATAGAGTGAATACGATGATATTTTCATGTTTTTTAATGAAATTATATTTTACAATAAGCATTTATTACAAATATGCACTTTTTGCTTAAAAAAATATTTATTTCTGTTAATATATGAATAACCGATTATAATTTATAAGTATACGCTCAGTTTTGTGACTAACTGTATATGTATATGTGTATATATATATATATATATATATATATATATATATATATACGAGGTTGTTTGATAAGTCCGTGTAAAAATAAAAACTGCTTCATTTTTTGGAATAAATCGTTTTTATTTTTCAACATAGTCTCCTTTTAGGCTTATACACTTTATCCAACGCTGCTCTAGTTTGTTGATCTCTTCCGAATAATAGGATTTGTCCAAGTCTGTAAAATAGTCATTCGTTCCTGCAATCACCTCCTCGTTCGAATAAAATCTTTTTCCCGCGAGCCATTTCTTCATATTAGGGAACAAATAATAGTCCGATGGAGCCAAGTCTGGAGAATAGGGGGGATGTGAAACGATTTGGAACCGTATTTCCATTAGTTTTGCGGCCACAACTGCTGAGGTGTGAGCTGGTGCGTTGTCGTGATGAAAGAGCACTTTTTTGTGGGCTAATCGGGGACGTTTTTCTTGCAACTCGGTTTTCAAACGATCCAATAACAATGAATAATATGCACCTGTAATGGTTTTACCCTTTTCCAAATAGTCGATAAAGATTATTCCTTGCGAATCCCAAAAGACAGTCGCCATAACCTTCCCGGCCGAAGGAATTGTCTTCGCCTTTTTCGGAGCAGATTCCCCCTTGATAACCCATTGTTTAGACTGCTCTTTGGTCTCAGGAGTGTAGTGATGTATCCATGTTTCATATACAGTGATGAAACGACGCTTAAAGTCCTGCGGATTTCGCTGAAACAGCTGCAAACCGTTCTTGCAACACTTCACACGACCTCGTTTTTGGTCGATCATAAGCAATCGCGGCACCCACCTGGCGGATAGCTTTTTCATGTCCAAATGTTGGTGCAAAATATTATGTACCCGTTCACAAGAGATGCCTACAGCACTAGTAATCTCATGCACTTTCACTCTTCTGTCATCCATCACCATATCATGGATTTTATCAATGATTTCTGGAGTGGTGACCTCAACAGGGCGTCCAGAACGTTCAGCGTCTCTTGTGCTCATATGGCCACTCCGAAAATTTTGAAACCACTTATAAACCGCACTAATCGAAGGTGCAGAGTCACCATAATGTTTATCAAGCTTCTGATTAGTCTCCTGAGGCGTTTTGCCTTCAATGAAGTAGTGTTTAATCAACACGCGAAATTCTTTTTCGTCCATTATTTGACAATCACTCGATTTCCTTGATTCCAACGATTGTCAAACACAAAGGAATAGACCGATATGGCTGAAACTTGGTGTGTGTTCTTCCAAGAGGTGCTACTAATTAAAAATAACCTCGATATGCCCCAATGGTGCCATCTTTCGGAATTTACACGGACTTATCAAACGACCTCGTATGCATATATTTATATATATATATATATATATATATATGTATAAAATTTTACTTATCAAAAACCAATTGTATCGTTTATACCTACTCAGTCACCATCGGAGAAAGCAATGGAATCGAAGAAATTCCAAACGAAAACGAATAAATTTTCATAATTCATAATTTTATAAAAGTTTTAATTTGAAAATAGATATTAATCTTACTTAACACATTATATGCGGACAACGTCTCGTCGACGGCTTTCGCATACTATTACTAGAGCGCGAAAGACATCATCGAGACGCGTTGTCCGCATACGATGTGTTAATATGAAATAATAGTAAAAATTTAATTTATTTAAAACATTGATCATTTACTACTTAAATTTTTATCCCGTGTATTTACCGCTTCTCTTCCTACTACATTTCTTCATTTTGTTACTTGCTTTATTCTGAAGAATTTATTCATCTACGAGTTTTAGGCATACGCTTGTTCGTGTACCTTTTTATTACTTTACTGAAAAGTAGTTTCACTTCTGGCATGTGTATATAAGTACATATACCCTTTTTTACGCAGTATTGATTTACGCAGCATTTTTTATACGTGGTCAGATAGATTTCATTTTATATAATTTTTCATGGAATTTATTATATATCAGAGTGACACAAATTCTTACTTGAACGTATGAAAGCACTCTATAAATATATAAAGGGTTGATTGTTTTGAATTACAGTAGCGATAGTGACACCAAATAAAATTTATCTACTTTTGTTTTTTAAAACGTCATTATTTTTTTGTTAAGCTATGTGAAATAAATATGTGTTTCTACAACTTTACTAGCTTTTATTTCCAATATTTTTTCTATTGTACTGACAGATTCAATTTATCCTATTTTCATTCGCGTAAAACAAATGCACGTGGAACGGATACTTCGCGTAAATGGAGGGACGGGTATATATATATATATATATATATATATATATATATATATATAATGAGTGTCATTTAAAATCGTAAAGTTAGACTTTTAAGAAATTTTTGATCGAAACTTCATTATTACACATTTTAATAAAACAAATTGTTTTATATTTGATTATATTTTAATATTCAATATAATAGTAAATAATTACAAAATTCGATTTAAAATAATAATAAAAATAATTCATTGCTGTCAGTACAAAATCCATGTCAGTCAAAATCGTACAGCATAGGTGTACGGTAAAAAGAGACCAAAAAATGATTTAAAACAATATTTTTAGTATTTGGTTTTAAAACCTCTCCTTATTTTCTACAGTTTGTAGTCTCTAAGCATGGAAGTAACTAATTTTTCACAATAATCTTTCGTTATGTTTTTCCAGTCTTCATGTATGGCCTTTTTCTAGATTATTTATGATTGATATTGAATGTTTTCGATTTTTTTTTTATTTAATTTATTCCAAACATGCTCAATTATTTTAGGTCTACTGGAAAGTTCTGTCCGTTTTTTAATTAAAAAAATAAAAACACTTAAATGGTCCTATAAATTTCGATTAGAAAATAAAAGTTCAGTTCATATTCCGACACATTGTATATATATATATATATATATATATATATATATATATATATATATATATATATATATTAGGTTGGCAAGTATCTCCCTTCCGCTTTTTTTTTTTTTTTTTTTTTTGTACATAGCTGCGAAATTCAAAAGACCAGAAGGCGGAAGGGAGGTATTTGCCAAATTAATATATATATATAATATTATAATAATAATAAAATATTTTATTTCTTGAAAAAAGTATTTCAGTGATATTGTAAAGAGAGATATAACTAAAATTTTATATAGATATTTGATATTTTGAATATTATATTTTCTGAATTTTTTATATTTTTCTCTGATCTATTTTTTTTAGTAATACTTGTTACTACAATTAATACAACCGAAGAAAATACCACTAAACGTAAGTATTACATACACAATTTGTCTAATAATTAGAGACTTTTTTTATATTCAGATATTTATGTATAAAAATAAACATATAAATATATATATATATATATATATATATATATATATATATATATATATATATATATATAGATATAGATATAGATAGATATAAATATAGATATATAAAACCAAATGGAGAATTCGTAGAGAAGACGGGAATGTATAAATATCACTCTTAAATGGCCCTGTAAATTTTGATGGGAAAATAAAAGTTCGATTCATTTTCCGACACATTGTACATATATATATATATATATATATATATATATATATATTAGGTTGTAATAATAAATATCTCCCTTCCGCCTTCTGGTCTTTTGAATTTCGCAGCTATGTACAAAAAAAAAAGCGGAAGGGAGATACTTGCCAACCTAATATATAAATTTATAATAATAAAATATTTCATTTTAAAAAAAAAGTTTTTCAGTAATATTGTAAAAACAGATATAATTAAAATTTCATATAGATTTTTGATACTTTGATTATATATTTTTCTAATTTATTATTTTTTCAGTAATACTTGTTACTACAATTAATACAACCGAAGAAAATACCACTAAGCGTAAGTATTACAAACACAATTTGTATAATAATTGTATAATATTTATATTTAGATATAGTATTTATATATATTGATATATATATATATATATATATATATATATATATATATATATATATATATATATATATATATATATATATATATATATATATATATATATATATATATATATATATATATATATATATATAGATATATAGATAGATGTTAATAGATAGATAGATAGAAAATGTTGCGTGTCTTATTTTTCATTTTCTAAAACTATTCGCAAAAACATAAAGACTTAGGTGACAACCTAATATATTACAGACAATATTATAAATATTCTTTATTTTGAATTTATACTAATTTTTTTAAATGAAATTTAATTTTCTACGCTCTAATTTATTTAATGTATTTTCTTAATAATATAATATTTATTGATTTTATTAAAAATGCTATTATAAGGCATTAAAATGTTGTGGTCATAATTGGAAAATAATAAAAAATTATGCATTATCATTATAAAATTTGAATAGTTATTAAAAAAATGTTTTAATATGTTATATTTTATTTTCGTTACAGTTAAGTGCCCTGAACTTTTTTCCACATCTCTGAATATCAACTGTGTTTTTGAGAACAAAACTGTACCTTGTGATGAACCTATGTCAGATACAACAACTGCGGCATTGAAATGTAAAAATCATTATTACATTGATTCTTTACCCTACAGTGAAATAGTCTGTCAGAAAGGACAATGGAGTTTGCCTTTATTCAATTGTGAACCAAGTAAATATTACAATTGTTTTGTAATTTCAAAGTTGGTGTATTTAAATAGAGATACATATATATATATATATATATATATATATATATATATATATATATATATATAAATAAATTATTATTTTAGTATGTGGAAGGAGAACACCAAAAGGAACTCCACTTGTTGTGAAAGGATTTAAAGCTGAAATCGGAGATTTTCCATGGCATATTGGTTTATTTGAAAAAGTTACATGGAACACACGTCGGTATATTTGCGGTGGTTCAATAATTAGCCCAAAACTTGTTTTAACAGGTTAGTTCCATGTAAATATATATCTATATATATATATATATATATATATATATATATATATATATATGAATTGATGAATTTTTTTTATACTTAATAGAATATATTGCTCATTACTTATTGTAGTTGTGTTTAATTTTTGAAAACATTTATTTATTCTCTTCTCATAAAATGATATTGTTTTAAATATGAAAAATTCTCTCTATACATAATATTATTCGTTTATATGATTTTATTTTATCTTTTAATATAATTATCTAAAAATCGGAATGAATTATTATTTGAAGGCGTCAAATTGGATGAATATAGAAGATGCGTATTTCTCAGTCAAAATCATTTTATATCTTTGGATGTTTATATTTATATAAAATTTGTATTAAGGGGTTATACGCAGTTGCGAGGGGCAAAAACGACGTTTTTTTAGAAATTTTTTTTAGAAACAGTATTTATTTTGCAATTACAAATTATGGTTATTTGAATAGATCCTACTTTCAAGAATAAAATAACATGTCGATCATAAAAAAATATTGAAGTGCATCGCTCCTGCAGACGATGTCCCGAACGACCTCCAAAAAAAGGCGGTGATCTCCATATCGGCGGTTTGGATTATCCGAAATCAAAAAATATGATCAATTCTTTTAAAGGATAGATTAATGCAGGTATTGAACAAAGGAATAATAAAAATTTTAATTTTTGACAAAATGGCGTCTACTTGAAAAAAATTTTTCGTTTTTTACTAAAATTTTCGCTCCAAATTGTTAAAAAAAAATAGTAATATATTTTGTAAACTTTATTTCTTCGTTTAATACCTGAGGAATATATTTGAGAATATTGTGTGAAAATTTGAGACCGATCGGTTCAGCCATTTCTGAGATATCGAGATTACCGACTATGAAAACACCGTTTTGAGATAAACGCGTTTGAAGTTTCGAAGTAGTTTACACATAGTTAAAAAAATTTTTTTTCAACTTACATGGTATAATAAATATTTATCGGATTTACTTCAAATTTTCAGAGAATATACTCAAATATATGTACATTTCGAAAATGCAAAAAAAATCGATTTTTTGAAATTTCTAACTGCGTATAACCCCTTAACTTGCTAAAAACATTTTTTTTCTATTCAGTAAGTTTAATAAATAATACTTTTATTAGGGAATGCAAAATAACCTAATATATTGTATATATATATATATAACTTTTATTTAATGATATTAAAATGTATATTTTCAGCGGCTCACTGCTTTCATGTAATACATCCAAGACGATATGATGTAATTGCTGGTAAATATTATAGAGAATGGAAACATGTTGAAGATCAAAACGTTCAATATAGAGAAGTAATTTTTATTTTATTATATATATATATATATATATATATATATATATATATATATATATATATATATATATGGCTATCTAAATGTGACCCCTAAATTTGTATTTTATTAAAGAGAAATATGTGTATAGTTTCTTTTTAATAAAACACAAATCTAGGCGTCACATTTGGATGACCATATATATATATATATATATATATATATATATATATATATATATATATATATATATACTTATGTATATACGAGGGTCGTTTGATAAGTATGGTAAATTTAAAAATTTATGAAACATTTATCAAATTTTAAAATTTTATGATAATTTTTTTCACCATACTTATCAAATGATCCTCGTATATATACATTAGAAATGAAACAAAGTATAATACGTAGGAAAAATTATACGAAATGAATTAAGACAACATGGCAGCATTTGGAAAAATGAATTTTGTAACTAAAATTAAAATATCATAATGGAAAGTGTATAATAAATGTGGGTATGTGTGTGTTCGTACTAACCATATTTATCAAACGATCCTCGTATGTGTCGAAAACTTAGGCATTGAATCAAAAATGAAGTAAAAACTTGTGATGACATAATAAACTATGGAAAGGATAATGTTAGAAATGTCTAAACATGAATATTATAAAGAGATATTAGAATAGACATAGGTATAACAGCATAAACAAAAGCAATTAATTGTACATGGGAAAGATATATATTAAAAATAGAAGACAATAGATACATACACAAAAATCATTATACTCAGAATGACAACCAAAGAACAAAAATAGATAAATGAAGAAACCTAATCAATGATGGATGAATGAAATTGTAAAGTATGTTAAACTTGAGATTTGAATGGGATTAGCCGTAGATAGAAAACAATGGAAGAATCTTGGACCAACATTTAGAAGGTTTAATGATATTCTATGGAGTTTTCACTTAATATTGAACTGATATAGGCTTTTATGATAATGATAATGATGATATATTGAATATTACCGAAATTTATTTTGTTTTTTGATACAAATTTTTTTCGATTCAAAAACGTTTTATTACTTTGGATTGATGTCTATTTAGTTATCTTTTGAATTTTAGATATGCTAGTTTTTATAAATAAATTCAATGTATTGAATTGAATACCGACAAATTCGGTTCATTCGTTTGAGTATAAATCAATCTATATAAAAAAGGTAAATAAAAACTAACAAATAGCACCTATATGCGTGTGATCATTGTGTTTAAAAAAAAACTTTCATTTTGAGATGTATGGGTGTTGGTTATGTATTCATATTTCTTACCTTTTCTACTAAATATCGAAATTTGGTGAAATAGGGTAGTTACTTTCTAAAATATGCTGATTAAAGTAGCAGTATTATTTGCTACATTTTTATGGAATCACGGGAGAGTAACACTGTAGAAAACTTGTGCAAATATAACGTTTTGTTTTAAACTTGGTAAAACATTCACGGAAACACCTAATTGAAGTTTACAATGATGATAATCTGTAGTGCAAATAAATTTATATGTGGTGTGAATGTTTTAAAAATGTAAGGGAATACATCAACAATGACTCAAAACCTGTCAATCTTAAAACTTTGATCATCGACAAACTCATTGAAAACGTGAGTGAAATTATTGATTTAGATTCAAATATGATAATGTAAAATGCTTGCCGAAGAGTTTAGTGTCTAAAGTATACAATTTATGAGATACTAAGAAAAAAAATTGTCCAAAAAAAGTTTAATGCTCGATGTGTCACAAAAAATAATAATTGCAAGAGCATTATTAAAACAGCCAAAAAAAATCCTGGATTCTTGGACTCTTTCATTACTGAGAATGAGATGTGGCGCTTCAAGTACAACCTCGAAACCAAGAGTAAGAGTGCGTCATAAAATTTACTACCTATACCAAAAGTGAGAAAATTGTGTTTTCGAAAGATGCAAATGAAGAAAATTTTTATTTGTTTTTACGATTTAAAAGATATAATTTAACGCAATTTTTTCTAGAAGGTAAAACTGACAATGACGATTACTATTTAGATGTGCTGGTGTGTATTTGTCGAAGAATAATAAGAATTTTTCCAGAATATCCAAAGCTGGGAAGCTGATACTTGTTGCACGATATTGCTTTACCTCACAAGGCTGTTGTTATAAGTAAATTTTTGGCAAAGCAAGTTTGTGTCATCCAGCATTCAGCATATTCGTTTGATTTGTCAGTGTAGGATTATTTTTTCTCGAAAATAAAAATAGTGCTTAAAGGAACATTTTATGATGACTGTGAAGTCATACAAACCGCCGTGATAAGTATCATTGAAGCTATCTCAAAAAGAGGCTAATTAAAATTTATTTAAATAATACAGAAGGGAGGCATATGTTAAATAAATATTTGGATTTGTAGGAAAATATAAAAAGTATTGTTTTATTTAAAAAAAATTGGTTATTTTTCTGTTGCACTATATATATATATATATATATATATATATATATATATATATATATATATATATATATATATATATATATATATATATATATATATATATATATATATATATATATATATATATATATATATATATATATATATATATATATATATATATATATATATATATAATTTTACAATCAGAATCATTAAATTAATTATAAAAACCTGTTTTAGATTGTAGAAATCATTATATCTAAAGAATTCGATGGTCAATTAACGAGTTTCACTGCTGATATAGCAATCTTAGTAATGGATCGAGTATTTGTATTATCAGATTTGATTCATCCAGTATGTTTGGATTTGAATAAGAGTACATTTAACAATTTTACGAATATTTCTGGAGAGGTAATAAAATAATTATTAATATTTATAAAATGAAATATAATAGTTTCCACACGAATAATTATTTTCATTATAAATGATTATTTTATATCAACTCATTTAGACATTTTTATATTCATTTGATTAAGATATTATAATAAACACGAATAAGTATATATATATATATATATATATATATATATATCTATATATATATATATTCTTAAACATAAAAAAAGTTGACAATTAAAAATTCGAGAAATAAATGTTTCTATTTCTATCACTGATGATATTTTACACATCTACAGCTTTTATTTAATAATTAAAAAATAAAAAATATAACAATGGCAATTTTACAATTAAAAAAATATAACTAAAGATATGATTTTTGACGAAGAATTTGTTAGTAAAATTAAATTTATTTTTAATCAATAAATATTTTGCGTATTATAGAGCGAAAATAATGTATTAATAATATGCCATCACCATCACCATTCTTGGAACTATAGCTCTTGTAGGGAATTTGACTCTCTGACAATTCTAATTCAGAAGGGTTATTCTTATCGACGATTATGTTTGTTATGTGATGAGGTTAAACCTTTGTCTAATCCCCAACTTCAAAGATTCTCTAATCGAGAATCGTACGCAATCTTGCACATGATAGATGGGAATACGCCACTGGTTGGTGTATTGATAATTATTTTCTATGTATTGTTTTATTTCTTTAATATGTTTAGCATTGAGAAAATTGTTTTATTTACTACTTTAATCTTGATACTTCTTATTAATATACAATTATTTTTTTTAAGTTGAAATTTGTTGTAAAAATAATAGTTTCAATTATTTCATTCAATATATTATAAAATTTATTATTAAATTTTACACTAAGATAATTTAACGACGTGTTTGAGATGTGAAAACTTTCATAAAATTATTTTTAAATTACGTGTATGGAGTAATTTTTCTCTTTAACTAAAATCTAACTTAAATTTCATTTCAAATATTATTGTCTCTTCAATTTTTATATCAGTTTTTTGATGATCCAGGTTATTCAATAATTTTGTAAAGAAATTTGTTTATTTGATCAATTTTTTACATAAAGTAAAGTGCTAGAAACCCATTATTTATGATAATTGAAGGGGTGAATTTATTGTAGTAAAGATATATAAAAAAATGTATTAATATAGTTGGAAAAAAATATCAGGTTCATTTAAATAACGAAATTTTTTATAATTTATCAATATTTTTACGTTTTTTAAATTATTAAAAAATATAAATGCATAACACTATAATCAAATATTTTGCTTCAGCTAAGAATATTTATTTATAAAAATATTAACGTGTGTCGTTACATCGGTAGTATATATTTTGTATATATATATATATATATATATATATATATATATATATATATATATATATATATACATGCATATATACTAAAAGAAACAGTAAAAGGTTTTTGTGTTTATAGGTTCCTGGATGGGGATTAACTTCAGAAAGAGGTGAACTCAGTGATTTATTACAATACACAACGTTACCTTTGATATCACGTGAAGAGTGTTTAAAGTCGGTTCCTGAAGATTTTACACTTTTTGTAACGCTTGATAAAATTTGTGCTGGATATACAAATGGTTAGTTAATTGTATAAAATAATATTTTTCAATATCCCTAATTAATGTAATAATATTAATCTAGATTTATATCATTAAAAATGTTTGGTATCTCAATTAAAAAAAAATACCTTTAGGAACTAGTGTTTGTGAAGGTGATAGCGGCGGAGGATTAGTACACCGGAGAGAAAATAATAACAATGAAATAAAATACTACATTATCGGTACACTTAGCACAAGCCCCTTTAAAGAAGATTCATGTGATTCATATCAATATTCAACATTTACAAATGTAGCAAATCATATAGTTTGGATTAATGAAACTATGTTTAAATATGAATCCTGGTAAGCTTGATATTTTCAATATTTGAATTACAAAATAAAAAAATTATTCACAATACTAAATTTAACTAAGAATTAAACAATTCGTAGTGTTTTTTTTATTAAATTGTTAGTAATTAATATTATTTTAAAATAATAAGTACATATAAAAATGAAAAAATAACTTTAAATATTTTTAAAAAGTAATATTCAAATATCTTCATACATAATAGTATGTCGAAAAACACTCAAATTTTAACTTCGATTGCTTATAATAAAAAATAATTAAATAAATAATTAGTAATAATATATCAATTTCGCAAAAGTTATATGACAACGTAATACTAAGATCACATTTACAGTCATAAATTTTATTTAAATTAATTTCAATATTTAGTGGAGTTTCTCTTAAATCTCAGGACATTATTTAATCTTCTTTACGTCGATTTTACTAAATTAGTATTCACTTGTGTGGAAATAGTGGCCCATTCATCTGTTGAAATCTTTTTTAGTATTTCTCTTGAAGTAATTGTATGTTTTCTAACTCTGTTTTCAAAAATATCTTAAAGATATTCAATAGGGTTACGGTCGGGAAACCGAGGAGGCGTTTATATTACTTTTGGGTAATTACATAATAATAACTAATAACGCACTATATGTGATGTATGTCTCATGTCATTATTCTGCTAATTTATTATATAAAAGTGTTGTTCGGACTCCAACGCTAGTTACTGATATACATCCCCAAATCATATCATCTTCGCTATTATGCTTTATCGATATTAAACTTTTTTCAGTTCTAATTGGGCTTTTGTCACATAGTTATGTGACCATCACCCCCAAAAATATTTACTATCGAATATAAAGCATAATAAAATTATGATGTGTTTTCAATATTCTAAATATATTTTTTGGTGAATTCTAATCCCTTTTTTGATTTGTTTCATTCGTAAAAAAATTCTGCTTGAAATTTTTCTATGAGAACCGAAGTTTCTGATAATTCTGCTTACATTTTCTGTGGTTTACGACTTTTCTTATTACCCTTTTCGAATCATTAGAAAAATTTTGCTGCACTTGTTTTTGTATTTTGTTCGATTTTTCTTAATATAATTACTTCATTACGTTCATTTAATAATTTTAAACGATTGTTTGGGCTTTATTTTTAGTTGTTTCTCAATTTTAAATCTTCTTATTACATTGAAACCTATAGAAAGAATTATTTTAAGTACTTTTATAATTTTTCTTACAGTTATTTTTCAGTATACAATTATTATTACATTAAAAGAGGCATTAAAAAAGATTTAAACAGGTAAATGGATCACTATTCCATTAAGTAATATTACTAATTAATTATAAACTTAGTCAAATCAATATAAAGATTAGAAAATATTTTGAGATTAAATGCAAACTGCACTAAATGTTGAAATAAATTGAAAAAAATTGTAATTTTAATTGTGCTCTTAGTACTTCGCGTTTCAATGTCTTTAGTGAGTTCGGTTTGTTACTATTAATTGTTTATATTATATATATATATATATATATATATATATATATATATAAAGAGAGAGAGAGAAGACATTAAATGATTAGTACGGAAATAAATGTACGTAATAATTATTAAGTCTCATTTAGGTCACTCTATATATTAACATATGCCAGAAAAGAAAACAAACCTTCGAATAAAAAAAATTGTTTTATATTTTGTCAACAAAAAATTCAAAATAAATATTCAAAATAAATATGTCTTTTTTCTAAATCAATAGAACGCTGTACATGCTAAAACAATGGTTGAATGGATTTTAATAAATTTGTTTTTGGGATCATCTTGATTCCCTATCATGTTGATCTGTTTGGTTTCAATTTCATCATCAAACGTTTTTTATCGTCCTTTTTATTTTTGATAAAAAAATAGTTGCACGGAACAAATCTAGCAAATATGATGGATGTTAGAAATGTACACTTGTTTTTTTTGGTACATTTGTTTCTCAGTAATAAAGAATTCAAGAATTTAAAATTTTTTAACCGTTTTAATAATATCTTTACTGTGGTTAACGTATGTCTTTTCTTGGTCTTTTGTTAGATTGTGTGGTACAAATCGAACGAAAAATTTTCTTTATTTAAATGTTTTTGTTAATATCACATAAACTGTATTTTTTGACACACTAAAATCTTCAGTAAGTATTAAATGTGGCATATTCGAATTAATAGTAATAATTTCACTCATTTTTCAATAAGTTCATCGGTGGTCGTTGTTTGGAGAATGGCTTGATTTTGAGTCGATATTGATATCTTCTCGAGCGTTTTTAAAACGTCCATATATATGAATTTATATCTCCGACAATCAATCAACGTGAACTTAATAATTCAATTTAAGTGCGTAATTATCTGAATATTTATCAAGTTTAAAATAAATTTTAATATTTAAATATTGTACCACATATTTCCGTAACAACGTAACAAATAGTGCTACCACTTCAAGTAGGATATTTTAGAAATTAATTGTCAACTTGAAACAAATTTCGACAGTTGGTAGAAAAGAAAGGTATAAAAGATATTCTTTAAACCTGTAAGTGTCATGATGTTGCAAATTTTAAGGGAAACTAAAAATTCGGTTTCTTTTTAAACATACTTTCTTTCTCTCTCTCTCCCTATACATACATATATATATATATATATATATATATATATATATATATATATGTAAGTCATGTTCGTTTTTTATATAAAAGAAAACAATATATTTTTAAACTGTATATCAATATTTAATTAACAATGTAATTTAAATTAATATTAACTTCTATCTATCTTAATAGAAGAATAAAAGTGAATATAACAAATGACCATATTTCATAAAATTAAAGGTCGCCATATGATTATGGATGTCCCTTACCGGATCCACCTTCTTTTGGTACTTATATAATAATTGAAACTATGTCTAATGGTAAAGAACTGAAGCCAGGAAATATAGTGCCACATTATACAAAATTAAAATATTCATGCATTGAAGGTTATGAAATATATGGACCAGATATTGTTACATGTAAAAATAGAAAATGGAATGATCATATTATATTTACAGAATGTTATAGTAAGTAATTATTTTATATAATATACAATAGGTTTAAATGTTCTTAACAGATCGTTTGCAGGAAAAGACTAAACACGTCTTTCGCGTACTATCACAGAGCGCGAGAGCCGATAAAACACGGTTTTTACAAATTATCGGTATGGCGTGGAGAACGTGTGAACACGAGTATTTGGCAAAGTAAAAATTATGAATCTTCTATTTTTAATTTTATTTTTATTTTTATAATTTTGCGAGCATATTTGAAAAAATCGTCCGCTTTTTATCGTAGATTAGTGAAAAAATATATTTGGGTATGTTAACGAAAATTAAAATTATTGGCAATGATGTTCAAGATATTTCAGATAAAAATTTACGAAATAAAAAAAAATATTTATACTTATTCTAAAAATTACATAAAATGTAAAACATAAAAGTATTTTTCATCCATATATATATATATATATATATATATATATATATATATATATATATATATATATATATAGTCATCTAAATGTAACGCCTAGATTTGTGTTTTATCAAAAAGAAACAAAAAAAAACTATACACATGTTTCTCTGTACACCACCCTAAACATATGTTTCTTTTTAATAAAACACAAATCTAGTTGTCACATTTGGATGATTCTGTATATTACAGTTCGTTTTCCAAACTGTTAATCATAGAACTTTACAACAATTAAAATTAGGTTTAAATTGTAATCGTTTGAATATTGTGTGTGCTTGCATACATGTGGTATATATATTTATATTCTTTTTATGTGCAATTATGTATGTATAGAAATATAAATACTTTAATGTATTTTATATTTTAGAAACTTGTTCAGATCTTGTACCTCCAGAATTTATTTCTTCTAATATATATATCAAATATAGTTCAAAAAAAATAAATAATGTTGGATTTTTGCATGAAACCCGAGCATTTTTCAATTGTATTGATGAATATAACTTTGAATTGGAAGAACCAAAATATAATCAAACTACATGTAGAGATGGAAAATGGATAAAACCTATTTTAAAATGTGTTCCAAGTAAGTAATTATGTTATTTTAACTTAATATAATATAACCTATATTCTAGTTAAATATATGGATATTTAGTGTGCTTATTGTTAAATTTTGAAAAAAATTAGGTAAACCCTATAAGAATGCAAGAGAAAAGTGTGGATAAGTTCCATATTAGACATTTGATGCTTTATGAGTTTCAAAAGCTTAACAATGCCACTAATATTACAAATGTCATTAATGCTGGTTATTTTGGTGCCTTGGATAGCAGAACTTATCAGCGTTGGTTTAAACAAATTAAGAGCGATGATTTCAATCTTTTCGACGGTATAAAAACTGGAAGATCTACTGAGTTTAATAAGGATCTGTTGTTGGCTGAAATTGAAACTGATCTCAAACAAACCATCCATGAATTAGCAACAAAACTTAAAACTTCATGGCCCACAATTAAACGGTGTTTAAAACAACTGAACAAAGTGAAAAGAGAAGGAATGTGGATGCCATATCAACTTTCAGTTGAAAATAAAATTCAATGTGTAACCATCTGCAGTGAACTTTTGTCCAGGTTAAGAAGAGATGTTGTTAGGTACAAATTGTTAATGGAGACGAAAAGCGGATTCTATATAGCAATCAACATAAGAAAAAACAATGGTTAACATCAGGACAACCACCTTTGCCCGTTCCAAAACGAGGTATTCTCCCTAAAAAAGGTGGTACTGTCAGTATGGTGCGATTTGACAAGAATTATTCACTATAAAGTTCTGAATCCTAATGAAACCATAAGTGCTAAATATTATTGTGCTCAGATTGATAGACTAAACATGGCTTTGATTCAAAAATGTCCAAGACTGATTAATCAAAAAGGTGTTATTCTGTAGCATAACAATGCAATATCTCATAGAGCTAGAATCACTCAAGAAAAAATCAAAGAGTAAGGTTGAGAAGTACTTCCTCACCCACCGTATTCTCCTGATATTGCACTGTCAAATACCATCTTTTCAGATCTATGGAACATTTTCTTCGTCGAAAAAAAATTCCTACTGCGACAGATATAACAACTGCACTCGAAGAATATTTTACTTCCAAATCACCCTCATTTTACAAAAAGGGAATAGAAAATTTGTCAGAGAGATGGACGAAGATTGTCAATAATGATGAAGATTATATTGTAGATTCAAACTGTATTAAATCTTAAATAAAATAAAATTTTGTACACTAACAAAAAACGACATTACTTATGGGTAAATCTAATACATACTTGATTATCAGTTATAAAGGTGGATATACCCAATTTAGTACTTTTAAGTACATAGTAGATTATTCAGTTGATTGAAACTAGGTAACGTTCAAAAACCATGTCTATTTTACGAGTGTTGGTTTTTTAGTTATGAAGGAGAGAAATTAAAAAATATCGAAGTACGAACACGTCGCCTTTAATATAATATTTTCATCTAAATTATTCTAATACAAATAAAAATAAAAAAAATCGCGAGAAGTTTATCTTATCGTAAATACATAAACATATTGCAACTATTTGTTTTGATACTATGGCCAATTCACTTTAACACAAATAAATTAGCACTTCAACAACAAAAGATATTATAAAAGTGTCTAATAATCATATTGTTCACTTTATTCTTTTATATACACATTTAAATTATCATGTCTGGTTAGTGAAGACTAAGTGAGGAAAGACTAATCATTATATTTTATTAGTAACTATGCAAATGTCAATACTAATTGCTATAGGTTTAATTGTAAATTTATTATTTTGGCTTTTTTTATTTAAAGTCCATTTTAATTTCAAAATGTATATATTAAAGAAAGAAATTTATTATATTCTTTTAGAATTGAATCAAATACTCAAACAAAAAACGTTTATTATTATATCAAATTATTTTAATTGAATAAAAATTATGCTTTCATTAACAAAATATTAAAGTAAAGTAATAAAGAAAACATAATGAAAATTATATAACACGAATGTAAAATATCAGTTATTTAACAGAATTTTTCGTTAATAGATAATATTTAAATAGATTGATTAATAATGTAAATAATAATATACTTTTTTATTTTAGTTTGTGGTATATATAATAAACAAAATATAAATGATGAAATTGATGAAAATATAGCAAGCAATACTTATGTAGTAGAAGATATTAATTATGAAGGGAAATATCCTTGGCAAGCTAGAATTTATAAAAAAATAGATAATACATATGAATTCAAGACTCCTGCAGCAATACTTTCTCCTTTTGTTCTTATTATTAGTAAGTAAATTTTAATGAAGTTTCTTAATTTTTAAATTTCATTATTTTTAATTATATGTTAACTACAAAATTATGTGAATTCAAATGAGCAGTTAATGTATATCTATCTATCTATCTATTTATCTGTCTGTCTACTATCCGCCTATCGATATATATATATATATATATATATATATATATATATATATATATATATATATATATATATATATATATATATATATCGATATATACACGAGGGTTGTTTGATAAGTATGGTAAAAAAGTAGGAAAAATTAAATTAAAAAAATTAATTTAATCAATTACATTGAACAATAAATAAAGTTACCATACTTATCAAACGACCCTCGCATATGTGTGTGTATATATATATATATATATATATATATATACGAGGGTCGTTTGATAAGTATGGTACATTTTAAAATTTATGAAAAATTTCAAAATTTAATGGTAAATTTTCGTCAGATGGCACCACAAGTCACGATGTGTCACACGGTTAAATAGAACCATTCTTCGAACAGAATCATATATAATTTCAGCCTGAACCATCATATTGTTATTGATTGGCAAACTTTAAAAGTGAACGTGTCAATGATAGTTGAGATCATGGAGAAAAGTGAGTTTCGTGCAATGATCAAACATTTCTATTTGAAAATGTGGACAGCTGCACAGATCAAAACTGAGTTGGATGAAGTACATGGGGACTCTGCACCATCACTTAAAACCATTTACTTTTGGAAAAATTAGTTTAAACGTGGCCGAAAATCGACGGAAGATGAACCGTGCTTTAGACGCTCGGTCGAGGTAACCACTCCGGAAATGATAAAAAAATCCATGGTACAGTGTTAGAAGATTGTCTGATCACAATTCGTGAGATAGCTGAGATCGTAGGAATCTCAACAGAATGAGTTTTTCATATCTTGCATGCCGAATTACACATGAGAAATCTCTGCGCAAGATGGGTGCCTCGATTGATGACTATCGATCACAAACAGCTGCGAGCGGATATTTCTGAGCAGTGTTTGCTCATGTTACTCGCAATCCAGAAGATTTTTAGCGTCGATTCATAACTATGGATAAAACTTGGATCCACTACTACATTCTTGAATCAAAGTAGCAGTTAAATCTGTGGACAGGACTTGGTGAAAGTACTCCGAAGAAAGCGAAAGCCGTTGCATCGGCTGGAAATGTAATGGCCTCAATATTTTACGATTCCCAAGGGGTTATTTTTATTGACTATCTGGAAAAAGGTCGAACAATAACGGGCAAATACTACGCTATCTTCCTAGACCGGTTGGACCGAGAACTGCAGGAGAAACGCCTAAGACTAGCTTCCAAAAAGGTAATCCTTCATCACGACAATGCACCTGCTCACACGTCAACTGTCGCAGGGGCGAAACTGCATGAGATGAACTACGAATTGCTGCCGCATCCATCCTATTCTCCGGATTTGGCTCCTTTCGACTTTTTTTTATTTTTAAATCTAAAAAACTGGCACGAGGGATAAAAATTTGTGTCAAATGAGGAGGTCATTGCCGCCGTGGACTAGTATTTTGTAGGTTTGGATTCAAACTACTTTTCCGAAGGAATATCAAAATTGGAGCACCGCTGGACTAAGTGCATAGAGCTCGAAGGAAATTATGTTGAAAAATAAAAAAAATTCAAAAAAGTTGTTTTTCTTACTTTTTTACCATAGTTATCAAATATATATATATATATATATATATATATATATATATATATATATATATATATATATATATATATATATATATATATATTGTATATGCATCATTTTCATCATAAAATTTAATATGGGCCCACTGCTAGGCGAAAGCCTCATCGAATGCTATTCTTCCTAATTGTCTTCTTAAGACACTTCCACTTTCTCCTGTCTGCTGTCAATTTTTCCAACCCTCGCTTCCTTTACGGTTCATAGTTTTATCTTTTTGTCTTTGACAAGTTCTCTTTTTTTATCTCCGTTTATTTCTTAGTGTTCGTTTCATAATGATTTTTGTCCATTTTTTGTTTTATTTTTATGGTATGAGTTTTGCTTATGTACATTTAAGTAATTTAGTTGTATTATACACATTATTTATGCTTGTTTTTGTATTCATTTACAGGTTTTCTGATCATGTTTTAGAAATTATCAACATTATTCTTTCCATAATTTACGGAGTTGTCCCAATTTTTCCATCCATTGTTGGGTGAAATTCTCTTTAAAAACAATCTGCTTTCAGAGATCTGATATCGTTTTATTTTATTCCACACCAACAAATTTTCTTATATCTCTATCTGATTTACTCATGGGTATCTTCTTATCCCTTTTGTCTTTTTTGCTTGTCGATCAATAGTTTTTCTTGTATATCAAAAATGTTATTTTTTTGTTATATGACTAATAAATATTTTAAACTTTTCATTTTGTTAATATAATGTCTATAATTTTTGTTTTCTTTTAAATCCACTCGTTTGTCTTCTTATTTTTAGGTGTCATTCCTTTTCATGGTTCTTTATGTTATCTGGACTTACTGAATTATTCTAGTACTTAAGTCGCACATTATTATTTTCATAAGTGTAAACAGATACATTGATTGGAAATTTTTTCAGTCATTAAGAAATATTGTATTAAATAATGTAGACATTTTTTAGTTCACTTTAACTGAAAATGTTCCTTTTTGTGCTAGTGAGTCGTACCAAATATGTATAGTTTTTAAGTTTTTCGTTTTCTTTTTATTCCATTTTTTTAATCAATAAATCCAGTTTATGTTACGTTTGTGTATGTGTGACTCATTTTAAGATTTTTTTTTAATTTGATTTACATACATATTTTGTTTCTAGCATTGTTTACATTTATATAATGAAATCACATTTAAAAATTTAATCCAAATTATTTACAAGATGTGATTGTAAAATTCTAAATTCCTATTTTGTATATAATATTTTAAATGTTTGGTTTTGAATTTTGTTTTAAATATATTTTTAATGTCAAAATCATCATCAGCCTCCTTTTAATTATGTTGATTGAAAAGCTTTCTCGAATACTTTCTTCTTTCAGTGATCTATGACTTTCTCTTTTATTCCATACGGACATATTTTCTCATGTTCTAACTTGTCTATCAGAGGTCTCCTTTCATACTCTTTATATGTTGAGGTTCACTACTAATAACTTCTGTTATTTCTCGACATAGACGCTCAAATGTATGACTGGCGCATTTACTTTTTAAACATTCCACTTCTGGTTATAACATCTTTAACATTTGTTTGTTTTTGAAAAAAAACTCGTTTATTTTATTATCTGTAAATATTATTCCTAACATCCATTTTTTAATGTTTATTTGTAATGTCTAGACTCGATCGTTTTTTTTTTTTGGTATTCAAAAATCATATTTCATTGTCATAAGTAAGCAAAAGTGAGGAGTATTAATCAAAAACTTTTCTTTAAATATAGAATATTATTCGACTTTTGAATACTAGTATATTAGTTCAGTACATATAATCATATTATACGCCATACAAACAACAGAAAGAATATTTATAGAAATACTTTCTATAATTGTTTAAAATTGTGTATGGAAGAGTTTTTTACAATGCAATAAAGTTTTTCGAAGAATTTTATGTATTTGAAACATACTATCAAGTTATATTTTTGCTGAAATATGATAATATATGATCATTGGAAGTCAAGATTAGTTTCTATAAGGAAATTGTTTGGGGTATATATAATTTTCAATGAAATAGATATTTGTGATTATCGATATGTGTTCTAGATCTCTGAACTATTGAAATATATAACCAATATTACATATCTATATTGATTTATCTTTAATGAACTAGGATTCACAAAAAAAATAATAATTTTTTCTTAGTTCACAAACGATTATTATTATATATTAATATTTTTTGTGTTTTGATCATTAATATTCTTTAGTTTGTATTTTACTCACAAAATAATATTAAATAAAGAAGAAACGTGTCAATAACTATGCCTTAAATAATAAACTCAGCACATATGTTCTTATTAAATTATAGACAATATCTATAATTAATTTTTATAACATAGGTTTTAGTAAAGTACATCAGTTATTGTAAAATATAAACATTTTTATTTATTTGTAATCATAACTTTATGTAATAATATTGTATATAATCAAATAACGATGTTTTTATTTTAAGTTGAACTAAAAAAAATTAAAATAAGAAATTGTTTAAACAATTTATCTATAGAAAATTATATTATTAAAATTAATCTAATAATTTTATTGTTTCAGATAAAAAAATTAAATTAGATGATTCTTTGGATGACTATATTGTCGTAATGGGAAATACACAACTTTTAATAAATAATACTCTTGATGAAAATATACAAATGTCACCAGTGAGTAGGCATTATATTAGGTTGGCAAGTATCTCCCTTCCGCTTTTTTTTTTTTACATAGCTGCGAAATTCAAAAGACCAGAAGGCGGAAGGGAGATATTTGCCAACCTAATATTATTTATTAAATTATATTTAACACTAGATTTACGGAGCGAATCAATTTGACTCATTTACGATTTTATTACTATATATATAGAAAACTTAAATATTATTTTTTAAAAACATATGTTGGTTTTTAATTACATAATGACACATATGCAAAAAAATTATATTACATATTGGCATATCTGTTATTATGTAATTAAAACCAGCATATGTTTTTAAAAAATAATATTTAAGTTTTCCATATATATAGCAACAAAATCTTAAGTGAATCAAATTGACTCGCTCTGAAAATCTAGTGTTAAATATAATTATCACAGAAAATTAGTATAAATTCAATTTTGACAATTTTTGAACAATATATAAAAAATATCGTAATTAAAATATAGTAATTTATTTTGAAATAATATTTTTTCATAATAAAATGTTATTATTTTTTAAGTTGTCAGTATTATATACAATTTAAAAAACTTCTCTAAAATACTCGTATAATATATAATCATTTGATTTCAATTAATAATTCAATTGGATAAATATTTAAATTTAATCCCATTACAGTTACGAGTAGTAGTTTAAGTAAACGTTATTAGCGTAATTATTTTAGATGAAAAATACATCATCATAGTGATATTCTTTTTACATGTTGGTAATTAAAGGTAGTTCCCAAAGTATTTCACTTCCAGTGATCTAATTTATTCTTCTCTATGTTGTCTAAAATCATTGAATTATTTGGGCTTTTGAGATCCATACTTAATTATTATTATTTGAAAAGGAATGAAAAATTGATCAAGAACGTTCTTTCAAGCATAAAGAAATATTCAATTTGATAATACGCGAATTTTATTCGAATTAACATTATCCCATTTCTATTCTCCTGTTCACTATAAATGTTTCTTTCATATAGCTGTACTTTTACATTCAGTTTTAAAGGCATAAAAAGTGTACTATTTTTATTTCTTTTAATTAATTTTTCTTTGTTTTGAAAATTCTTTGTACATTACTTATCTATTTTTATGGTTCATTATATAAGATCGATTTTTTGACTCGCTTTACCCAATTCTTTGATTTTTTAAGTTCATTTGAATGTGTAAGAAAATAATAATGTCAACAAATCGTAAATAATTAAGTATCTCATTATTTGCTTTTATTATTTAGATTCCTAGTCTAGTATTTTAAACACTTTTTCTAATTCGATTGTAAATAATTCTGATGATATTATATTGCCCTGTCTCACTCATTTAATATTTTTAAACTTTCCTATTGCTCTTTATTTGTATGAAAGATGAAACATTTCTATAAATATTTCTTAAAGTTAACTATATGTTTCTTTAATTCCTCGATTTTCAATATCGCTGCAATCAAATTCACTGGTATACGAATTGAACCGAAGAATTTTTGTACTATATAAGTTTTAAGAAAAACTGTTGGTATTTATTTTCAAATTTTCTTATTATTTAAATTAGATCTATTGTGCTAAATCTGCTTAAAAATCCTACTTGTTTTCATGGTTGTGAGAAATTTAACTGACTTTGTACCCTTCTTTAAATAATTTTGCTAAATGTTTTATATTGTTGAAAGTAAATTATAGTTCTTCAAGGTTTTCTTGTTTCCTTTTTAAAAATATGTGATTGTACGATATTCTTTTGGATTGTTATTTTTCTAAAGATCGAGTAAAAATAGTCAACTTTTTTTTTACTTTTTTTCCTAATAATGTTGAAATTTCTGTTGTAATTTCATCATTTCCAGCAACATTTTTATTTCTTTATTTTTAACGGCATCTGAAATATTTTTCTGCTAGTATTAATGAAACATTTGTTTTTGTATATTTCTTTTATTCTGTATGTCTTCCTTATTTATACATTAAAATAATTTGGTATACAATTTTTTATTTTGTTAACTATTGGTGGATATGTTACATGCTGTTTTGTATGGTTTTAAATTCTAAGGTAATTATTTTTTTCCATCACGACATTTTATTTCATTTGTTAGGTAAGTTGTACTTTTTTAGAGAGTTTTTTTATGAGCTCACTGTTATATTTTCGAATATCATCGTTTATACATTTTTCAAAGTTTCAGTTAATTCTATATATTTTACATTATTTGTTGTTTTTATTTTTCTTTAACTCCTCAATAGGTTTTTATAGCTATTGACGACTTTAAAAGTAATTATATTTCTGAAAAAAAATTCATATTTGTTCAATAGAATTTTTAATCGTTTAAATATTTTTTCTCTATATTTTTTCGTTGCCTAATCAAGTTAATCGATGTGTCGATTTTAATTAAAAAATTCCTTGTCTTTCTTACATAGAATATAGTTTAAATTTTTCTCGAAATATTACATAATCTTATTTTTTGACTTGCGTCGGATTATATATATATATATATATATATATATATATATATATATATATATATATACATTTATTGCAAGTATGCATTAATAATTATTACCTGAAGTTTATGTTAAAATGTATTTAAAAATTCATTTGGAAATGATTTTTTTAAAGATATATGAATATTATATTTTGCATTATATTGACTTGTATGTGAAATTGTAATGATTTTCAAATTATTCATTAAAAAAATTCTAAATATAATTTAAAATAAAAACAAAAATACAAATAAGTATAATTTTTGATATATGAAAACATTTTATATAATATAGTGTCATCCAAATGTGACGCCTAGATTTGTGTTTTATAAAAAGAACAAAAAAAACTTTACACTTGTTTGCCTTTACACCACTCTATAAACATGTTTCTTTTTAATAAAACACAAATCTAGGCGACACATTTGGATGACCATATATAATAATATTAATATCCTTCTTTATTAATATATTATTTATTAATGAGTTACTATATGAACATTAAAATGAGTTCTTTTTAATTTCTTAGATATTCAAGATTATTCAACTAATGGGAACAAAAATGTTTGGTTATTATACAACACTTATAGTTATAAAAAACCGATTAAATATAACATCATTTGTACGTCCTGTATGCATAGATCAGAAATATATGTTTGATAGAAAAGGTTTTATAGAAGTAAGTATCTGAAGTTGTTAATATATTCTTACTACATTTTAAATATATACTTATGACCGAGATTTTTTTCCATTCATATATATAACGAGTGTTGTATAAAGATTTTATATTTAAAAAAATAATGAGAACAGAACTATTTATTAAAAAAACTTTATTAATATATATTCTGTAAATTTATATGCTAAAAATTACATCATCTAATTATCGATTCTCATTGCGTTAGCAGTCCGTAAATTCATAACGTAAATTTTGGAAAACGCATTGACTCGTAGCGTGTGGAATGATTTATATTTTTGCCCGGATGTTGTCCGACAGTTGGTTGTTATTGGGAGGTTTGATGCAGTATATCTTGATTTTGGGTAATTTCACAAGAAAAAAAATTAATGGGGTTATTTCTGGACTCCAGTTAATGTTAACTATCTAAGAATTTTTTTTAGCAACATGTCCTTCACAATTTCTGAAGACTCATTGGATGTATAGTATGTTGTATTATGTTATTTTAGTTTAATAGT
This sequence comes from Neoneuromus ignobilis, assembly GCA_029203775.1. NCBI lineage: Eukaryota > Metazoa > Arthropoda > Insecta > Megaloptera > Corydalidae > Neoneuromus > Neoneuromus ignobilis. The sequence goes on from CP092093.1 coordinate 22,019,500, forward strand.
GTCATCTGTATAGTGATAATGTGTATGTATTTATCAACACAACCATATAGCGTATGTATACGGTGGTTATGGCGATACAGTGCATTTCCTAAATGACAAATACATTAAAGTAAAAAGTTCATAATTACAAAAAAATAAAATAATCTCAAATTTGTGAACATAGATGACTAATATCATTGAAGGGTTAAGCGATAGTCGGCCTCGTTCCTGAATAGGTCTGTAAAGATGCTATCGAAATTGTTAAATTTTCAAACATTCTAATGACATTTTCCAGCAGTAAGCTCTTTCAGTTTTTTTAACTAGTTTAATCTTAAGAGGTTGTAGATTCGGATTCCATATTAAAATCCTGTGTATTTATCACGAAATAATAGTGTTGTAGTACGATTCTCAAATTTGTGCAGTATTTCATTGTTTTCATCGTTGTGAATGAATTTCGGATGTCTAACCGAATGAAAATTTTAAATCAAACAAGTTGTTTTATATTAGGTCATGTAATATGTAATGTCGGATTATTTAAAGAGAAATGAAAATTGATTTTTTAATTCAAATCAACATTTTATTAATCAAAATGAGCACCATTAGTTTGTATATACTCTTGCCAACGCGTTTCGAACAAAAAATTCCTCTTTCGAAAAAGTCGCGGTCTTTAGAAGACACAAAGTCTGTAAACATTCTTTCGACCTCACTTATATTACGAAAGGTCTTATTTCGTATATAGTGTTCCAAACTGCGAAATAAGTGGTAATCTGTTGGTAAAAGATCAGGCGAGTATAGACGTTGTGGTAGGATCTTGTCTCTCGGGTGTCCTATTGTTTCTTAAATAATACGAACTGCAAATTTCAAATTTTCGCTGCATTTTATGATCATTTAAATCGTGTGGAACCCATTTATCTATCTTTTTAACCTTTCCCATGTTCTTGAGATGGTTAACGATGGTTTTGCAACACACCCCAACTTCTTCTGCGAGGAAAGACAATGTTCGAGAAAAATCATCTTCCATCAGCGTTCGAAGAATGTCATCATCAACAAGGATAGGTGGTCTTCTGCGTGGTTTATTCTTTAAGTCCTTTTCTCCACAACAGAATTTTTCGAATCATCTCTGTATGGTTCGTTCAATAACAGTACCATCACCAAATACAGTGTTGATATTGCGATCGGCATGTGCCGTGTTATTACCGAATTTGAACTTCTAAAAAAGTAATCCTCATTTCTTGGTCGAAACCATTATACAAAATTTCTGCAAAAATTACTGTAATCCAAATTTTTTTTCAAAAATTACTGTAACTTACTGGAATTGTATGAATTTTAAATGAGCACAAAAAAACTTTATAACTTTTAAACATATAACTAATCATTTGAATGATCAATCTGTGACTGATGAGAATTTCTAAATTTTATATTACACGACCTAATACTTTCAGATATATTTTCTGATTAACTGGGTACTGGAAATGTGATTAATGCTGTGCAAATTGTATTTAACACGTTAGTGTCGCCGAAATTCAATAGATGAATTATTGGATTTGTAATATATGTACTTTTACACAGAACAAATGTTAATCTATGTTAAATTAATTTCAAATAGAATATTTAAGAGAATTTTTAGTTACGAAGTTGATCTTCGTTTTTCTACATTTTGTTTTTTTTTTCGTTCGTTTTGTTATCACTAAACTTGATATCATTTTATTTATAGTTATCTTCTGCGTGGGTATGTGTGTGCGTATGAGTATTTTAGTTTAATCCAGGAAATATTTTAAAATTTGAATAATATTCACTGTCATTGAATTTCTAAGGTCTTATATGTAATTTATATATGCTCCGAGTTTCCTTTCTTTCCTTACTAATTTATGATATCAACGAATTTGTCATACTGTCTCTCTCTCTTTTTTCTCCCTGTCTATCTATCTATCTATCTATCTACATATATATATATATAGTAATATAAGGTCATCCAAATGTGACGCCTAGATTTGTGTTTTATTAAAAAGTAACTATACATATGTTTCCCTATACACTATTCTATAGAAAAGTTTCTTTTTAATAAAACTCAAATCTAGGCATATCTCTCTCTCTTTATCTTTCTCTCTCTCACATACATAATATATATATATATATATATATATATATATATAATAATTTATTTTTAATCTTTCAGTTTTTAGAAATATTAAATAATTAACTTATAAAAAAATATTTTTCGAATATTTTGAATCCCATTTGTATTATTATAAGGATTTTATTTTATTGGGTTAAAGAACAATTTTGTACCTTTTATTAAAAAATTCTATTAATTTACATTTTTACCAACTTTCATAATGGTTTAAAAGCGATGAATAATATAAAGAAGACCTCCATAATAAAGCAAATTTAGTAAAATATAATTACGCCATTGGCCAATTTGTGTATATGTATATATATATATATATATATATATATATATATATATATGTGTGTGTGTGTGTGTGTGTATATTTATATATAGGATGATTTAAATAAAACTGAAGGATAGTAAATGATAATAAATAGTTAAATGATGTCAAAACTCTTCAGTCTTATTTGTGGAAACTTATGTGTGTGTGTATATATATATCTATATAGATATATATATATGTATATATATTTATTAAAATCAATTATAGATTCCTATATGGGTGGAGAAAAATAATAATTTCAAAAGTTTCACATTTTCATTAAAGTCTTGTACTGATACTGCATGTGCCATTTTATTTCACAATAAAACTTTGGAAGGTGAGTGTAAAATAAATGTAATTTATTTATAAAATAAATGTAATTTATTTATAATTATATATATAAATATATAATATATATATATATATATATATATATATATATATATATATATATATATATATATATATATATATATATATATATATATATATATAGTGAATCAATAAGGAACTCGGATATTCACTATCTTATTCCTTCAACAGACATTAAATAATACTGTTTTTTTTTATTAGGAAAAATACATTTTATTAAATCTATATTTATTATTAATATTAAAGTTTATAAAAATAAAAATTATTATATTATTACAGCGCGAAAAGTAAATAAAGGATATGATTGTACTCAAAAGAGAACTCGGACAGTCAAAGTTTGATGATATATATTAAATTATGTAATGGTTTTTAATATTCTGTTGGTAATCTTTTGTTATTTTTAATTGCTGTCAATCTTCTATATATTCTACAATTTTTTTGCATATGGCAGGATCGATTTTGGTTCATTCATCCTTTAAAATCAATTCTAATTTTTTTTTGTTTGTAACCTGATATTTTTTCAATAGTTTTTCTAAATGAGCTTATAGATTAATGTCTGAAGATTATGGAGGTGTTTATATTATATGTGTACATTTTTAAAGTAACCACAAATATATGTTGTAAGCTTTATGGTTGGGGTTATTATCTTGATAGAAATTAAAATTTTTGTTATTCCCAATTTTTCAGTGTTAGAAATCATATTTTTTAAAAATGTTAATATACTATTTGCGATCCATATTTCTATATAACCTAGGAGACATATAATCGAGCCATACCATAGCCGACTTAAACCCCAAACCATAACCGACCCACCTCCGTGTTCATAGTGGCGCGTAAGTTTTTCTGCTTTAACTCTGTTAAGGTTTTCGCCAGACGTGATACTGACCATATGATAGGAATATATTAAATTTTCATCCATTCTTCGGAATATATTAAATTTTCTCATTTTCACCTATTACCTACTGCGACAGTCGTCTGTTCAAATTTGACTGTTGGATAAAACAAATAAACAAAAGACGGGAATTTCCCATTTTATAGCTAAAAGAAATGACAGTTTTACTAACTGTCCGAATTCTTTTTCGATCATAATTTTAATCTTGTCTTACTTTTTGCATTATAATATTATTAATAAAAAAATAACTTTGTTTTTAACATTGAAAATCTAAAAAGAGTACAGATTTCTTTTAACAATAAAAAGTCTCCTGAAAAATGTTCTTTCGTTGAAAAATAAAAACTATACCAATAAATTTTCGAAAATTTATATTTATAAATAAGAAAATTATACAGCTGGCCACAGCAGAATCTAGTTATTTCTTATATAAATAAAATTTTGTTTTACAAAACAACTTTACAGTTAAAAAAAATGAGTGATATTTCTATTAATATTTATTACGACACTTCCAAAAAATATATTTCCAAATTACAACAAAGAAAAAATTCGAAAAAAATAGTAGAAAAAAATATTTTTTTAATAATATACAATAAATTCGTAATTCCTAATAATACAAAAATGTGTATATTAATATCACTCCGACGAACAATCGTGGATTGTATTGTTGATAACTTTTTTAGTTAATTTTTTTTAAATGTTCATTTCATATTTTTCACCATTATTCTATATAATATATATATATATATATATACAAATATATATATATATATATATATATATATATATATATATATATATATATATATATATATATATATATATATATATATATATATATATATATATATATATATATATATATATATTTGTATATATATATATATATATATATATGTTTGTGTGTGTGTATGCATGTGTGTATATTTATAATATTTTTTTTATATTATTGTAAAAAAAACTTTTCAGATATTGGAATCGGACTGGCTACTAAACCAATTAAAGTAGGATCAAAAATAAAATATTATATCATGGGCTATCAAGTAAAAACCTCACTTGATAGAATTTTAATTACACTATTGGATGATATTAATTTTAATTTAATTCAAAAAACTATGAAAGAATATGACATACAGTATGTTAATTCGATATATAAATAATTATTGCTATTATTATTATTAAAGTTATTTCAAAGACATTAAATTAATAGTAAATATATTGAATAATACTTTTATATTATCGTTAGAATTATATAAGAAAAAAAAATTTGAAATGCATGCTATTTTGATAAATTTATCACTAGTATTTTTCGTTAGTAGTAAGAAGAGTATAGGAATATATATATATATATATATATATATATATATATATATATATATATAATTAGTGATGTGTCGGATCATCGAAAATCAAGATTCGCGGATACGGATACTGATATGGATTATTTGTATTTTAATCCGCGGATATGGATCTTTCAATTTGTTTCTATTGTTGTAGGTTTATTCCATAATGTGCGTGACTTTGACGCGACAGTTCTTAGCGTATCGCGCTTAGCGTAAACAAAAGCATGTTGCTACTTGCATGGCTTACATGTTTTTGTTTTTATTTTAGTGTATCAAAGAATAGCTTGGAAAACGGTAGTGTTTTTGATAATTATATTAATTGATAAGAATGCCGACGGAAACTTTTAGTAGTGCAATATGGAACTATTTTACGGTAATTAATGACGAATGTGCCAACTGTAAAGTTTGGAAGTAAAATTATTCTCGGAAAGGGAAAAGTACAACTTGCTTGAAAAATCATCTTGAAAGAAAACATCAACAGAAATATGAATTATTTCGAAGAGAAGATAGAGTAAAAAGAAGACTCTGATCGAAAATATTTAGTCGGAAACCAGTTTACAAACACGAAAAATGGAATGCAAACAAACAAATTTTAATGATTATGTAGAAAGAGCTAATATGTAGAACAATATAAATCCGAAGTCTATAAAAATTGACTACTTAATTGCAGAAATGCTAACTTTATGTGATTTGTCTTTCCAACATGTTAAATAATTAAGTTTTCGTCTGTTGATGGATCACGTTGCTTCAAAGTATGTTTGAAAGACAAAAATATTTTATTGATCTAACTTGTAACGAACTGTACGATAAAGTTTCGATAAAAATAAAGGTTATTTTGAAGGATTTTGAGAAAGTTTCCTTCACTGCAGATATTTGGTCAGATTCTACATAAGGAATTTCTTTACTATCTTTAACCTGTCATGATATAACAAAAGATTTTGTAAAAAAAAACATAGTTTTGGGTATGGAGGTTCTCGAGGATCGTTATACAAGAGATTACATTTCGGGAATATTTGAGCCAATGTTTCAAGCGTGGAAAATATTAAAAGGAAATGTGCATTGCATTGTAAGAGATGATGGGACAAACATGAAGCGAGCGTGTAATTTATGTGGTTTTAATAACACTGATTGGGCGGCATATAAGTTACACCTAATAATAAAAGAATCTCTTAAGAGTGTTGAGATAATTTCGACGTTACTAGCAAAATGGAAAAATTGTAGGTCACTTTAACTATTCAACAATGCCAATGTAAGATTTAAAAAAATATACAAATCCATCTCAATCAAAATGTTTTAAAAGTCTTGATAGATTCCCTAACGCGCTGAAATAGTATCTTTTATATAGCAGAGAGGTTGTCATGCATTAAATATTCCTTGTCGCTTTACGCTACAATACATAAAATAGAGAAATTTGACGTTGGAGACTGGATACTGCTTCAAGAAATGGCTAGAATCCTTAAGCTCTTAGAAGAAACCACCAAGAAACTGAGTTCATCTCATACATGTATTTCCGATATCATTCCACTCATGATAATTTTGTTAACAGATAATGGCGAAACAAGTCAAAAAATCATACCTCCTACGCCGTTTTTGATTTTGTGTTGTCTTTAAAGACTGAATTAAATAACCGATTTTCTAAAATAGAAAATGATAATTTCTATCAAATAGCAACATATTTAGATCCTCGATACAAGGATAAATTCTTCAACGCTTATATTAATAAAAATATTAAACAGAAATTATTTACGTTTTTAGAAGAAGATGAAAATTTCATGACAGTTACAATTTAGAAAAACGACATGCGGAAAAAAGAGGAAACTACGATACATTAATGGATTCAATGGATAGAATGCTAGACTCTGATGGTGACAAGTCCAAAAACGAAACTTTTGAAACCGACTGTGATTCACTTGCAGAATATTTTGAAGAAAAGAGGTTATCAAGAGATCAAAAGCTATGAAAATATTGGGAAGTAAATAATAACAAATATGTAAATTTAAGCCACATTGCTCGTATATATTTATCTGCTCCTGCGACAAGCGTTCCAAGAGAGCAATTTTTCAGTGCAGTAGGAATTATCTATGATCTTCATCGGAATAGACTAGAAGGCGACAAGCTGCTCTTTCTGAAATACAATTTACCACTACTGAATTTTGATTACAATGTTTAACTCGATTATTAATAAAAAATCTGATTTTTGTTTCAAGTCATACATATTAAAGTATTTGAATAGTTTTCCTTTTGTTTGCATTGTGTTAGAGGTTTGTTACTTGAGCCATAAACGCTATATAGCAGGGGTGGCCAAGACGTAGACCGCGGTCAACCGGTTGACCTCAAGGTCTCTGGAAGTCGCCTGCGAAACTGACGTGAACATTGATAAATTATAGTGATCAATTCATATTTCAATGCATTTTTTGGTTCAACATACGAGTATTTGTGCGAATCAGTATTTTCCTTCATGAATGCGATAAAAACTAAACATAGGTCACAATTATCGGATCTACATTTAGAATCGTGTTTAAGAATTAGTTTAAGTTCATACGAGCCAAATTTTGACAAACTTGTCGAATCTATGCAATGCCAAGTGTCATCAAACAAAAAATTCTATTTTTTTTTTTTTTGTAAAATTTGCATGTAATTTATTTTAATACAATTCTAAAACAGTAATTTTTTTCTCTATATTTTCTTAATTTTAGAAAATAATTATTTATAGGTAATTTAATAGTAGTCATAGTAAAATATCTTCATGTCTTATAGAAAAAAAGTCACCAATTCGTAAGTAATTCTAAAAAAACGTAGTCGCTCTCAGGTACACTTTTATCAAAAAATTCGCCCTCTGGTACACTTTCACTAAAAGTCGCCCCCAACGACTAAAAGTTTGGCCACCCCTGCTATATAGTATATGTATATGTTTTTATTTTCTGTGGTTGGTACGATGTTGATTTAAAAATAAAAGATATTTATTGATAATAATTTTGGTTTCTTTTTCTTTATTACTGTTGTTCTTAGGCCTAATAATGAGTTTTCAAGATCCGTTTTAGATTCGCTGAAAAGAAACGGATCTCGGATACGGATGTTTTTTTTTTGTGGAAATCCGCGGATACGAATACGGATATCCGCCACATCACTAATATATATATATATATATATATATATATATATATATACACGAGAGTCGTTTGATAAGTATGGTAAATTTATTTATTTTGGAATTTAATTAATTAATTTAATTATATTTATCAATTTAGTTTTTCTTATTTTTTTACCATACTTATTAAACGACCTCGTATATATATATATATATATATATATATATATATATATATATATATATATGAGCCTTTTATTTTGAAAGTGGCCTAAGTCCATTTATCTTTAAATCGAGATATTTAACGGTTTGCGTTTTAATAAATTTTAAAAATATGGGTAATTGATAACATGGTAGTATTATGTTTTTATGATTCTAAGGATGTGTAATTTACTAACCCAATAAGTATGATAAACATTGTTTAAGAAAATACATACACACACACACACATACATACATATATATATATATATATATATACATATATATATATATATATATATATTATATACGAGTAATTTCACAGCAAGAGTGATGATGCAAACAATTTTTTTGGAGAAAGGTTAGAAAAGAAGTAATTGAAAGTTGTTATATGTTAGATCTACATAATAATTAGCTATTTTAATTATTGATGAAAAACAAACGCCTGTTCAGTTAAAAAAATAAATAAAATTATTTCATAATATTGTATATATATATATATATATATATATGTATATAAATAATATTGTATATATATATATATGTGTGAGTGCGTGCGTGCGTGTGTGCGTGCGTGCGCGTGGGTGCGCGTGCGTGCTTGCGTGCGTCCGTGCGTGATGTGTGCGAGCGTGCGTGCGTTCATGTGTGCGTGCAAAAGTGCGTGCGTGCTGTGTGCGCGCGTGTTTGCGTGTGTTCGTGTGCGCGTGCGTGCGTGTGTGTATGCGTACGTGTGTGTGTGTGTGCGCGTGCGTGTATGTGTGTGTGTGTGTGTGTATAAGTTATCATTGCCCATCTTTTTAGGATTGTATTTTGAACTTACCTGAATTTATTTTTAATAAATGAATATAATTATATATCGTCTTTATAATTTGTCATAGGATAATTGATTTTTTTTAAAAAAAGGCGAATTTCATTATGTATATAAATAAATAATTATTTAATATCATTACGTTAGAACTATTCACATAATATCTTATATATTTTCTCATTCGAAAACTTATATTGAATTTGTACATTTGTGTAAACTTTTTCGGATGTGTATTATTCACTTTCTTATGTATTGAATAATATTTATTTTATTTATTTTTGAATAGTTATACATACACCGTAAAACCAGACATAAAAATATAATAATTGCAAAAATACATTTTTTATATAATTATAGACAGAATTAGTGAAAAAAATATTCTATTCCTTACATTTCATTTTCATGTGATGTTAAAAATGAATTCAAGTTCTATGTATGATATATAATTGTAAATATAACAAAAGTATTTATATTGTTTGAATCATTTTTGCACAATTTTGTAATTAGGAAAAATAATTTTAAATTTGATTTTATTAGAATGTAAAATTAAGATATTTAAAATTTGATATTATATACGAAATATTTAACTATTATTTTTTTAGATCAGATATAATGTCTGAATGTGTAGTTCCTAATATATCTCGTCATGGACATATAGTTGAATATCCTTTGAATGTAGGACAGATAGTACTTGAGACCAGAAAAATTACATTCACTTGTGATCTACAACATTATGAATTGAATAATGTTAAAGAAATGATTTGCAAGAATAGCTCTTGGGTTCCTTTGGATGGTGTATCTCCAACATGTATTGGTATTTATTTATATTTATAATTTTTAACTATTTATCTTTTTAAGAATTTAATTTATATTTACTATATTATATTTCCTAACATATTTAAAATAATAACTAAAAGTTTAACGTATTTCCATAGATGGTTTTAAATTATCTCATTAGAACAGATCACATTTGTGGATTTAATTAGTCGCTAAGAAGTTAAATCTATATTAATTAGACTATTTTTGTGTAACTGTGGCGAATTCACTTTCACATAAATTTTATCCTCATAATATTTATATAAGTAATTCAGTCTTTATTAGAACGCTGTGTTGTAAAATCATATTTTATAATGCAGCTTTTAATAATGATTGCATTTACATTGACATGTACATCAGCTTATTACTGAAGAAAGTGAATAGTAAATAATTGATATATACTTTTTTAATATCTTGTGGTTTTGGGGTAATTATTCATTTGCGCGAGAAAGTAATAATATGATTTCCAAAATTTAAATTAAAAATATAGTGTAATAAATTGTAAAAAATATTTAATAAATATTGTGTATAAATTAAATTTTTATATATGTTTTTATTTTTGTATGCGTATTTGTTAATTTTACTTTAAAAGTGAATAATTTTAATTTTCTTCAATAATAGTTTACATTTTAAGAGAAGTATATTAATTCAAATTTATATCAAATAATATTTTATTTTAAATAAATCATGAAATTTGTTAAAGTATATTTTTTTATTTTTTTTACAAAATTTGACAAAAATAAAATTAAAAAAACACAGTAAAACAAATGTAAATGTAAATATTTTCAATGGAAATGTATAATAAGTAATTATTTTTTGTTTAGAATGTGGAATAAGTGAATTTCAATTAAATTCTACTAATGATGATATTGCTACAAACGTTTTAATTGCACAATTAAAGGATTTTCCATGGAATGTAGGAATTTATGATAAACAGCAAAAAATTCCTCAATTAATTTGTAGTGGTACAATTGTAACGTCAAAGATTGTTGTAAGCGGTATGTATTAATATATATATATATATATATATATATATATATATATATAAGTATATGTGTATGTGAAAATGCAGATGTGAATATATCAGTAAATGTTTGTACATTGTTTACGTATGGTATGCCTTGAGTAACAAGCCAATTAAAACTTGTGACAGTAATCGCGAACATATTTAGTGTATAGTGTAATTGTGTAACAGTGAAAGCAAGTAAATCCCTGTCATTATTTTTAAACTTTCAAGTCAAACTATCTGTAGATGTCTTCGGATAATACCATTATCATGGAGTATCTTCCAGACAGTGACACGTCTAATTTAACAGATGTCGTGGGCGGCGATTTTAGTAAGAGTCAAAAAGCCTCTAGGCGATCTCTACTGGGTATGAAAATTTCCACGTATTTCCACATGAGATTTATTGCTAAAACGCATCGAAAACGATCCATTTTCGAAACGGATGATAACGGGAGATAAGAAATAGATCGTCTACAATAATGTTTAGCGAAAACGGCCGCCATCAACCACCTCAAAGGCCAATGTCCATGCCTAGAAAGTTATGTTCTGTTGCTGGTGGGATTGGAGGGGCATTGTCTATTACGAGCTGCTGCCGCTTAACCAAACAATTAATTCGGTTAAATATTATAGCCAGCTGGATAATTTCAAGCAAGCCATTGACCAGAAGTACTCAGAATTGGCCAATCGTAAAAGGAATGTCTTTCACCAGACAACGCTAGACCACATGTGTATTTGGCCACCCGGCGAAAGTTGTTGAAGCTTGGCTGGGATGTCTTACCGCATCCTCCATATAGTCCTGACTTGACACCTTCGGACTTCCATCTGTTTCACTCTTTTCAAAATTCGCTAAACGGAAAAAAATCAATTCTCTGGAAGACTGCAAACAGCACCTTGAGCAGTTTTTTTAGCGATAAGCCAGGAAAGTTCTATGAGAGTGGGATAAGGAAACTTCCCAAAAGACGGCAAACCGTTATCAAACAAAATGGTGTACATGTTATTGAATAAACTTGATTATTAGTACAAAATTTTTGTTCTTCAATTTACCCCAAAAATCGGCGGAAACTTTCCGAACAACCCAATAATTTCAGTCATATATATCTAAAAATCAGAACTCCCTTTATCTAAAATCATTCCTTCGGATCACTACCCAGTGCAGTCACAGCATAACTGTGGGCGATTTTAACGTCAAACATCTTTTCTGGCAATGCTCACAAGAAAACAAAAATGGTTGCCTCCTGACCATCATCCTAAATGATCCTCAATGATATCCTAGCTCCAACTGAATTCACCCACTATCCTAACACAGATGTCTTCCCATCCATCTGGACCTGGCCATCATTAAAAACAATAACCTAAATTAGTCACAATATATATATATATATATATATATATATATATAATGTTATTTTCTAGTTTTATCTTGCTTTAATAATAAAGAATTTGATTCTGAAAAAAATAAATTCGCTATTGGAGCAGGAAAAATATATCGAGATTGGAATAATACATTAGATATACATGCACAGTATCTTGATGTAAGTAGTTATAATTTCACTTATTTCCATGTTTATTTAGATTTAAATTATGACATGTTTATTATTAATACAGAAGTAAATTAATAATTAAAATTTTTAATAGTTTACGAAATGAAATATTCACTGCTATTTTTTTGTATGTCACCGTTTACATGAATAAAATAGTACATATATATATATATATATATATATATATATATATATATATATATAATGTTGTCAAGTATCTCCCCGCCGCTGTTTTTTTTTTTTTTGTACATAGCTGCGAAATTCAAAAGACAAAAAGGCGGAAGGGAGATATTTGACAACCTAATATATATATATATATATATATATATATATATATACCCTCACTAGAACGTTTATAAACTGAATATTTTATAAAACGTTCTTATTTATATTAATGTTAAGTTGTAAGTAAATTAAATAATTAAATTATTTGTTTAATTTTTAGATTAGTACTATCACAAATTTCGGATTTAGAGATGCGTTAGCTATTCTGGTATTAGCTAAACATTTAATTATAAATAGTTTTGTAACGCCTCTCTGTTTAAATACTCTCACATATTCCGAAACCTCAGAAACTACTTTTTTTGTAAGTATTTTAGAGTAAATTATAGAAGTAATTAAGTAAAATGAAAAACGCTTTAAACTCTTTATTACACATTAACACTTATTATAATGATGAAGTTAATTTTAAGGAATTTATTTTATTTTCTGAAAAACTAACTTATTCATAGTTACATAATTGATCAAAAACATAAAAATACATTCACATAATTTACAAATGCAATTGAACATCTAAATAAAATTAGAGTGGCTGAAGAATTGTTTATTGTACGTCTACAAGTTATAAATCTATATGTGAACAATATAGGTCTCATTTTCGGGTTTATAATTTTAAGAGAAGTAATAATAGCCTTTAGTTCAAATTTTTTTCCATGTGTATATTTAACATTTTTTTCTCTCCATGTGTATATTTAATATTATGGAATTTAATTTTAAATTCAAATATATTTTTATTTAAACATTATTCCATAAAAAATATCGCTTTTCTTTATATTAAGGGTATTTATTAAAAGTTAATGCTCATGAACAGATGAAAATAGCACGCCTTAAAAGTATTTTCTTTTAATAAATGGATGTTTTTAAATATTTGTTATCTTTTATATCTAAAAAAAAAAACATAATTATGTGTCATTCTTGCTGATATTAGCATTATTTTAATCTAATGAAAAATGGAACATAGCAACGATACATTTCACTTTTTGTTCTATCAAATGAAAAGTATTGTAGAAGCTCATAAACAATTTATTTATTAGTACTAGTGAATCTTGGTTAAGAATATTTCAAAACGGTAATTTTGTAGTGAAAGATAAGATACACTTAGGTGACAAGGTCGCTAAGACATACTGTTAGACTGGAGTGAAATATCCTTATATATCCCTCATACTCGACATATTGTGTATACCTTCCGAATACCATCTCTTCAGATTGATATTATATTGGTTTAAAGAGTATACAATTTCGAAATTTCGAAAAACTTTGAAAGTAGTTAGATAATATCATTAATTAAAGCCAAAGTCTTTTTTCGATTAAAAAAATAAACACTTTTTTATAAGAAGGATATCTTAGAAAATCAAGAAAAAATGTTTATTTTGGAATTGTGACGGATTTACTCTTTTTGTTTATAACAATAGTCGGCTGATGCGTATTTCGATTGAGATGCAATTATTGTCAGATATTTTTTTGTTAAAAAAGTGGATTAAGGAAAATATTTTGATTAACATTATGTTTATGTAAAATAAATGAATATTTTTGTCAAAAATTCGTTATTTTCAATGTGTATTCTCAATAATACTTAGACTTTTTAAAATTCTGTTTGGTTTATAGTGGAAAGATTTTTTTGACAACTGTACCATTGAGTTCGTATTTTTGTTAATTAATTCTTTTTGTTTTTGGTCAAGTTTCTGCTTTTTTGACTGTTCATTTCTATTGCCAAATTCTAAACATTCATATTTTATATATTTCTTATCTAATCTAATTTAGTCCATTAATCTAACATTTGACGTACTTAAAATTATTTTATTTCTATCGATTTTGTAATAGTTATGTATGGTTTCAATTTTTTTGAAATATTTTGTTATATACTTTACAAATGAGTAAATTGTTTTTGTTATTTATAAAAGTAGTCCAAATAAACTGAAGGGTTAAGCCATACATTTACTTGCTTACTATCATTTACTTTTTTTTACTATCTTTTAGTTTTATTTAGGCTACCCTATACAGCAGGGGCGGCCAATCTTTTAGACGTTGGCGGAGACTTTTTTGGTGAAAATGTACCTAAGGGTGACTTTTTTGGTGAAAGTGTACCTGAAGGCGACTACGTTTTTTTAGAATGTACTTACGAATTGGTGTTTTTTTTATAAGGACTTTTTAGGTACTCACAAATATTAGTGACGTTTTTAGAAGATACTTACGAACTGATGACTTTTTTCTATAAGACATGAATTGACGAAGACATTTTACTATGACTACTATTAAATTACTTATAAATAATTATTTTTTAGAACTGCTTAATTCAAAAAGAACTAGTTATTCCAATACTTTAAATGATAAAAAAGAAAGGGCGGTAATAAAAATAATTCGTCAAGATCCGAAAACTTATAGTACTATAATTAAAAGAGGGCTATTTAATAATCATCAAAAAGATAAAGCTTTTCAAATAATATAAATAGCATTGAATTGGCTCAGATAATTTTACAGAATATCAAGGAAATCCTTATTATTAACGATCTAGATAAACTGAAATGAATAAAACACACAAAGTTGTTTATTATTGTTATTTTCGTTCTGGAAAGTGGTTATTTTTTATGATGAAAATAAATATAATATTTTTAGTAATGACTGACTTTCAATAATATAGAGTAAACAACAAATAGGTTTTGCAACTAAAAATTTTCAATGTACAGTAAAATATTGTGGAAGAAGTAATAGTTGGTGATCTTTAGCATAGGAAAGGGTGGAAAATTTGATTTTTATAAAAAATATACTAGATAAATAAAAATATGTTGACATTGTTAAGCCAAACTCGAAATAATCTGTAAAGAAGTTGTAGTTGTCTCAGATGTACGAGGATAGTTTGATAAGTATGGAAAAAAAATACCATAAAAAGATATTGCCATAAAATTTACCATACTTATCAAACAACTCTCGTATATCTTACATTAGCACAACTATCTTAAACATATAACACTAATTGCCAAAAGTGGTAGGTGTATAATATTTTCAAATAATTGAATTCTTTACAAAGTTCAGATTTAAATTCCATTATATAAATATATATATACATATATATATATATATATATATATATATATATATATATATATATATATATATATTCCATATATATATATATATATATATATATATATATATATATATATATATATTGAAATAAAGTTGCATAAACGACAAATAACATTAGAAGTCACATTGAAGTAGGCAACACAAAAAATGTGCGAACAAGTAGTAGTCGATTTTATATAAAATATGATGATGAATTTATTTGCTTGCAATGAAAATGAATTTTTTCTTATTGAAATGAATCCATATTCATTACATTTTATGTGTTTTTTTATTTTTGTTATTTTGCATGAAATAAAAAGTTTTATTTGATTTTATCTCAAACACAATTGAGATTTTTTTTTATTGTCATACAATGAATTAATTCAGAGAATATCAATTACCGAAATTATTTTCAGCTGCCTTTTTGGATCAATGATGCTAAAAATTTTACGGAAAGTAATATAGAATTAAAATATTCAAAGATTAATTCAAAAAGTTCAAGATACGATTTAGTTGGTATGTGAAAAAATAATTATTATAAATTATATTATTCTGTTTAAAAATAAGAATATCTATCTATAATAAATAACACAAGAAGTGAAAATAATACTCTTAATAGTTTAGAAAAAAAATAATTTTTATATAAAACATATTTATCTTATTTCTTATGTTTATTAATAGGCGAGTTGCTACATTGAAGTAAGTGACATAGTAAATTATAAAATTTATTGATATTATAAAATTAAATATTATTGATATTTTATTATTGATATTATAAAGGTAATTACATTTTTAACAAATTTTATAATTTTTAATTCAAATTAAATTTATATCAAAAATTAATTTAAATCAGAAAAATATTCACATAATTATATTTAAATGAAAATGTATTTAGTTATAACATAATTGCATAAAATTTTGCGTTTTAAACATTAGTTTTTAAAATTTAATTAAAGTACATATATATATATATATATATATATATATATATATATATATATATATATATATATATATATATATATATATTTATATATTATATAACTTCTATTTAAATATTCAAGAAATTTACTTACAAAAATCAAACAAATTCGAAAATTATTCTATATTTCTTTTATTTTGCAAATATGAAATATATTATATAATATTTAAATTACTTTACTAATGTTGATATTTCTTAAAAACCAATTTCAAGTATTTTTCACAATTAGGTTTGAAAATGAAAATATGTAAATTATAAATGACTTCCACAATATTCATGTAAATGAATATTATCTTTTTTTCTACATATAAACATTAATATAATATATATATATATATATATATATATATATATATATATATATAGAGAGAGAGAGAGAGAGAGAGAGAAGACAGATAAACCAATAGATATATACTTACATGTATTCTTTTTAGATAACATTAATATGAACTGTCCATATGATAAGTATTGGAAAACAATTCGAGGAAGTGCTGTTATTCGAATTTTATCAAATGAAGATAAGCGTTTTTTTATGTATAGTATTTTCATTTCCGCTAGCTGTTATAATGGAAATCATTTATTTTTCAATTTACCATCTTTTAAAAGTGCGCTAATGACATTTATAAAAACATACAATGAATAGTGTTTTAAATTTAAATAGAGTTATTATTTTTTAAAGCAAAATTTCTAAAGAATCTAATTAAAGTGAATTAGAATCTAATTGAAGTCGAATTAAAGTGTTCAATATTCACAGATTGTCCACATTCTTACAAAAACTTTGATTATAGAATTTGATTTATGAGATGATACCTCCCTTTATATCTGTACATTAATTTATAAATATATGTGTTCAATACGTATATGTAATAATTGCAGATTTTTTTAACGTTACTACTGACAATGGGTTATATATTTTTTTTTATTACAATCAAAACGTTACTCTTGCTTAAATAAGTTCATTAATTTAATGTTTTAAAAATAATAATGTTTTATGGATCTAATTGATTTTATGGATATATTATTGATATTAACATTTTAAAAAGTTTCTAATTACAAAAATATAAATAATTGACATAATTAATATTAATTTAGTACTTTTAGGAATTATTGGATTTGTTGAAAGTAATTATTGTTTTTCAAAATGGAAGAAATAATACTAAAAAAATCAAACAAGAGATTTTTAGATTTAACTATGTAGTTATATAATGTAAGATTCTATATGTAATTTGTGATTTATAGAAAAAATG
This sequence comes from Neoneuromus ignobilis, assembly GCA_029203775.1. Classification (NCBI taxonomy): domain Eukaryota; kingdom Metazoa; phylum Arthropoda; class Insecta; order Megaloptera; family Corydalidae; genus Neoneuromus; species Neoneuromus ignobilis. Next base: position 22,037,546 of record CP092093.1, read on the forward strand.
AATTAAAATAGACATTGAATATTTTTATAAATTCATGTTACAATTTTTAAAAAAATAAATTAACTAAAATATTAAATTAGTTTGAGTATCATTTCAATGATAAAATGTGTATGAAATGCGTCGCTTTTGGCATTATGCCAAGAACAATGATTTTTTGCAAAAGGATCGCCGAAAGTATCATTAATATTGTTCTGCAAGCTCCGAATTTGCCTGATGTGGTTCCGTGTGACTTTTTTCTATTTCCAAAACTCAATTTGTCGCTATGAGGGCATCATTTTGAGTAGATTAAAGCCATAAAATAAAATATTTTGCTTGAATTAAAGGCTATACCACAAAGCGCGTTCACGGGGGTGTTCGAAAACTGGAAGAGCTTTGGCATATGTGTATTGCTTCCAATGGGGAATAAATTGAAGGTAACAGAATAAATATTGTTGAATAAATAAATTCTCATGTGTTTTATTTCAAAAATTTTGTTAGTTTGCGGACCCAATGTTCAAAAAAATAGATATATGTTATATATATATATATATATATATATATATATTCATTAGTTAATTTAAATATTTTATAAAATTTGTACTCTTATAATTTTTGGAAAACTTCAAGAAATTTAAAAACAAAGTTTTCACAACACGCCGGGGTCGGAGCACCATTATTTTTCAAACAGAAAGATATCTATTCCAGTATTGAAATTGATGCATCTATAATAATTTACATAACAGTAATATTGACGTTAAAAATGATATAAAAAAATAATGTATATACCTTAAAATAAAAAAAAGCACTTACATCAACGTATTGTGCATGTACATATAAGTATTTTTCCAATTATTATAATTTTTCCTGTTCTAATTATACATGTTTTTAAATTAAATTTTATATTAGGAAAACAAGATATAGTCGAAATATAATATGTATATATAAATATTGTATATATGCATATATATTATATATACGAGGGTATATATATATATATATATATACATATATATATATATATATATATATATATATATATATATATATATATATATATATATATATTATATATATATACATATATATATATATATATATATATATATATATATATATATATATATATATATATATATATATATATATATATATATATATACTAAATTACATCAAACTCGGTTGATATTTTAATGAAATAGTTTGATAAGATTTAAAAGGATAATATTAATAAAGTTTAGAATTACTTGAAAACTGTAAAAAATATAGAATAATAATAATTTATATGCAAAAAATATTGTATTATTAAATAATCAGTACTAAAATATAAGAAAAATATATTCAATAATAATTATAAAAATATTTGTGGAATTTATAAATTTAATACAAAAATACGTACATATACAAAAACGCACATAAGTCATGGCACACATGGGTAACATAAGCAATTTATTGATATAATTCAATGAAGTCGTTAATTGAAAAAAATATTTAATTGAAAATAAATATAATAAATATTATACAATGAATAAATTTAATGAATATTATTAATAATATATATATATATATATATATATATATATATATATATATATATATATATATTAGTGGTGTGCCGGAAATCCGTATTTATATCCGCGGATATCCATGAAAAAAAATTCGTATTCGTAATGTTCCATTTCTTTTCACCGGATCTGAAACAGATCTTTGAAACTTATTAATAAGTATAAAAACAGCAGTAATAAAGGAAAGGAAACCGAACTTGTCATCAATAAAATATCTTTTATTTTTAAATAAACATTGTAACAATTTCAAAAAATAAAAACATATATACTATATAGCATTTATGGCTCGAGTAACAAACCTCTAACACAATGCAAACAAAAGAAAAATTATTCAAATATTTTAATATGTATGACTTGAAACAAAAATCAGATTTTTTTTATTAATAATCAAGTTAAAAATTGTAATCAAAACTCAGTAATGATAAATTGTATTTCAGAAAGAGCAACTTTACAGCTTTGCCGCCTTCTAGTCTATTCCGATGTAGATCATAGATAATTCCTGCTACACTGAAAAATTACTATCTTGGAACGCTTGTGGCAGGAGTAGATAAATATGTACGAGCAATACGGCCCAAATTTGCATATTTGCTTTTATTTACTTCCCGATATTTTAATAGATTTTGATCTCTTGGTAACCTCTTTTCTTTGACATATTCTGTAAGGGAATCACAGTCTGTTTCAAAAATTTTGTTTTTGGCTTTGTCATCATCAGAGCATACTATCCATTGAATATGGATTCAATGGATAGTATGATAAAGCAGATAACGGCGAAACAAGTTAACAAAGTCATACTTATCACGCCGTTTTTGTTTTTATGTCATCTTTAAAGACTGAATTGAATAACCGCTTTGCTGAAATAGAAAATGATAATCTCTATCAAATAGCAACATATTTAGTTCCTCGATGCAATGCTAAATTCTTCAACGCTTGTATTAATAAAAATATTAAATAGAAATTATTTACGTTTTTAGAAAAAGATGAAAATTTCACGACAGTTACAACTTCTAAAGAAAAACGGAATGCGAAAAAAAGAGGAAACTACAATACATTAATGGTAATGTCTCAAAAAATAAACGGACTCAGTTTCTTGTTTTTTTTCCATAGACTTTAGGATTTTACCATTTCTTGGAGCTGTATCCAGTCTCAACGTCAAATTGCTCTATTTTATGTTTTGTTTCAAAGAGCGACAAGGAATCTTTAATGCATAACAACCTCTCTGCTATATAGAAGATACTATTCCAGCGCGTTCGGAATCTAGCAAGACTTTTAAAACATTTTGATTCAGATGGATTTATATATTTTTTTTAAATCTTGCATTGCCATTGTTAAATGCTTAAAGTGATCTACAATTTTTTGACATTTGACTGGTATCGTAGAAATTATCTCAACACTCTTAAGAGATTATTTTACTATTAGGTGTAAATTATGTGCTATGCAATCAGTTTTATTAAAGTCACATAAATTGCACGCTCGCTTTATGTTTTTCCTACCATCTCTTACAATGCAATGCAAATTTTGTTTTAATATTTCCTACTCCTGAAGCATGGATTTAAATCTTTCCAAAATCTAATCTTCTGTGTGACGATCCTCGAGAACCTTCGCGCAAAAAAACTATGTTTTTTTTACAAAATCTTTTGTTATACCATGACAGATTAAAGATAGTAAAGATATAGATATAGATAGTAAAGGTCCTGATGTAAAATCTGGCCAAATATCTGAAGTAAACGATACTTTCTCAAAATCGTTCAAAATATCATTTATTTTTGTAGAAATTTATTGTACAGCTCTTCACAAGTTAGGTCAGTAAAATATTTTCTGCCTTTCAAATCATAATTTGGAGCAACGCGATCCATTAACCGACGAAACCCTAATTCTTTAACATATTGGAAAGACAAATCACATAAAGCTAGCATTTCTACAATTAAGTAGTTAATTTTTATGGACTTCGGATTTGTATTATCCTACATCTTAGCTTTTTCTACATAATCATTAAAATTTGTTTACTTGTACTCCCTTTTTCATGTTTGTAAATTGGTTCCCGACTGAATATTTTCGATCATTGTCTTCTTTTTACTATCTTCTCTTCGAAATAATTCATATTCCTGTTGATGTTTTTTTTCAAGATGATTTTTCAAGCAAGTTGTAGTTTTCCTTTTCCGAGAATAATTTTACTTGCAAACTTTACACGTGGCACATTTGTCATTAACTACCGTAAAATAATTTCATATTGCACTACTAAATTTTTTCGCCGACATTCTTATCAATTTATATTATTATCAAAAACACTACCGTTTCCCAATTTATTCTTTGCTACACTAAAATAAAAACAAAAATATGTAAGCCGTGTAAGTAGCAACTTGTTTTTTTACGCTAAGCGTGGTACGCCTTAGATCTGTTGCGTCAAGGTCACGCGCTTTGTGAAATAAACCTACAACAATACAAAGAAATTGAAAGCATCCACCGATCCAATACGCATCCACCGATCTTGATTTTCTATGATCCGGCAAGTCACTAATATATATATATATATATATATATATATATATATATATATATATATATACTGGGGTTGTTTGATAAGTATGGAAAATTTTTTTGGTAAAAAAAATTACCATATTTATCAAACGCCCTCGTATTTATATATTAGTAATATAATAATATAACGTATTAATTATATCATATTCGATGTGATTTAAATTATTTATAATAATCTGTAATGAAATTTTGACTGTTTATAATAATATTTTAATGAATAAACCTAATATTTTAGTAAATATTACTATTAAAGTATACTGTTATTTTGTTTCAGTTATGATATCTAATTTTGATTTAATTATATTTGACCTTAACATAATAAAATTGATGTAATTATTTATTTACATCAATAATAATCATTAAAGTTAACAATAACATAAATATACGATATCGTATAAGGTAAACAAATGACTTTTATGTTATTAATTTGACATGTTACAAAAGAGAATATTATTAAATATAGTTAATAGGCCATTGTTTGATATATTTACTGTTTGAAAATTAAAAAAAATGATAAATTCTACACTATTTACTATTTTTAATAAAATTATAATAGTTTAACTGATTTTATTTTTTACCTAGTAATTAGATAGTACCTTTATATTTTATCCACATCTGCATTTCTAACATTAAATAATCAAATAACACGCAAACGAACACTTGATAATAATAAATAAAGGTGTTAAGATTAAATCTTAGAATGTGTACTGATTAATTTGGTAATAATTGCAAGAAAAATATATGCAGGTATACAGAAGGCACGATAAAAAATTGAAATTCGTAAAACAATTAAAAAGAAATAATTTATTGTAGTCGAGTTTTATATATATATATATATATATATATATATATATATATACATGAACATTTAAAAAAATTTATTTCTTTTTGTTCCATTTTGTTTTTCGTTTTTTTTAATTATCAAATGAAACAATTCAATTTTCAATTACGTAGATTCAATAAATATACCAAAACATAAAATTAAAAATGGTTTTAATTTAATATATTTTACAAATTTTATAAATTCTTCTCATTCTATTTTTGTAATGAACGATCAATTTTGTAATACACTATATATATACATTAGTTTGCAAAAGTATTCGTCATATGGGTAACATAAGCAATTTATTGATATAATTCAATAAAGATGTTAAATTAAAAAAATTATTTAATTAATAATAAATCTAATATTTATTAGAAAAAAAATACAAAAAAAACACTAATTAATTATATTATATAGTAGAAATTGCTAAAATAAATACAGTAGGTTACATTTTTGCTGAGTAAAAGTATTCTCCACTTTTAATATTATGCAGAAGAAATATCAATATTTTTTTTAAAAACGAGTTTAATATCTCGTTTGTTTCCCTTTTCTTTTTACTACTTCATTTAAACGATTTGGCATTGAATAAATTATTTTTTTGTTGTTTTCGATGTTATATTTGCCCACTCATTTTGAAGTAAAGTTTTAAGGTGTTTCTTGAAGGTATTATAGTGCTGTTGAATTTTTCTCTTTAACAAATTCTATGGCGTTAATTATGGAACACAATTTTACTTATAAGACTTCCAAGACTTCGTTTGACATAGTGCATTCATTTATTCCAATTTTATGTATATATATATATGTATATATTTTGAAAAATATTTTAAAACTATTCGAAATAGTAAAAAGTTTTAACATTGTGCTAGGACATTTACAGGTTGAATTTATATTTACTAGTGATATAATTGAAAATATATTCTATTTATCTGACATAAATTTCTTAAACCAGTGGTGTTAAACTTATATATGAACAATAATCCATATTTCTAATTCAAAAGAGTCTGTGGGACGCTGATAAAAAAAGTCTCCCAAAAAATTCCAGAGAGCAAAAAATGATATTACATATGTATATATATATATATATATATATATATATATATATATATAAAATAACTATATTAAATTTTACATTATTTTTTCTTATAAAACGTATTCCTCACAATATACTTCTCTAATTTGCAATGTTCTAATAATGTATTTTGGTAAATTCCATTTTATTATTTTAATAAAATCAAGTTGAAGAGTCTTGGATCGTTGGCTGCATTTTAAGATTTTGCTGGTCACGTGCGGGTTGAAGGACGCACGTTTGACACCACTGTTTTAGATTATTTATAGGCGGGACTAAAAAAGGAGAGAGTGAGCTCAAATGCGTTATATTAAAAGAAAGGATAGTTATGAACCTGATATTTATGAATATAAATGTAATTATTTTTTTGATTTAGTTTTTGATATATGTAGGTCATTATTAGAGCTCTTATTCTAGATAGCCAGAGATTTTTACTAAAGTTTGAATACAACGATGAATTCATATATAATTATATATATAGATATGTAAACAAACAATTAAAATTATTATTTAATTAATTTGATTGCACTGTTTTTTAAAACAAAATTTTTTACATAATATACTATTTTTTTAAAAAAATATATCTATAACTATTAGATCTTGAAGTTATTATAAAATTAATCTTGAGGTTAAACCTACAGGTTTAAAAAATTGTAGAATTTTTCAGAACATAATATAGGAATCTATGGTATATCATATTATTGACCGATAATTTCACAATATTGTGACCTTCAATATTCAACTGATGATATTATTTGCAAATGCATTATGCTTAAACAAGTTTTTTGTTCTTGAAATCAATGTTAAGTGTTGCAACAAATGTTGTGGTGTTGTTTTAAGTGACAGTATTTATTTGATATATAATGAGAATAATAAATTCAAATTTAATTTTTTACAAGTGTAAGTACAAAATAATAAATTTATTCAAACAATTGTATTACTTTCTTGTCAAATAATATATATATATATATATATATATATATATATATATATATATATATATATATATATATATATATATATATATATATATATATTACGTCTTATATATATATATATATATATATATATATATATATATAAATATATATATATATATATATATATAATAATATAAATTATCAATAAATAAAAATAATTGATTTAATTGATATATTGAAAAAAAACAAATAGTTTCTCACAAAAAATTGAACGGTTTAATTTTTTAATAAAAAAATCATTTAATTTTTAATTACGGTTAAGGCAATTTATTAATATATTTTAGTAAAATATTTATCAAATATTTGTCTTTGATCTTATATTCAAATTCATTTTTTTTATTATATTAAACATTATGTCCAAAACTTCCGATGTTATGTTGATTGTAATTTGATGAATATTTTTTTTTTAGTTTATTTGATATCTGAGATGTGTAAACTGTATAGAATTTTCATTTCAAAGAGCTTCTAAAATAAATTAAGATCATAAATCAATTGATATCAATTGATTGATATTGCCATAAAGACATTAATCTATATGAAATAAATATTTTCTTCAAAATTTTAATTATTTTGCCAGTTATATGCTATGTATTGCCTTTCTGTTGAATTCGTACCAACCGAATTCGTTAATCCAGTTCAAGTGTCAAAAATTACATTTGCACCCACATTTAATACTGACTATAAATATTAATAGAACAATTAGCAATGTTTTTGAAGAAAAACAACTCGATGTTAGCTCTCCTTTAAATAGCGTGCTAAACAGGAAGTTTAAACAGATATATTAATTGTGTTTGTGGAAATCTGAGGTTTTTCGCGGCCTAGTAATAACTATTTTGTTTGTTAATTTGATCATTCAAAAAAAGTGCGTTTATTAATTTTTGTACATAATTGAATTATTTATTAATTGATGTTTTTGATTACACTGTTTTTTGTATTATTTTCCAAGTATATTTGCCTTTTAATTGTAAAAGCTTGATTATTCAGCTCTCTCTTTCTTTCTTTATATATATATATATAGAGAGAGAGAAAGAGACAAAGAAAGAGAGTTGTAAGCGTGATAGAACTTTGAATCCCTAGCAAAAGTTCTATCTAACCTAAAAAAAAACTCTTTAGATATATATATATATATATATATAAATATATATGTTCATTTTTTTGTTTCAGTCATTTTTATTGCAGAATTTACATTGTTGATATCAAGTGAAAAAAATGACAATGAACGTAAGTACTGTGTATAAAACATTTAATACTAAGGACATAGTAATTTATACACTTACATTTACACATTCCTTAATATCGTCATCATCATCATTATCAGCCTTTTTCTATCCACTGGTGGATGGAAACTTTTCCTAAAATTTTTAACTTCAACTGATTCAATTTAGATTTATTATTCTTTCAGTCCATTCTCACAATTTTTTTTACCTCTATGTCCCATTTACAAATGGATCTCTTTTGAGTTTTTTCGCTTATCTAGGTTTCCAATCAATAATTTCTCTTGTCCATCGGTTGTTTTCTAATTTTGTCATATGACCAGCTTATTTTCATTTAAAATTCCTTACTTTTGCTATAATGACGGTATTTTTTTCTCTGATCTACTCTGTTCTTATATTTCTAAATACTCTTCTCAACTTATATATTTTCATGATTCTTTATATTGTTTCGATTAAATGAATTATTTTGGCACTCAAGATCCGTGTTTCGTTACCATCAATGATATATATATATCAAATATATATATATATATATATATATATAATATATATATATAATGATATAATATATATATATATATATATATATATATATATATATATATATATATATATATATATATATATATATATATATATATATATATATATGTGTGTGTGTATGTGTATATTAATATTTTTTTCTAAAAAACTTGTTTGTAAAATAAGAACGATCATTCAAGATTAATCTAAAAAACACACTTTTATGTTCTTTTATAAAAAAATAATTTTTCGTAAGTATAAAAAATAAAAAAAAAACAAATCAATTATCATTTAAATAAATTGATATACTGTTGAAAAAGAAGTCATCGTTTTGTTATTGTCTATATCATTTTATTTTATTCCTTATAATATTTCATTTCTATATATGTTTGAAAACTTATATATGGCTTAACATTTTTTCAACCGTTATTTTTATTTTTATATTCGTTATTTTATAAATCAGTTTAGTGATATATCAAGTTTTTCTATAAAATATTTTAATAATTAAATACACATCTTCATTTTTAATAATAAAATTTTAAAATGATATTATATATAAACATTTGTTTACTTTTTACACTAACTTGCTTTGTATATATATATATATATATATGGTAACATTTATTGAGTCTCTCGTTCAGTAGTGGATTGATATGGGCTTTATGATGTGTGATGATATATATAGTATATGTATATATATATATATATATATATATATATATATATATATATATATATATATATATATATATATATATATATATATATATATATATATATATATGCATATACTTATTTGTTCAAAAAGTAAGGTGACTGTTTAAATAAAGCATATACTATTTATTTATTCATCCAAATTTGTTTTGTTACCTTCGAAGTAATATTCTCCTGCTACGATACACATACGCCAACGTGTAATCCAATCTTGGAAACACTTTTGATATTCACTCTTTGGAATATCCATTAGCATCTCCTTTGATTTTTGTTTTATGAAATAAAATGTGTCAAATCTGGTTTCTCGAAGTGGTTGTTTTATTTGACTGAACAGGAAAATGTTGTATGGTGACATATTTTGAGAATACGGAGCTTGTGGAACAATATTTGTTGAATTTTTAGCGAAAAACTCACGTATAATAATTGCATTATGAGAAGGTACGTTATCGCTTAAAATTAACATCACTTAAAATTGCGTCTACTGAATCTATTGATATGCCAATATCTTCACCAAGCTATCTTACAGTCAAATAACGATTTTAAATTATTTTGTTTCTTATATTTTCGATATCTTCTTCGGTTATTGATATTAATGGACGACCAGAACGAGATTCATCTTCTATGGATTCACGACCTTCTCTGAACAGCTTATGTCACTGGAATATTGTTTTTTTCTATAAATATTGATCATTGAATGCTTTTTGCACCATTTTAAACATTTTAGTAGCATTAATTTTAGTTTTAACATAAAATTTAATGCAACTTCTTTGTAAAATAATATTAGATATTTTAAAAATCGAAAAAGGCAAAAAGTTGATGTAAATAAACTACTGTAACTTATAAACTATTTGACATATCAATTTGATATAAGGAGCAAATATCACTGAAGGTTGTGCCAACATAAGAAAATAAGTTTTTCGAACTATAACTTTCGCGCGAGTTTCATATTAAAAAGTCATCTTATTTTTGAACAGAGAAGTATATATAAATCTTTCTAAAATAAAATCTATTTAAAATATTAATCTAATTTATTGTATTTTATATCAGGCAGTATTTTTTAAAATTCAATCAAATGTGTAAAAATTCTCTTATATTATTATCAGTTTATATATATATTGTGAAACAAAAGCAATAATGTTTTTTAGAAAGCTGTCCAAATCTTCTATATCTTTATATTTGTATTCTTTATATGAAAATATTACAACTTATTTGATGCATATTTTAAAACAATAAAATATTCTAATAATGCAAACTAATAGTAAAATATTATCGTTTATTACCTCATTAAATAATGATTCTTTTAATTGTTTTTGAAAAAATATTATATATATTTTATCTTATTTTAATTACAGTGACGTGTTCAGAACTTTCTTCCACATCTCTGAATATCAATTGTATTTTTGAGAACGAAATAATATCGTGCGATGAACCTATGCTGAATGGAACAAAAGCTACATTGAAATGCAAAGAAGACTATTACATTGAGTCAATGCCCTATAATGAAATATTATGTGATAATGGACAATGGAATTTACCTTTATTCAACTGTATATTTAGTAAATATTTTATATTTATTTTCAATTATATTAATGACACTAAACTGAAACAATTTTTAAATTATTAATTATAAACTGTTATGCTATATTTAAGATTTTTTTATAATTTTATAGATGTAATATGGCTATCATTTTTTTTAAGTATTCACTGTAGTATCATTGTTGTTTTATTTTACGTAACTATATTCAGCGGTTGTACTTTCTTTAGACAATATTATACTTCTATTTTTAAATATTACTTAGTAATAACTGTGCGAAAAACGTTTACAATGAAATTTAACAACAACGACCCTATAATGAGTCCTGAAAAAATAATACAATTATGAATCCATTTCAGGTATGAAAGCAAACATTTTTAATTTTGAAATTATACTTATTTATAAAGGAATTATTATATATATTTTGGTATATTTTCAATTTGCCTGACATTTTATCTTACTAATATATATTTTTTGGTTATTTTAAGAGAATTAGTGTATATATGTATGTATATATATATATATATATATATATATATATATATATAAGGTCATCCAAAAAATCGCCTACATATTTCTTTGTAATAAAACACAAACTATTTGGAAATTTTTCAAACTATTTTTTTTTATTGAAATTATGATTAATTACAATTATATGTGAAAGAAAATATTGTTCAAATGTCCACACGACTGTGTCTGAAGGCATAAATTTGAATATCGAAATTTTCAATGATTTTTAGACATGTTGGATTTATTTCACAAATTGCAACTCGAATATTGTTTTTAGGTCATTAATTATTCGTGGCTTGTTAGCATAGACTTAATTTTTCAAAAAAAACAAAACATAAAAAAATCTAATGGTATTAAATTACATGATCTCGGAGGTCAAATAAAATCTGCATTTTGTAAAATTACATTGTCGAAATTTAGATCGCAATAAATGAATGTCTGCTCGAGTTGTGTGACTTGTAGCACCGTCTTGCTAGCAGCAGACATTAGATACATCAATATTATTCAATTTTGGCCTTAAAAAGTCATTCTACATTGATTGGCCTCACTTAGCATTCACAGTAACAGCATTTCTAGCATTATTTTCGAAGAAAAATGGTCCAATGATTTCATTTGTCCAAAATGCACACCAAACAGTGGCTTTTTGTTGGTGTAGAGATTTTTTATAAATAACATGACGATTTTCATCACCCCATACACGATAATTTTACTTATTAACGAATCCATCCATTGAGCTTCATCATTAAACAAAATTTTGCTTGAAAGTAATGGATCTGTGTTCGTTGTTCAATAATCCAACTAGCGAAATGACGATGTTGTAAATCTTTTTCTTTCAATTCTTAGTTGAAAATCTTAATTGAATTTTTTAGGCGTATAAATGCAAATCTTAATGCAAAATCCTGTATAAAGAGTGATAAGATACATCCAATTCTTAAGAAAGACGTGAAATTGATGTTAGCGGTTCATTTTCAACACTTTCATTTACAGCAATAATGTTTTCATTTTTTGTTTTCCACTTTTTGGTTTATTAATAACACAACCAGTTTCTTCGAATTGTTTACTAATCTTTTAAATGAAGACTGATTTGGCCGATTATTTACACTAAAAATATCACGAATTTTTCGATAGATATTTTTCAAAGAACGCTCATTTTCATAATAAGTTTGATTAATGTAAAATGTGTATGTTTGATGTTTGTGAATGTTTGACTAATAATTAAAAAAGCAAGTATCAATAGTTTCTTCATTAAATGAAAATTATATAATAGCTTTTGGAAGAAAAAATTTTTCACTACGTTATATTTTTTTTAATTACAGCTAAATGTCCAGAACTTTTTTCCACATCTTTGGATATCAATTGTGTTTTTGAAAACAAAACAATATTATGTGATGAACCTATGCCAGATAACACAACTGTAACACTAAAATGTAAAGATCATTATTATATTGATTCCTTACCCTTTAGTGAAATCATCTGTGAAAAAGGACAATGGAGTCTGCCATTATTCAACTGTGAACCAAGTAAATGCAGTGTATAAATGCTTTATAATTTTAATATTTTGTATCATTAACATATATTTTTATCTAATATTTATATGTATATTAAAAAACAGTATTATATATATATCTTCTTCCTCCAGTTCACTTTAACAAATATCTTTATTTCTTTGTTCCATTTGCCCATTCAATGTATGTATATCCAATATATATATATATATATATATATATATATATATATATATATATATATATATATATATTGGATATATATACATAATACTTTGTCTTAATATACATATAATATGTGTACAAATATTAGATAAAAATGCATATTCAATACATTCCTATATTATTTCAGAAAATATTATTTGAAAGAAAATTAAAATGTATATTATTCTAGTTTGTGGATTCAGAACTCCAAAAGGAACACCACTTGTTGTAAGAGGATTAAAAGCTGAAATTGGAGATTTTCCATGGCATGTTAGTTTGTTTGAAAAAGTTAATTGGAACACACGTCGTTATATTTGTGGAGGTTCAATAATTAGCCCAAAGCTTGTTCTAACAGGTTAGTATATATATATATAGTATCAATATATATATATATATATATATATATATATATATATATATATATATAGTATCAATATTATTATCAACCTCTTTTATTTACTGTTAGATAAAGGTCTTTCTTAAAACTTTCCATTTTCAGTGATCTAAACCTTTTTTCTTGCATTTCACAGTGACAACTTTTCTTATGTCTTTATCTTATTTACCTATGTATTCCTTTTTTTAGTTTTTTATATTTTTGATTTCAAAAATAGTAATTTCTGTTGTTCACCGGTGTGATTAATCTAGAATTAATAAATAATGTTACAAATAATTATGCTGACTGATAACTTCTTTTACTACTTCAAATTTATACTTATTCTCTTACATGTATATATAGTTTTAGTGATATCGTATTGTTGTCTATTTATTTTGATAATTTTAAACTTTCCTATTTTTTTAAGTACTTGTTTGGAGTATAAAACGTTTTTATAAATAATTTTTAAAACATCAGCATATGTTTCTTACATTTCTCGATATTTCAATGAATTTAATATCATAAAATATGCTATTATTAAAATAAATTATCAATTATTTAATGAACTATTATGAAAAATCCTCATCCAAATCCCGCTAATTTTCGTGGCTATGAAAATTTCATTTTTTGTGTAGTTGCCTTGAAATAATTTAGCTGAAATATAATTTATAGCCAGAAGTAAACTATTTTTTTTAAAGATATTCAAATCTTTATCTCTTTTTTATAGTCAATAATTATTATACCCTTATTTTATTTATTAGATATCGCTCTTTTTTCGAGACATCGAGTAAAAATATCAGTCAAAACTTTTTCTATTTGTTTCTTCTATTACTATGAAAACTTATGCTATGGTTCTATTATTTTAACAGATTTCTCATTTTTTATGCTCTTGATAGTATTAAATAATTTTTTTGCTAATAAAAGTAGAATATTTGGTCCTGTATTTCTTTTATTCTATATATTCTTCCTTATATATATATATATATATATATATATATATATATATATATATATATATATATATATATATATATATATATATATATATATATATATATATATATAATTATATTTAAAAGCAAATTTATTTATTATTATTACATATATATATATATATATATATATATATATATATATACATTCATATAATTGAGCATATATTTCGCCCAATAACTTGAGAACTATTGTATATAACTCGATCTATTGTAAATTGTGCTGCTGTCTTATATTTTAAAGACGAATATATATTTTTTCTATCAGAGAATTTGGTTACATTGTTGGTTTATTGTGATTTATTTAATAGATTTTTAAGAATTCGCTAATGCATTACCAGATATTTTCTTTTATATTTTTCTTAATATTATAGTTTTGATATATATAAACTACTTTCATATATATATATATATATATATATATATATATATATATATATATATATATATATATATATATATATACATATATATATATATATATATACATATATATATATATATATATATATATACATACATATATAATAAATAAATATATATATATATATACATCATATAAAATAAATCTTTATTTTTAATGACAGGTACTTTTTATTTAAAAACAAAAATATTGTCCCTATTCTTATTTTATCATATAATTTTGCTGTAGAATAATAATTTTGAAAATTCATATTCCTATATTAGTTTAGTCTATTTGACAAGTAAATGAAAATATAATGTAATTTTCTAAAAATTATATAGTCGACTACCACAAATTTGGAATTTTTTTTGTGCCTTTATGGTACCGATTTGTAAATTTTTCGGATCACAGGTGGTTAATTATCATATACAGTTAGTACTACAATAAACCCAATATTTTTTTAGAAAATTGTATGTAATAAACTTAGGTAAAGGTCCAATAATCTCAAGTTTGTCCAGTCTTTTACATTGTCGTAAATAATATAAAACATGCAATTATAAAACATGTGCACGACACTGTTATATAAAAAAAGATGTATGCAATCAAAACATGCTACTCAAACACAGAAATAAGAAATATAAAAACGTCACACATGTATCCATCTTGAACAGAACTCATAAACCGTTAATATATATATGTGTATATTATATCACATCATCATAAAGCCCACATCAATCCACTACTGGACGAGAGCCCAATGAATGCTACCATTCACTGGTATTTGGTCATATTCACCACGCTGACCAGGCGGATTGGTGAAGATTTTTTTATTCGGGGTTTACTCCTTTCTTGATAGTTATTTTTTACAAGATGAGGTTGTCGGCATTCATACTCAACCCTCGAAAATGAGGGACTCTCCGACTGGGATTCGAACGCAATCTCCCGCATGACACACGGTGATGCAAACCACTGTGCTACCCAGTCGGTATATGTATATGTATATGTATATGTATATGTATATATATGTATATGTATATATATATATGTATATGTATATGTATATATATATATATATGTATATATATATATGTATATGTATATATATATATATATATATATATATATATTGAAATGACATTAATAAGGAGATATTTTATTTTCAGCGGCTCACTGTTTCCAGAAAATTGAACCAAGACGATATGATGTTACTGCTGGTAAATATTACAGAGAATGGAGTAACACAGAAGACCAATCTGCTGAAATCAGAGATGTAAATTTAATATTTTATTACATATTAATTTTATTTATCTCTATTTTAATATATAGTCGATTATCTTTATGCAGTAGAAACGTTCCACAGAAAACTGCATATAAAAAAATTGCACAAAAAAGACTTAACTTACGTTGAAAAATTAGGAATACGTTTCATAATATTTTAAAAGTGCATAAAACCAAAGGAATGAGTTAAAATTAGCTTAAAATCGCATAAAAAAGTAACAGAAATTCAAAAACATAAGAATGCCCAACAAATTTCTTCGAAAATATTAAAGAAATTGATATGAAACCTAAAATAAATTTGCTTTTAAACTTTATTTATTTGATTTTATTAAAAAGTAACAATTGTTTTATATGTTTTTATTAGAATTATTGTCGCTATTTGACAATGTTCGACACCGTTTGCGAACTGGTGACAAATAACTTTAATCACTAGAAGAGGTAGTTTCTGCAACAGATCTGTACGATAAAAGCAATTACTTTTCACAAACAAAATTAGAATTAACTTCATTCTCGTTCTGTGTTGCTTCTTTTCTTCTGACAATGTTATCAGTAATTGAATTTTGCGATGAAAATTTTACTAATTTCTTATACAATTCGATGTTCAAATATACAGTTACTCAGCTCACATGGAATTTAAAGGCTCATTCAGAATGGTGTCATTAACAAGAAAATGGTTTTCCAATTTATTGAAAAGTTGAAGATTTTATCGAATTATATTTGTAGTGAGAGGGCCTGGTTTTTCTTCCGCATCACTATTATTTTTTGGATCTTCGACTATATCTAAAGTTATACCAATAATATCATTGTCACTTAAGATATTACCTACAAGGAATTCGTTGACATTATCCTGACTAAAGATATCAACACCTTATTAATCAATTTCATGTGCCAAAGAAATGATTTCATCGAATAATGTCGATGTTTTAATTGTTGTAGTATTTGCAACACATCCGAATTTGCATGAAATAAATACCGCATAACTTTGAAACCGCATAAAAAAAGACCGGACTGTATATACACATTCATATATATATATATATATATATATATATATATATATATATATATATATATATATATATTGAAAAGTTGGAAGATTAGTTTTCGATTTAGACGTATCAGGTAAACAAACTAAAGAAATATCAGGTAAATAAAGTGAAATTGTGTTCCTGTACAGGCATGGCTTATTTTTAATTTTCAAATCTCCATGAAACTATTAATTAAGATCATTATTACTAATAACTGACTGGACTGAATAAAATTCTGTTTATCAATAGGTCAGATTTGACGAACAGAAATGATATTATCTTCTAACAGGATAATGTAAGATCGCATACGGTTTTGAAAACCTAAAAAAACACTAAAGGTTATTGGTTAGGAAATTTTTACATATTATCTATATTTATTTGATATGGTGCCTTAAAACTACCATTTTTTGATTCTGATCTTTATTAAAATGGGAAATAATTAAATGCATACGTAATGAAAATATATATTTCAGATTTTTTGCATCCAATTCAATTTATACAAATGAATTTTAACCCCAACACCACAATAGTTTAAAGAGTTCAATAATCACTTATTGTTCACTTAATACTTATAATTATATAGTCTATAATTATATCGGCTAATGCATTTCGATGGCGACGCCAACATCGTCAGAACCTTTCTGTTGAAAAAAACATTTTTTTTGTATATGAGTATTATTAGCCGATATATGAGTTTTATTAGCCGATATAATTATAGACTATATAATTATAAATAATAAGTGAACAATAAGTAATTATTGAACACTTTAAATTATTATGGTGTTGGGGTAAATTCATTTGTGTAAAGTAAATCAGCCACAGTCCCAAAACAACAAATATCCAATTCAATATTATTTTATGTGGTTATAAATATTTTTTTAAAAAAAATAGAGCGCATTAGTAAAAAATAATGCATATTACATAAGCAATTCAATAAAAAATGAAAGAAAAATGTTTTTATTTTTACATTAAAACCAGAAGACTTTTTACCAACATAGTATATATATATATATATATATATATATATATATATATATATATATATATATATATATATATATATATACACATTTGAATTCTCTAGATCAATCATATAATAATTTATTTTAGGTAACAGAAATTATCGTATCCAAGAAATATGATGGTCAGTTAACTAGTTTCACTGCAGATATAGCAATTTTGGTAATGGATCGAGTATTTACATTGTCAGATTTGATTCATCCAGTATGTGTAGATTTTAATATGAAGACATTTGATAACTATACAGACATTATTGGAGAAGTAAGAAAAACATTAATATTTTTTCCACAATAATATTTTTATCCTAAAAGATTCTTTTTTATTAATCTAAGAAATAAAATATTATCTAACTTTACTGTTCAATAATAAAAACTAATTACATAAATAACACAACAATAATATAACTATATAATTATTTAAAAGTTTACTAATATAATTAATTTTAAGAAATACATGTTTTTTCATAATAATTTGTAATATTTTATTCCACAATTTTTTATTATATATTTTCTATATGATAAATTATAGAAATTAAAAAAGGAAAATAACATACGAGTATAGTGGAATGATTAAAATAATGCAGTTTTTCTATAAAAAAGTATCATGCCAAATAAGATATGTTCAAGGTGTAATGAAAAATCTGTTGGGGTCTTTTACAATTTTTTGAAATATAAAATGTTATATATAATATATTGTTTTTTTAATAAGTATAAGCTTACTATTTTTAGATTTTGCCGTATATGAGAGTAAATAACCACAATTTTTGTTTTATAAGTAACAATTTATGTTAATGTGAGTTTTAATTTAGTGCTAATTTGCAGCAGATTGATATTTAATCATTATAACTAAATATACTGAGTTTATTTTTATCGAATAATATATTGGCTGAAATTGCTTGAAAAAAAATGTTTCTAGAGTGTCCGGATTTTACTAGTCACTACTATATATATATATATATAAATATATATATATATAAATATATATATATATATATATATATTAGGTTGGCAAATATCTCCCTTCCGCCTTCTGGTCTTTTGAATTTCGCAGCTATGTACAAAAAAAAAAAAAAAAAAGCGGAAGGGAGATACTTGCCAACCTAATATATATGTATGGATGGACAAATGAAACTGAAGGATAGTAAAAAATAATAAATGAAAATATACAAATAAATTTAATATAAAAATGTAAACTGTAGTATTATTTGGATCATCCTATTAAAAACATACATATATATATATATATATATATATATATATATATATATATATATATATATATATATATATATATATATATATATATATATATATGTTTCGTTCAAAATTACCCTAATTAAAGTTATAAAATTTTATTAATAAAAAAAATATATCGATCTTTACGTGCAGTTCTATGTAGCAGTTATATGCCACTGCAAATATGCTTTTTACTTCTGGAAATATAAGCTGCCGGTATTTTTGATAATCGCTCTTAAGTCAGTTTACGCATTTTCTTTTATCTTTTTAATAGTTTCAAATTAGTGTTTTTCTAACAAGATTTGCTTCACGAAAGAAAAGATGAGCGAGTCAAATATTTACAAGTAAACGAATCAAATTCTTTTAACGAAATCTCTGTTATTGTTTGTTTTAACAAAAAGATTTTGACAATGATAATATTGGGATCGAAATGTGCATCATCCGCTTATTGTTATAAATAAAAATTGATTATTGTACATTTCATAACCATTGTGGTATTGGAGATAAAAATTCATTTGTCTTAAAGAAATCTCTGTTCTTTTAATGAAATTTATGTTTTGGAAATAAAAAGTCACTCATATAAAAAGTTACTCTAAGTAAGATAAGTGAATAAAGCATGATGAATGGGAAATAAGAATGACTTTGTTTAACGACTTCGAAAATAACTTTAATTTGAAGACGACGAACAAACTTCGCATCAGTACAATACGACCCAAAACATTGTTTAAAATTATTTGTTGTTTTTGAAAACTAGTGGCTTATTTGAATTTATTGATTTTTTCATTTTTTTAAAAAGCTCGTATTACTCGAAGTATGTGTTTAAAATCAACATATTACTTTCAAGGGGCTTTTTTAAAGTTTAATTTTCATCTTTTTAAATTTGAAACAGATTTTCATACAATGGCTTCTCTTTGATTATTTTGATCTTAAAAAATTTTAAAGATAAGAAAATTAAGTTCAAAAACTTTATCTAAAATTTAAAATAAATGATATATTAATGAACTCAATAACAGTTTATTTAAAAATTATGATCACATTTTATCGTGTAGCTGTTACCTTCTCTACTTACATGTTATTGAGTTTAGATTTTTTTATTGGACTTCAGTTTTTAAGGAACAGTGTAAAGTTTTTGTGTTTTTTAGGTTCCTGGTTGGGGTTTAACATCAGAAGGAGGTGAGCTCAGTGAGTTTCTACAATATACAAAATTACCTTTAATATCACGTGAAGAGTGTTTAAAGTCGGTTCCTGAGGATTTTACACTTTTTGTGACATTTGATAAAATATGCGCTGGATTTACTAATGGTCAGTTAAGAGTATAAAATAATATGTTTTAACATTCTTAAGAAATTATGTGTTAATCTAAATTAATATCATTACAAATATTTGTGACGTTAATTAACACACTTTATTTTTTTTAGGAACTAGTGTATGTGAAGGTGATAGCGGCGGAGGATTAGTACACCGGAGAGAAAATAACAAAAATAGAATAAAGTACTACATAATCGGTATAGTTAGTACAAGCCCATTTAAAGAAGATTCTTGTGATTCTTACCGATATTCAACATTCACAAATGTAGCAAATCACATAGTTTGGATGAATGAAACTAAGTTTAAATATGAATTATGGTAAGTTTGACATTTTTAATATTTCAAAAAATAATATTTTTAATGTTATTGAATTTTAGTAGGCAATTTTTAATTATTTAATTTTAAAGTAATTATCTAAATATTAAAATTTTAGTTGATGTTATATCAATATCAATTACAAAATATATTTTTCAATAAAAATGTAGTGACGGTATTGTTGACAAAAAATACTTGCATTTGAATTCTAAATAAATAAAAAAATATATATAATAAACACACATACAATCACATTCTATGACTAAGTTATTGAACTCTATGTTTTTTATTATTGTCATTTTTGTGCTGTTGAATGTAATTAAGAATTGAAGGCTTAATATTATTTTATTTCAGTTTATTTATTAACAAATAAAATTATTATGATAATTTATATAGTTATGAAAATATTAGGTAAACAAGAAAGTTCTGTCATTTTTGAGTCGATCATAATTCCAAGAAATGTTTATGTACCTTATGACTCATTATGCCGAGAACATTAACTGAGTAACAAAGTACTACTTTGTTTCATTCATTTACTGCATCTTGATGTATTCATTTTAATTTAAAATATAATTTCAACTCTTCTAAATGATTGTGCAAAATAGTGTAATACGTTTATGTATATTTTGCAAATTTAAATTTGATTTTAGAGCTATTGAAGTTATAAGAAAAAATTATATCGCGCTTTGAGAAGGGGTAGTTATATTGACACTTAAACGACCGGTCCCGTATTACTACGTGTTAATAAATTCATGCTAAAGTGCCGGACCCGTATAAATACGGATTTGGTGTATGTTCATTAAATGCCGGTTCTGTGCCTCTACGGTTAAACAATTAAGTTTTTTATATTGCACAATACTGTTACCGAATGGTAAACATGAATTATATACATAAACATTAATAAAAAAATGCTTTAATTACATTATATTCATGTGTAAATATTGTAATATTACACTTCACAGAGGATTTTGTTTTGAACAGTGTCTTACAAAAATAAATATTAAAGTAAACTTTCGCTGATATATAATTCTTGTATATCAATCATTTTAAACATTAAAGTAATTATTTTGTTCTATACTTTACGTTCTGACTGTATAATAATTATATAAGACATTTAAATAATATAAATAACTACCTGTATAACAATGGCATATGTTCCTTTATTGATCATTATATGATATATAATATATTTATTAAATATTTACATGTGTATTGACTTAAAAAAAATGTAAAACTTTTACTTAACGAGTTTTATTTAAAACTTACTTAATAATTCAATAATATTACCCTAACGCTATCTGAAATATTGCCGGCTGCACAGCTAAGTTTTGTCGAAAGTCGCCGGTCGTTTAAATGTTAAGAACGACCTAGAGATGGTTAAAAAAATTGCTTCAGAGGATGAATTATTAGAACACTAATCGTTAAGCAGATCACCAAATGTGAATATTGAGGAATTACATGCAATGATCGAAAAAATTAGAATTTAACATGTTAAAAGTTTGCTTGAGTGTTAAAAGTAAGTGACGAAACAACACGGAATCATTTGCTTAAAATAAGGATTTTTTAATGTAAAAACTACACTCGTTCTTATTTTAATCTCGAACCTGACCAGATTTTCTTGGCTATCTAATGTAAAAAGAATCGATACATCATTTATTAATATTTTTAGCATTATTACTCATTGTCTTTATGTACAATGGATTGAAAAATATTTGTAATAAGATTATATATTAACTCCTTTGTTTAATATTATTAAAACTGTTTAAATATTTATATATGAAAAATTGAAAGATTTACGCTAAACTAAACGACATATAAATAAACAAATTTGAAATTTAAAAGAAAAAAAAACAAAGAAAATATTAACACAGAAAATGTAACATTGAGAGAAAAACTTGTCTTTAAAATAATGAGTTTGAAAAATACAAATAAAAAAGTTCTATTAGAAAGATAAAGTAGGAGTTATTATTTTCTATTTTCATGAAAATAATCAATGCATATTTTAAAACAGTATTAGTTGATATAACTATGATAATTATATAGGTTGTTTGTTTAGGATGAAATTTGACCAAAAATTATGTAATAATGTACACTTATAAATATATATATATATATATATATATATATATATATGTGTGTGTGTGTGTGTGTGTGTGTGTATTTGTAAAGTCACACAAATACACACACATGTGTGCATAAATATATATTTTTATATATATATATATATATATATATATATATATATATATATTTATATATATATATATATATATATATATATATATATATATATATATATATATATTTGTCCACATATGTATATCAAGTTATTGTTTCAGTTGTGGGGTTGAAATCATTTCTTAAAAAAACATAACTGTTATTGAACTCTAATAATGCTAGTTACCGTACTTGAATAACTGGGAAGGCCAAGATCTATAAAGAGTTGTACCGCTAAAGAATAATAATAATATATGTATATATATATATATGTATATATATATATATATATATATATATATATATTACACAAATGAATTTTAACCCCAACACCACAATAATTTAAAGTGTTCAATAATCACTTATTGTTCACTTATTATTTATAATTATATAATTTATAATTCTATCAGCTGATGCATTTCGATGTCGACGCCAACATCGTCAGAGCCTTTCTGTTAAAATCTAGACTAACTTTTAATATATACATATATATATATATATATATATATATATATATATATATACTAATTTATGTTCTGTGTCCTTATTCAATCCATCTACAACTGGGGGTTGTATCTTTCTTTTCGTCATCTGGTCTGAAGCATGAAGTGTTTTCAGTTATTCTTTTTCATAGATTTGTGACCTTTTTTGATGACATGAATTGACTTATTTATTACTTGTAAAATTTTTTTTTAAAAATTTAATTACAAAACTAACGCATGCAGATATTCAATTCATCTAGAACGGACCTCACAAATTGTTAAAAACTTTCGAATAGCGTCACAAGTAATAAATAAATCAATTCTGTCATCAAAAAAGGTCACAAATATATGAAAAAAATAGGTTGCAAAGACAATAAATAACTGAAAACAGTTGTGATTTATATATATATATATATATATATATATATATATATATATATAAATCATAAAAAACTACATTAGTCCACTGCTGGATAAAAGCATCATAAAATGCCACGAGCTTTTCTTAAATGTTTTCCCAAGATTCTTCCATTGTTTCTTGTACGCAGATAATCTCATTCGATTTTCATTTTCACTATATTTCATTTTATCCTTATTCTTGCTCATTTTGTAGTTTATTTTTCGTTCGAACATAATAAAAAACATTTACATTTTAATGAGTATCAGTTCCATTGAATGAGATAGTTGTATTGTATCATGTCAGGAATTTGTGACTTAAAAAAATTCAATGACTGTTTTTTTTATCTTTTCTTCCATCTTTATTCCTCAATATGTCTTATTTTAAAAGATTATTTTATAAGATTATTTCCGTGAGTAAAGAAGTCATAGATTTATTAGCTCTGTGAAGAATTACATATACAAACAAATATACCTAAATAAATAACACTGCGACCATTTTTTACGTGCTTTATTGAAATGTATTTCCTTAAGAATTTCTTAACATTTTTTCTACTTTGCTAATATTTTTCAAGAGATGAGATTGTAATCTTTATGCTTAATCTTAAACTTCAATGAATTTCTGACCGGAGGTCGAATGCCATTTCTTTCATGAGAGACGATGATGATACGGTAAATAGTAATTTGTGGATATTATAAATATAATATATTTAAAGGTCACCATATGATTATGGATGTCCCTTACCAGATCCGCCTTCTTTTGGAACTTATGTAATAATTGGAAATATGTCTGATAGTAAAGAATCGAAGCCAGGAAACATAGTGCCACATTATACAAAATTGAAATATTCATGCATTGAAGGTTATGAAATATATGGATCAGAAATTATTACATGTAAAGATAAAAAGTGGAATGATAACATTATATTTCCAGCATGTTATCGTAAGTGATTATTTTATATATTACACGATTGGTTTCAATGTTCTTGAAAAATATTTGGAATACATTTGCTAATGATCTAAAATTATAGATAATGATGTTCACCGAAATGTCTAAAAGATATTGCAGATAAAAAAATTCAAAACGCAAAATAAAAGTAACGAATTTTTATTCTAAAAATTGACAATAATATTATAAAATACTCTTCACATATATATCTATTTATATAATATATATATATATATATATATATATATATATATATATATATATATATATAAACAATATATTTATAAATATAGGATCATCTAAATGTGATGCATAGATTTGTGTTTTATTAAAAAGAAATAAGTGTATAGGGTGGTGTATAGAGAAACATGTGTATAGTTCCTTTTTAATGAAACATAAATCTAGGCGTCACATTTGGATGACCATATATATATATATATATATATATATATATATATATATATATATATGTGTGTATGTATATATATATATATATATATATATATATATATATATATATATATATATATATATATATATATATATATATATGGTCATCCAAATATAACGAAATCCAAATGTGACATTTTTCATTAAATTGTAGATCGTAGAATTTTACAATAATAAAAATTAGATATGTATTACATTCACTTAAATATTGGCTACAATATGTGTGTTATATATAATTATATTATGTTTATGTGCAATTATTTTTATATGAAAGTGTTATTACTTTAATGTATTTTATATTTTAGGAACATGTTCAGATCTTGTACCTCCAGAATTTATTTCTTCTGATATATACATTAGATATAGTTCAGAAAAACAAAATAATGGTGGATTTTCACATGAAACCCGAGCATTTTTTGATTGTATCGATAAACAAAACTTTGAATTGGAAGAACCTAAGTATAATCAAACTACATGTAGGGATGGAAAATGGATAAAACCTATTTTAAAATGTGTTCCAAGTAAGTAATTATGTTAATTTCCTTTTTTTGTAGAAATGTATACCTTTTTTTAAAACAATCCTATAGAATAAAATTGTATGAACATAACATACTTAAATTTATATTATTTTACATAGAATATTACAATAAAAGTTCATATTGTAGTTTCAATAGTAACTTTACAAATATATAATTAATGTGTACTAATAAAAGTACCATCTTTAAGAGTATATATAATAAATTTAAATTTGATGCTTATGTAGATACAATTACTCTTCTTTTGATACTGCAGCTAATTCAATTATTACATCAACGAATAATTTACTTTAATATTACATAAGTTTATAAATGTGTTTAATAATCACTATTATTTATTAATTCATTTTTGTGCATTTCGATGACATTGCCATCATTATTGTAGACCTTTCTTTATAAAATATATACTATTTTATATATTTTGCTATCATTATTTATATATAGTTTCCCAATAAGTGCTTCAGAAGTTTAAATATAAATAAAACAAAAAGTATTTATTTAATTAGTTGTTTATTTTAAAGCATATTCTATGGCATTAAAGATGAAATACAATTTCATTGAACACAAATTCATTTATGAGCATTTTTTACTTTTTTGACTTACTTTGATTATCGGTAGTAGAGATTGAATATATGCGATTCAATATATTCTAGCAAATTGTTCAGTCGATTGCAAATAAGTAATGTTTGAAAGCCGTACCAATTTTACGCGTGTTTTGTTGGTTATGAAAGAGATATTGTAGATAAAAAAGAATATCAAATTACAAACATGCCATCCTTTGTATGATACTCCTTGTGTAGGATATACTGATAAGATTGGAAAGAAAAAATCGTGAGAAGAAGTTCGTTTTTTCATATATACATAACAACATATCGCTATTACTTGATTTGGTACTATGGTAAAATCATTTTAACACAAACGAACATTATCTTAACATAATAAAATATTATAAATGTGTCTAATAATCACTATTTGTTCACTTTATTCTTTTAAATATGCATTTAGATGGTCATGTGATCAATATAAAAGCGCTATGTTAAAAAATCTTTATAACACAACTTTCTGACGATGATGTCATCGTCATTGAAGTACGAATTAGCTTATTGTTGTTATAAACAAGTGAACAATTCATAGTTACTGAACACTTTGTAATATATTGTGGTGTTGAAGATTATAATTCATTTGTGTGAAAGTGAATTCGCCATAGTTAGAAAACAATTAGTATCTCTTTACCTATTCAAAAAAAATATAACAAAAAATATTTGAATTGGTAGTCAACTGTCTATGTGTACGTTTAGACTTAAACTTTATTGCATCAATTGGAATAAATGATAATCAGAAAGTGCAATGTTTAGCGAGTAAACAGTAGAGTGAGTAAAAACTTCTTATTTTAAATTTTATAATGTGCCCTTGATCACCTCAGCAACATGCGACCTAGAATTTTCATAGAGTAGAATGATTGTACCTCTTTTATTGACTACTGAATATATGCTTGCTTTAAGTGTAATGCCTGTTTAAATGTTTGAAATTTTTGACTAAATTTATTGGTTGAGTGTTTTCGCAGCAGCAACAGTTCATAACGAAGAACTTTTTTCCTATCAGATACACAACAAAATGTTCAGATTATAAATGTTTAGTTTTGGTGTTGATACGAATGATTTTTAAATGTTTAGTCAATATTTCTCTATTTGAGGTTGTTAAAATTTACCTATGTTTTATTACCAATTACAATTTGATATAAAAAAATTTATCTTTCTATAATGTTTAAAAAGTAGCAAAATGCAGAAGTTGAACTAGTTATTTTTTGTTAATTCCTGTGGTATAAATTTTTTTATGTCTTTTTACCGATTATAAACGTCGAGAAACAATAAATTGAATAACTCCTAGTGATTTTTCTAGGTCAGTAGTCGATTGAACTGAGTTGATTTTTTCTTGTCCGGAGCATTTTTTAATTTTCAAATCAAAATCATCAATTCAAGATATTCTAAACCGAAATTCACAAGTATTAGGCATTGAATAATTCTTTTCATAATCATCATATATTGTTTTATGCACCTTTGTGTTCCCAGTACTATTCTTTTAATAAAACATAAGAAAAATCGAATTTATTATTTACTACTTTTTATTTTTCGTCATACTAAAACAATGTTAATTTCAGAACCAACGAATTGTAATAAAGTATTTTTTATACTCTATAACTGCGTCGATGACAGGTAGAAATTATTTTTTTTATAAAAAGTCGAGTCATATAATTATTGAATCATATAAATGAGAAATGACACTACAGATATAATATATAAATAACTAATTCATTCCCAATATCTGTCATCAAGTAAATAAACAATTTAAAAAGTGTCTTTATTAGAAATATAGATTAAAACCACTTATTTTTGTTATGGAAACAACTAAATGAGAAAAACATGAGTTATAAATGATTTACTTCATTATAGAGAATTGGCGGTTTAATAATTGCATATAATAACTGACAGGGTAAATAATTCGCGTGAAATATTTATTTAAGTAAATAACAAGAGGTTGTCCTCCTTATTTGTTTGAAGAAAATGAGCTATTCTATTTTAGCTACGAAAATTTTCTACTATTTAAAGCATTTTGTTGAATTCAGAAACGAACAGGAATTTGTTTTGTAAAAGTCTCTAAAAGTAGAATACTTTAATGCAGGCAATCTAGATTTGTTGACTCGTTTGAAACTGCAGTGATAAAGCAATAAGAATACTTTAGATTTTATAATACAATGCCTGAATAACGATAATATGACCATTAAGATCCACATTAGTGAATTAAATCACATTAAGTTTTTAAAAAAATATTTTTGGTTTAGCATTAAAAAATCTATACGTATAATTGAATTTTTGTGATTAGACATGCTGTTAAAAGATTAGAGCGTTGAACATTAAAAAACATATTTAAATGCAGAGAAAAACACATGCTATATTTAAAAAAAATCTGATATTAAATGACATGAATATATTAATATTCAAAATTACAGAAAATGTAATTTTTGTAAAAATCAATTATATAACAATTTTCTATATATTAAAATAAATTAAAAAAACTTTTAATTTAATCGATTACTTATAAAAGAAAAGTTTATTATTATATAAAATTGTTTGAACTATATAAAAAGTTATAAATTAATTAATAATTCATGTTTTTTCCATAAAGAAAATCTTTGTATAGAATAATTTTAGAAAATTATAATATAATGAAATTTATCCAATGTAAATATAAAATATTAGTTATTTAAAGAGAAATTTTATTTAATAGATAATACTTAAATAGACTCATTATTGATGTAATTAATGACATTTTTTTTTATTTTAGTTTGCGGTGTAAATAATATACAAAATACAAATGATGAAATTGTTGAAAAAAAAATAGAAGGTTATTCAATAGATACTTATATAGAAGATATTTATTATGAAGGAAAATATCCTTGGTATGCTGGAATTTATAAAAAAATAGACAATAATTATAAATTCAAGGCTCATGCAGCAATACTTTCTCCTTTTGTTCTTATTATTAGTAAGTAAATTTAATATGTTTTAGTGGATTTTCTTAATGTTTAAACATCATTATTTTTAATTATATGTTAATTACAAAAGAATGTTAATTAAAATATACACTTCAAGCATATATAAATACATATATATATATATATATATATATATATATATATATATATAAACGAGGGTAGTTTGATAAGTATGGTAAAATTATTTATTGTTTAATTTAATTAATAAAATAATTTAATTAATTTTTTTAATTTAGTTTTTCTTATTTTTTTACCATACTTATCAAACGACCCTAATATATATATATATATATATATATATATATATATATATATATATATATATACATATGTCTATTCGTAATGACAGGCAAATAATACGAATCGTTTATATGTTTTATATTTCAGACTAATGGAATTTTGCACTTCGTTACATTAATATTTCTTCCAAATATAGCGCGTGCGGTTCTGATATATATATATATATATATATATATATATATATATATATATATATATATATATTAACAGTAAAAATGTTTTTTATTAATTAAAAGTAAAGTTTTCTTAAAAGAATTTTACGTCCAGGAATTTGACATTGTTCTACTTTATTTTACAGCGACAAATGTTCTTATGGCTATTTAATTTATTCATAAGTACCTTTTCATACCATTTTGTCTTTTTTGGTTCTCGATTAATAGTTTCTTTTGTATATTGACGGTGATATCATCTTATTGTACCATTAATCTACATAGATTTTAAACTTTTCACTCCTGTTATAATGTCTATAACTTTTGTTTTATTTTGAATCCACTCGTTTCTCTTCTTGTTTTTATGTATCATACCATTTCATTCTTCTTTTTGTTATATAAAAGTCACTCAATTATTCCTGTATTTAAGACCCAAGTTTCAATTTCATAAACAAGAGCTTGTATGATGTATTACTAGATAACTTTTTCTTCAAACATAAAAAAATATTTTATTTATTAATGAAGATATTTCTTAGAAACTAACAACATTCTATTTTTATTCTTTTGTTCACTTCAACTATTAGGTCGTGTAATATGAAATGTCGGATTTTTCATCAGTCACAAGTTAATCGTTGAAGTGAAGAGTTATATGTTTAAAAGTTATAAGTTTTTTTGTGTTCATTTAAAGTTGAAACAGTCTCAGTAAGTTACTGTTATTTTTTAAAAAAGTTCTGGATAACTAATTTTTGCAGAAATTTTGTATTATCGTGTCGACTAAGGAATTGAGGGTTATTTTTTTGTACGATTTGAAATTGGGTAATAGCGCGGCACATGCTGTTCACAATATCAACACTGTGTTTGGAGACGGTATCGTTAATAAACGAACCGTACAGAGATGGTTCGAAAACGTCCGTAGTAGAGAAAATGACTTAAAGAATAAGCTTCGTGGGAAACCACCTGTCTTTGTTGATGATGACGTTCTTCGAGCGTTAGTGGAAGTTAATCCTTCTCGAACATTATTTTCCCTCACAGAAGAACTTGTGATATGTTACAAAACCATCGGTAACCATCTCAAGAACTTGTAAAAGGTTAAAAAACTCTACAAATGAGTTTCATATGGTTTGAATAATCAGAAAACGCAGCGAAGATTTGAAATTTGCAGTTCGTTTTTATTGAGGAATAATAGGATACCGTTTTTGAGAAGAATTGTAACCTGCGACGAACAATGTATCAGCTACGACAACAGAAAGCGATCGAGACAGTGGGTTAATCGTGGTGAACATTCAAGACACATATCGAAGCCATCTCTATATGGCTAAAAGATTTTATTGTTCATTATTCATTTTTGAGGCCTTGACAAATAATAACTGTTTAGTCATATTGTCTTGAAATTGAAGAAATGCATAGAAAACTTGTCCAAATGGACTCTGCATTAACCAATAGATATTTTTTGTCCCATCCTCCTTTACGACAATGTAAGACCGCATGTAGCGCAAATAATCTTTCAAAAGCTGAACGACTTAGGCTACGAGATCCTGTCGCATTTTTCTTTTTTGTTGCAATCGTTCTAAATACACATCGTTTTTAATCTCTTCTTTTTTTAAGTCGATTTTTCTGTAATCTATAAATTAATTTTACGTTACTTATCTTATTGTACGGTCCATCTTAATACGATTTGTTTAACTTGCTTTGTATAATTTTGTTTTTAGCACTGTCTCTCTTTATATAATAAAGTCACACCCGAAAATTTAATCTAAATATTAAAAAATGTGCTTGTAGCGTCCTAAATTTATATTTTGTGCATTTTAGAGGTTTCAGTTTTGAATTTTATTTAAATTTAGTCATCATTACCATCAGTTTTATTCTAATTATTCTTGAATAATTTTTTTACAAAAACCTTCTTCTTAAAGTTATTTGATAGCTTTCTGTTCCATTTCATACTGACAATTTTTCTTATCTTCAAATTCTATTTTTGTATCTCTTTATATACCTAGGTTCACAATCAATAATTTTAACAGAAATATTTAGATACTAGCGTAGTGTTAATTAGGAAAAAAATATTATATTATTCGCTATAAAAAAACAAGACAAAATTTATGAAAATAATTTTAATAAATATTAAAATTATATATGAGAAAATTTATTATTATACGATAAACAGTTTTTGTCGAATTTCATGTATTTATAACACACGATTAATTCATGTTTATGTTGAAATTGGACAATACATATATAGTCATTGAAAGTTAAGACTAACTTCTATGTAGGAAATCGTTTGGAATTTATATGACTTTAAATGAAATAGTTATTTATACCTATTGATGTTATCACTAATCCCTGAACTACTGAAACATAAAAAACCAAGACTAAAAATATTGATTTCTCTTTCATGAATCAGAATTTAAAACCTCATACTTTTACTATTTTTTTTAGTTTTAAAATGTTTATTATATATCGGTATTTTCTGTTTTTTTTTTTTAAACTTTTGATTATTAAAACCCTTTGATTTGTATTTTACTTCAAAATAAAAAGAAAAGCTTCAATAATTATATCTTATATAACAAACTCAACTTAAATATGTTCTCATTAATTCATAAACTTAGTCCATTATTATTTTTTACACCAATATATTTAGTAAAGTACATCACTTATTATATAATTTTAAACATATCTAATTTATTTATAATTGTAAATTAATTTCAAAATATCATAAGCAAATTACGATATTTTTTATTTTTAATTGAATTAAAACTAAAAAAAAATTAACTGTAGAAATATTACTATAATTAAATTAAAGTATTTATTTTATCATTTCAGATAAATATTCGAAATTAAATGATTCTTTAGATGACTACGTGGTCGTAATGGGAAATTCACAATTTTCAATGAACAATACTTCTAATAAAAATATACAAATGACACCTGTGAGTAGATATTATATAATTTTTTAGAGTAAAAGTAAATACTATTATTTTAGAAAACTAATGTAAAGTAATGTTTGTTAATTTTATAATTTTTAAAAGCTATTATTATATTCAATTAATGAATATTTTGCACTAAGCAAAATATTTATTATTTATTGCGAAATAATATTTTTTATAAGAAAATGTTACTTCCTCTTTAGTTATTAGTATTGTTTACAATTTCAAAAATTAGCAAATTACGAGTCTTTATTTAAGATTTTGCTTAATTATAATCATATCTGACATATAGTATATAGTTACTTAATTTTTATTAAAAATAAATAATCTGTTATAATAAATAATTAAATTTAATTACATTACAATTATGTAGTTTAAGTAAAAAATATCAAAATAATTATTTCTTAATGAAATATATCATCATCGTCATCACCTTCTCTTTATTCAGTGATAAGTAAGGTCGTTTGAAAAATATTTAATTTCATTTCTAATTCATTCTTCTCTGTAGAATCGTTGAATTATTCTAACATTTAAGAACTATATTCCAATAATATAATCAAGAAAAAAAGTAAGGATTAATCAAAAACCTTTTTCATTAATATAGAGAAATATTCAATTCTATAGTAAGAACATTTCTTTTTAATTGACATCATCCAAATTTTATTCTCTTGTTATCTTTATTTGTAAATGTTTCTTTCCTGTTAATGAACTGTTTGGAATACACATACATTTTAAGTTCTTGAATTTCTATTCCTTTTAATTTATTTTCTTCTGGTCTACAAATATTTTGTACATTATTTTTACCTATTTAAGAGCTGTTTAAGACCAATTTTTTTACTTATTTTGTCAATTCTTTGATTTTTTGTGTTTATTTGGATGTGTAAGAAAATAGTAATATTGATAACAATTGTAGATACTCAGGTATCTCACTCTTTACTTTTATTTCTCAGATTGCCCGTTCAGTATCTTAAACTTTTTCTAATACTACTTGTAAATAGTTCTAGTGATATGCATCATCCTGCCTCATTCATTTTATAATTTTAAACTTTCATGTCTTTTGTACACTTGTAAGAAGGATGTATTCTTTTTATAAATATTTCTTAAAAATTTACTGTTTGTTTCTTTATTTACACAATTTTTACTATCACTGCATTAAAAATCGCTGATGTACTGATTGAACCAAAGGATGTTTGTAGTCTACAAACCCTAGAAAAAGTAGTGCTTAATATTCATTACAGCTACTTATAATTTTTCTTCCTATTTTAAATGCGATTCATTGGGCCTTTTCACATTGTATTCATGCTTACAGTATTCATAGCATATTACCTCTCGTCTCACACCCTCTTACCCTCAAACTCACCCACCTAAAAAATATTTTACAGGAGAAGATGTGAGGTGAGAGGTAATGGGCCGTGAATACTGTATGTATGTTGACTAATTTTGCTAAAAATGTTATATAGGTTTTTCCAATAAGCGCTTCAGAAGTTTAAATAAAAATAAAATAAAAAATATTCAATTAATTAGTTATTTATTACTTTTATTCTAAACATATTCTATGGCTGTGATGATAGAATACAAATCACTCATATGATCTTCACGACTTCGCTTGATATAGTGCATTTGTAAAGTTTAATTTTTAGTCACTTTCACATAATTGTGATTCAATTTCATGAATTGCACGTTCAATGTTTATTTCTAATGCTTCCATTGTTTGTGGTTTATCAGTATAAATCAATGATTTTACATAACTCCGCAGAAAATAATATAACGGAGTTAGATCATTTGATCTTGGTAGCCAATTGATGGATCCATTTCGTGAAATAATGGACTCATTAAACTTACAAAAAATCTATTGAAGTTTACAGTTTCTAAGCGTTGTTAAAGTATGAAACGTTTCTTGATAATTTACCAAACTAATGTCAAAATGAAATTTTAAAAAAAATCAAACATTACTGCTGCCAGCTGTCAAAGTTCTGAGATTTTTATTGAAAACCTCTATATATTGTTGGAAATAAACTACAATTGTTCAAGGTTTTTTGTTTCCTTTTTATAAAAAGTGGATGTATTACATTTATTTATAATTGTTCTTTTTACAAATGAAATTATTCTTATTGCCATTCAATTAAAAATGAAATATTAAATGGTATATTATTGTAATTATTTTTTATTATATTGTTTTCAATATAATATTGTAATGATTTTCATAACTATCGTTAAGAAATTCTATATATAAAATAAAAAAAAGTACAAATAAGCATAATTTTTGTTATATGAAAACATTTTAGAAAATATATTTA
Organism: Neoneuromus ignobilis; assembly: GCA_029203775.1. Taxonomy (NCBI): domain Eukaryota; kingdom Metazoa; phylum Arthropoda; class Insecta; order Megaloptera; family Corydalidae; genus Neoneuromus; species Neoneuromus ignobilis. The sequence goes on from CP092093.1 coordinate 22,072,896, forward strand.
TATTTATATCATATTTTAATTAATATATTATTTAACAATGTATGTCTTCTATCATTAAAATTAGTTTCACTTTATTTCTTAGATATTCAAGATTATTGAGCTAAAGGAAACAATTCATTATAGTTACTATACAACACTTATAGTTATAAAAAAAAGATTAAATATTACATCATTTGTACGTCCTGTATGTTTGGATCAGAAATATATTTTAGAAAACAAAGGTTTTGGAGAAGTAAGTATCCGAAAGTTATTAAAATATTCTTATTGTACTTTAAACATATACTTAAGATTAAAACACTTTCGTGTTTATATATATATATATATATATATATATATATATATATATATATATATTTATATAAAGTATGTGTTGCATAAAGATTTTATATTTAAAAATTTAATAAAACAGAAATATTTGTTTCAAAAAATTTTTTATTAATATATATATATATATATATATACATATACATATACGACTGGGTAGCACAGTGGTTTGCATCGCCGCGTATCATGCGGGAGATGCGTTTGATTCCCAGTCGAAGAGTCCCTCATTTTCGAGGATTGAGCATGAAGGCCGACAACCTCATCTTGTAAAAAATAACTGTCGAGAAGGGAGTAAACCCCGAATAAAAAAATCTTCACCAATCCGCCTGGTCAGCGTGGTGAATATGACCAAATACCAATGAATGGTAGCATTCATTGAGGCTTTCGTCCAGTAGTGGGCTGATATGGGCTTTATGATGTGATATATATATATATATATATATATATATATATATATATTATATATATATATATATATATATATATTAAGTAAATTTAAGTGCCAAATATTGTCTGATATATGATAATCATGAGATTAACACTCTTTAAGCCCATAATGTATATTTCGTAAAACGTATTTGTATATAATGTATGGAATTATTTCTATTTATGAACAGCTGTTTGTTATTTGACTGATATTGTGAGATTTGTTGAGGTAAATTTTGATTTTGAAAAAAAATTAATCTACTTTCCAATTAATGTTATCGCTCTGAAAATTACATTTTGAACGTCTAATCGAATGATAATTTAAAGTTAAAAAAATTGTCTCGAATTTCTGAACACTTTTTTTGATTAACTGAGAATTGAAAACTTGATTGATACTTTTATAAATTGCACTTAGTACGATAATGTCGTCAAACTTCAATGATTGAGTTATTACTCTGATAATATATTTATACTCTGATTTATATTATTTTAGTTATTACTCTGATTTATATTACTCTGATGTATATACGAGGTCGTTTGATAAGTCCGTGTAAATTCCGAAAGATAGCACCACTGGTGCATATCAAGGTTATTTTTAATTAGTAGCACCTCTTGGAAGAACACACATCAAGTTTCAGCCATATCTGTCTATTCCTTTGTGTTTGACAATCGTTGGAATCAAGGAAATCGAGTGATTGTCAAATAATGGACGAAAAAGAATTTCGTGTGTTGATTAAACACTACTTCATTAAAGGCAAAACGCCTCAGGAGAATAAACAGAAGCTTGATAAACAATATGGTGACTCTGCACCTTCGATTAGTGCGGTTTATAAGTGGTTTCAAAATTTTCGGAATGGTCATATGAGCACAAGAGACGCTGAACGTTCTGGACGCCATGTTGAGGTCACCACTCCAGAAATCATTGATAAAATCCATGATATGGTGATGGATGACAGAAGAGTGAAAGTGCGTGAGATTACTAGTGCTGTAGGCATCTCGTGTGAACGGGTACATAATATTTTGCACCAACATTTGGACATGAAAAAGCTATCCGCCAGGTGGGTGCCGCGATCGACCAAAAACGAGGTCGTGTGAAGTGTTGCAAGAATGGTTTGCAGCTGTTTCAGCGAAATCCGCAGGACTTTAAGCGTCGTTTCATCACTGTAGATGAAACATGGATAAATCACTACACTCCTGAGACCAAAGAGCAGTCTAAACACAATGGGTTATCAAGGGGGAATCTGCTCCGAAAAAGGCGAAGACAATTCCTTCGGCCGGGAAGGTTATGGCGACTGTCTTTTGGGATTCGCAACGAATAATCTTTATCGACTATTTGGAAAAGGGTAAAACCATTACAGGTGCATATTATTCATTGTTATTGGATCGTTTGAAAACCGAGTTGCAAGAAAAACGTCCCCGATTAGCCCACAAAAAAGTCCTCTTTCATCACGACAACGCACCAGCTCACACCTCAGCAGTTGTGGCTGCAAAACTAATGGAAATAGGGTTCCAAATCGTTTCACATCCCCCATATTCTCCAGTTTGGCTCCATCGGACTATTATTTGTTCCCTAATATGAAGAAATGGCTTCCGGGAAAAAGATTTTATTCGAACGAGGAAGTGATTGCAGGAACGAATGACTATTTTACAGACTTGGATAAATCCTATAATTCGGAAGAGATCAACAAACTAGAGCAGCGTTGGATGAAGTGTTTAAGCCTAAAAGGAGACTATGTTGAAAAATAAAAACGATTTATTCAAAAAAATGAAGCAGTTTTTATTTTTACATGGACTTATCAAACAACCCTCGTAGAACATCGTTATGAAATACTTTATAATAACAGACTTTCTTGAGAGATTATTTAAGCAAATTTTTAGTTAAAAAGTTGAACTTAGTTTTACTATATGCTGTCTTTTCCTCTATTGTCTCTGAAAATGATATATTTTCTTTGATATTTGATTTTTTTTAATTTTTATTTAGTGTAAAGATTGTGAAAGGTATGTTCCCGTAAATATTGAATTTTTGAAAAAGTGGCATTAACTGTAGCCTAGATTTAACTCCACTAATTTTTTCTAATGGAGTTATTAAAAATTAAAATTACAATATAAATTTACTAAACGGATAACATCAGGGCAAAAATGTAAAGAATTCGATACTAATGTGCAAACGCGTATTTTGAAATTTACATTATCGGTTTACAGAATGTTAGCGCTGTGAAAATCAATGTTATATATATATATATATATATATATATATATATATATATATAAATATTATAATAAATTATAGATTCCTGTGTGGGTAGAGGGAAATGATAAATTGAAAAATTTAAAATTTCACACAAAAAAATTTTGTAATGAAGAATCATGTAATATTAGAAACAGGAATAGAAGTTTTATAGGTGAGTGTAAAGTAAAAGTAATTTATTTATAATTGGAGCACGCAAAAGTAAATTAACATTATATGTATATATGTATATTAAAATGTGCACTAGATTGAAGGTATACAATACAGTTCAATAGAATTGTAAACAATTAATTTTTAATTATTTTTAAATAATATTTAGAAAAAATTCAAAAATATACTTAAAATGTTTAAAAAATATATTTTTTTTATATAATATAAAATATATTTTATATCTATTGATTGACAGAAATTAATGATGGGTTGATTTTAACTACATAGAACAGAAATAGATTGTTAATATATCAAATAAATATTAGAGAAATAATTTGAAACATATATAATCTTCTCATTAAAATGTTTGCTTTATGCAAAGAAAAAATGTAGTATATAATCTATACTTCCTTAATTTACTGTTATATAATTGTTATATTTTTGGTATTTACGTATTTATTAAAAATATAAATGTAATTTAAATCTTTGTTACAAATTTTCAAAATAATATATGTACTGTTATTATAATATATATGACAGGGGGCTTCGTCTATTACTCTCCTCGCTCGTCAATCAACAAATTTGTTTCGATCTAAGTCAATAAGTTATACAAAATAAAACGTTTAGAAAGCTATGTTAATGCTACCTGTGTAGATAATATTTACTATAGATTGGTTGTCTAATGTGCTTTCATATCTAATACAAATATAATTAAAAATTGTGTTATTTGAAATTCTGTGAGAAAAGTCTGCTTGAAAATCAATATTTTTTTACATTTTGTTAATTTCAATGTTATAAAAATTGTACTTTAGTAATTTTCAGAAAATTGTGGGAAAGTTCGGAAACGAAATTTCTTCTTTATATATATATATATATATATATATATATATATATATATATATATATATATATATATATATATATATATATATATATATATATATATATATATATATATATATATATATATATATGTGATGTGCCGGATCATTGAAAAACAAGAACCGTGGATACGGATCTCTTAATTTGTTTGAGTTCTAAGCATATCGCGATTAGCGTAAACAAAAGGATGTTTCTATTTACACAGTTTACATATTTTTGTTTTTATTTTAGTGTAGCAAAGTATAGATTAGAAAACGGTAGTACTTTGATAATAAGATAATTTAATAATAATGTCGACGAAAAAGGTTAGTAGTGCAATATGAAACTATTTTATGATAGTTAATGACGAATGTGCCAAGTGTAAAATTTGCAAGTAAAATTATTCTCGGAAAGGGAAAGGTACAACTTGCTTGAAAAATCATCTTGAAAGAAAACCTCAACAGGAATATGAATTATTTCGCAAAGAAGATAGTAAAAAGAAGACTCTGATTGAAAATATTCATCTGGAAACCAGTTTACAAACACGAAAAAGGGAGTACAAGCAAACTAATTTTATTCATTATGTAGAAAGAGCTAAGATGTGGGACAATACAAATCCGAAGTCCATAAAAATTGACTATTTAAATGGAAAAATGCTAGCTTTATGTGATTTGTCTTTCCAACATGTAAAAAACAATTAGGTGTTTTCGTCGGTTGATGGATTCCGTTGTTTCAAATTATGTTTTGAAAGGCAGAAAATATTTTACTGACCTGACTTGTTACGAGCTGTATGATAAAGTTTCGACAAAAATAAAGGATACTTTAAAGGATTTTGATAAAGTTTCCTTCACTCCAGATATTTGATCAGATTCTATATCGAGAATTTCTTTACTATCTTTAACCTGATATTTATTATCTTTAAAGACTGAATTGAATAACCGAATTGCTGAAATAGAAAATGATAATCTCTATTGATTAACAACATATTTAGATTCTCGATACAAGGGTAAATTCTTCAACGCTTATATTAACAAAGATATTAAATAGAAATTAATTACGTTTTCGGAAGAAGATGCAAATGTCACACGGCTACAACTTCTAAAGAATAAACGGCATGTGGAAAAAAGAAAACTACGATACATTGATGGATTCAATGGATAGTATGCTAGACTCTAATGATGATAAGTTCAAAAATGAAACTTCTGAAATGGGCTCTGATTCACTTACAGAATATGTCGAAGAAAAGAAGTTACTAAAAGATCAAAATCCATTAAAATATTGGGAAGTAAATAATAACAAATGTGCAAATTTAGGCCACATTGTTCGTTTATATATAATTGCTCCTGCCACAAACGTTTTAAGCGAGCAATTTTTTAGTGCAGCAGGAATTATCTATGATCTTCATAGGAATAGACTAGAAGGCGACAAAGGTACAAAGTTGCTCTTTCTGAAATACAATTTATCATTACTGAGTTTTGATTACAATGTTTAACTTGATTATTAATAAAAAAATCTGATTTTTATTTCAAGTCATACATATTAAAGTATTTGAATATTTGTCCTTTTGTTTGCATTGTTTTAGAGATTTGTTACTCGAGCGATAAATGCTATATAGTATATGTATATGTTTTTATTTTTTGTGATTGCTACAATGTTGATTTAAAAATAAAAAATACTTTATTGATAATAAGCTTGGTTTTCTTTTCGTTATTGCTGTTATTTTTAAACCTAATAATAAGATTCAAAGATCCGTTTTAGATCTGCCTTAAACGAAACGGATCTTGAATACGGATACGGATACGGATCTTTTTTTTACGCGGAACTCCGCGAATACGGACACGGATATTATTTCTATATATATATATATATATATATATATATATATATATATATATATATAGAGAGAGAGAGAGAGAGAGAGAGAGAGAGACAGAGACAGAGAAATAATTCCATTGCAAAATTAATGTTATTAATGCTCACTCTACTTCAAACATGAACGATATTCCGAAGATTTACAATTGCAATAGCATAATGATGTGAAAATTTTAACGCACTTATATTACTCTGCAATTGCAATCGTTAATCTTTGGAGGCAATCGTTCATGATCGGAGTAGATTGATGACATTGATTTTGGGGTGGAACTATAATATACTATTATATACTTATTATCATACTAGTATATATACACTTATGTATGTGTATGTGTATTTGTGTGTGAGAGAGAGTAAGTAACTATATATAATATTGTTTTTTTAAATTACTGTATAAAAGAATCTTTTCAGATCTTAAACCTGGACACATGGTAAAGCTAGTTAAAGTAGGTTCAAAAATAAAACATTATATTATGAATGAAGTGATAAATAATTTTGAAGATGGAATTTTTGTTAAACTACTGGATTATATTAATGTTGATTTAATTCAAAAAACTCTGAAAGAATACGATATAGAGTAAGTTGTTTAATATTTAAATAATTATCGCTACTATTCTTATTAAAGTTATTTTTAAGTTATTAAAATTATAGCAAAATAAATATATTGAATAATATTTTTATAGTATTATAAAAATTATATTAAAAAAAATCCAAAATGCATAGTATTTTGATAAATTTATGCATTATTATTTTTTCTTGTAATAACAAGAATAGTATATTATTCTTTTATTTACTTTAGCTCCGATAAAAGCATATATATATATATATATATATATATATATATATATATATATATATATATATATATATATATATATATATATATATATATATATATATATATATATATATATATATATATATATATATATATATATATATATATATACATCGACTGAGTAGCACAGTGGTTTGCATCACCGCGTGTCATGTAGGAGATTGCGTTCGATTCCCAGTCGGAGAGTCCCTCATTTTCGAGGGTTGAGCATGAAGGCCGATAACCTCATCTTGTAAAAAAACTGTCTAAAAGATAAGGAAGTAAAAAAATCCCGAATACAAAATCTTCATCAACCGGCTTGGTCAGTGTGGTGAATATGACCAAATACCAGTGAATGGTAGCATTCATTCAGACTTTCGTCCAATAGTGGATTGATATGGGCTTAATGATGATGATTATATATATATATATATATATATATATGTAATAAATTAATGTAATTATGGTATTGTTAAAATGTCACTACGATACATATTACCATAATTTTATTGCTTCTATTTGTCTGTTTTGAATTCTTCCATCTTTTGTATTCCATATTTCTTCATATCATAATAAATAAAAATAAAAATGAATTAAATCTGTTAATATTCCAGGCACGGTAGAATTTCTTAGCGTGGATTAAAAAAAAGCATTAATTTTATTCTTTTTAACGTGAGAATGATAGTTTTTGTGGAGCAATATCACCGTTTGTGATTCTTTGTCAGTGTATGGCTTTTTGCGTTTCAACTGATTGGTAGCTTAAATTGATTGTATCGATTTTTGCGATAGTTTCGCTTGCTTTTCAAATCTTATAGTACATACGAGGGTCATTTGATAAGTATGGTAAATTTATTTATTGTTTAATTTAATTAATTAAATTAAATTCTTTAATTTAGTTTTTCTTACATTTTTACCATACTTATCAAACGATCCTCCTACATTATCCTTCACATTCCACCATACATATTGTAATAACATCTTTTCATAAATGTTCAGTAAAGAAATGCAATATATTATATGTGCTTTGCATGTTATTATCGTAAACACATCTGATTTTGAATTTTAATGTTGATTTAACAAAGTTAATTAATATTTAAAAAATATTGATTGCGTTATTTGCAACTAAAATAAGATTAGAAAAATTCATTAGCGATGTTATTAGCAATGGTAGAGCTAAAGGCATCGTATTAATTTATACACTATAAGTATCACATCAACCAACTAGTATATCAAATACAATAATAAATTATCCTTAGATAGGGTCATCCAAATGATACACCAAGGATTGTGATTTATTAAAAAGAAACATGTGTATAGGATGGTGTATAGGGAAACATGTATATAATTTCTTTTGTTTCTTTTTAATAAAACACAAATCCAAGCATAATATTTGGATGACCCTATATTTTTTACGCCTAAGTAGCGAAGGCATAAGGTTTTTTGAAAAAAAAATATTCAATATTAAAAATATTATATTTATTGAAACGAACTACTTCTATTTGATAATGAAAGTTATTTCATTATCAAATAGAATTCAAATTTAATTTATAAATTCATTATTAATTTTTTAATTCATCTTTGATTCTTTTATTTATTAAGGACTTTATTAACACTGAAAATAACATTTATGTGAGTTATGTCGTAAAGACATTTAAGATAAACGCCGTTCGTATTATTGAAGTCTTTATATATGTTTAAATATTTTTTTTATATTAAATTAAAGACTTTCTTATATTAAAAATGTAAATTTTTTCCAAATTATATATATATACATATATATATATATATATATATATATATATATATATATGAACTGGTTTTTTTGAAAGTGGTATAAGTCCATTTTTTCATATATTGAGATATTTAAGGGTTTGCATTTGAGTTAATTTAAAAATATTGGCCAACTTTAATCAAATCGAGTGATGTTTTTACACACTATACACCTTTTAAATTTTATTATGAAATAATAATTACTAACATTATTTTACAAAATAAACGATTTTTAGCTCCACATGGACTTATACCACTTTCAAAAATAACATATTACAAGAAGTAAAAACAAGAGCAAATTTAAGTCCATATTTTTATAGACATAAGCTTTACTGAAATGGATTTTTATGTAAAAAAGTAATAGTTCAAATGAAGACATTTAAATACACGAATAACTAAGTTTATTAAGAGTTTATTTCAGTTATATTAAAAATATAAAAATGAAAATTACTTCGTTAAGATCTTTAAATAAAAAAAAAAGATATTTTAAACTTAGTTTTCTTTTACACTTAGCATATTGAAATATTTATGGTGAATAGGTGGTATATAAGGTAATAAACTTATCATATCGTTATATTTCTCTCTTGTTATGCTCCTTGAAGTTTTATAAAGTGGTAACATATTAATTTTTCTGAGGTTTTTTGGTCTTCCCTTTTTACAAAAAAAAATTGTTTTAAATGGAGCATTTTCTTCCATACTAATTTTATAAAACATTTTGTGAGGTTCATTCCTTTTGAACCTCATCCAACATATTTTAAGCCAGTTTACAATTTCTCCGTCCGTATTTTTTTTTCTGTTTGATATTGCCTCTTCTAGAGATTTGGTTGAGACAAAGTCTTCTCTTTTCATTTCATACAAAATGAAGCTGTTTTTTTTCGGCAAGCCTTTATTGCATCATAATAGTCTTGGGTAGTGTATAATTGATCCTTTTTCTTTAATGCTGTTTCCACAACTGCAAAATCTCTGTCGTTTGGAAGAAATGAATGACCCGACAGTAAAAATTTGTGGTCAATAACATTTATGTTATTATCGTCTGATTGAACAATCCTTAACCACATCAGTGCGAGCTTAATATTGCGATTTTGTCCGGTACACATGTCACTGTATGCTATGATAATATCATAGGAATGGACTTATTCCACTTTCAAAAGAAATATTTGTGCGATAGCATTGTACAGCAAAACTGTTTTTGTTTATTTTACATCAAAATAGAACTCTATTGAAATTGTGATTGTAACTATAAAGAGAAGGTGTCTATAGCTCATTAAAATTACCGTTAACTTAATTTTTTTAAAAAGTGGACTTATACCACTTTCAAAAAAAACAGTTCATATATATATATATATATATATATATATATATATATATATATATATATATATATATATACATACAGTGGTTGTTAGCAAAAGTGATCCATGTAAACCAAAAATATTTTTTTAGAGAAGAAACGAAGGAAAAACAAATTACTAAAATTTGTTATGTATTAAATCTAAATTTTTAGTAGCCATTTTATTTATTGACAAAAAACAAATCCAATATTGCAATTATATAAAAATAAATAAAATCACTCGAAAATAAGCCTAAATGGTGTAGATAAAATTAATGTCTAAATTCATGATTTTAATTTATTATGGTGATTTTGTCAGTATTTATGTCATGATTGCCACTTTGTTTAAGATTTTTTTTAGTCTTTTAATAATGGTTTCAATTTAATTAAACCATGCTCTGGAGTTTTTTTCCCATTCCTAGTATAATGCTTTTTCAAGATCATTTATATCATATTAGATAATAGATGTATTTTAATTTATTGTTTTAATTTTGACAGTTTTTTAAATAGTTAAAGTCAGATATCTAAGGTAACGATTTGGTAAATTTTGAATAATTGTATAATAAAAAAAAATTCAGCACTCAAGAAGAGTATTTAGGGTATTGCAAATTATGTTAACGCAAAATTTTTGTTACTAGGCTTTAAATGGATTTTTAGAATTTTTAACATCTATTTAACTATATTTTTTTCTGTAAAATATAAGGAACTTATTTTTAATGTAGCCATACAGCCTTATATTATAACATGTTCTCCATTATGTTTCACTGTAGGTTTTTAGCTTGCGATTTTGTTCCTTAATCGGTTTCTCTCACACGTTAACATCATGATATAATTAAAAGAAGTTAAATTTGCATTTGTTAATAAACAGGCATGTTTTTGAAATTCTGTGGCCTTAAATTATTAATTATAAACGTACTAAGTTCTTATTTATGTATTAATATAGGTATATTATAGTTATTATACTGTTGAAATTAATTTTTCTTACCACTTGTCTGATGTTTTTATAATATTGTAACATTATTTCTCTTTTTAATTTTCAAACCTGAATCAAAGTAGCTATTTTAGGATTATTTTTGATTTTACTTACATTATTTTTTTCTTGTTCATAAAAAAATATTTAATGCATGTTATCTAAACCATTTACGTGGTTGTAATATTTTCTTATATGTTGGCCAATTGTGAAAATGTGTTATTTTTTTAATTTAAAAACAGACAGAACTTTCCGGTATACCAATATATATATATATATATATATATATATATATACATGAGGGTTATTTGATAAGTATAGTAAAATTAATTATTGTTTAATTAAATTAATTAATTAATGAAAAAAAATAATTTTGTTTTTCTTACTTTTTTACCATACTTTTTTACCATAAAAAATGACCCTCGTATATATATATATATATATATGTGTATATATATATATATATATATATATATATATATATACATGAGGGTCGTTTGATAAGCATGAAAAAAAGTAAGAAAAACTGTATTGAAAAATTTAATTTAATTAATTAAATTAAACAATAAATAATTTTACCATACTTATCAAACGACTTTCGTAGATATATATATATATATATATGGATTATCTTTATCATAAAAGCCTACAGTAACCCACTTCTGAACAAAAACCTTATCGAATATCGCTAACTTTTGTTAAAGATTTTCTTAGAATTTTTTCATTGTTTTCTGTCCGTGATTATTCTCATGCAATCCTCATCTTCATTATACTTCATACTTTTAATTCGTCGATACGTGGCAGGGTCACTTCGTGGTATCTTTTTCTCTTGGTAGCCATTCTATAATTATTTTTGTTCATTTATTGGCCTCTCTTTTTTCCAAATTCTGCTTATTCTTATTTCGATTTCGATCGATTTTACTTGTTCTATTATAGACATAACTTTAGTCTGTTTTTGTATCCATTAATAAATATTCCAATTAAGTTTGGAATTTCCTAACATTATTTTTTCCATGATTCACTAGGTTATTGAATGTTTTTGTTTAATTTTTGCATTCAGTGTACAATATTCTGACCAGTAAGTGCAAAAATGTAGTACAAATTAATAATTATATGTTTTCCGTTTCAGGTTTAATATATTTTATTTTTCATTATATTATTACATATATATATATATACATATATATATATATATATATATATATATATATATATATATATATATGAAATATCAATGATGGTAATTTTTATTTGATCGTTTCTTCTATTTTAAAGTAGATTTACTTTTTTTTTAAATGTATTATTAAGATATTTAGAAACTAATATTAAATATTGTATAATTTACGATATTTTTAGATCAAATATTATGTCTGAATGCATAGTTCCTAATATATCACGTCATGGACATATACTTGAATATCCTTTGAATGTAGGACAGACACTACTTGAGACCAGCAAAATTACATTTACTTGTGATCTACGACACTATGAATTGAATAATGTTAAAGAAATGATTTGCAGAAATAGCTCATGGATTTCTTTAGATGGTGTACCTCCAACATGTATTGGTATTTTTTTATACTTCTAATTTTTAATAATTTAGTTATACTTTTATATTTTTGATAACATCTATCAACTGTTTATCAATGTTTATCAACTTATAAATAAAAAAATGGCAAAAAACTTATTCAACACTTTTTTTAATATCTTGTAGTATTGTAATAGTAGTTTATTTGTGTGGAAAAAATACCTATTAATAAGATCTCTAATATTTAAACTAAAAAATAACAATTTTTAATTATAAAAATATAGATATCTTTCTTAAAGTAAAATAATAACATAAAGCATTTTATATAATATTATCTGTAATATTAGAGATGTTACATGTAAAATCAATACATTCTCTTTTTTAATATGAATAAATACTAATAAAACTAAATTGTAATAATTTCTAAATTTTAGATAATTTTTATACTATTACAGAAAAATTGTTTTATGTATAATATTTACTCTAGTATGAAATTAAACTCAAATATGTAGTTTTATCAAATATATAAATTTAATCAAGTGTGTAATAATATTTTTGTGTAGGTATTTTTTATTTCACTCGAAGAATAAATGGGTTTTTACTTTAAGAATAATAGTCAATTCCCTTTATCGTTTATTTATATTTTTAATACAAGCATTCGAGTTGAAATGTATAATACATAATGCATAATTTTAAATAAATCATGAAATTTGTTAAAATATGTTTGCTAATTTTTTGTATTATTTAAAAAAAAATCAAAATATAGTAACTTCAGTGTAAATATTAAAATTTAAAACATTGTAATGAATAATTATTTTTTTTTTCAGAATGTGGAATAAGTGATCATCAATTCAATTCTATTAATGACGACATTGCTTCAAAAGGTTTAACTACAGAACCAAAGGACTTTCCATGGAATGTAGGAATTTACGATAAACAAAAAAAAATTCCTCAGTTAATTTGTAGTGGTACAATTTTATCATCAAAAATTGTTTTAAGCGGTATGTATCAACATATATATATATATATATATATATATATATATATATATATATATATATAAGATGGCTGTAGTTATACATATGTTAAGATCAAATATTCAATTGCCACCTATTGTATGTTGATGTGATGTAAAAATTCTTCAACATTAAATTTATCATACATGATAGAATGCTAGTAACAATATTTTTTATACATAGAAAATGTCGATTTTTGTGCCAACAAAAGAGCATATGTGGGAAGTTTTACTTCATTACTTTACTTTAAAGTAATCTGCTGTTAAGAGTCATTGATTACTAATGGAAGTTTATGAGGAGCATGCTTTATCTGAAACAACAGGTAAAAGATTGGTTTAAATGGTTCAAAAGTGATGATTTTGGTGTGAGTTGTTATGAGCGTGGGAAGCCAACGAAAAAATTATCTGATGAAGAATTGCTGACATTATTGGATGAAAATAATACTCAAGCACAAACAAAACTCGCTGAAGTATTGGGCGTTACACAACAAAGCATTTAAGGTCGTTTGAATGTAATGAGAAAAATTCAAAAGGAAAGAAAATGGGTACCACATGAATCGAAAGAAGGAGATATTGAAAGGCAAAAAACAACATGTGAAAAGTTACCAAAAAATGAAAAAACAACAAGCTAACGATAGGAATTATGTGGAATAAAAAGTTATTTTTAATTATTCCAAAATAAACGTGTTTTTATTTGCGAAAGGACGGTGGTATCATACTTGTGCACATAATATAAAACGTTCGATATAATAGTTTACAAATTGTAATAACCCTTTATATTGTCATATATTTTTTATCGCATTACTTAAAAATAAAATTTGATCTTCATTAAATTTGCGTCTGCCGGTATTGCACAAGTAGTATAAATAGCGAACTTAAATTAGGGAAATTAACTTTTAGTATGTATGAACAAAATGTTTTTGTGGAATTGACAAAATATTTTTGTCAACTGTATAAAATGTTTATTGTTGTTGCCATATGCACTTTTCGTGCATATGGCATTTTAATATGTATTGTTTTTTTTTTATCTAAAAAATATTTTAAAATAATGTTTACGAAAACTGGAAAGAACGAAAACCAATCTTAAAAACAAAATTCATTTGTCTGGAAGAAATTATTGAAATCTTGAAGAGATTGAAAAATGGAAAAACTAGGATTTATTGCAAGTATATTGTATTTAAATAAATCAATAATTGAAACAAAATGGATATAAAATCCAAAAAAGTGTTATTGTTGGGTTAAAGGTAAATGCAAAGCACGTTGCTTGTGTATATGATATGCTAATGAAAAAAAATCGAGAAATTTTTAATGATTTGGGTAGAACATTGCACTCAAAAGAAAAGTTCTTAGGATGGAAATCTTGTTAAACAAAAAATTCTCGAAGTTTATAAAAGTTTAAAAAAACTTAATCACGATTTTTCAGAAGGAAGTTTTCAGCATAGATTTTGTGACAATAAAAGTTGGTTTCACAAATTTAAAAAGTGATTTGATTTGTATAATCTTAAAATTCAAGTAAAATAAATAGTTAAGAGAACTTTTAAAAACATTGAAGAAAGTGATTATAGAGTTTAGATGTTCAATGCGGATGAATTCGAGTTAAATGGCAAAAAATCCAAATCGCACTTATATTTCGAATAATAAAAGATCAGCTCCTGAATTCAAAGTTTCCAAAGATATAATTATTATACTGTTTTGTAGTAATATATCAGATAATTACATGACAAAACTAATGCTTATTAACTGAGCCTCAAATCTTCGTTCTATGAAATGGATCTACAAATTCACATTCTCTGTTTACTGACAAGCTAAAAAAAGGTATGGGTTACAACTATCATGTTTGAAAATTGGGTTTTCAAGTGTTTTGTATCCGCAAAGAAAAAGGATATCGATTTAAAAATTCTATTAATTTTAGATATCGTACCAAAATTTAAATTAACCGAATATTAAAATATTTTTTGTCGCCTAATACTACTTCACTTATTCAACAACTCGATTAATAAATAATATCACCATTGAAGTCATATTATATTCGTCGAATATCCAATCGATTTTAGAAAAAAATAAATCTAATCAAAACATTACATTATCACAGGTGTGAAAAGAGTTTTTAATATTGAATTGTATGAAAATTATTTCTCTCTTCATTAAGGAATTAAAATCCTCTACACTGATGCTTGTTGAATAAAAATATGGCCTGAAACCGTTCTTTCATAACGCAATTTATATAACGCGCCATTTCTATGGAATCTAACACCTGCAAAAATCATTAAAACTCTATTCAACGAAAAACAAATGAGGCCATAAAATATGTATTGAATTTCATAGTTTCTAATTTAAACACAATTGAATTATAATAAACGGAACAAACTATATCAAAATAAAAGCTCGTAATTCTTCTGAAATCAGTAGATTAGTCAGTAATTTAAAATACAAAGATATAAAAATAATTTTCAAATTTGTTATATAGGGTTCTCCAGTTACACAGTTGGTGAGAGCCATGTTTGAAATTTTTTTAAGCTCATTTAAATATTTTAATTCAGTATAGTTTAGCAAATTATAATGGAACGGTTCACACTTCAACAATATTTAGAAATTGTAAAAACTTATTATAAAAATCAATGTTCGATTCGTAAACGTATCGTGCACTTCATGAAATTTACGATCAACACTAAATAAAGTAAATCGCAGAATTTGGTGTAAAATTAATCCACAAGTCATTAAACAGAGACCACTGCATCCATACAAAGTAACTCTATCGTCTGCGTTACATGCTGGTGGTGTCATCGGACAATATTTTTTTTCAAGATGAAGTAGTAGATCATGTTATAGTAAATGAGTGCGTTACCAAATCATGAATTAAGATTTTTTTCCCAAAAATGATTGAAAATGGTTTGCACGATATGTGATTTCAACAGGACAGTACTACGCATGCCATACATTTACGGAAATAATAAACTTATTGAAACAAAAGTTAAATGAGTCCATTATTTCACAAAATAGATCCATCAATTAGCACCAAGATCATGTGATCTAAAACTATTGTATTATTTCTGTGGGGTTATGTAAAATTATTGCTGTATGTTGATAAACCACAAACAAATGAAGTATTGAAAATAAACATAGAACGTGTAATTCATGAAATTAGACTACAATTATGTGAAAAAGACTAAAAATTGGACTAAACGAATGCACTATGTCAAGTGATGTCGTGGTGGTCATATGGGTGAAATTGGATTCCATCATTAATGCCATAGAATATGCTTTAAAATAAAAAATAAACAATTAAATACCTTTTATTTTATTTCCATTTGAAGTTCTAAAACGCTTATTAGAAAACTCTATATTACAAATAATTAAGAATGTTTATTTATTGATTATGTTACGAAAAATCTCTTATTAAATAATGTATTATTTTAATTTATAAAAAATTGATTTAAAATTTATAACAAACTTAAAAATTTAATGTGTATCAAATGATATTTAATTTTTTATAGTTTTTTAGGATTAATTACCATTAATGTATAGTGTATAATTATATATATATATATATATATATATATATATATATATATATATATATATATATATATATGAGGGTAGTCCCATAAGTACCCGACTTGACCTATAGATGGCGGTAGTTGTTTGAAAAATATCACTGTATTAGAAAGTACACAAACTATGAAGCATATGTTTCAAGTTTGAGGACTCCACGTTGTTCAGTATTTGTTTGGCATCCATCAATAGTGAACGTTTTCAGTGAATTTGTGAAAATGGAGAAAATTGGTCATCGTTACGTGAAACAATACTTTTATTTGAAAGGCCTCAGCCCAACCAATATAAAAGCTGAACTGGATTCTACTCTGGGTGAGTCTGCTCCTTCGTTTACAACAGTGAAATATTGGGTAGCAGAGAGGCCGTACGAGCTGCTAAGACGAGCATCGCAGTGGTCGACCAAATGAGGTGACGACTCCAGAAATGGTGAAGAAAATCCACAAAGCGGTACTGGATGATCGTCGACTGAAAGTGCGCGAGCAAGCAGACATAGCAGGCATTTCAAAAAGTGCGGTACATCGCATATTATCTGAACATTTGGACATGAGAAAGCTGTGTGCAAGATGGGTGCCGCGTTTGCTCACATTCGAGCAAAAACAGTGTCGTGAAGATGTTTCATTTGAGTGTTTAGCGAAGTTTCACAGCAACAAAGCAGAATTTTTGCGCCGTTTCATAACCATGGATGAAACATGGGTCCATCACTTCACACCCGAGACAAAAGAACAATCAAAACAATGGACTGAAAAGGGAGAACCGGCTCCAAAGAAGGCGAAGACCGTTTTCATCTGCAGACAAGGTCATGGCGTCGGTTTTTTGGGATGCGCGTGGGATAATTTTTATTAACTATTTTGAAAAAGGAAAAACTATCAACGGCGAGTATTATGCGAACTTATTGCAACGTTTGAGCGAAGAAATCAAGCAAAAACGGCCGCATTTGGCTAAGAAGAAAGTGTTGTTTCATCAAGACAATGCACCAGCTCACAAATCCGTTATTTCAATGGCCAAAATTAATGAATTAAAGTTTGAATTGCTTCCTCATGCACCTTATTCGCCAGATTTAGCTCCCTCGGATTATTTTCTGTTCCCAAACTTGAAAAAATGGCTCAGTGGTCAAAGATTTCCCAACGATGAAGAAGTGATGTCGGCAGTTAATGGGTATTTTGAGGAGCAAGACAGTTCTTATTATAAAAAGGGAATCGAACTTATTGAACATCGCTGGGAAAAGTGTATAGAGCTGAAAGTAGATTATGTTGAAAAATAAATATATTTTTTTCCAAAATTTTTGTGTTTTCTTTGTTGGGTCGGGTACTTCTGGGACCACTCTCGTATATATATATATATATATATATATATATATATATATATATATATATATAAGGTTTTCCAATAAGCGCTTCAGAATTTTAAATGGGAGTAAAACAAAAAGTATTTACATATTCAGTGGCATTAATAGTGGAATTCAATTTTACTTATACGAGTATGATCACCACTACTCCGCTTGACATAGTGCAATCGTTTAATTTAATTTTTGGTCATTCTTTCACATATTTGTGGTCCAATGTCATGAATTAGACATTCAATATTTATTTTTAATGCTTCTGTTGTTTGTGGTTTATTCACATAAACCAATGATTTCATATAACACCACAGAAAATAATCCAATGGAGTTAGATCACATGATCTTGGTGGTCAATCGATGGATCCATTTCGTAAAATAATGGGCTCATTAAACTTCTGTTTCAATAAGTTTATTGAAGTTTTTACAATATCTAAGCGTTGTTGAAGTGTTAAACGATCCATGATAATTTTTCAAACTATACTGAGTTGAAATTTTAAAATGAGCTTAAAAAAATTCAAACATGGCTGCCACCAGTTGTCAAAATTTTTATATTCTTTTTGTAAAATCCTATTTAATTTATTGTACATACACATCTATCTATCTATCTATCTATCTATCTATCTATCTATCTATCTATCTATCTATCTATCTATCTATCTATATATATATATATATATATATATAAATTTTATTTTATAGTTGCAACTTGCTTACCTAATGTAAAATATTATACAAAAAAAAATAAATTTGCTGTAGGAGCAGGAAAAATATATCAAGATTGGAATAATACTTTAGATGTACATGCACAGTACGTTGATGTAAGTAGTTACAATTTTTTTAAATGATTTTGAATATATAACCATTTATTTTGAGACTACTTTATAAAATGTATATAATGTAATAATTACAAAGTGTTTGAATTTATAACATTAGAATCTATGTTTAAATTTAAATTATAAAATTTCTATCATTAATTCAAAAATAAATTAATAATTATAAATTCATTTATTAATGAAATAAAATATTTACTACTATTATTTAGCATACCCTTATGTATAAATATAATATTACATATATTTACATACATACACACACATTCATCATACATACATACATGCTCACATACACTTTATCTATACTGTTATTGGTTATAGCTTCTTGATATTAATAATATCTTTATAATTAATAAATTATGAAGCTAATAATCAAATTATTCATTATAATTTTTATGAAAATATTAGTGTAAAATGCATTATTGAAAATTTATAACCTAATATTTTTCGAAATATTTTGCATTTAATGCAAACAAAAATTATTTATTTGTATTTCAGGTTGATAATATCATATACTTTGGATTGTTCAATGAAAGAGCTATTCTGGTATTAGCTAAACATTTAAGTATTAACAGTTTTGTAACGCCTCTTTGTTTAAATACTGATACGTCGTCCGAAAATCTACAAGTATCTGTAACTGTAAGTGTTTCAAATAATTAAATTATAGAAGTAATTATGTGAAATGAATAGTATATTACATTTTTTATCAGACATTGACACTTAACTTGATATTATATTAAAATTATAAATTTAATCCAAATTAATATATTTTATTTTACTATGAAACTAACTTATAAATAGTAACATAGTTGATCAAAAATATAAAAATTATTCTCAAACTGAAACATATAAATGAAATGAAATTGAAATATATAAATAAAATTATGCTGTCTGGAAAGAAGTGTTATATGTATATCGAAATTTTACAACTATATATGAAAAGTAAAGGTCACATTTTTAGGATTTTTATTGTAAGAGAAGTATAAGAGACATCATTTCAAAATTTTCTTATATTTCATCATGAAATGAGTTTAAATCATCTATAATTATCTTTGATCTGCGATTCCAGCCAATATTACGCAAATTTCAAAGTTCACCAATAAAATATATTCTTATTATATTATAATAGAAAATAATTTTGTAGTTCAATTCATCTTTAACGTTTGTCCATGTGTATATTTGACGTTATCGAATTTAATTTTAAATTTAAATAATTTTTATCTTTAAACAAGACACTGTTCAAGAAAAATATCGATTTTCTTTATATTTAGAGTGTTCATTGAAAATAAAATATTATAAACAGGTGGCAATAATACGCATAAAAATATTTCTTTTCAATGAATACCTGTGTTTTTAAGTATTGGTTATCTTTTATAACCAGAACATAATTGTGTTATTATTGCTGACATCAGCATTATTTTAGTCTACTGAAAAATGTAATATAGAACCACTTTTTATATTCTATCAAATGATAAGTACTTTAGAAGTGCACAAATAATTTGCATTAGTTATAGGAAGAGTTATATATTTATTGGTCTAGTGAATCTTGATTATTAACACATTACGGTCTGGGCTGTTTTCACGAAAATTGATGCGTGTAGTCGGCATATTTTAAAACGATTTAAAGAAATCTTTGAAAATTGTAGAGTTGAAGGTTGAAATTTACTGTTATCTTTTGTTTTGAATTTATCAAAGCACGCAGTATTAGTCTAGTCGATAAGAAATATTATTTTCAGCATATATATTGCAATATATGTTTTTATGTCGCAGACATTTAATGCATAGTACATAAAACTATTTATATGTCTCCGACATTTCACGAGCATTCGACAAAAAACATATTTTATATCTCTGGACAGTATAGTGTTAATACATATTTTAAAATAGTGATTTCGTTGTGAATTAGACAAAAAAAATTGAAGAAGACGAATTGAACGAAGCAAGTTTATTGAATGAAAACTCAAATAAATCGACTACAGATCTTGCAAAGGCATTAGAAGTTAATCACTCTACTGTTTCTCAACGTTTACAATCCATAGAAGAGACACACAAAAATAGAAAATTGAGCTTATATAAACTAACAGAAAATAACCTATTGAACAGTTGCAACAACTTTATTTCGCTATTACAAGAAAGAAGAGTTTTCACATTAAACTGTTTTTGTCAATGAAAAGTATAATAAATATATTTTAATAATTAGAAACTCAAAAAAATGACTGAATCTTGATGAATTATTTACATTAACAATGAAAGGAAAATTCCATGACTTGAAGGCTCTATTATGTATGTGATGAGATTAGAAAGGAATTCTATATTATGAAATAATCATTGCTGATAAACACAGTCTACAATTATACAAATTAAAAAAAGATATTAGATGAAAAACGACAACCAGTAAACAGTGAATGATGCAAGGTCATTCTGTCTCATAACAATACCAGGTCGCATGTTGTTAAGGTGACCAAGCATACAATGTTAGACTGAATGAGATATGATTCCACATTCTGCGTACTCTTCATATATTACTCGTATGTATGCCTTCCGAATATTGTCTGTTTAGATTGATGTAACATAGTTTAACAGGTTGACGTCGGCGTGAACCACCAGTGGTTCACATATGATTGTTTGTTCGGGTAGGATATACCACAAGTGGTTGAAACGTTGTTTTTTTTTTAGTATTGTTATCATTTTTAATATATTTGAATGTGCAAATGCAGTGAAAAATAAATACCGATTATTGTTGTTTGTTTTGGAACTGTGGAGTATTTACTTTAACACGAATGAATTTTTATCCCCAACACCACAAAATGGTTATAGGTGTTCAATAATCATTTATTGTTCTTTAACAAAAAGGCTCTGACGATGATGGCGTCTCCATCGAAATGCGCATCAGCCGACTATTGTTAAAAACAAATGTGAATAATAAGTTATTATTGAACATTTCATAACTATTGTAGTGATAACAAAAGTTGAAGGAGATATATGTGCTGATGAAGTTGTTGCCACGATTCCGGGCTAATTTAATAGGTTAATCGAAAACGAAGGCTATTATCCAAAACAATTTTCAATTTAAATAAAATTGAATTGCTTTAGAAAAATATACTCAATAGAATATATATTCATAAAAGTGTAAAGCAGTCACGAGAGTTTGAAGTCTGAAAAGACAGATTATTTCTGGTACTGTGTGGCAAAGCTGCAGGACATATGATCAAATCAGAAGTGGTATATCGAACAAAGAATTATTTTATCGGCAAGAATAAAAACATAAATTTTGTGGTCGTTTTCTGGCAACACAATCAAAATTAAACAATCGACATGCCTACAATACAATACTATATGCCTGAAGTTGTACAATCTTGGAACGGGAAAGGTTGCCATTTTAAGTTTTATAATAATAGACACTGCACCTGACCATCTAACATCTATTATCAGAAAGAATGAAAATGTCGAGGTAGTATTTTTGCCACCAGTTAAAACATCACCGCGTCATCTTGAAGATTAAAAGATAATCCAGTATGTCAAGGCCACATGGACTTGCTTCGTATTTGAGTGGATTCGAGCAGCAATTGATGCAGAGTCTCACTTAGAAATTATGGAATGTTGGAAATCATTCACTATTGCTGATGCATATATTTAATATCACTTATCAAAAAAGTAATTAATGAATTAAAACCAGAAATCGTAAATGCCTGTTAAAAGAACTTACAAAGTGAAGTCGTAAATGATTTTAAAGGTTTTCGGTTATCAATGAAGAGGCAAAAAAATCATTCGCATAAGAAGATAAGATAATGGAGAGGAATTTGTCGATATGATTGGCGGAGAAGTGGAAAAACATGTCGAAGAATATAATAAAGTGTTGACGAATGAAAAACTAAAACCTCTCAAGTCGTCAACAGTGGAAAAGAAAGATGAGGAATAATAAACTGACACGAACCAGTAATGTGGACATCATGATAGAATATAACGAAGTATTTTGAATTGCACAGACTTTAAAAATAGAATCATTGACTATAATTTTATAATAAAAGGCAGCATTAAAGTAACTCGTACAATTTCTGAAATATTAGTATATTTCAAAGAAATATTTGATGAGCTGAAAAGAAAGAAACTGAATGTCACGATGTTTTTCCAAAAACTTAAAAAAAAATATAATATAAAAATATATTATTTAAATAGTGTGTTTATGTATAAAATATATTTTTCATTAATTAATGTCCCTTGAAGGTAAAATATACGAGGTATATATATATATATATATATATATATATATATATATATATATATATATATATATATATATACGAGGTCAGACAATTAAGTAATGCGACAAAATTCAAAAATCGAGTATATTTAAAAATTAAGGTACATCGCTGCGATCCCCTTCAAAGTAGTCCCCTCCCGCATCTATACACTTATTCCAGCGAGTTTTCCAGTTTTCGTAACAATTCTGGAACACTTCTTGTGGGACCTCTCCGAGTACCCTCGTCACAGATTCTTGGATATCTTCAATGGAGTCAAAATGTCAACCTTTGACGAATTTTTGCATATGGGGGAATAGGAAAAAGTCGCAGGGTGACATGACCGGTGAATAGGGCGATTGTGGTAACGTTGCGATGCCTTTAGACGCCAAAAACTGGGAGACACTGAACGCACTGTGACAGGGAGCATTGTCGTGATGCAGAACCCAAGTCTTCGCGATCTCTGGACGCACCTGAGCACCCTTTTTCGTAATTTTTCGAGCACATTGCGGTAGAATACTTGATTTACGGTTTGTCCAGGTGGTACGAACTCTTTGTGAACCACCCCTTTGCTGTCGAAGAAGCAAATCAACATGGTTTTCACTTTGGACTTGCTCATTCTCGCCTTCTTTGGCCTTGGTGCTCCAGGGGACAGCCACTGTTGGCTTTGTCGTTTAGTTTCGGGGTCATATTGAAAGAACCAACTTTCATCACCAGTAATAACTCGATCGAGAAGAGTAGGATCACTTTCAACCTGCTCGAGACAATCTTGAGCGATGTTCATTCAATTTTTCTGTTCCATTTTCGTGACATGCACTACTCGCGCGTTGTTACAAAACACTAAACAGCTGGCGAAGAAATGATCGTACGAGGGTGGTCAAGGTCTCAATCGAGAGAGTAGGGATCTGCTATTACGGTAGCGGAGTTACAGGTTCGCAGTGTTACCACAGGCCGAGAAAAAAAATCGGTCGCATTACTTAATTGTCTGACCTCGTATATATATATATATATATATATATATATATACATACACAGTGAGTCAAAGTGAAACTCATACAGAGTTATGCTTTCAATAATTTTACACATTTATTTTAATATGATAGCAACTTTCTTAATTTTTTTTGCTTAATTTCTTTATTAAGGTTATTTTTATTATAATATATTTGAAAATTTCAATCGTAAATTAATACTTTTACTCCAGAAAAAGTAACAATTTCTGAAAAATGAACAAAAAATACATCAAAATGAAACTCATACAACTAACAAATTATTCATTAAAATAAAATTTACAATGGATTGAATTATTTTAGTACTTAGTAGACAAGCCTTTTTTAATTTTGATAGTCTTCAAACGATTCGGGATGGATTTAACTAATTTTTCACAATAAACTAAATCAATTTTTTCCCATTCTTCTAATAACGTTTTTTTAAATCATTGCTATTAATAATAGTGTGTGTTCTAATGGAAACTTTTAAGTGATTCAATAGATTTTCAATCACACTTATATCAGGTGATTATGGTGGTGTTCCCAGTACTTTGGGGCAGTTATATAACAACCAACTACGTGTTTTATAAGCTTTGTGCTTGGGGTCGTTGTCTTGATAAAAATTACAAGTTTGTAAAATCCCAAGTTTTTGAGCACTGGTTTGCAATTTTTTTCTTCATTGAATAATATAAACATTTTACTTCATAATGCCATCTACAAAATTAATTGTAAAGTAGAAACATGGGAATAATAAATGGAATACAACAGAAGCCAAATGGTTTCTTCTACCTCGTCGGTAGACGTCAACTTTTTTGCCAAAATTTTGAAGTACGCTTTGCTATAAATGAGGTTGTATTTTAGATATAGCTGCACGAATTTCATTCTTTAGTTCTTGAATCGTTGCTGGTTTGCTGGCATGAATTTTATCTTTCAATTGACCCCTTAAGAAGAAGACTAACTGTGTTAAATCACAAGATCTACATCATTATTACGAGATATTAAACGTCTATTGAATTTGGTTGTTAATAAATCGATTGCCGCACAAGTTGTATGGCTTGTGGCATCATCCTGTTGAAACCACATGTCATTGATTACAATATTTTCAAGTTTCGGTCACAAAAAATCTGTTATTATGTTTTAGTAACACACCGAATTAGCTATAACATGAACGCCTTGCTCATTCAAAAGAAGTATGGATTAATGAAGCGTCTAGCCCATAAACCACATCAAACAGATATTTTTTGACCATGTTCTGTTGTTTAACAATGGTTTTTTGATTTTCATTTCTCCATATGCGACAATTTTGTTTGTTTATATAACCACTTAATTTTAAATGTGATTCATCACTGAATGATTTCATTAAAAAATCAGCATTTTCTACTTTTTTTTCTTTGTACCATTTAACAAATAAACGACGCAAATGATAATCAGTTAACTTGATTTCTTCTGTAAGCTGGACTTTATATGTATGAAGAAGCAATTTTTTTCTTAAAATGTTATACAGAGTGTTTCTTGTGATATTTAATTGCTGTGAACGTCGACGAATCGATGTTTGAGGGTCTTTTTCAACACTTTCACTTACACTAGCGATATATTCAACTGAATGACCACTAAGAGTATAAGTTTTTGGTCTGTAGTCTCCAACAGTACCAACTTGTTCAAATTTCGCGATTAAACTACAAGCAGCAGGCTCCGAAGGCACTTGATTTCGAGGAAAAGATATACGAATTTTACGCATTGACGTTGTAAGATTTTCACCACTTTTAAAGTGAATTTTTACTATTGAAATGCGTTGTTCAAGCGTATAGCGTTCATCACTAAAATTTCTCAAGTTTTTAATAAACAAATGTTAAATATAAACAGTTCAATATTAGACATTTTATCAAATAATAGTCAACTTATTGCCTAACCAAAAAAAAATTTGGACGCTCGATTTATATATATATATATATATATATATATATATATATATATATATATATATATAAAAGTTCATCAGCGCAAATTAAAATATACGACCTATCAGACAAAATAAAAAATAGAGAAAGGAGTTAGACAAGGAGACAGTTTATCACCAAAAATATTTAATGCAATTTTAGAACAGATCATGAGAGATGCAAATTTTGAAAATAAAGGAATCAAAGTAAACGGAGAATATCTGTCAAATCTAAGATTTGCGGATGATATACTACTTATAAGTGAAAAACCGGAAGAATTACAAACATTACTCGAAACCCTCTTAGAAAAAAGCCGAAAAGTAGGTTTAAAAATAAATATGGGAAAAACCAAGGTCATATTCAATAATTTCGCTGAAAGAAGTAACATACAATTAGAGAATCAGTACCTGGAACAAGTGGACGAAATAAAATACCTACGGAAAGCTATAAGATACGATGGTGATTT
This sequence comes from Neoneuromus ignobilis, assembly GCA_029203775.1. Lineage (NCBI taxonomy): Eukaryota > Metazoa > Arthropoda > Insecta > Megaloptera > Corydalidae > Neoneuromus > Neoneuromus ignobilis. Next base: position 22,099,558 of record CP092093.1, read on the forward strand.
ATGGCCAGAAATCAAAACGAGAATCAGAGCTACATGGGCAACATTTGGGAGACTAAATAGTATAATGAAAAGCAATATACCAATCAGCTTAAAAAGAAAGGCATATAACCAATGTGTACTACCGGCCTGTACGTATGGAGCAGAAACTTGGACTCTAAACATAAGAATGAAACAGAAACTGTTAACTGCCCAGAGAAGTATGGAAAGAATAATGTTAGGAATTACTAAACTGGACCGAAAAACAAGTAAATGGATAAGGGAGCAAACAAAAGTAATTGATATAATAGAGCAAGTTAAATCGTTGAAATGGACATGGGTAGGACATATAGCGAGAAGAGAAGACAACAGATGGACGAAGATTGTTACGGAATGGAGACCAAGAGATAAAAAGAGACCTAAAGGAAGGCCACATCAAAGATGGAGAGATGAAATTGTGAAGTATTGTGGAGGCCAAGGTTGGATGGGATTGGCTAGCGACAGTAAAGAATGGAAGAGGCTCGGAAAACTCTTCTTATTTTAATTATGGCATTCGACGAGGCTTTCGCCCAGCAGTGGGCTGATGTGGGCTGTCAGTAGTAGTAGTAGTAGTAGTAGTAGTATATATGTATATAAATGTGTTACAAAAAAATTTGTATGCTGCTAATAGGATATAAATACAAATAGAAATTAATCTATTTTTATTTTGGGTTCTGTTTTAGTAGATTTATTAAATTTACATAAAAGAATACAAAATTATCGATAAATAAAAAAAACGTAAAAAGTATTTATATATTGAATATATATATATATATATATATATATATATATATATATATATATATATATACGAGGATCGTATGATAAGTATGGTAAATTTATTTAATGTTTAATTTAAATAATTAATTAATCTAATTCAATTTTTCAATTTAGTTTTTCTTACTTTTTTACTATACTTATCAAACGATCCTCGTTTATTTATATATATATATATATATATATATATATATATATATATATATATATATATATATATATATATGTATATATATATATATATATGTATATTGTTTTTAAATTACACATATTTACTAATTTTTGAATGTAGTTATTATTAAAATTGAAACATTTGTTGTGTTTGTACATATTTATTTATTGTTTATCTCAGAAAACATTCTAAATTCATATAATATTATATAATACTTACTAGTGAATTCTAAATAATTTAGAATAAACTATTGCTAACAAATAACAGGTATCTTGAGAAAAATTAATTCAATTCACTCTTGAACATTAGAATTTAATGTAATGATGAAAGTATATACTATATTTTTGGTCATGATGGACTTTTGAAAATATGATGTACACAACGAAGAATCTTAGCTATTAAATTTATTTGATGTAAAGTGAACTACGGTGGAAGAAGTGTAGTAATTTGAGGGTGTATGATCTAGAAAAGGGTTGAAAGTGTCATTTTTATAGAAAATATATTGAATAAAAAAAATTTCTGGACATTTTAAAATATATTTAAAACAATTTATTTAGAATTTGTTATTTCTCAGAAGTATATCTTTTATCAGCATAATTCTTTTAAACATCTAACGCTGTCAGTAAGCAGTAGGTATAAAACACTTTCAAACAATTTAATTTTTTCACAAAATTCAGATTCAAATTCCATAAACTATATATGAAATTACAGTGATAAAAGCTGCCTAAACATCAAATAAAATTAAAAGTCATCCTGAAATTGGAAATGAAAGAATAATGTGATCGAGGATTAGTTGATTTTATACAAAAGGTGATGCCTTTATTCACTTGAAGTGAAAGTTAAAGTGTGATTTTTTTGAACTGAAATGAACTCACATTCACTAATTTTCTAAGCGTTTTGTTTCTGATATTCCCTTGTTTTTCATAGAATAAAATGTTTTATTTGATTATGTTGAAAATGGAATGAATAATTTTATTTTGTTAAATCATATAATGAAACAATTCATAGAATACATCAATTAATGAAATTATTTTAGATGCCTTTTTGGATCAACGATTCTAACAATTCAATGGAAAATAATGCGGAATTAAAATACTTAAAATTTAATTTGGATAAAGAAAGATATCCATTATTAGGTAAGTAAAAATAATTACATTATATTATTTTACTTCACTTGAAATAAGAAGTATACATCCATCTTGTAATAAATGACATAAAAAGTAAAGAAAATACTCATATTAGTTTACAGAAAATATTTCCTAATTTTTTATTTAAAATATAATTTGTTTATTCCATATCTTCATTAATAGACAAGTTATTACATTGAAGTAAATAACATAGTAAATTATACAGTTTACTGAAATTAAAAATGAAAATAAAATTACAATTATAACAAGTTTTATAATTTTAAATTCAAATTAAATATGTATATAAAAGATAAATAAACCAAGAAAATATTTAAATAATTATATTATATTTGAATATAATTTGCTTATAAATGTCTAACAATTTGAAATATTGTTTTCAAATTTAAATTATATTTTGAAATATTTTTATTCAGTAAGTTTTTTTTAATAAATCTATATTGAAGTGCAATTTAAGTTAATAAGTTTTACAATAGTGAAATTCATAATGTACTTATAATAATGATTGAACTTATTGAAATTTAGATTTGTATTGTGTATTATTTTTTGATAAAAAAGATTTTCTTGAAATACGAGGGTGGTCCCAGAAGTACCCGACCCAACAAAGAAAACACAAAAATTTTGGAAAAAATATATTTATTTTTCAACATAATCTCCTTTTAGCTCTATACACTTTTTCCAGCGATGTTCAATATGTTCGATACCCTTTTTATAATAAGAACTGTCTTGCTCCTCAAAATACCCATTAACTGCCGACATCACTTCTTCATCGTTGGGAAATCTTTGACCACTGAGCCATTTTTTCAAGTTTGGGAACAGAAAATAATCCGAGGGGGCTAAATCTGGTGAATAGGGTGCATGAGGAAGCAATTAAAACTTTAATTCATTAATTTTGGCCATTGCAATAACGGATTTGTGAGCTGGTGCATTGTCTTGATGAAACAACACTTTCTTCTTAGCCAAATGCGGCCGTTTTTGCTTGACTTCTTCGCTCAAACGTTGCAATAAGTTTGCATAATACTCGCCGTTGATAATTTTTCCTTTTCAAGATAGTCGATGAAAATTATCCCACGCGCATCCCAAAAAACCGACGCCATGACCTTGTCTGCAGATGAAAACGGTCTTCGCCTTCTTTGGAGCCGGTTCTCCCTTTTCAGTCCATTGTTTTGATTGTTCTTTTGTCTCGGGTGTGAAGTGATGGACCCATGTTTCATCCATGGTTATGAAACGGCGCAAAAATTCTGCTTTGTTGCTGTGAAACTTCGCTAAACACTCAATTGAAATATCTTCACGACACTGTTTTTACTCGAGTGTGAGCAAACGCGGCACCCATCTTGCACACAGCTTTCTCATGTCCAAATTTTCAGATAATATGCGATGTACTGAACTTTTTTAAATGCCTGCTATGTCTGCTAGCTCGCGCACTTTCAGTCGACGATCATCCAGTACCGCTTTGTGAATTTTCTTCACCATTTCTGGAGTCGTCACCTCATTTGGTAGACCACTGCGATGCTTGTCTTGGCAGCTCGTACGGCCTCGTTTAAACTCTGCTACCCAATATTTCACTGTTGTAAACGAATGAGCAGACTCACCCAGAGTAGAATCCAGTTCAGCTTTTATATTGGTTGGGCTGAGGCCTTTCAAATAAAAGTATTGTTTCACGTAACGATGACCAATTTTCTCCATTTTCACAAATTCACTGAAAACGTTCACTATTGATGGCTGCCAAACAAATAATAAACAATGTGGCGTCCTCAAACTTGAAACATATGCTTTATAGATTGTGTACTTTCTAATACAGTGATATTTTTTAAACAACTACCGCCATCTCTAGGTCAGGCCGGGTACTTATGGGACTACCCTTGTAATATAAAAAATTTAACATTTGTTCTGTTAATAAATAACTTATAACAAAAATCAATTGTGCTTAAAGATCAAATTAATACATAATATAAAAAAGATTCATATTCTAGAATGTTATTTCTCTTAACTCTTTTTATGATACATCATTTTAACACAATCATAATTTGTCAAAAAGAAGTTATAAATTTATAAATATATATGTGAATATTTATATATATTGTATAAAAGGTTTTTTTTTAACTCTGATAGAACTTAAAATTAAATATCTATCGAAAGTTCTATTTAACCTGAAAAAACACTCATTATATATACATATATATATATATATATATATATATATATATATATATATATATATATATATATACACATGTACATATAAATGTGTAATACATACGTATATATGAGTATATATACACATATACATATAAAAGTGTTTTTAAATTTGATAAAGAAAAGAAATAGTAGACACATTTATATATATATATATATATATATATATATATATATATATATATATATATATATATATATATATATATATATATATATATATATATATATATATATATATATAATTATCGCCACTTAATTAGATTATTAACTTACAAAATTAAAAAAAACTACAATAGATTATTTTTTATATTTTGCAATTAAAATCTATTATAGAATTGTAATTCTATTAATATTGGCACTTTTCTAAAAACGATAGGAGTTTCTACAATTAGATTTGAGAATAAAAATATCTAATGATAAATGACTTTCAAAGTGTCTATATAATTAATATAATCATTCTCTCTACGAATATATATATATATATATATATATATATATAAATACATATATATATATATATATATATATATATAAATACATAGAGAGAGAGAGAGAGAGAGAGAGTGAGAAGTATTCCTACATTTATTATTTTTAGAAAATTCTTTTATTTATTGTCCTAATAATGAATATTGGGAAAAAAACCTAGGCAGCGCTGCTATTCAAATTTTATCAAATAGAGACAAGCGTTATTTTCTTCATAGCACTCTTCTTGAAGCTAACTGTGAAAATGGACAGTATATGTTTGGAAATGTAGAATTTTATAAAGAAATAGTAGACACATTTATTAAAAGATATAATAAATAACGTTTTAAGTTATGAAAAATAAATATTTTTTCAAAGTAAAATTATATGATAATTTTATACTATTTCATAAAAGTGTTCAATATTCATATTGGTCACGTTTTTGTTTATATTAAAAATTTCATTACAAAATCTGATATGACATGATACCCATATTATTTATCTATATATTAATTTATAAGTGTATTTTTTTTAAATACAATTTGTAATATATGTTGACTTTTTAACGTCACTACTAACAATGTGTTATATTAATTTAATATGATTAAAACGTTATTGTTGCTTAAATAAATATAATACATTAGTTTAAGGTAATAAATATAATTATTTTTTAATGATTTTACTAACTGACTTTATACATATATTATTCATATTTATTATTGAAAAGAAGATTTATAACCACAAAAAATATAAATAATTGACTTAATTAATATAAATTGAGTATTTTTGGAAATTATAGGATTTTATTATAAGTAATATTTTTTTTAAAAAAATGGAATAAATAATAAAATAGCATCAAGCAGAGATTATTAGAGTGAAGTATATAGTTGTTTAGTGTTACACTATTTTAAAATTGTGATTTATAGAAAAAATATGGATTATAAATGATCACTGAATAATTTATAAATTCATGTAAGTATGAAATGTATTTTTATTAAAAATATCAATTAACCCGTTAAGCGTTTTGTTTTATTTTAAGAATGTGCATTGGTGTGCTTAATTATTTCTAGGAGATGACGAGTATAAAAATATATACTCTACGAAAAGGCGATAGATCACTTGCTTTATTATTGGATTAAATTATAACAAAATGATACATTTTTTGGTTTTCTTTGAAAATTTGTTGACTTTATTGGCAAGTAATTCACAAACGGTATTTACAGAATTTAATATATATTTTTTTTAAAATTATTTCATGAAATAAAAACATTGAAAATTCAAAATTCAATATGTTTTTATTTTGTTGCTTTCAAATATTCTAAAATGTGCTAACATTATAAATACATATATTTTTTACCTAAATTTTACAATAAATAGCTAAAGCGATTTTTTTCTACGTGACAAATATACTCGGCGTTAAACAAAATAATGCCATATTTTCATGACGAATATATTCTACATAAACGCTTAAGGTGTTAATTATACTGTTCACTATTTTTTTTAATATATATATATATATATATATATATATATATATATATATATATATATTACATCATAAAGCCCACATCAATCCACTACTGGACGAGAGGCTCAATGAATGTTACCATTCACTGGTATTTGGTCATATTCACCACGCTGACCAGGCGGATAAGTGAAGTTTTTTTTATTCGGGGTTTAGTCCCTTCACGACAGTTATTATTTAATAGATGAGGTTGTCGGCCTTCATACTCAACCCTCGAAAATGAGGGACTCTCCGACTGGGATTCGAACGCAATCTCCCGCATGACACGCGGTGATGCAAACCACTGTGCTACCTAGTCATATATATATATATATATATATATATATATATATATATATATATAAATGTCTTGTATTTATCATTAAACTTATATCTAACTGGTTAACAATATCACTAATTCACTTTTTCTTAGAAGAAACTTTCCATTATTACATGAATTTATAAAATATTCAGTGATCATTTGTAATTCATATTTTTTTCTATAAATCACAACTATTATACAGAGTAACAATAAACAACTATATATATAACGCTAAAAAGTTCTAATTAATTATATTATTTATTTCATTTTTTAAAAGAACTTATTACTTACAACAAAATCTACTAATTCCTAAAAATACTAAATTTATGTTGATTATGGAAGTTATTTATATTTTTGATTGATTTTTGAACAAAAAAAAATTTAGTTAAAAAAAATAATATACTACATTTATATTATTATATTATATAAGATTATATATAAATGTCGACTAAGTGGACAAGTAGCTTGCATCACCATTTGTTATGTGGGATATTGCGTTAGATTTCCAATCGGAGAGTCTCTCATTTTCGAAGGTTGGAATGAGGCAGACAGCCTCATCTTGTAAAAAACAACTGTCGAAAAACTTTGACAAGAATGGCTGTATTGAGCTGCATTGTTAGAGAGGCCTTAGCCTTATAAAAGAGCTGTAGTGTCATAAATATATATTAGGTTTACCGGAAAGTTCTGTCCGTTTTTGACTTAATAAAAATAATACATTTTCAACATATTTATTAATATTTACTGAACAATAAAATTTGTCCTTCTTTACTAATAACCTATTCCCAGCACGATGGCAATTTGTGAATTCCATTTCTGTAGAATGTCTCATTTTTAAAACTTAAGATGACATTATCGACAGAATTTTCCGATAGACCTAATATATATATATATATATATATATATATATATATATATATATATATATATATATATATGTATCTAATCTTTCTATATAGTTATCAATCTATCTATCTATCTTTATATATATATATATATATATATATATATATATATATATATATATATATATATATATATAGATAGATAGATAGATAAATGTAGATATAAATATATACGTTTAGCAGAGCACGAATTAAAATATGATAATTTTTAAACAAGAAAAATGTTGACAATTATATTTAATAATAGAAATTTGTGTGATTAATATTTTGTTGTATTTTTTTTATTTTTTATAAGAGCTCACATTAATATGGCAAGGACATTTTATAACTTGTGACACTTGCCAGAAGAAATGACATTTAATACAAATTAATAATTGGTCATATCGTATTTGTTTTTCGATTTCCAATACTTTTTATAATTTTGATATATAATTTTTATGGGATTTATGTCTAATCATTGTGTCGACTTTTTTTTAACCAAAATCACAAACAATGCATATAAATAACAAATAGTTGTATACGTTTAAATTTATTGTATAATTTAAATCTGTTATTCAATGAATTTAGTATAAATACACAAATAAATATATGTACTATATTTAAATTAATATAAATACATAATAAATTAATTGTTATTATAAGTTTAATTTACTTTTATAAATGTATTCTTTTATATTTAATATATTTAAGGTAATGGTTAATAAAAGTCTTTTGTTTTTATTTACATCTAGTAAAAAGACCTATATAGGAGCTTTATTAATCATAAGTCTTATATTAAATATTGTATTTCAATAAGTCATTCCTTAATAAATATTTAAAACTTTTTACATTATTAAGTACACTATAAGATTAAATGTTTAAGAGTAATGACATGGCGCCAGATAAAAAGGTTTGGTCTATAATATAGCCCAAACCTTAAAAAAAGATAACAGTGCAACAAATTGTTCGAGTAATATCCCGAAAATAAAACTCGTTATGGAAGACTTTCAGAGGTTGTCAATGACATTTTGAAGTAAATAGTAAATAAAAATCCACCGCAAAAATCACGAAAATTATCAGATGATAAGTTTATTATACGAGAATATTTACTCACTAAAATAACATGGCTGCAAAACTTGTTCACAAGTTGTTTTGGAACTGTGACTAATTTATTCTCATGTAAATGAATTAGTCTTAAAACACCTCAAAATACTCTAAATTGTTCAAAAAGTAATTATTGATCATTTTACTTATTTGTTATTTTAGAACTGTAGCTGATTCATTTTAACACAAATTAATTTTAACGGCGACGCTATCATTTTCAGAGCCTTTTTGTTAAAATCTAACTATATTTTAACAAAAATGCTCTGATTAAAGAAAATCTAGCTAGATTTTAACAGAAAATCTCTGACGATGATGGCGTCGCCATCGAAATGCATCGGCCGATATATTTATAAATAATAAGTGAACAATATGTGATTATTGAACATTATAAACTATTGTGGTGTTGGGGTTAAATTCATTTGTGTTCATTTTACTTTTTATAAGATCATGTGCATTTCGATAGCAACGTAATCACTGTCAGAGGAGGACTATATTAGAAAATATAAGTTTTTTAATGCGTCGCTCAAGCGATGATTTGACATTGCCATTAAAACGCAAATCAGATTATAAATAATCAATTTTTGATTACTTTTACAATAACTTATGGTTTTAAGATGACAATTTATTTATGTGAAAAATTAAAACTCGATATTCGAATTCCACACGACCCAATGAAAAGAAATGTGATAGATGGTTTTATAATTTGAATGATATTGCTTTCTCATCAAACAAATAAAATATTTTTGAAATAAAATATGATACAAGATAAAAAAATTCTATAAAGTAATATGATAAATAAATAATTACTGAAAGGGTAAAATCTTATTGGAAATTTTTAGAATTCGATGAAATTATTAATTCAAATTGCTATTAACAACATTTGATTGTATTTAATAAACCACCGCATAGTAAAAGGAAAGACTTGATAACAGAAAAGATATTTCTTTTTATTTATATGATACATGGGACTCTAAACACTCAAAGAAAACTAAAGGATCTTGACTGAAAATCTTTACAAATGTTCACTTTTATCTCAAAAATATCTTTTGATTACCATTATTCAAAAATATCTTTTGATTCTATTACAATATTTTAAAAATTATATAATGGGAAAACAAACTTATTTAAAGAAATAAAATCATATAACGAAAGCTTATTTAGATACATATCATTAATTTTTTATGATAATAAAATAAAGAAAATGCGTGGACAATGAAATACAGTATGAAAAAAATAGAAATTATGTAATTGACTGAATAAAAGATATAAGAAAAAAATTTATTTCATTCAAAAAGAAGAAAAACGTTCTTGCATTTAATATATATATATATATATATATATATATATATATATATATATATATATATACGAGGTTGTTTGATAAGTCCGTGTAAAAATAAAAACTGCTTCATTTTTTTGAATAAATCGTTTTTATTTTTCAACATAGTCTCCTTTTAGGCTTATACACTTCATCCAATGCTGCTCTAGTTTGTTGATCCCTTCCGAATAATAGGATTTGTCCAAGTCTGTAAAATAGTCATTCGTTACTGCAATCACCTCCTCGTTCGAATAAAATCTTTTTCCCGCGAGCCATTTCTTCATATTAGGGAACAAATAATAGTCCGATGGACCCAAGTCTGGAGAATAGGGAGGATGTGAAACGATTTGGAACCCTATTTCCATTAGTTTTGCGGCCACAACTGCTGAGGCGTGAGCTGGTGCGTTGTCGTGATGAAAGAGGACTTTTTTGTGGGTTAATCGGGGACGTTTTTCTTGCAACTCGGTTGTCAAACGATCCAATAACAATGAATAATATGCACCTGTAAAGGTTTTACCCTTTTCCATATAGTCGATAAAGATTATTCCTTACGAATCCCAAAAGACAGTCGCCATAACCTTCCCGGCCGAAGGAATTGTCTTCGCCTTTTTCAGAGCAGATTCCCCCTTGATAACCCATTGTTTAGACTGCTCTTTGGTCTCAGGAGTGTAGTGATGTATCCATGTTTCATCTACAGTGATGAAACGATGCTTAAAGTCCTGCGGATTTCGCTGAAACAACTGCAAACCGTTCTTGCAACACTTCACACGACCTCGTTTTTGGTCGATCGTGAGCAATCGCGGCACCCACCTGGCGGATAGCTTTTTCATGTCCAAATGTTGGTGCAAAATATTAAGTACCCGTTCACACGAGATGCCTACAGCACTAGTAATCTCACGCACTTTCACTCTTCTGTGATCCATCACCATATCATAGATTTTATCAATGATTTCTGGAGTGGTGACCTCAACAGGGCGTCCAGAACGTTCAGCGTCTTTTGTGCTCATATGGCCACTCCGAAAATTTTGAAACCACTTATAAACCGCACTAATCGAAGGTGCAGAGTCACCATAATGTTTATCAAGCTTCTGTTTAGTCTCCTGAGGCGTTTTGCCTTTAATGAAGTAGTGTTTAATCAACACGCGAAATTCTTTTTTGTCCATTATTTGACAATCACTCGATTTCCTTGATTCCAACGATTGTCAAACACAAAGGAATAGACCGATATGGCTGAAATTTGATGTGTGTTCTTCCAAGAGGTGCTACTAATTAAAAATAATCTCGATATGCACCAGTGGTGTCATCTTTCGGAATTTACACGGACTTATCAAACGACCTCGTATATATATATATATATATATATATATATATATATATATATACACACACACTCAGTCATCTCTCCTATAACAAGGTTTATTCGTTATTCTTTCCGTGTTGTATTTAACTGTGCTAAGCGAAATTTAGATGTAATACGTAATACAGATCAGGGGAATACATTTCGTGTTATAACGAAATCGTGTTGAGAGAAACTTAGAAATAACACAAATTCGAGGAATATGTTTCTTGCTATAAGATGTAATGTCATACTAGAGCGAAGATATCGTTCTATAGCATAAATTTAAATGCATAAAAAACATAAATTCATTACAAATATTTTTAATAATTTTAAGATTCAAGACTTCATACATTAAACTTTAAATAAAGCAAAAAATAAAATAAACAATCAATATTTTAGTAAAACTAAACTGTATAAATTTCAGCAATAACAGCTAGTTAGAAATCAATTTTCATTATTACTATCGTCTAAAACAACTTTTGGTCTAACTTTTTCCTTTAGAGGGGATGAAAGTCCTCATCACTTGTTGAATCTTTATTATTAAGTTTAATTGAATTAAGTTGTAGGCATTGATGTGTTCTCATTTTATAGTTCTGCCAAAAGTACTTGATACGGAACTAAGAAGCTTTGCAGTTCTCTTTTAAACTTCTCACTATGCACTACTGTAAGATATTTTTCCATGAAGTAAAGTTATAATTTTTTTCCCAAATCTATTTCTTTTTGGACATAATTTAAACTGAAATTTGGAACCAATTAATCGTTCATGCTTTCAAAATTATTGTATTATCTATCGACGTATTTGAGGTGGACTTAGCTATAAATTCCTCTTCACTCAAAGTTTGTTCTTGAAATAGTTCTTCCATATCTTAAATGTTAATGATCGGAAGCTCTTCACCGTCTAAACGAAAAGCAGTGATTTTCTATTCTGGTATATTTTACATCTACAGGTGGAATAGCATTTTCTTTTTGGATCATTTGGAGTAATAGAGGTTTCCTACCAACATTAGATGTTGATGCCTTTATTTACTTGCAAACTGACGATATAGTTTTAACACAATCCAAAATTTGTACTATATGAGGGATGTTTTAGTTTATTAAGTCGTGTTACACGGAAACCGTGTTATCAGAATACCGTGTTATAAGGGGACCGTTGTAATTTTTGCACTATGTGTTACATGGCAACCGTGAAATAAAGTGTAAATCATATATTATATAACACTTACATTTGACCTTTTAACGTTAGTATTTGCAAAGTTTTTGAAGTGTTAACATGAAAGTCAACAACGAACATTTGAAGCATTGTATACTCTATGAGTTTCAAAAAGGCATTAATGCGAGGGTGGCTTCAAGAAATTTGTGTGAAGTTTTTCGAAAAGATGCTCTACTGAACATACGGTGCAGAGGTGGATTTTCAAATTTCGTAGCGTCAATTTTAGCTTTAAAGTTAAATCAGACAGAGTAAGAAAATCGACACTTGACGATGACGCTCTTACACGGCATTAGAAGCAGATCCGTTCAAAACAACAAAAGAAGTTGTAGAACACTTTAGAGTGACTCAATCTACCGTTATTAAACACATATGCAGATTGGGATTTGTCCATAAGAACTCAAGGTGGGTTCCACACAAATTGAGCGAACAGAACTTGGCAGACCGGGTACGTGTATGCAATTCTTTACTTTCTCCTTAGAATTCAGAGCCATTTTTGAGTCGTTTAATAACAGAGGATGAAAAATGGATCTACTACGAGAATGTGAAACGAAAAAGAGCTTATTGCAAACCCGATCAAGTGAAACCTCCAGTGCATCAAAAGAAACGTATGCAGTGCATTTGGTGGAACAAAGAAGGACCTGTACACTACGAGCTTCTTCCAGAAGGAGTATCAATTACAGATGAGGTACACTGTGAGCAGTGGTTTCCAACGGGGTCGATATCGCCCATCGGTGGGCGTTGAAGAGATCTAAGGGTGATTTTTTGGTCCAAGGCAAATTTAGAGGGCGTTGAGGACCAATCGATGCCCCTTTGGGCAATACTCGCAAGAATGCGCTGGAAAGTTTGATTAATACTAAAAATCATCGAACGCATGTTTAACGCATCAAACCCGTCTAAAAATATTTTATAACCACTTTGACTCATTTATAACGAAAACAAAGATGATTCGTTAGGCGAGAATTTATTGAAGTTTAAGAATGATGTAGCTTATTTAACTGATTTATATAATAAATTTAATAAAACAAATCTACAGCTGCAAGGAGATGATTTGAATTTGATCTAAGCAAAGGCAATTATTTCTGTGTTCGTGTCAAAACTTGCCTTGTACAAACAAAATTTGGGTTGAAGACAATTCTATTAGTTTCCGAATCTTTCCTCTGTGATGACGCCATGTTGGTATTTTGCCAGCATTTGGAAGCTCTTAAAAAAGATTTTACAAATAGATTTCAGGATGCCCTTAACATGATCATTCCAGATTGGGTACTAGAACCTTTCTCAAACCCACAAACAGCAGTCTTATCACTGAAAGTGGAGTTGATAGACTTGGTAACAAATGAAGAGTTAAAATTGAAATTAAAAAATGGATATCAAGAATTTTGGTTTCAAAGACAAATTCCAGTATTATATCCGGCTTTATGGGCTGCATCAAAGAAGTTTTTCATTGCATTCCCATCATCATATTCAGCCGAAAGAGGATTTAGCGTAGTTATCAATTTACTAACAAAGAAAAGAAACAGATTGTCAATAGTGGAACGCGGCGATTTAAAATTGCTAATAGCAAATATGGCACCAAATATCAAAAAATTAGTGTCATTACACCAAGCTCAACCCTCTCACTAATAATATTATATTATTGAAGTGAAACTTCTTTAGCGGCATGGGGTACAAAATTTGCTTGACGCGGAAATAGAGACCTACATGACGGAACTTGCTCACGAATTTTACCGCTTGATTTGAATTTGCATAAATGCTGAGACGATAGAGTGAGAAAAAGTAGTAGATAGAGTGAGAAAAAGCCCATCACGCATGCGCACTCTTTTAACATGTGATTAGATACCAACAGTTATTCTAATGCAGGCAGCACGTATGTTTACTATTTGAATGATGTCATTATTCTGTTTAATAATTTTTATATACAATTAGTTGTTGTTAATTGTGTTTAAATAAGAGTGTTATTCAGTGCGATAAAATTGATATTTTTGGTAAGTATATTAATTTTTATTACCTCATCATAACATTAACCTCAATAATCATAAAAATAATAGTCAATTAAATCTATTTTTTTATTAATTTAAAAAATTAGCAAACAACACGATATTGGGGAAATTGGCACGTATACCAATATATACAGTATGTAGTGTTTTATGATATTATTTTGATTAATCTATTTATCAAATAAAAGAAATACTATTAAAAACACGGGGTATTTAAAAATTATCGAAACCTATACAATTTTAAGGTTATTTGTTTTATTTGTAACAATTCCTCACAATAACTTTAATTATAATTATGATTCAGTTATTGTAAACTTTTATCAAAACACTAAACACTAATTGTCAGAAGTGGTAGGTGTATAATATTTTCAAATAATTGAATTCTTTACAAAGTTCAGATTTAAATTCCATTATATATATATATATATATATATATATATATATATAAGATTATATTGAAAGAAAGTTGCATAAACGACAAATAACATTAAAAGCCACACTGAAATAGGCAACACAAAAAATGTGCGAACAAGTACTAGTCGATTTTATAAAAAATATGACGATGAATTTATTTGCGTGCAGTGAAAGTGAATTTTTTCTTATTGAAATGAATCCATATTCATTACATTTTATGTGTTTTTTTATTTTTGTTATTTTGCATGAAATAAAAAGTTTTATTTTATTTTATCGCAAACACAATTGAGAATTTTTTTTATTGTCATACAATGAATTAATTCAGAGAATATCAATTACCGAAATTATTTTCAGCTGCCTTTTTGGATCAATGATGCTAAAAATTTCACGGAAAGTAATATAGAATTAAAATATTCAAAGATTAATTCAAAAAGTTCAAGATACGATTTAATTGGTATGTGAAAAAATAATTATTATAAATTATATTATTCTGTTAAAAATAAGAATATCTATCTATAATAAATAACACAAGAAGTGAAAATAATACTCTTAATAGTTTAGAAAAAAAAATAATTTTTATATAAAACATATTTATCTTATTTCTTATGTTTATTAATAGGTGAGTTACTACATTGAAGTGACATAGTAAATTATAAAATTTATTGATATTATAAAATTAAATATTATTGATATTATGAAGGTAATTACGTTTTTAACAAATTTTATAATTTTGAATTCAAATTAAAATTATATCAAAAATTAATTTAAATCAGAAAGATATTCACATAATTATATTTAAATGAAAATATATTTAGTTATAATATAATTGCATAAAATTTTGGGTTTTAAACATTAGTTTTTAAATTTTAATTAAAGTACGTATATATATATATATATATATATATATATATATATATTATATAACTTCTATTTAAATATTCATATATATATATATATATATATATATATATATATATATATTTATTTATATATTATATAACTTCTATTTAAATATTCAAGAAATTTACTTACAAAAATCAAACAAATTCGAAAATTATTCTATATTTCTTTTATTTTGCAAATATGAAATATATTATATAATATTTAAATTACTTTACTAATGTTGATATTTCTTAAATACAAATTTCAAGTATTTTTCACAATTAGGTTTGAAAATGAAAATATGTAAATTATAAATGACTTCCACAATATTCATGTAATGAATATTATCTTTTTTTCTACATATAAACATTAATATATATATATATATATATATATATATATATATATATATATATATAGAGAGAGAGAGAGAGAGAGAGAGAGAGAGAAACCAATAAATATATACTTTCATGTATTCTTTTTAGATAACATTTATATGAACTGTCCATATGATAAGTATTGGAAAACAATTCGAGGAAGTGCTGTTGTTCGAATTTTATCAAATGAAGATAAGCGTTTTTTTATGTATAGTATTTTCATTTCCGCTAACTGTTATTATGGAAATCATTTATTTTTCAATTTACCATCTTTTAAAAGTGCGCTAATGACATTTATAAAAACATACAATGAATAGTGTTTAAATTTAAATAGAATTATTATTTTTTTAAGGGAAAATTTCTAAATAATCTAATTAAAATGAATTAGATTCTAATTGAAGTCGAATTAAAATGTTCAATATTCACAGATTGTCCACATTCTTACAAAAAAACTTTGATTAGAGAATTTGATTTATGAGATGATACCTCCTTTATATCGGTATATTAATTTATAAATATATGTGTTCAATACGTGTATGTAATAATTACAGATTTTTTTAACGTTGCTACTTACAATGGGTTATATTTTTTTATTACGATTAAAACGTTACTCTTACTAAAATAAGTTAATTAATTTAATGTTTTAAAAATAATAATGTTTTATGGTTCTAATTGATTTTATGGATATATTATTGATATTAACATTTTAAAAAGTTTCTGATTACAAAAATATAAATAATTGACATAATTAATATTAATTTAGTACTTTTAGGAGTTATTGGATTTGTTAAAAGTAATTATTGTTTTAAAAATGGAATAAATAATACTAAAAAAATCAAATAAGAGATGTTTAGATTTAACTATATGGTTATATAATGTAAGATTCTATATGTAATTTGTGATTTATTGAAAAAAAATGATTTACAAATAGACATTGAATATTTTTATAAATTCATGTTACAGTTTTTAAAAAAATAAATTAACTAAAATATTAAACCAGTTTGAGTATAATTTCAATGATAAAATGTGTATGAAATGCGTCGCTTTTGGCATGATGCCAAGAACAATGATTTTTTGCAAAAGGATCGCCGAAAGTATCATTAATATTGTTCCGCAAGCTCCGAATTTGCCTGATGTGGTTCCGTGTGACTTTTTTCTATTTCCAAAACTCAATTTGTCACTATGAGGGGATCATTTTGAGTAGATTAAAGCCATAAAATAAAATATTTTGCTTGAATTAAAGGCTATACCACAAAGCGCGTTCACGGGGGTGTTCGAAAACTGGAAGAGCTTTGGCATATGTGTATTGCTTCCAATGGGGAATAAATTGAAGGTAACAGAATAAATATTGTTGAATAAATAAATTCTCATGTGTTTTATTTCAAAAATTTTGTTAGTTTGCGGACCCAATGTATAATATTGTAGTAGTAAAATTAAAACTTATTTTGTCCGAAAATATGTTACTATGTTCAAAAAAATAGATATATGTTATATATATATATATATATATATATATATATATATATATATATTATATTAGGCAAGTATCTCTCTTCCGCTTTTTTTTTTCTTTTTTTTTGTACATAGCTGCGAAATTCAAAAGACCAGAAAGCGGAAGGGAGATATTTGCCAACCTAATATATATATATATATATATATATATATATATATATATATATATATATATAATATATTCATTAGTTAATTTAAATATTTTATACAATTTGTACTCTTATAATTTTTGGAAAACTTCAAGAAATTTAAAAACAAAGTTTTCACAACACGCCGGGGTCGGAGCACCATTATTTTTCAAACAGAAAGATATCTATTCCAGTATTGAAATTGATGCATCTATAATAATTTACATAACAGTAATATTGACGTTAAAAATGATATAAAAAAATAATTTATATGCCTTTAAATAAAAAAAAAAAAAACATTTACATCAACGTATTGTGCATGTACATATAAGTATTTTTCCAATTATTATAATTTTTCCTGTTCTAGTTATACATGTTTTTTAATTAAATTTTATATTAGGAAAACAAGATATAGTCGAAAAATAATATGTATATATAAATATTGTATATATGCATATTTATTATAAATAAATACGATATATATATATATATATATATATATATATATATATATATATATATATATATATATATATATATATATATATATATATATATATATATATATATATATATATATATATACTAAATTACATCAAACTCGGTTGATATTTTAATGAAATAGTTTGATATGATTTACAATGATAATATTAATAAAGTTTAGAATTATTTGAAAACTGTAAAAAATATAGAATAATAATAATTTATATGCAAAAAATATTGTATTATTAAATAATCAGTACTAAAATATAAGAAAAGTATATTCAATAATAATTATAAAAATATATGTGAAATTTATAAATTTAATACAAAAATACGTACATATACAAAAACGCACATAAGTCATGGCACATATGGGTAACATAAGCAATTTATTGATATAATTCAATGAAGTTGTTAATTGAAAAAAATATTTAATTGAAAATAAATATAATTAATATTATACAATGAATAAATTTAGTGAATATTATTAATAATATATATATATATATATATATATATATATATATATATTAGTGATGTGCCGGAAATCCGTATTCATATCTACGGATATCCATGAAAAAAAATTCGTATTCGTAATGTTCTATTTCTTTTCACCGGATCTGAAACGGATATTTGAAACTTATTAGTAAGTATAAAAACAGCAGTAATAAAGGAAAGAAAACCAAACTTGTTATCAATAAAATATCTTTTATTTTTAAATAAACATTGTAACAATTTCAAAAAATAAAAACATATATACTATATAGCATTTATGGCTCGAGTAACAAACCTCTAACACAATGCAAACAAAAGAAAAATTATTCAAATACTTTAATATGTATGACTTGAAACAAAAATCAGATTTTTTTTATTATTAATCAAGTTAAACATTGTAATCAAAACTCAGTAATGATAAATTTTATTTCAGAAAGAGAAACTTTGCAGCTTTGCCGCCTTCTAGTCTATTCCGATGAAGATCATAGATAATTCCTGCTACACTGAAAAATTACTATCTTGGAACACTTGTGGCAGGAGTAGATAAATATGTACGATCAATACTGCCCAAATTTGCATATTTGCTTTTATTTACTTCCCGATATTTTAATAGATTTTGATCTCTTGGTAACCTCTTTTCTTTGACATATTCTGTAAGTGAATCACAGTCTGTTTCAAAAATTTTGTTTTTGGCTTTGTCATCATCAGAGCATACTATCCATTGAATATGGATTCAATGGATAGTATGCTAAAGCAGGTAATAGCGAAACAAGTCAACAAAGTCATACTTATCACGCCGTTTTTGTTTTTATGTCATCTTTAAAGACTGAATTGAATAACCGCTTTGCTGAAATAGAAAATGATAATCTCTATCAAATAGCAACATATTTAGTTCCTCGATGCAATGCTAAATTCTTCAACGCTTGTATTAATAAAAATATTAAATAGAAATTATTTACGTTTTTAGAAGAAGATGAAAATTTCACGACAGTTACAACTTCTAAAGAAAAACGGAATGCGGAAAAAAGAGGAAACTACAATACATTAATGGTCATGTCTCAACAAATAAATGGACTCAGTTTCTTTTTTTTTCCATAGACTTTAGGATTTTACCATTTCTCGGAGCTGTATCCAGTCTCAACGTCAAATTGCTCTATTTTATGTTTTGTTTGCAAGAGCGACAAGGAATCTTTAATGCATAACAACCTCTCTGCTATATAGAAGGTACTATTCCAGAGCGTTCGGAATCTAGCAAGACTTTTAAAACATTTTGATTCAGATGGATTTATATATTTTTTTTAAATCTTGCATTGCCATTGTTAAATGCTTAAAGTGATCTATAATTTTTTGACATTTGACTGGTATCGTAGAAATTATCTCAACATTCTTAAGAGATTATTTTACTATTTGGTGTAACTTATGTGATACGCAATCAGTTTTATTAAAGTCACATAAATTGCACGCTCGCTTTATGTTTTCCCTACCATCTTTTACAATGCAATGCAAATTTTGTTTTAATATTTCCTACTCCTGAAGCATGGATTTAAATCTTTCCAAAATCTAATCTTCTGTGTGACGATCCTCGAGAACCTTCGCGCAAAAAAACTATGTTTTTTTACAAAATCTTTTGTTATACCATGACAGGTTAAAGATAGTAAAGATATAGATATATATCTATATCTATATCTTTACTATCTTTAACCTGTCATGGTATAACAAAAAAGAATGTAAAAAGTATGTAAAGGTCCTGATGTAAAATCTGATCAAATATCTGAAGTAGACGAAACTTTCTCAAAATCGTTCAAAATATCATTTATTTTTGTAGAAATTTTATTGTACAGCTCTTCACAAGTTAGGTCAGTAAAATATTTTCTGCCTTTCAAATCATAATTTGGAGCAACGCGATCCATTAACCGACGAAAACCTAATTCTTTAACATATTGGAAAGACAAATCACATAAAGCTAGCATTTCTACAATTAAGTAGTTAATTTTTATGGACTTCGGATTTGTATTATCCTACATCTTAGCTTTTTCTGCATAATCATTAAAATTTGTTTACTTGTACTCCCTTTTTCATGTTTGTAAACTGGTTCTCGACTGAATATTTTCGATCAGAGTCTTCTTTTTACTATCTTCTCTTCGAAATAATTCATATTCCTGTTGATGTTTTCTTTTAAAATGATTTTTCAAGCAAGTTGTAGTTTTCCTTTTCCGAGAATAATTTTACTTGCAAACTTTACACTTGGCACATTTGTCATTAACTACTGTAAAATAGTTCCATATTGCACTACTAAACTTTTTCGCCGACATTCTTATCAATTTATATTATTATCAAAAACACTACCGTTTCCTAATTTATTCTTTGCTACACTGAAATAAAAACAAAAATATGTAAGCCGTGTAAGTAGCAACTTGTTTTTTTACGCTAAGTGTGGTACGCTTAGATCTGTTGCGTCAAGGTCACGCGCTTTGTGAAATAAACCTACAACAATACAAAGAAATTGAAAGCATCCACCGATCCAATACGCATCCACCGATCTTGATTTTCTATGATCCGGCAAGTCACTAATATATATATATATATATATATATATATATATATACTGGGGTTGTTTGATAAGTATGGTAAATTTTTTTGGTAAAAAAAATTACCATATTTATCAAACGCCCTCGTATTTATATATTAGTAATATAATAATATAACGTATTAATTATATCATATTCGATGGGATTTAAATTATTTATAATAATCTGTAATGAAATTTTGACTGTTTATAATAATATTTTAATGAATAAACCTAATATTTTAGTAAATATTACTATTAAAGTATACTGCTATTTTGTTTCAGTTACGGTATCTAATTTTGATTTATATAATTATATTTGACCTTAACATGATAAAATTGATGTAATTATTTATTTACATCAATAATAATCATTAAAGTTAACAATAACATAAATATATAAGGTAAAAAATTGACTTTTATGTTATTAATTTGACAGATTACAAAAGAGAATATTATTAAATATAGTTAATAGGCCATTGTTTGATATATTTACTGTTTGAAAATTAAAAACAATGATAAATTCTACACTATTTACTATTTTTAATAAAATTATAATAGTTTAACTGATTTTATTTTTTACCTAGTAATTAGATAGTACCTTTATATTTTATCCACATCTGCATTCCTAACATTGAATAATCAAATAACACGTAAACGAACACTTGATAATAATAAATAAAGGTGTTAAGATTAAATCTTAGAATGTGTACTGATTAATTTGGTAATAATTGCAAGAAAAATATATGCAGGTATACAGAAGGCACGATAAAAAATTGAAATTCGTAAAACAATTAAAAAGAAATAATTTATTGTAGTCGAGTTTATATATATACATGAACATTTAAGAAAATTTATTTCTTTTTGTTCCATTTTGTTTTTCATTTTTTTTTAATTATCAAATGAAACAATTCAATTTCCAATACGTAGATTCAATAAATATACCAAAACATAAAATTAAAAATGGTTTTAATTTAATATATTTTACAAGTTTTATAAATGCTTCTCATTCTATTTTTGTAATGTACGATCAATTTTGTAATACACTATATATATATATATATATATATATATATATATATATATATATATATATATATACACAGTAGGGTGCAAAAGTATTCGTTATATGAGTAACATAAGCAATTTATTGATATAATTCAATAAAGATGTTAAATTAAAAAAAATGTATTTAATTAATAATAAATCTAATATTTATTAGAAAAAAAAATACAAAAAAACACTAATTAATTATATTATATAGTAGAAATTGCTAAAATAAATACAGTAGGTTACATTTATGCTGAGCAAAAGTATTCACCACTTTTAATATTATGCAGAAGAAATATCAATATTTTTTTTAAAAAAGAGTTTAATATCTTGTTTGTTTCCCTTTTTTTTTACTACTTCATATAACGATTTGGCATTGAATAAATTATTTTTTTAGTTGCTTCCGATGTTATATTTGCCCACTCCTTTTGAAGTAAGGTTTGAAGTTGTTTCATGGAGGTAATATGGTGTTGTAAAATTTTCCTCTTTAACAAATTCTGTGGCGTTAATTATGGAACACAATTTTACTTATATGACTTCCATGACTTCGTTTGACATAGTGCATTCGTTTATTCCAGTTTTTACAAATAATTGAACGTGTAATTTATAAAAAATTAGACCACAATGTATATTTTAATGCTTCTGTTGTTTGTGGTTTATCAGCATAAACCAATGATTTCACATAACCTCACAGAAAATAATTCCATGGAGTTGGATCACATGATCTTGGTGGCTAGTTGATGAGTCTATTTCGTGAAATAATAAACTCATTAAACTTTTGTTTTAATAAGTCTATGGAAATTTTTACATTTTTAAGCGTTGTTGAATTATTAAACGCGTTTCATGATAATTTACCAAACTATACTGAGTTAAAATATCAAAATGAGTTGGAAAAAAATTCAAACATGGTTGCCACTATCTATCAAAGTTCTGACATTTTTATTGGAAAATCCTATATATATATATATATATATATATATATATACATATATATATATATATATATATATATATATATATATATATATATATATATATATATATATATATATATATATATATATATATATATATATATATATATATATATATATATATATATATGTATATATGTATATATATTGAAAAATATTTTAAAACTATTCGAAATAGTAAAAAACAAAAGTTTTAACATTGTGCTAGGACATTTAAAGGTTGAATTTGTATTTACTAGTGATATAATTAAAAATATCTTCTATTTATCTGACATAAATTTCTTAAACCAGTGGTGTTAAACTTATATATGAACAATAATTCATATTTTTAATTGAAAAGAGTCTGCGGGCCGTAGATAAAAAAGGCTCCAAAAAAATTCCAGTGAGGAAAAAAAGATAACACATATATATATATATGTGGCGGTTATCCCATCGCACCGATGGCAAGATCAGTCATCCGCCCGTTGCAATTCGACAACGCAATAAAAAAGTACCGTTTAGAAAGTGTGACAACGCTAGCAATAAAATGCCGCTGGACCGTCAACCCCTAAACGGACAATCAAGCCAGATGTGGCCTTGCCGATTCCCGTAGAAGACACCGAAAGATCAAACGGCCGAGCCGCAAGGACAACATCTGGACCTGCAACCCCATACTGGTCAGGAATGTGAAAGCGACAAACTGACCAGTATAAAAGACTGCAAAAACCGTCAATCTTCAGACAGTCAGTGTTCACCCGGCATCCGAACGAAAAACATACCGAAAAATACACTGCAGACAGTCATTAGAGCACCTCTCGGCGGCCACAGGTATAAAAATACCTACCGCCGAGTTTAATGATACGGTAAACATGGATCCCGTTCCGAGTACCTCGACAGGTACCAGTCACGAAAATACAGCAACCGACGATGCGAATTTTATTAGTCCGACTCGCCGAACTAGAAAAAAGAAAGCGAAAGGGACCACCACATCCTTCGGGCTCGCTCCTGTGAGCGACACCAAAACAAACCAGCGAACAGCACCGACCAAACGGCCAGCGGAATCCCAGGATATCCCGCTGCAAAACAAATACAAACATCTCGCCGGACTGGACGAGGACAACCTCGATTCCACGCCGACCAACGTAAACTCCGACAACAACAGCCGCGTTTTAAACCGTCGCGTTAAAAATCGCCGCCATAAAGCGTCCAAACAACTCCCTCCGCCAATAGTTCTGCGCGGAGAACTCTGCGACTTCGAAAAAGTCGCAGAACGACTCCACGCCGACACTACTGAGATGGTGAGTTTCAAATTTATAACTAACTATACTAAAATCATCACCAGAAATCGAAAAGACTGGGAAACAGTCAGAAGCATCATGCAGGAAGAGAAAATCGAATTTCATACCTATACCCTGCCGGAAGATCGTCCGCTGGAAACTGTGCTCCGCGGGATCCCGGTAGGTCGAGCTGAGAAAATAAAAGAGGCTCTCCAAGCAGACGGCCTCCCTGTACAAGCGGTTCACCAGATGCTCGGTCCACGCGTCGTGCAACCCTTGTACAAGGTAAATTTTGATAATTCTATTACTATGGGCAGTCTCAACCATGTCGTATACGTGATGCACTGCAGAGTGTACTGGCGACGGTATCGAATGCGCTCGGGTTTTACCCAGTGCCATCGATGCCAGAACCCAGGGCATGCTGCACGAAATTGCTATTACGACCCGGCTTGCGTCAAATGCGCCGGAAACCACTATACTGAAACATGTATAAAACCGATAACCGAACCGGCAAAATGCGTCAATTGCGGTGGTGATCACCCCGCCAATTACCGCCAATGCCAAAAAATCATCGAGTATCGACAAGCAATCGAAAAGCGCCGTCAAAAACGCGGACCAGCCCAGGTCCCCAAAGAAAACGCCTGGTCGAAAGACCAGACGCCGCCAGAAAACAACAGCAGCGAATTTCCGCCGCTCCGAAACCAGCAACCAGCTCCGCCAGCCCCAGCTCCTGCCGCGGCACCCGCCCCGGCTCCAGCTCCGGCTCCAGCACCGGCACCTGTCATGCCGCAGATGCCGTCACTATCATCAGAACAAAAAGACGCCCTACAAGAAATACAGGATATCTACAACTCGATCGATATCCAGGGTATGCTCGCCCGCGCAAGAAAACTTAAAGCAGACCTGGAAGAAGCAAAAGACGATCTGGAGGTACTCGTAGTACTCCAAAAGCACAATCTCGTATAAACTACAGCAACACACAATAAACACATGAAAATACAACAGTGATACAGTGTAGTGAAGTGCCAGTGCTAGTGCTTTACTCCAGTATACAAACTTTACACATTTTAGTTTTAGTTTTAGTTTAGTTTTAGTTTAGTTTTAGTGTAGTTAGTGAAAAAACCAGGTCATGTCGGGTTTTGAAAATTTCTCCCGAACATTACGAACATAAACATTACAAATGGGACCTCATCAATAAATATAATTTCACATATATATAGTTAAAATAATTAAGATTAGGAGAACTATTTATACCTTCCAGTGTATCAACATTATTGTAAAAATGTATTCAATATTCGATCAATAAATTTATCTTGTATCTTGTATCTTGTATCTTGTATCTTGTGTCAATCTTCAGTCAGTATCTTAGCCGCAAGGCAAGACGCTGGTCTCACAACAATCATAATCAACAATACAACACAAGGGACTCGAGTCTCGCCACCGTCGCTACAATAGATAACTCTGTAAACATTACTGTTCAACTACGTTAATTACGAATAAATATACTTGTCATATGTAACGGTGTATTTTATTTCAAACCGGAGATACCGAATCTCCAAATATATATATATATATATATATATATAAATATATATATATATATATATATATATATATATATATATATATATATAAAATAACTATATTAAATTTTATATTATTTTTTCTTATAAAACGCATTCCTCACAATATACTTCTCTAGTTTGCAATGTTCTAATAATGTATATTATATTGTATTTTGGTAAATTCCATTTTATTATTTTAATAAAATCAAGTTAAAGTCTTATCAAGTTAAAGTCTTTGGCCGCATTTTAAGATTTTTCAGGTCACATGCGGCCTGAAGGACGCGTGTTTGACACCACTGTTTTAGATCATTTATAGGTTGGACTAAAAAAGGAGAGAGTGAGCTCAAATGCGTTATATTAAAAGCAAGGATAGTTATGAATCTGATATTTATGAATATAAATGTAATTATTTTTTTGATTTAGTTTTTGAGATATGTAGGTCACTCTTAGAGCTCTTACTCTAGATAGCCAGAGATTTTTACTAAAGTTTGAATACAACGATGAATTCATATATAATTATATATATATAGATATGTAAACAAACAATTAAAATTATTATTTAATTAATTTGATTGCACTGATTTTTAAAACAATTTTTTTACATAATATACTATTTTTTTTAAAAAAAATATATCTATAACTATTAGATCTTGAAGTTATTATAAAATTAATCTTGAGGTTAAACCTACAGGTTTATAAAATTGTAGAATTTTTCAGAACATAATATAGGAATCTATGGTATACCATATTATTGACCGATAATTTCACGATATTGTGACCTTCTACATTCAACTGATGATATTATTTGCAAATGCATTATGCTTAAACAAGTTTGTTGTTCTTGAAATCAATGATAAGTGTTGCAACAAATGTTGTGGTGTTGTTTTAAGTGACAGTATTTATTTGATATATAATGAGAATAATAAATTCAAATTTAATTTTTTACAAGTGTAAGTACAAAATAATAAATTTATTCAAACAATTGTATTACTTTCTTGTCAAATAATATATATATATATATATATATATATATATATATATATAAATTATCAATAAATAAAAATAATTGATTTACTTGATATATTGAAAAAAAACAAATAGTTACTCACAAAAAATTGAACGGTTTAATTTTTTAATAAAAAAATCATTTAATTTTTAATTACGGTTAAGGCAATTTATTAATATATTTTAGTAAAATATCTATCAAATATTTGTCTTTGATCTTATATTCAAATTTATTTTTTTTATTATATTAAACATTATTATGTCCAAAACTTCCGATGTTATGTTGGTTGAAATTTGATGAATATTTTTTTTTTAGTTTATTTGATATCTGAGATATGAAAACTGTGCAGAATTTTCATTTCAGAGAGCTTCTAAAATAAATTAAGATCATAAATCAATTGATATTGCCATAAAGACATTAATCTATATGAAATAAATATTTTCTTAAAAATTTTAATTATTTTGCCAGTTATATGCTATGTATTGCCTTTCTGTTGAATTCGTACCAACCGAATTCGTTAATCCAGTTCAAGTGTCAAAAATTACATTTGCACCCACATTTAATACTGACTATAAATATTAATAGAACAATTAGCAATGTTTTTGAAGAAAAACAACTCGATGTTAGCTCTCCTTTAAATAGCATGCTAAACAGGAAGTTTAAACAGATATATTAATTGTGTTTGTGGAAATCTGAGGTTTTTCGCGGCCTAGTAATAACTATTTTGTTTGTTAATTTGATCATTCAAAAAAAGTGCGTTTATTAATTTTTGTACATAATTGAATTATTTATTAATTGATGTTTTTGATTATACTGTTTATTGTATTATTTTCCAAGTATATTTTCCTTTTAATTGTAAAAGCATGATTATTCATCTCTCTCTTTCTCTCTCTCTCTCTCTATATATATAGAGAGAGAGAGAGAGAAAGAGACAAAGAAAGAGAGTTGTAAGCGTGATAGAACTTTGAATCCCTAGCAAAAGTTCAATCTAACCTAAAAAAAAACTCTTTAGATATATATATATTTATATATATATATATATATATATATATATATATATATATATGTTCATTTTTTTGTTTCAGTCATTTTTATTGCAGAATTTACATTGTTAATATCAAGTGAAAAAAATGACAATGAACGTAAGTACTGTGTATAAAACATTTAATACTAAGGACATAGTAATTTATACACGTACATTTACACATTCATTAACATCATCATCATTATCAGCCTTTTTCTATCCACTGTTGAATAAAAACTTTTCCTAAAATTTTCAACTTCAACTGATTCAATTTCGATCTATTATTCTTTCAGTCCATTCAAATAATTTTTTTTATTTCTCTTTCCCATTTACACATAGATCTCCTTTGAATTTTTTCACTTATCTAGGTTTCCAATCAATAATTTCTCTTGTCCATCGGTTGTTTTCTCATTTTGTCATATGACCAGCTTATTTTCATTTAAAATTCTTTACTTTTGCTATAATGACGGTATTTTTTTTCTCTGATCTATTCTGTTCTTATATTTCTACATACTCTTCTTAACTTATATATTTTCATGATTCTTTATATTGTCTCGATTCAATGAATTATTTTGGCACTCAAGATCCGTGTTTCGTTATCATCAATGATATATATATATATATATATATATATATATATATATATATATATATATATATAAATAAATAAATATATATATATATATATATATATATATGTGTGTGTGTATGTGTATATTAATATTTTTGTCTAAAAAACTTGTTTGTAAAATAACAACGATCATTCAAGATTAATCTAAAAAACACACTCTTATGTTCTTCTATAAAAAATAATATTTCGCAAATATAAAAAATAAAAAAAACAAATTAATAATCATTTAAATAAATTCATATATTGTTGAAAAAGAAGATGTCATCATTTTATTATTATCTATGCCATTTTATTTTATTCTTTATAATATTTAATTTATATATTTCATTATATATAGCCTCTAATTTAATTTTACATTCGTTATTTTTATTTTAATATTCGTTATTTTATAAATCAAATTAGTGTATATCAAGTTTTTTTATAAAATATTTTAATAAATAAATACACATCTTCATTTTTACTAATAAAATTTTAAAATGATATTACATAAAAACATTTGTTTACTTTTTACACTAACTTGGGTTATATATATATATATATATATATATATATATATATATATATATATATATATAGTATATATATATATATATATATATATATATATATATATATATATATATATATATATATATACATTATTATATATATATATATTATATATATATATACATTATAGTATATGTATATATATATATACATATACTACTCTGTTCAAAAAGTAAGGTGACTGTTTGAATAAAGCATACTCGTATACTATTTATTTATTCATCCAAATTTATTTTGTCACCTTCAAAGTAATCTCCTCCTGCTACGATACACATACCCCAACGTGTAATCCAATCTTGGAAACACTTTTGATATTCACTCTTTGGAATTTCCATTAACACCTCCTTTGATTTTTGTTTTATGGAATCAAATGAGTCAAATCTGGTTTCTCGAAGTGAAACCAGTTTTATTCAACTGAACAGGAAAAAGTTGTATGGTGATATATCTGGAGAATACGGAGCTTGTGGAGCAATATTTGTTGAATTTTTAGTGAAAAACTCACGTATAATAATTGCATCATGAGAAGGTGCGTTATCGCTTAAAATTAACATCACTTAAAATTGCGTCTACTGAATCTACCGATATGCCAATATCTTCACCAAACTCTCTTACAGTCAAATAACGATTTTCCATTATTCTGTTTTTTTTTTCGATATCTTATTCGGTTATTGATATTAATGGGCGACCAGAACGAAATTCACCTTCAACGGATTCACGACCTTCTCTGAACAGCTTATGTCACTGGAATATTGTTTTTCTCTATAAATGTTGATCACCGAATACTTTTTGCACCATTTTAAACGTTTTAGTAGCATTAATTTTAGTTTCAACATAAAATTTAATGCAACTTCTTTGTAAAATAATATTAGATATTTTAAAAATCGAAAACGGCAAAAAGTTGATGTAAATAAACTACTGTAACCTATAAACTATTTGACATATCAAACTGATATTAGGAGCAAATATCACTGAAGGTTGTGCCAAGATAAGAAAATAAGTTTTTCGAACTATAACTTTCGCGCGAGTTTCATATTAAAAAGTCATCTTATTTTTGAACAGAGAAGTACGAGGTGTGATCAAAAAATAAGGTGAATTTTTATTTTTTTCAAAGAATATTTATTTATTCATCAATTTTTATTTCGTCCCCTTCAAAGTAATCCCCCTCGGATATAATTCACTTGTGCCAACGCTTTTTCCAATCCTCAAAGCATTTCAAAAAATCATTTTTTGTGATCTTGTTCAGCTCCTCTTTCGATGCCGTCTTTATTTCCTCAATCGTTGCAAAACGCCGTCCTTTCATGGGCCTCTTCAGTTTCGGGAACAAGAAGAAGTCACAGGGGGCCAGGTCTGGGGAATACGGTGCCTGCGGCATCATTAGTGTGTTGGTTTTAGCCAAAAATTCGCGCACAAGCAACGATGTGTGAGCAGGGGCGTTATCATGGTGCAAAAGCCAATTTTTGTTCTTCCACAAATTCGGACGTTTCTGGTGGATTGCTTCGCGCAAATTGCGCATAACTTGCAGGTAATATTCCTTATTTACTGTTCTACCCTGTGGCAAGAACTCATGATGCACCACGCCCCTGCAATCAAAGAAAACTGTAAGCAAAACCTTCACATTTGATCGAACTTGACGTGCTTTTTTTGGTCTCGGTGATCCGGAATGCCTCCACTGGGACGATTGAGTCTTAGTTTCGACGTCATAACCGTATACCCATGTTTCGTCACCTGTTATGTTCCTGGGTCGTCGTTGACGTCATTCAATAGCTCTTGGGCGATGCTCATGCGACGGTTCTTTTGGTTGAAATTGAGCAATTTCGGAACAAACTTCGCTGACACACGTCTCATGTCTAAAACACCTGTTAAAATTGATTGGCACGAACCAAACGAGATGCCAATATCATCAGCAATTTCTCTAATGGTAATTCGACGATTCCCCAACACTATTTTCTTCACTTCTTCAACGTTTTCATCAGTTGTTGACGTGCTGGGGCGTCCGGAACGAGGTTCGTCGTCGGTGTCTTCTCGGCCTTCTTGTAAGAGTTTATACCACTTGTAAACATTTTTTTGGCTTAAAGTAGACTCATCGTATGCCACTTTCAACATTTCAAGTGTTTTGGAGCACTTGATTCCATTTTTCACACAAAATTTAATGCAAACTCTTTGATCCATGATTTTCGACAATGGAAAATCGTGGAGCCTGAAAAACACTTCTAACTTTTATGCCTCTCACCAACAAACTAAACATGCTACATAGCTGAAATTTGGAACATATATTCGAGACGAGTGTACCAACATAACCAAATAAAAAAATCGAAGATCGAACGGATGTAGCCCGCTAAATTTCAAAATTCACCTTACTTTTTGATCACACCTCGTATATATAAATATTTCTAAAATAAAACTAATTAAAATATTAATCTAATTTATTGTATTTTATGTCAAGCAGTATTTTTTAAAATTCAATCAAATGTGTAAAAATTCTCTTATATTATTATTAGTTTATATATATATTGTGAAACAAAAGCAATAATGTTTTTTAGAAAGCTGTCCAAATCCTCTATATCTTTATATTTGTATTCTTTATATGAAAATATTACAACTTTATTTGATGCATATTTTAAAACAATAAAATATTCTAATAACGCAAACTAATTGTAAAATATTATCGTTTTTTACCTCATTAAATAATTATTGTTTTAATTGTTTTTGAAAAAATATTATATATATTTTATCTTATTTTAATTACAGTGACGTGTTCAGAACTTTCTTCCACATCTCTGAATATCAATTGTACTTTTGAGAACGAAATAATATCGTGCGATGAACCTATGCTGAATGGAACAAAAGCTACATTGAAATGCAAAGAAGACTATTACATTGAGTCAATGCCCTATAATGAAATATTATGTGATAATGGACAATGGAATTTACCTTTATTCAACTGTATATTTAGTAAATATTTTCAATTATATTAATAAGATACTAAACTGCAACAATTTTTAAATTATTAATTATAAACTGTTATGCTATATTTAAGATTTTTTTTATAATTTTATAGATGTAATAAGGCTATAATTTTTTTTAAGTATTCACAGTAGTATCATTGTTGTTTTATTTTGCGTAACTATATTCAGCGATTGTGCTTTATTTAGACAATATTATACTTCTATTTTTAAATATTACTTAGTAATAACTGTGCGAAAAACGTTTACAATGAAATTTAACAACAACAACGCTATAATGAATACTGAAAAAATAATACAATTATGAATCCATTTCAGGTATGAAAGCAAACATTTTTAATTTTGAAATTATTCTTATTTATAAAGGAATTATTATATATATTTTGGTATATTTTCAATTTGCCTGACATTTTATCTTACTAATATATATTTTTTGGTTATTTTAAGAGAATTAGTGTATATATGTATGTATATATATATATATATATATATATATATAGGGTTATCCAAAAAACGCGTCTACATATTTCCTTTTAATAAAACACAAACTATTTGGAATTTTTTCGAACTGTTTTTTTATTGAAATTATGATTAATTACAATTATATGTAAAAGACAATATTGTTCAAATGTCCACACGACTGTGTCTGAAGGCATACATTTGAATATCGAAATTTTCAATGATTTTTAGACATGTTGTTGGATTTATTTCACAAATTGCAACTCGAATATTGTTTTTAGGTCATTAATTATTCGTGGCTTGTTAGCATAGACTTAATTTTTCAAAAAAAACAAAACATAAAAAAATCTAATGGTATTAAATTACATGATCTCGGAGGTCAAATAAAATCTGCAATTTGTAAAATTACATTGGCGAAATTTAGATCGCAATAAATGAATGTCTGCTTTAGTTGTGTGACTTGTAGCATCGTTTTGCTGGCAACAGACATTAGATACATCAATATTATTCAATTTTGGCCTTAAAAAGTCATTCTACATTGATTGGCCTCACTTAGCATTCACAGTAACAGCATTTCTAGCATTATTTTCGAAGAAAAATGGTCCAATGATTTCATTTGTCTAAAATGCACACCAAACAGTGGCTTTTGTTGGTGTAGAGATTTTTTATAAATAACACGAGGATTTTCATTACCCCATACACGACAATTTTACTTATTAACGAATCCATCCATTGTAAAATGAGCTTCATCACTAAACAAAATTTTGGTTGAAAGTAATGGATCTGTGTTCGTTGTTCAATAATCCAACTAGCGAAATGACGATGTTGTAAATATTTTTCTTTCAATTCTTAGTTGAAAATCTTAATTGAATTTTTTAGGCGTATAAATGCAAATCTTAATGCAAAATCCTGTATAAAGAGTGATAAGGTACATCCAATTCTTAAGAAAGACGTGAAATTGATGTTATCGGTTCATTTTCAACACTTTCATTTACAGCAATAATGTTTTCATTTTTTGTTTTCCACTTTTTGGTTTATTAATAACACAACCAGTTTCTTCGAATTGTTTACTAATCTTTTAAATGAAGACTGATTTGGCCGATTATTTACACTAAAAATATCACGAATTTTTCGATAGATATTTTTCAAAGAACGCCCATTTTCATAATAAGTTTGATTAATGTAAAATGTGTATGTTTGATGTTTGTGAATGTTTGACCAATAATTAAAAAAGCAATTATCAATAATTTCTTAATTAAATGAAAATTATATAATAGCTTTTGGAAAAAAAAGTTTTTTACTACGTTATATTTTCTTTAATTACAGCTAAATGTCCAGAACTTTTTTCCACATCTTTGGATATCAATTGTGTTTTTGAAAACAAAACAATATTATGTGATGAACCTATGCCAGATAACACAACTGTAACACTAAAATGTAAAGATCATTATTATATTGATTCTTTACCCTTTAGTGAAATCATCTGTGAAAAAGGACAATGGAGTCTGCCATTATTCAACTGTGAACCAAGTAAATGCAGTGTATAATTGCTTTATAATTTTAATATTTTGTATCATTAAAATATATTTTTATCTAATATTTATATGTACATTAAAAAACAGTATTATATATATCTTCTTCCTTCAGTTCACTTTGACAAATTTCTTTATTTCTTTGTTCCATTTGCCCATTCAATGTATGTATATCCAATATATATATATATATATATATATATATATATATATATATATATACATATATATATATAAATATATATATATATATATATATATATATATATTGGATATACATACATAATACTTTGTCTTAATATACATATAATATGTGTACAAATATTACATAAAAATACATATTCAATACATTCTTATATTATTTCAGAAAATATCATTTGAAAGAAAATTAAAATGTATATTATTGTAGTTTGTGGATTCAGAACTCCAAAAGGAACACCACTTGTTGTAAGAGGATTAAAAGCTGAAATTGGAGATTTTCCATGGCATGTTAGTTTGTTTGAAAAAGTTAATTGGAACACACGTCGTTATATTTGTGGAGGTTCAATAATTAGCCCAAAGCTAGTTTTAACAGGTTAGTATATATATATATATAGTATCAATATTATTTTCAACCTCTTTTATCTACTGTTAGATAAAGGTATTTCTTAAAACTTTCCATTTCCAGTGATCTAAACCTTTTTTCTTGCATTTCACTGTGACAACTTTTCTTATGTCTTTATCTTATTTACCTATGTATTCCTTTTTTTAGTTTTTTATATTTTTGATTTGAAAAATAGTAATTTCTGTTGTTCACCGGTGTGATTAATCTAGAATTAATAAATAATGTGACAACTAATTATGCTGACTGATAACTTCTTTTACTACTTCAAATTTATACTTCTTTTAGCACCTGTAAATATAGTTTTAGTGATATCGTATTGTTGTCTATTTATTTTGATAATTTTAAACTTTCCTATTTTTTTAAGTACTTGTTTGGAGTATAAAACGTTTTTATATATAATTTTTAAAACATCAGCATATGTTTCTTACATTTCTCGATATTTCAATGAATTTAATATCATAAAATATGCTATTAATAAAATAAATTATCAATTATTTAATGAACTATTATGAAAAATCCTCATCCAAATCCCGCTAATTTTCGTGGCTATGAAAATTTCATTTTTTGTGTAGTTGCCTTTAAATAATTTAGCTGAAATATAATTTATAGTCGGAAGTAAACTAATTTTTTTAAAGATATTCAAATCTTTGTCTCTTTTTTATAGTCAAAAATTACTATACCCTTATTTTATTTATTAGATATCGCTCTTTTTTCGAGACATCGAGTAAAAATATCAGTCAAAACTTTTTCTATTTATTTCTTCTATTACTATGAAAACTTATGCTATGGTTCTATTCTTTTAACAGATTTCTCATTTTTTTATGCTCTTGATAGTATTAACTTTTTTTTGCTAATAAAAATATTTGGTCCTGTATTTCTTTCATTCTATATATTCTTCCTTATATATATATATATATATATATATATATATATATATATATATATATATATATATATATATATATATATATATATATATATATATATATATATATATATATTTAAAAGCAAATTTATTGAAGCGACAGATGTTATTTATTATTATTATTATTTTATTATATTATTTATATATATATATATATATATATATATATATATATATATATAATAAATATACATTCATATAATTGAGCATATATTTCGCCCAATAACTTGAGACTATTTTCGATCTATTGTAAATTGTGCTTATGTCTTATATTTTAAAGACGAATATATATTTTTTCTATCACGGAATTTGGTTACATTGTTGGTTTATTGTGATTTATTTAATAGATTTTTTAAGAATTCGCTATTGCGTTACCAGATATTTTCTTTTATATTTTTCTTAATATTATAGTTTTGATATATAACCTACTTTCATATTATTATTATTATATATATATATATATATATATATATATATATATATATATATATATATACATACATATAAATATAAATATATATATATACATATAGATACATCATATAAAATTAATCTTTTTTTTTTAATCAAGGTACTTTTCATTTAAAAACAAAAGTATTGTCCCTATAGTTATTTTATCATATAATTTTGCTGTACAATAATGATTTTGAAAATTCATATCCCTATATTAGTTTAGTCTATTTGACAAGTAAATGAAAATATAATGTAATTTTCTAAAAATTATATAGTCGATTATCACAAATTTGGTATTTTTTGTGCCTTTATGGTGCTGATTTGTGAATTTTTCGGATCACAGGTGGTTAATTAATATATACAGTTAATACTACAATAAACCCAATATTTTTTTAGAAAATTGTATGTAATAAACTTAGGTAAAGGTCCAATATTCTTAAGTTTGTCCAGTCTTTTACATTGCCGTAAATAATATTTTTAAAAATGCAATTATAAAACATGTGCACGACACTCTTATATAAAAAAAGATGTATGCAATCAAAACATGCTACTCAAACACAGAAATAAGAAATATAAAAACGTCACACATGTATCCATCTTGAACAGATCTCATAAACCGTTAATATGTATATATATATATAAATATAAATATATATATTATATATATATGTATATATATATTTATGTATAAATATATATATATATATATATATATATCAAATATATATATATATATATATATATATATATATATATATATATATATATATATATATATATATATATATATATATATATATATATATATATATATATATATATATATATATATATATATATATATATATATATATATATATATATATATATATATATATATATATTGAAATGACATTAATAAGGAGATATTTTATTTTCAGCGGCTCACTGTTTCCAGAAAATTGAACCAAGACGATATGATGTTACTGCTGGTAAATATTACAGAGAATGGAGTAACACAGAAGACCAATCTGCTGAAATCAGAGATGTAAATTTAATATTTTATTACATATTAATTTTATTTATGTCTATTTTAATATATACAGTCGATTATCTTTATGCAGTAGAAACGTTCCACAGAAAACTGCATATAAAAAAATTGCACAAAAAAGACTTAACTTACGTTGAAAAATTAGGAATACGTTTAATAATATCTTAAAAGTGCATAAAACCAAAGGAAATTAAAATTAGCTTAAAATCTCATAAAAATGTAACAGAAATTTAAAAACATAAGAATGCCCAACAAATTTCTTCGAAAATATTAAAGAAATTGATATGAAACCTAAAATAAATTTGCTTTTAAACTTTATTCATTTGATTTTATTGAAAATTAATAAATGTTTTATATTTTTTTATCAGAATTATTGTCGCTATTTGACAATGTTCGACACCGTTTGTGAACTGGTGACAAATAACTTTAGTCACTAGAAGAGGTAGTTTCCGCAACAGATCTGTACGATAAAAGCAATTGCTTTTCACAAACAAAATTAGAATTAACTTCATTCTCGTTCTGTGTTGCTTCTTTTCTTCTGACAATGTTATCA
The DNA here is from genome assembly GCA_029203775.1 of Neoneuromus ignobilis. Taxonomy (NCBI): domain Eukaryota; kingdom Metazoa; phylum Arthropoda; class Insecta; order Megaloptera; family Corydalidae; genus Neoneuromus; species Neoneuromus ignobilis. The sequence goes on from CP092093.1 coordinate 22,137,431, forward strand.
GTAATTGAATTTTGCGATGAAAATTTTACTAATTTCTTATACAATTCGATATACAAATATACAGTTCCTCAGCTCACATGGAATTTAAAGGCTCATTCAGAATGGTGTCATTAACAAGGAAATGGTTTTCCAATTTATTGCAAATTTGAAGACCTTATCGAATTATATTTGTAGTGAGAGGGCCTGGTTTTTCTTTCGCATTACTATCGCTTTCTGGATCTTCGACTATATCTAAAGTTATACCAATAATATCATTGTCATTTAAGATATAATCTACAAGCAATTCGTTGACATTATCCTGGCTAAAGATATCAATACCTTATTAATCAATTTTATGTGCCAAAGAAATGATTTCATCGAATAATGTCGATGTTTGAATTGTTGTAGTATTTGCAACGCATCCCAATTTGTATGAAATAAATACTGCATAACTTTGAAACCGCATAAAAAATATCCGCATAAAAAGAGACCCGACTATATATATACATTCATATATATATATATATATATATATATATATATATATATTGAAAAGTTGGAAGGTTACTTTTCGATTTAGACGTATCAGGTAAATAAACTAAAGAAATATCAGGTAAATAAAGTGAAATTGTGTTCCTGTACAGGCATGGCTTATTTTTAATTTTCAAATCTCCATGAAACTATTATTTAAGATCATTATTACTAATTACTGACTGGATTGAATAAAATTCTTTTTATCAAAAGGCCAGATTTGACGAACAGAAATGATATTATCTTTTAACAAGATAACATAAGATCGCATATGGTTATGAAAACCTAAAAAATACTAAAGGTTATTGGTTAGGAAATTTTTACATATTATCTATATTTATTTGATATGGTGCCTTTAAACTACCATTTTTTGATTCTGATCTTTATTAAAATGAGAAATAATTAAATTCATACGTAATGAAAACATATATTTGAGATTTTTTGTATCCAATTCAATTTACACAAATGAATTTTAACCCCAACATTACAATAGTTTAAAGTGTTCAATAATCACTTATTGTTCACTTATTATTTATAATTATATAGTCTATAATTATATTACCTAATGCATTTCGATGGCGACGCCATCATCGTCAGAGCCTTTCTGTAGAAAAAAACATTTTTTTTTGTATATTAGTATTATTAGCCGATATATGAGTTTTATTAACCGATATAATTATAGACTATATAATTATAAATAATAAGTGAACAATAAGTAATTATTGAACACTTTAAATTATTGTGGTGTTGGGGTTAAAATTCATTTGTGTAAAGTGAATCAGCCACAGTCCCAAAGCAACAAATATCCAATTCAATATTATTTTATGTAGATATAAATATTTTTTTAAAAAATAGAGCGCATTAGTAAAAAATAATGCATATTACATAAGCAATTCAATAAAAAAATAAAAGAAAAATATTTTTAATTCTACATCAAAACCAAAAGACTTTTTACCAACATAATATATATATATATATATATATATATATATATATATATATATACATTTGAATTCTCTAGATTAATCATACAAACATTTATTTTAGATAACAGAAATTATCGTATCCAAGAAATATGATGGTCAGTTAACTAGTTTCACTGCTGATATAGCAATTTTGGTAATGGATCGAGTATTTACATTGTCAGATTTGATTCATCCAGTATGTATAGATTTTAATATGAAGACATTTGATAACTATACAGACATTATTGGAGAAGTAAGAAAAACATTAATATTTTTTCCACAATAATATTTTTATCCTAAAAGATTCTTTTTTATTAATCTAAGAAATAAAATATTATCTAACTTTACTGTTCAATAATAAAAACTAATTACATAAATAACACAACAATAATATAAATATATAATTATTTAAAAGATTACTAATATAATTAATTTTAAGAAATGCATGTTTTTTTATAATAATTTGTAATATTTTATTACACAATTTTTTGTTATATATTTTCTATATGATAAATTATAGAAATTAAAAAAGGAAAATAACACACGAGTATAGTGGAATGATTAAAATAATGCAGTTTTTCTGTAAAAAAGTATCATGCCAAAAAAGATATGTTCAAGGTGCAATGAAAAATCTTTTGGGGTCTTTTACAATTTTTTGAAATATAAAATATTATATATATTGTTTTTTTAATAAGTATAAGCTTACTATTTTTAGATTTTGCCGTATATGAGTATATAACTACAATTTTTGTTTTATAAGTAACAATTTATGTGAATGTGAGTTTTAATTTAGTGTTAATTTGCAGCAGATTGATATTTAATCATTATAACTAAATATACTGAGTTTATTTTTATCGAATAATATACCAAGATCTCTTTAATTTTTTAGCATTTTTAATATTTTAAATTATTTTTTTAAAAAAATGAATTATTTTAATAGTACTTTAAATAAAATAAAATCAAAAAGCTCCCTATTTACTATAATATTTCACATATAGTAATTTATTCTAATGACGATAAATGATTAAAAATAAGGATTATATCAATTACCTTTTTTGAAAAATTCAATATTTTTATAATTTATTGGTAATTATTCATGTTTGCTTATGGTTATAAAAATAACAGTTAAAGTTATATTGTAGTTAGAACCATTTATTTATGAAAATATTAACAATGTCGATACTTTTTTCTGGCAATGTCTATATATATATATATATATATATATATATATATATATATATATATATATATATATATATATATATATACATACACTTCAAAAAAATCTAAAAATATATTCCTATTTATTTTTTACACTTTTGTCAAAAAATAAATGAAATTACTAATATTGTATTTTTAAAAAGTTAAATGTTCATTTTGTGCACAAGTCATAAATTTCTCGTAACGATATTTCGAGAAAAGTCAATTTTAATGAAATTATTAGTGTTTACCACTGTAGTAAAGAGGTTTTCTTATTTTATTTTGACCAATAAAATTAAAGTAAGGGGAATTTTTAAAGATTTTTTGTTTATTCATTTTGTTTTATTTATTAAAATGGGTTATATAGGTTGTGATAAAGCCGTTGAAATAAATACTTTGCTTAAATAATAAATTACGTAACTTGATGCCGTTCAAATATTTGTAGTAAATTAAAATGTTATTTGTAGAGTTTGGTAACGATATTTGGAGATAGGGCCTAATACTCATAGACATGAATCTTATCAATAATGGAAAACTACTGTAGAACAGGAACGACGACTTTAGTTGATATAGTAAGGTATCGTAATAAATTGGCTCGATATCTTCAAAATGATTTTTTAAGTTTAATCGGAGCTTATGTTAAAGATCAAATCATTTGTAATAAACTTTGAAAAGTTGACTGAAGATGTTACATGCTCTATACTAATATGATCTATACTTAATATAGCGCATAGTGCTTGTTGTTTAAGTTCTGCTAGGAAACAAATGGAATAATAGAGAATGGTACTCTTCATATATAAGTTAAAATAAAAGTCTAATAATAATTATTTAAGAAAAAGAGCATATAGAGACAGATAAAAGCAATTTGTACATTACTTAACCACAGAGGTGAAAATATTTGCAGGAAGTTGAGGAGTGATAAATTTCTATCATAAAATGGAGTTTCTTTGCTTTTTCTCAAGATGAATAAATACCAAAACGTATGTTATTGGTATTATGGAGCTTTATGCTAAGTTCTATAACTGAAGAATTAGATAGACTCTTTTTTGAAACAGGGTAACGCCTAATACCATATAATTTTCTTCGTTATAAAGGTTTAGCCATAGTGGATTGGCTTATATATAATTCCAATATCAATTTTATTAAATATGTCTAGGGTGTGCTCATAAGGTGCATTACGATTTGATTTAATGAATTTGTAACAATTATCTTAAGCAACTAGTAAAAAGATTCATTAAGCAACTAGCTAAAATAAGATTCGATCTCTGATAGAGTATGTAAAGAAAATGCAAGAATACTCCGTTCTAAATTCATATTAAGGCTAATCAGTTAAAGCCTAATCATTGTTTTAATTTTTAAAATTATTTTTTTTCTATTTGGTAACAATTTCATTTAAACTGTTTTTATTGAGATATCGTTACACAAGATTAAAAATCAAGTACTTAAATATTTAATATTATTCAGTACATTTGTTTTTCGACATAGTAACAAAAATTTGATGAAATAATTTTTTACATTTTTTTATGAAAAATACATAAATATATATATATATATATATATATATATATATATACATATATATATATATATATATATATATATATATATATACACACAGGCCCGCCCCAAAAAGATCAGCCGCCCGTGTGCGAAAGTATTTCGACCGCCCCCATTCCCATATTTCACTTTTTCCATGGCAGACTATTGAATGATATTTATTAACTTTATTAACAATGATAGTATGTGTTTATATTCGAAAATGGTCTTTCAGTAATGTGTAGTTAAACGCTATAATCAAGTAATACCGAACAGGTCAAAATATTACTAAGAGCTGGATGTGCCTAGACAAACTTAATAAATGTATTGTTTAACATATCTAAAAATTAAAGGTAACCGATTGTTTTTCTTGAAATCGACCACCCCTAAAGCTCGGTCGCTCGTGTGTATTACACACATTGCACATATGGAAGGTGCGGGCCTGTATATATATATATATATATATATATATATATATATATATATATATATATATATATATATATATACAGTCGCAGCCATTGAAATCCGGACACGCAAATAAAATATTTTTTTCTGATATTTTTCTTTCGTGTAAGTTGATAGGTGAAATATGCCTTCTAGAAGATTTTTGTATGTCTATGCCCTTTTTAAAATAGATAGAACTATCCATTCAATTGAATGAGTTTTGTTCAAAATAATCGAAAAAAGGAATTCTGTTTTCAATAAGCAAAACTCTAACAAATCATGTAATGGGGATATGAAACTGTTACAAATTAAATTGTTTTAAACTGTAAACGCATTAACATAAAAACAGATTTATTACTAATATTTTGTTGGAACTTACATTTTTTTAAAAACGCATTTAATGCGGTTTGGAATAGAATCGACTAATTTTTTTAAAGTTTTTTTTGTGATTTCTTCTTATTATACTTTTTAGATGAAGCAATTCAATTTTTTTAATATTTTTGGTCTTTTTTTAGCAACCTTAACTCTAATAAGCCTCTTAAGGTTTTTTATGTAATTCAAATCGGGGTTGTTCCTGGGCCATGATAGCTTTGAAACCTGTAGTTTGTCAAGATATTTTTCCACTATAAAAGAAAAGAGACATAAATTAAAAAATGAGTCTTCTATCCAGTTATTCAAATAAATAGGAAGACGTAAGCGCCCGTACCTACCAATAGAGCACGATGGCATGGCGTAGAGTTGTGTTGAAAGATAACGACTTATGCCAGTGAAAAGTGCTCTTCCATCGATGTCATAAAACATTCTTCCAAAATTTTTTATTAAATGCTATTTGTATGTTCATTAAATGCTGCAGAAGTCATATCTGAAGAATTTTCTTTGTGAATAATGGCTTTTTGGTGGATTTTCTAGCGCATAATTGAAGCAACTTTTTAATAGTTCGCGTACTTATTTTTAATCCACCTTCATCCACAAATTTTCCTATTAAATCTACCGCAGTTTTGAAACGATTTCTCGAAGATAGCTCGATTAGGGTGTGATCTTGACGATTGTTGTTTTCCTCTTTGCTCTGGATCTCTTTTTCTGATTAATGTAGCATGTTTTGCAATTTTTTTTAAACTTTAACTACAGATAATTTGTTAAATCCGATTTAATTAGTTATTTTACAAACACTTGAATTCTTTTTCGACAAAGCCAAAACATTAGTTTATCTTCTTCGGATTTTTTTTTCATATTTACAATTTTTACATTTTATACTCTTTAACTTCACTTTCAATGTTATTTTACCAACCACTTACTACAAAATGAACGAAAAAATGTCATTTATGTACGCTTACATAAAAACAATGCAAACAACAGGAACTGCTACTTTTTATTGGCTTAAATTGCTTGAAAAAAATGTTTCTAGTGTCCAGATTTTACTAGTCACTACTGTATATATATATATATATATATATATATATATATATATATATATATGGATGAACAAATGAAACTGAAGGATAGTAAAAAATCATAAATGAAAATTTACAAATAAATTTAATATAAAAATGTAAACTCTAGTATTATTTGGACCACCCTATATATATATATATATATATATATATATATATATATATATATATATATATATATGTTTTGATCAAAATTACCCTAATTAGAGCTATAAAATTTTATTAATAAAAAAATATATCGTAAAATATATTGTAAAAATATATCGTAAGTAAAATAAGTGAATAAAGCATGATGAATGGCAAATGAAAATGACTTTGTTTAACGACTTCGAAAATAACTTTAATTTGCAGACGACGAACAAACTTCCCATCAGTACAATACGACCCAAAACATTATTAAAATTATTTGTTGTTTTTTAAAAACTAGTGGCTTATTTGAATATATTAATTTTTTCATTTTTTTAAAAAGCTCGTATTACTCAAAGTATGTGTTTAAAATCAACATATTACTTTCAAGGGGCTTTTTAAAGTTTAATCTTCATCTTTTTGAATTAGAAACAGATTTTCATACAATGGCTTCTCTTTGATTATTTTGATCTTAAATATTTTTAAGGATAAGAAAATTAAGTTTAAAAAAATTCTCTAAAATTTATAATAAATGATATATTAACGAACTCAATAACAGTTTATTTAAAAATTATGATCACATTTTATCGTATAGCTGTTACCTTCTCAACTTACATGTTATTGAGTTTAGATATTTTTAATTTAACTTCAGTTTTTAAGAAAGAGTGTAAAATTTTTGAGTTTTTTAGGTTCCTGGTTGGGGTTTAACATCAGAAGGAGGCGAACTCAGTGAGTTTCTACAATATACAAAATTACCTTTAATATCACGTGAAGAGTGTTTAAAGTCGGTTCCTGAGGATTTTACACTTTTTGTGACATTTGATAAAATATGCGCTGGATTTACTAATGGTCAGTTAAGAGTATAAAATAATATGTTTTAACATTCTTAAGAAATTATGTGTTAATATAAATAAATATCATTACAAATATTTGCGACGTTAATTAACACACTTTTTTTTAGGAACTAGTGTTTGCGAAGGTGATAGCGGTGGTGGTTTAGTATATCGAAGAAAAGATAAAAAAAATGAAATCAAGTACTATGCAATCGGTATAGTTAGTACAAGCCCATTTAAAGAAGATTCTTGTGATTCTTACCGATATTCAACATTCACAAATATAGCAAATCACGTAGTTTGGATTAATGAAACTAAGTTTAAATATGAACTATGGTAAGTTTGACATTTTTAATATTTCAAAAAATAATATTTTTAATATGTTATTAAATTTTAGTAAGCAATTTTTAATTATTTATTATTAAAGTAATTATCTAAATATTAAAATTTCAGATGATGTTATATCAATATCAATTACAAAATATATTTTCAATAAAAATGTAGTGATGGTATTGTTGACAAAAAATACTTGCATTTTAATTTCAAATAAATAAAAAAAATATATAATAAACACACATATTATCACATTCTATGACTAAGTTATTGAACTCTATGTTTTTTATTATTGTCATTTTTGTGCTGTTGAATGTAATTCAACAGCACAAAATATTAGTATTAGGTAAACAAGAAAGTTCTGTCATTTTTGAGTCGATCATAATTCTAAGAAATGTTTATGTACCGTATGACTCATTAACTGAGTAACAAAGTGTTTATGACCGAGAACATTAACAGAATAACAAAGTACTACTTTGTTTCATTCATTTATTGCATCTTGATGTATTCATTTCAATTTAAATATAATTTCAACTCTTCTAAATTATTGTGCAAAATAGTGTAATACGTTTATGTATATTTTGCAAATTTAAACATGGTTTTAAAGCTATTAAAGTTATAAGAAAAATTTATATCGCGCTTAGTGAAGGGGTAGTTATATTAAAATTAGGTTTTCGGGACGTGTCATTTTGACGCATTTCGAATTTCATGAGGGAATTTACGGAAACTGTTTATATTTTTCTTCTACCACTTGTACTGACTTTTACCCATTTAACGAGACAAATAAAATAGCGAAATTTTCTTCAAAGCTTTTTAATTTAGAAATTATGTATTTTATATTTAGAAATTATACCTATCTCTACGATACGCGTCAATTTGACGTAATCGTACAATAAGCATTAATGCTAGTTGGAAAACCCTGATACAGAAAAGGCAATTTGGTATGCTCGGGAAGCATATGAAGTAAAGTCACTAAAATACTTTTATTTATAGTCGAAGAAATGGAGACCCGATTTCTTCTCGAGCACAATGCCTAGAGATAAATTTACGCAAATTATTCGATTCATATGATTTGATAAAAGAACAGAATGATCTGAACGTTTACGTACAGATAAATTTGCATTGATATCTGAAATATGGAACAAATTTATACATAATAGCCAATCCTGTTATAAACCTCACGAAAATATTTCAATAGACGAGCAACTGTTCCCTACAAAAGTCCGATGCAGATTCATGCAATATACGCCAAATAACCCACATAATTTTGGCATAAAGTTTTGGTTGGCAGTAGATGTAAATTTAAAATATTTAATAAATGGTTTCCCTAATCTGGGTAAAGATGAAACGCGAACTTCAACACTTTTGGGCGAATTTGTAGTTTTAAAGTTAGCCGAATCATATTTACATCAAGGCAAGAATATAACAACTGATAATTTTTTTACCAGTATATGTGTAAAAGATACGCGGAATAAATGTAATGTTATATAATGTTAAATATTATAAATTTTATATAAATGTACATCTTATAGTTTCATTTACAAGTTAGTACTGTATAGTTGTTTTTTAAAGAAAATGTATGATTTTGTTCATGCGTCAAATTGACGCGTGTCCGCAGAGATAGGTATTATGAAACGTCCGTAAACTTAGTGTTAAGAACGACTTAGAGATGGTTAAAAAATTGGTTCAGGAGATGAATCATTAGAACACTAATTCGTTAGGCAGATCACCAAATGTGAATATTGAAAAATTACATACAATGATCGAAAAAATTAGAATTTAACATGTTAAAAGTTTGCTTGAGTGTTCAAAGTAAGTGATGAAACAAAACGGAATCATTTGCTAAAAATAGAGATTTTTTAATGTAAAAACTACACTCATTCTTATTTTAATCTCGTAACTGACAAGATTTTCTTGGTTATCTAATGTAAAAAAGAATCGATACAACAGTTATTAATATTTTTAACATTATTATTCATTATCTTTATGTACAATAGATTGAAAAATATTTGTAATAAGCTTATATTAACTGCTTTGTTTAATATTATTAAAACTGTTTAAATATTTATATATGAAAAATTGAAAGATTTACGCTAAACTAAACGACATATAAATAAACAAATTTGACAATTTAAAAGAAAAAAAAACAAAGAAAATATTAAAACAGAAAATGTAACATTGAGAGAAAAACTTGTCTTTAAAATAATGAGTTTGAAAAATACAAATAAAAAAGTCCTATTAGAAAGATAAAGTAGGAGTTATTATTTTCTATTTTCATGAAAATAATTAATGCATATTTTAAAACAGTATTAGTTGATATAACTATGATAATTATATAGCTTTATTGTTTAGGATGAAATTTGACCAAAAATTATGTAATAATGTACACTTATATATATATATATATATTAGGTTGGCAAGTATCTCCCTTCCGCTTTTTTTTTATTTTTTTTTTATTTTTTATTTTTTTTTGTACATAGCTGCGAAATTCAAAAGACCAGAAGGCGGAAGGGAGATACTTGCCAACCTAATATATATATATATATATATATATATATATGTGTGTGTGTGTGTGTGTGTGTGTGTATTTGTAAAGTCACACAAATACACACATATGTGTGCATAAATATATATTTTTATATATATATATATATATATATATATTTATTTATATATATATATATATATATTTGTCCACATATGTATATCAAGTTATTGTTTCAGTTGTGGGGTTGAAATCATTTCTTAAAAAAACATAACTGTTATTGAACTCTAATAATGCTAGTTACCGTACTTGAATAACTGGGAAGGCCAAGATCTATAGAGTTGTACCGCTAAAGAATAATAATAATAATAATATATATATATATATATATATATATATATATATATATATATATATATATTACACAAATGAATTTTAACCCCAACACCACAATAATTTAAAGTGTTCAATAATCATTTATTGTTCACTTATTATTTATAATTATATAATTTATAATTATATCGGCTGATGCATTTCAATGGCGACGCCATCATCGTCAGAGCCTTTCTGTTAAAATCTAGACTAACTTTTAATATATATATATATATATATATATATATATACTAATTTGTGTTTTGTGTCCTTATTCAATCCATCTACAACTGGGGGTTGTATCTTTCTTTTCGTCATCTGGTCTGAAGCATGAAGTGTTTTCAGTTATTTATTGTCTTTGCAACCTACACTTTTTCATAGATTTGTGACCTTTTTTGATGACATGAATTGACTTATTTATTACTTGTAAAAAATTTTTTAAAAATTTAATTACAAAACTAACGCATGCAGATATTCAATTCATCTAGAACGGACCTTACAAATTGTTAAAAACTTTCGAATACCGTCACAAGTAATAAATAAATCAATTCTGTCATCAAAAAAGGTTACAAATCTATGAAAAAGAATAGTTTGCAAAGACAATAAATAACTGAAAACAGTTGCGATTTATATATCTATATAATTATATATATATATATATATATATATATATATATATATATAAATCATAAAAAACTACATTAGTCCACTGCTGGATAAAAGCATCATAAAATGCCACGAGCTTTTCTCAAATGTTTTCCCAAGATTCTTCCATTGTTTCTTGTACGCAGATAATCTCATTCGATTTTCATTTTCACTATATTTCATTTTATCCTTATTCTTGCTCATTTTATAGTTTATTTTTCGTTTGAACATAATAAAAAACATTTACATTTTAATGAGTATCAGTTCCATTGAATGGGATAGTTGTATTGTATCATGTCAGGAATTTGTGACTTAAAAAAATTCAATGACTGTTTTTTTATCTTTTCTTCCATCTTTATTCCTCAATATGTCTTATTTTAAAAGATTATTTTATAAGATTATTTCCGTGAGTAAAGAAGTCATAGATTTATTAGCTCTGTGAAGAAATACATACGCAATCAAATATACCTAAATAAATAACACTGCGACCATTTTTTACGTGCTTTATTGAAATGTATTTCCTTAAGAATTTCTTAACATTTTTTCTACTTTGCTAATATTTTTCAAGAGATGAGATTGTAATCTTTATGCTTAATCTTAAACTTAAATGAATTTCTGACCGGAGGTCGAATGCCATTTCTTTCATGAGAGACTATGATGCTACGGTAAATAGTAATTTGTGGATATTATAAATATAATATATTTAAAGGTCACCATATGATTATGGATGTCCCTTACCAGATCCGCCTTCTTTTGGAACTTATATAATAATTGGAAATATGTCTGATAGTAAAGAATCGAAGCCAGGAAACATAGTGCCACATTATACAAAATTGAAATATTCATGCATTGAAGGTTATGAAATATATGGATCAGAAATTATTACATGTAAAGATAAAAAGTGGAATGATAACATTATATTTCCAGCATGTTATCGTAAGTGATTATTTTATATATTACACAATTGGTTTCAATGTTCTTGAAAAATATTTGGAATACATTTGCTAATGATCTAAAATTATAGATAATGATGTTCACCGAAATGTCTAAAAGATATTGCAGATAAAAAAATTCAAAACGCAAAATAAAAGTAACGAATTTTTATTCTAAAAATTGACAATAATATTATAAAATACTCTTCACATATCTATCTATTTATCTTTATATAATATATATATATATATATATATATATATATATATATATATATATATAAACAATATATTTATAAATAAAGGATCATCTAAATGTGATGCATAGATTTTTGTTTTAATAAAAAGGAATATGTGAATAGAGTGGTGTATAGGGAAACATGTGTATTGTTTCATTTTAATAAAACATAAATCTAGACGTCACATTTGTCTGACCCTATATATATATATATATATATATATATATATATATATATATATATGTGTATATATATATATATATATATATATATATATATGTATATATATATATATATATATATATATATATATATATATATATATATATATATATATATATATATATGGTCATCCAAATGTGACGAAATCGAAATGTGACATTTTTCATTAAATTGTATTGTAGATCGTAGAATTTTACAATAATAAAAATTAGATATGCATTACATTCACTTAAATATTGGCTACAATAAGTGTGTTATATATAATTATATTATGTTTATGTGCAATTATTTTTATATGAAAGTGTTATTACTTTAATGTATTTTATATTTTAGGAACATGTTCAGATCTTGTACCTCCAGAATTTATTTCTTCTGATATATACATTAGATATAGTTCAGAAAAACAAAATAATGGTGGATTTTCACATGAAACCCGAGCTTTTTTTGATTGTATCGATAAACAAAACTTTGAATTGGAAGAACCTAAGTATAATCAAACTACATGTAGGGATGGAAAATGGATAAAACCTATTTTAAAATGTGTTCCAAGTAAGTAATTATGTTAATTTCCTTTTTTTTAGAAATGATGTATAAGTTTTTTTAAAACAATCGTATAGAATAAAATTGTATGAACATAATATACTTAAATTTATATTACTTTACATAGAATATTACAATAAAAGTCATATTGTAGTTTCAATAGTAACTTTACAAATATGTAATTAATGTGTAATAATAAAAGTACCATCTTTAAGAGTATATATTATATAATAAATTTAATTTGGTGCTTATGTAGATACAATTACTATTCTTTTGATACTGCAGTTAATTCAATTATTACATCAACGAATAATTTACTTTAATATTACATAAGTTTATAAAAGTGTTTAATAATCACTATTATTTATTAATTCATTTTTATGCATTTCGATGACAATGCCATCATTATTAGATACCTTTCTTTATAAAATATATACTATTTTATATATTTTGCTATTATGACTTATATATAGTTTCCCAATAAGCGCTTCAGAAGTTTAAATATAAATAAAACAAAAAGTATTTATTTAATTAGTTGTTTATTTTAAAGCATATTCTATGACATTAATGATGAAATACAATTTCATTGAACACAAATTCATTTATGAGCATTTTTTTACTTTTTTGACATACTTGATTATCGGTAGTAGAGATTGAATAAATGCGATTCAATATATTCTAGCAAATTTTTCAGTCGATTGCAAATAAGTAATGTTTAAGAGACGTATCAATTTTATGCGTGTTTTGTAGGTTATGAAAGAGATATTGTAGATAAAAAAGGATATCAAATTACAAACATGCCATCCTTTGTATGATACTCCTTGTGTAGGATATACTGATAAGAATGGAAAGGAAAAATCATGAGAAGTTCGTTTTTTCATATATACATAACAACATATCGCTATTACTTGTTTTGACACTATGGTAAAATCATTTTAACACAAACGAACATTATCCTAACATCATAAAATATTAGGTTGGCAAGTATCTCCCTTCCGCTTTATTTATTTTTTATTTTTTTTTTGTACATAGCTGCGAAATTCAAAAGACCAGAAGGCGGAAGGGAGATACTTGCCAACCTAATATTATAAATGTGTATAATATAAAAGCGCTATGTTAAAAAAATTTTATAACACAACTTTCTGACGATGATGTCATCGTCATTGAAATGCGAATTAGCTTATTGTTGTAATAAACAAAGTGAACAATTCATAGTTACTGAACACTTTGTAATATATTGTGGTGTTGAAGATTATAATTCATTTGTGTGAAAGTGAATTCGCCATAGTTTGAAAACAAATAGTATCTCTTTACCTATTAAAAAAAAATATGTGAATTGGTAGTCAACTGTCTACGAGGTTTGTTTGATAAGTCCGTGTAAAAATAAAAACTGCTTCATTTTTTTGAATAAATCGTTTTTATTTTTCAACATAGTCTCCTTTTAGGCTTATACACTTCATCCAACGTTGCTCTAGTTTGTTGATCTCTTCCGAATAATAGGATTTGTCCAAGTCTGTAAAATAGTCATTCGTTCCTGCAATCACCTCCTCGTTCGAATAAAATTTCTTCATATTAGGGAACAAATAATAGTCCGATGGAGCCAAGTCTGGAGAATAGGGGGGATGTGAAACGTTTTGAAACCCTATTTCCATTAGTTTTGCGGCCACAACTGCTGAGGTGTGAGCTGGTGCGTTGTCGTGATGAAAGAGGACTTTTTTGTGGGCTAATCGGGGACGTTTTTCTTGCAACTCGGTTTTCAAACGATCCAATAACAATGAATAATATGCATCTGTAATGGTTTTATCCTTTACCAAATAGTCGATAAAGATTATTCCTTGCGAATCCCAAAAGACAGTCGCCATAACCTTCCCGGCCGAAGGAATTGTCTTCGCCTTTTTCGGAGCAGATTCACCCTTGAAAACCCATTGTTTAGACTGATCTTTGGTCTCAGGAGTGTAGAGATGTATCCATGTTTCATCTACAGTGATGAAACGATGCTTAAAGTCCTGCGGATTTCGCTGAAACAGCTGCAAAACGTTCTTGCAACACTTCACACGACCTCGTTTTTGGTCGATCGTGAGCAATCGCGTCACCCACCTGGCGGATAGCTTTTTCATGTCCAAATGTTGGTGCAAAATATTATGTACCCTTTCACACGAGATGCCTACAGCACTAGTAATCTCACGCACTTTCACTCTTCTGTCATCCATCACCATATCATGGATTTTATCAATGATTTCTGGAGTGGTGACCTTAACAGGGTGTCCAGAACGTTCAGCGTCTCTTGTGCTCATATGGCCACTCCGAAAATTTTGAAACCACCTATAAACCGCACTAATCGAAGGTGCAGAGTCACCATAATGTTTATCAAGCTTCTGTTTAGTCTCCTGAGGCGTTTTGCCTTTAATGAAGTAGTGTTTAATCAACACGCGAAATTCTTTTTCGTCCATTATTTGACAATCACTCGATTTCCTTGATTCCAACGATTGTCAAACACAAAGGAATAGTAGAATAATACACCAGTGGTGCCATCTTTCGGAATTTACACGAACTTATCAAACGACCTCGTATGTGTACGTTTAGACTTAAACTGTATTGCATCAATTGGAATAAATGATAATCAGAAAGTGCAATGTTTAGCGAGTAAAGAGTAGAGTGAGTAAAAACTTCTTATTCCAAATTTTATAATGTGCTCTTGATCACCTCAGCAACATGCGACCTAGAATTTTCATAGAGCAGAATGACTGTACCTCTTTTATTGACTACTAATGTTTGCTTTAAGTGTAATGTCTGTTTAAATGTTTGAAATTTTTGACTAAATTTATTGGTTGAATGTTTACGCAGCAGCAACAGTTCATAACGAAGAACTTTTTTCCCTATCATATACATAATAAAATGTTCAGATTATAAATGTTTAGTTTTGGTGTTGATACGAATGATTTTTAAATGTTTAGTCAATATTTCTCTATTTGAGGTTGTTAACATTTACCTATGTTTTATTACCAATTACAATTTGATAAAAAAAACTTATCTTTCTATGATGTTTAAAAAGCAGCAAAATGCAGAAGTTGAACTAGTTATTTTTTGTCAATTTCTGTGGTATATTTTTTTTGTGTCTTTTTACCAATTATAAACGTCGAGAAACAATAAATTTAATTACTCCTAGTGATTTTTCTAGGTTAATAGTCGATTGAACTGAGTGGATTTTTTCTTGTCAAGAGCATTTTTTTTAATTTTCAAATCAAAATCATCAATTCAAGATATTCTAAACCGAAATTCACAAGTATTAGGCATTGAATAATTCTTTTCATAATCATCATATATTGTTTTATGCACCTTTGTTTTCCCAGTACTATTCTTTTAATAAAACATAAGAAAAATCGAATTTATTATTTACTACTTTTTATTTTTCGTCATACTAAAACAATGTTAACTTCAGAAGCAACGAATTGTAATATAGTATTTTTTATACTCTATAACTGCGCCGCTGACAGGTAGAAATTAAAATTTTGTATAAAAAGTCGAGTTATATAATCATTGAATCATATAAATGAGAAATGACACTACAGATATAATATGTAAATAACTAATTCATTCCCAATATCTGTCATCAAGTAAACAAACAATTTAAAAAGTGTCTTTATTAGAAATATAGATTAAAACCACATTATTTTTGTTATGGAAATAACTAAATGAGAAAAACATGAGTTATAAATGATTTACTTCATTATAGAGAATTGGCGGTTTAATAATTGTATAACTGACAGGATAAATAATTCGCACGAAATATTTATTTAATTAAATAACAAGAGGTTGTCCTCTTTATTAGTTTGAAGAAAATGAACTATTCTATTTGGGCTACGAAAATTTTCTACTATTTAAAGCATTTTGTTGAATTCAGAAACGAACAGGAAATTTGTTTTGTAAAAGTCTCTAAAAGTAGAATACTTTAATGCAGGCAATCTAGATTTGTTGACTCGTTTGAAACTGCAGTGATAAAGCAATGAGAATACTTTAGATTTTATAATACAATGCCTTAATAATAATAACATGACCATTAAGATCGACATTAGTGAATTAAATCACATTAAGTTTTTAAAAAAATATTTTTGGTTTAGCATTAAAAAATCTATACGTATAATTGTATTTTTGTGATTAGACATGCTGTTAAAAGATTAGAGCGTTGAACATTAAAAAAAATATTTAAATGCAGAGAAAAACGCATGCTATATTGAAAAAAATCTTATATTAAATGACATGAATATATTAATATTCTAAATTACAGAAAATGTAATTTTTGTAAAAATCAATTATATAACAATTTTATGATGTATATATTAAAATAAATTAAAAAAAACTTTTAATTTAATCGATTACTTATAAAAGAAAAGTTTATTATTATATAAAATTGTTTAAACTATATAACAAGTTATAAATTAATTAATAATTCATGTTGTTTCCATAAAGAAAATCTTTCTATAGAATAATTTTAGAAAATTATAATATAATGAAATTTATCCAATGTAAATATAAAATATTAGTTATTTAAAATAAATTTTATTTAATAGATAATACTTAAATAGACTCATTATTGATGTAATTAATAACATTTTTCTTTATTTTAGTTTGCGGTGTAAATAATATACAAAATACCAATGATGAAAAAAAAATGGAAGATTATATAATAGATGCTTATATAGAAGATATTTATTATGAAGGAAAATATCCTTGGTATGCTGGAATTTATAAAAAAATAGACAATAATTATAAATTCAAGGCTCATGCAGCAATACTTTCTCCTTTTGTTCTTATTATTAGTAAGTAAATATAATACGTTTTAGTGGGTTTTCTTAATGTAAAACATCATTATTTTTAATTATATGTTAATTACAAAAGAATGTTAATTAAAATATACACTTCAAGCATATATAAATACATATATATATATATATATATATATATATATATATATATATATATATATAACGAGGCTAAAGAGCGCATCGTAATGGACTTTTCTCACTCCATCTACTACTTTTTCTCACTCTCGTCTAACTATATTCTAAGCATTTATGCAGAATCAAATCTGCCACTCGTTTGATAAGTATGGTAAAATTATTATATTGTTTATAATTTAATTATAATTAATTTAATTAATTAAATAATTTAATTAATTTTTTTAATTTAGTTTTTCTTCTTTTTTTACCATACTTATCAAACGACCTAATATATATATATATATATATATATATATATATATATATATATATACATATGTCTTTTCGTAATGACAGGCAAATAATATGAATCGTTTATATGTTTTATATTTCAAACTAATGGAATTTTGCACTTCGTTACAATATTCCTTCCAAATATAGCACGTGCTGTTATGATATATATATATATATATATATATATATATATATATATATATTAACAGTAAAAAATGTTTTTTATTAATTAAAAGTAAAGTTTTCTTAAAAGAATTTCACGTCCAGGAATTTGATATTGTTCTACTTTATTTTACAGCGACAAATGTTCTTATGGCTATTTAATTTATTCATAAGTACCTTTTCATACCATTTTGTCTTTTTTGGTTCTCGATTAATAGTTTCTTTTGTATATTGACGGTGATATCATCTTATTGTACCATTAATCTACATAGATTTTAAACTTTTCACTCCTGTTATAATGTCTATAAGTTTTGTTTTATTTTGAATCCACTCGTTTCTCTTCTTGTTTTTATGTATCATACCATTTCATTCTTCTCTTTGTTATATAAAAGTCACTCAGTTATTCCTGTATTTAAGACCCAAGTTTCAATTTCATAAACAAGAGCTTGTATGATGTATTACTAGATAACTTTTTCTTCAAACATAAAAAAATATTTTATTTATTAATCAAGATATTTCTTACAAACTAACAACATTCTATTTTTATTCTTTTGTTCACTTCAACTATTAGGTCGTGTAATATGAAATGTCGGATTTTTCATCAGTCACAAGTTAATCGTTGAAGTTATGAGTTATATGTTTAAAAGTTATAATTTTTTTTGTGTTCATTTAAAGTTGAAACAGTTCTCAGTAAGTTACTGTTATTTTTTAAAAAAGTTCTGGATAACTAACTTTTGCAGAAATTTTGTATAATCGTGTCGACTAAGGAATTAAAGGTTATTTTTTTGTACGATTTGAAATTGGGTAATAGCGCGGCACATGCTGTTCACAATATCAACACTGTGTTTGGAGACAATATCGTTAATAAACGAACCGTACAGAGATAGTTTGAAAACGTCCGTAGTAGAGAAAATGACTTAAAGAATAAGCTTCGTGGGAAACCACCTGTCTTTGTTGGTGATGACGTTCTTCGAGCGCTAGTGGAAGTTAATCCCTCTCGAACATTATTTTCCCTCACAGAAGAACTTGAGATATGTTACAAAACCATCGGTAACCATCTCAAGAACATGTAAAAAGTTAAAAAACTTTACAAATGAGTTCCATATGGTTTGAATAATCAGAAAACGCAGCGAAGATTTGAAATTTGCAGTTCGTTTTTATTGAGGAATAATAGGATACCGTTTTTGAGAAGAATTGCAACCTGCGACGAACAATGGATCAGCTACGACAATAGAAAGCGATTGAGACAGTGTGTTAATCGTGGTGAACATTCAAGAAACACACCGAAGCCATCTCTATATGGCTTAAAGATTTTATTGTTCATTATTCATTCTCGACGCCTTAACAAATAATAACTGTTTAGTAATATTGTCTTGAAATTGAAGAAATGCATAGAAAACTTGTCCAAATGGACCCTGCATTAACCAATAGATATTTTTTGTCCCATCCTCCTTTACGACAATGTAAGACCGCATATAGCGCAAATAATCTTTCAAAAGCTGAACGACTTAGGCTACGAGATCCTGTCGCATTCTTCTTTTTTGTTGTAATCGTTCTAAATAGACATCGTTTTTAACCTCTACTTTTTTTTAAGTCGATTTTTCTGTAATCTATAAATTAATTTTACGTTACTTCTCTTATTGTACGGTCCATCTTAATACAATTTGTTTAACTTGCTTTGTATAATTTTGTTTTTAGCACTGTCTCTCTTTATATAATAAAGTCACACCAGAAAATTTAATCTAAATATTAAAAAATGTGCTTGTAGCGCCCTAAATTTATATTTTGTGCATTTTAGAGGTTTCAGCTTTGAATTTTATTTAAATTTAGTCATCATTACATTCAGTTTTATTCTAGTGTCTCTTGAATAAAATTTTTACAAAAACTTTCTTCTTAAAGTTATTTGATAGCTTTCTGTTCCATTTCATACTGACAATTTTTCTTATCTTCAAATTCTATTCTTGTATCTTTTTATATACCTAGGTTCACAATCAATAATTTACACAGAAAAATTTGGATACTAGCGTAGTGTTAATTAGGAAAAAAATATTATATTATTCGCTATAAAAAAACAAGAGAAAATTTATGAACCTAATTTCAATAAATGTTAAAATTATATATGAGAGAATTTATTATTATACGATAAACAGTTTTTGACGAATTTCATGTATTTATAACACACGATAAATTCATGTTTATATTGAAATTGGACAATACATATATAGTCATTGGAAGTTAAGACTAGCTTCTATGTAGGAAATCGTTTGGAATTTATATGACTTTAAATGAAATAGTTATTTATACCTATTGATGTTATCTCTAATCGCTGAACTACTGAAACATAAAAAAACCAAGACTAAAAATATTGATTTCTTTCATGAATCAGAATTTAAAACTTTATCCTTTTACTATTTTTTCCTGATTTAAAAATGTTTATTGTATATTGGTATTTTCAATTTGTTTTTTTTTAACTTTTGATTATTAAAACCCTTTGATTTGTATTTTTCTTCAAAATAAAATGAAATAAAAAGAAAAGCTTCAATAATTATACCTTATATAACAAACTCAACTTAAATATGTTCTCATTAAATCATAAACATCGTCCATTATTATTTTTTTACACCATTATATTTAGCAAAGTGCATCACTTATTATACAATTTTAAACATATATAATTTATTTATGATTATAATTTAATTTGAAAATATCATAAGAAAATTACGATATTTTTTATTTTTAATTGAATTAAAACCTAAAAAAAAATTAACTGTAGAAATATTACTATATTTCAATTAAAGTATTCATTTTATCGTTTCAGATAAATATACGAAATTAAATGATTCTTTAGATGACTACGTGGTCGTAATGGGAAATTCACATTTTTCAATGAACAATACTTCTAATAAAAATATACAAATGTCACCTGTGAGTAGATATTATATAATTTTTTAGAGTATAAGTAAATACTATTATCTTAGAAAACTAATGTAAAGTAATGTTTGTTAATTTTATAATTTTTAAAAGCTATTATTACAATTCAATCAATGATATTTTGCACTAAGCAAAATATTTATTATTTATTGAGAAATAATATTTTTTATAAGAAAATTTTACTTCCTCTTCAGTTATTAGTATAGTTTACAATTTCAAAAATTAGCAAATTACGAGTCTTTATTTAAGATTTTGCTTAATTATAATTGTCTCTGACATATATATATATATATATATATATATATATATATATATATATATATATATATATAGTTATTTAATTTTTATTAAAAATAAATAATCTATTATAATAAATAATTAAATTCAATTACATTACAATTATGTAGTTTAAGTAAAAAAGATCAAAATAATTATTTCTTAATGAAATATATTATCATCGTCATCACCTTCTCTTTATCATTGATAAATAAGGTCGTTTGAAAAACATTTAATTTCCATTATCTAATTCATTCTTCTCTGTAGAATCGTTGAATTATTCTAACATTTAAGAACTATATTTCAATAATATAATCTAGAAAAAAGTAAGGATTAATCAAAAACCTTTTTCTTTAATATAGAGAAATATTCAATTCTATAGTCAGAAAATTTCTTTTTAATTGACATCATCTAAATTTTATTCTCTTGTTATCTTTATTTGTAAATGTTTCTTTCATGTTAATGAACTGTATGGAATACACATACATTTTAAGTTCTTGAATTTCTATTCCTTTTAATTTATTTTCTTCTGATCTACAAATATTTTGTACATTATTTTTACCTATGGTGCTGTTTAAGACCAATTTTTTTTACTTATTTTGTCAATTCTTTGATTTTTGTGTTTATTTGGAAGTGTAAGAAAATAGTAATATTGATAACAATTGTAGATACGCAGGTATCTCACCCTTTACTTTTATTTCTCAGATTGTCCGTTCAGTATCTTAAACTTTTTCTAATACTACTTGTAAATAGTTCTAGTGATATGCATCATCCTGCCTCATTCATTTTATAATTTTAAACTTTCATGTCTTTTGTATACTTGTAAGAAGAATGTAGTCTTTTTATAAATATTTCTTAAAAGTTTACTGTTTGTTTCTTTATTTACACAATTTTTACTATCACTGCATTAAAAATCGCTGATCTACTGATTGAACCAAAGGATGTTTGTAGTCTACAGATCCTAGAAAAAATAGTGCTTAATATTCATCACAGCTACTGATAATTTTTCTTTCCATTTTAAATGTGATTCATTGGGCCTTTTCACATTGTATTCATGTCTACAGTATTCATAGCATATTACCTCTCGTCTCACACCCTCTTACCCTCAAACTCACCCACCTAAAAAATATTATACAGAAGAGGATGTGAGGCGAGAGGTAATGGGCTGTGAATACTGTATGTATTTTGACTAGTGTAAAAAGGCCCATTATAATAAATTTATTTCAAAATTCTACTTGTTTTCGAGGCTACGAAAAACTAACAAAATTTGTATCCATCTTAATACAATTTTGCTAAAAATGTTATATAGGTTTTTCCAATAAGCGCTTCAGAAGTTTAAATGAAAATAAAATAAAAAGTATTCAATTAATTAGTTATTTATTACTTTTATTCTGAGCATATTCTATGGCATTGATGATAGAATACAATTTCACTCATATGATTTTTACGACTTCGCTTGATATAGTGCATTTGTAAAGTTTAATTTTTAGTCACTCTTTCACATAATTGTGGTTCAATTTCATGAATTACACGTTCAATGTTTATTTTTAATGCTTCTATTGTTTGTAGTTTATCAGTATAAATCAATGATTTTACATAACCCCGCAGAAAATAATATAACGGAGTTAGATCATTTGATCTTGGTAGCCAATTGATGGATCCATTTCGTGAAATAATGGACTCATTAAACTTTCAAAAAATCTATTGAAGTTTACAGTTTCTAAGCGTAGTTGAAATATGAAACGTTTCTTGATAATTTACCAAACTAATGTCAAAATGAACTTTAAAAAAAAATCAAACGTTGCTGCTACCAGCTGTCAAAGTTCTGAGATTTTTATTGAAAAACCTTATATATTCTTGGAAATAAATTATAATTGTTCAATGTTTTTTGTCTTCTTTTTATAAAAAGTGGCTGTATTACATTTATCTATAATTGTTCTTTTTTACAAATGAAATTATTCTTATTTGCATTCAATTATAAATGAAATATTAAATGGTATATTATTGTAATTATTTTTTATTATATTGTTTTTAATATAATATTGTAATGATTTTCAGATCTATCGTTAAGAAATTCTATACATAAAATAAAAAAACTACAAATAAGCATAATTTTTATTATATAAAAACATTTTAGAAAATATATTTATATTTATATTTTATTTTAATTAATATATTATTTAACAACTTATTGCTCCTGCATTAAAATGAGTTTCACTTTATTTCTTAGATATTCAAGATTATTGAACTAAAGGAAACAATTTATTATAGTTACTATACAACACTTATAGTTATAAAAAAACGAATCAATGTGACATCATTTGTACGTCCTGTATGTTTGGATCAGAAATATATTTTAGAAAACAAAGATTTTGCAGAAGTAAGTATCCGAAAGTTATTAAAATATTCTTATCGCACTTTAAACATATACTTAAGATCGAAACACTTTCGTATTGATATATATATATATATATATATATATATATATATATATATATATATATATATATATATAAAGTAAATTTAAGTGCCAAAAGTTGTCTGATATATGATAATCATGAGGTTAATACTCTTTAAACCGATAATGTATATTTCGTAAAACGTATTCGTTTATAGTGTATAGAATTATTTCTATTTATGAACAGATGTTTGTTATTTGACTGATATTGTGAGGTTTGTTGAGGTAAATTTCGATTTTGGGAAAAATATAGTAAAGTTTAATCTACTTTCCAATTAATGCCAATATATTTTGAACGTCTAATCGAATGATAATTTAAAGTTAAATAAATTGTCTCGAATTTCTGAACACTTTTTTTGATTAACTGAGAATTGAAAACTTGATTGATACTTTTATAAATTGCACTTAGTACGATAATGTCGTCAAACTTCAATGATTGAGTTATTACTCTGATAATATATTTGTATATAGAACATCGTTATAAAATACTCCATAATAACAGACTTTATGAGAGATTATTTAAGCAAATTTTTAGTTAAAAAGTTGAACTTAGTTTTTCTATATGCTGTCTTTTCCTCTATTGTTTCTGAAAATGATATCTTTTCTTTGATTTTTATTTTTTTTAATTCTTATTTAGTGTAAAGTTTGTGAAAGGTAAGTTCCCGTAAATATTTAATTTTTGAAAAAGTGGCATTAACTGTAGCCTAGATTTAACTCCACTAATTTTTTTCTAATGGAGTTATTCAAAATTAAAATTACAATATAAATTTACTAAACGGATAATATCAGGGCAAAAATGTAAAGAATTCCACACGTTATGTGCGAACGCGTATTTTGAAATTTACATTATTGGTTTACAGAATGTTAGTGCTGTGAAAATCAATGTTTTATATATATATATATATATATATATATATATATATATATATATATATGTAAGTGTATATACATATATATATATATATATATATATATATATATATATAAAAGTATTATATATATATATATATAATATATATAATATATATAATATATATATATATAATATAATATATATAATATATATATATATATATATATATATATATATATAAGTAATATATATATATATATATATATATATATAAGTATATATATATATATATATATATATATATATATATATATATATATATATATATATATATATATATATATATATATATATATATTATATAATTATTTTAATAAATTATAGATTCCTGTGTGGGTAGAGGGAAATGATAAATTGAAAAATTTAAAATTTCACACAAAAAAACTTTGTAGTAAAGAATCATGTATTGTTAGAAACAGGAATAGAAGTTTTATAGGTGAGTGTAAAGTAAAAGTATTTATTTATAATTAGAGCACGAAAAAGTATATTAACATTATATGCATATATGCATATTAAAATGTACACTAGATGAATGTATAAAATACAGTTCAATAGAATTGCAAACAATTAATTTTTAATTATTTTTAAATAATATTTAGAAAAAATTCAAAAATATAATTAAAATGTTTAAAAAATATATTAATTTTTTTTATATAATATAAAATATATTTTATATCTATTGATTGACAGAAATTGATGATGGGTTGATTTTAACTACATAGAACAGAAATAGATTGTTAATATATGAAAGAAATATTAGAGAAATAATTTGAAACATATATAATCTTCTCATTAAAATGTTTGCTTTATGCAAAGAAAAAATGTAGTATGTAATCTATACTTCCTTAATTTACTGTTATATAATTGTTATATTCTTGGTATTTACGTATTTATTAAAAATATAAATGTAATTTAAATCTTTGTTACAAATTTTCAAAATAATATATGTACTGTTATTATAATATATATGACAGGGCGCTTCGTCTATTACTCTCCTCGCTCGTCAATCTACAAATTTGCTTCTATCTAAGTCAATAAGTTATACAAAATAAAACGTTTAGAAAGCTATGTTAATGCTACCTGTGTAGATAATGTTTACTATAGATTGGTTGTCTAATGTGCTTTAATATCTAATACCAATATAATTAAAAATTGTGTTATTTGAAATTCTGTGAGAAAAGTCTGCATGAAAATCAGTATTTTTTATATTTTGTTAATTTCAGTGTCATAAAATTGTACTTTAGTACTTCTCAGAAAATTTCGGGAAAGTTCGGAAACGAAATATCTTTCTCTCTCTCTATATCTATCTATCTATCTATCTATCTATATATTTATCTATCTATCTATCTATCTATCTCTCTATCTATATCTATATATATATATATATATATATATATATATATATATATATATACATGTGTGTGTGTGTGATGTGCTGGATCATTGAAGATCAATAACCGTGGATACGGATCTCTTAATTTGTTTGAGTTCTAAGTATATCGCGCTTAGCGTAAACAAAAGGATGTTGCTACTTGCACAGTTTAAATGTTTTTGTTTTTATTTTAGTGTAGTAAAGGATAGTTTGGGAAACGGTAGTGTTTTTGATAATAAGATAAATTGATAATAATGTCGACGAAAAAATTTAGTAGTGCAATATGGAACTATTTTACGGTAGTTAATTACGAATGTGCCAAGTGTAAAATTTGCAAGTAAAATTATTCTCGGAAAGGGAAAGGTACAACTTGCTTGAAAAATCATCTTGAAAGAAAACCTCAACAGGAATATGAATTATTTCGCAAAGAAGATAGTGAAAAGAAAACTCTGTTTGAAAATATTCATCCGGGAACCTGTTTACAAACACGAAAAAGTGAGTACAAGTAAACAAATTTTAATGATTATGTAGAAAGAGCTAAGATGTGGGACAATACAAATCCGAAGTCCATAAAAATTGACTACTTAAATGCAAAAATGCTAGCTTTATGTGATTTGTCTTTCTAACATGTAAAAAGAATTAGGTTTTCGTCGGTTGATGGATCCCATTGTTTCAAATTATGTTTTGAAAGGCAGAAAATATTATACTGACCTGACTTGTTACGAGCTGTACGATAAAGTTTCGACAAAAATAAAGGATACTTTGAAGGATTTTGAGAAAGTTTCCTTCACTCCAGATATTTGGTCAGATTCTATATCGAGAATTTCTTTATTATCTTTAACCTGATATTTACTATCTTTAAAGACTGAATTGAATAACCGAATTGCTGAAATAGAAAATGATAATCTCTATCGATTAACAATATATTTAGATCCTCGATGTAAGGGTAAATTCTTCAACGCTTATATTAACAAAGATATTAAACAGAAATTAATTACGTTTTCGGAAGAAGATGCAAATTTCACACAGCTACAACTTCTAAAGAATAAACGGCATATGTAAAAAAATGAAAACTACGATACATTAATGGATTCAATGGATAGTATGCATTGATGATGATAAGTCCAAAAACGAAACTTCTGAAACGGACTTTGATTCACTTACAGAATATGTCAAAGAAAAGAAGTTACCAAAAGATCAAAATCCATTAAAATATTGGGAAGTAAATAATAACAAACATGCAAATTTAGGCCAAATTGCTCGTTTATATATAACTGCTCCTGCCCCAAACGTTCTAAGCGAGCAATTTTTGAGTGCAGCAGGAATTATCTATGATCTTCATAGGAATAGACTAGAAGGCGACAAAGCTACAAAGTTGCTCTTTCTGAAATACAATTTATCATTACTGAGTTTTGATTACAATGTTTAACTTGATTATTAATAAAAAAATCTGATTTTTGTTTCAAGTCATACATATTAAAGTATTTGAATATTTGTCCTTTTGTTTTCATTGTTTTAGAGGTTTGTTACTCGAGCGATAAATGCTATATAGTATATGTATATGTTTTTATTTTTTATGATTGTTACAATGTTGATTTAAAAATAAAAAATATTTTATTGATAATAAGTTTGGTTTTCTTTTCTTTACTACTGTTGTTTTTAAACCTAATAATAAGATTCAAAGATCCGTTTTAGATCCGCCTGAAACGAAACGGATCTTGGATACGGATTACGGATCTTGGAACTCCGTGAATACGGACACGGATACGGATATCCGGCACATCACTAATGTATATATATATATATATATATATATATATAAATATATATATATATATAATTCCATTGCAAAATTAATGTTGTTAATGCTCACGCTACTTCAAATATGAACGATTTTCTCCGAAGATTTACAATTGCAATAGCGTAATGATGTGAAAATTTTAACGCACTTATATTACTCTGCAATTGCAATCGTTAATCTTTGGAGGCAATCGTAGGAGTAGATTGATGATATTGATTTTGGGGTGGAACTATAATATACTATTATATAGTTATTATCATACTAGTATGTATATATATATATATATATATATATATATATATATATATACACTTATGTTGTGTATGTGTATGTGTATTTGTGTGTGAGAGAGAGTAAGTAACTATATATAATATTGTTTTTTTAAATTACTGTATAAAAGAATCTTTTCAGATCTTAAACCTGGACACATGGTAAAGCTAGTTAAAGTAGGTTCAAAAATAAAACATTATATTATGAATGAAGTGATAAATAGATTCGATGATGGAATTTCTGTTAAACTACTGGATAATATTAATGTTGATTTAATTCAAAAAACTCTGAAAGAATACGATATAGAGTAAGTTGTTTAATATTTAAATAATTATCGCTACTATTCTTATTAAAGTTATTTTGAAGTTATTAAAATTATAGCAGAATAAATATATTGAATAATATTTTTATAGTATTATAAAAATTATATTAAAAAAATCCAAAATGCATAGTATTTTGATAAATTTATACATTATTATTTTTTCTTGTAATAACAAGAATAGTATATTATTCTTTTATTTACTTTAGCACAGATAAAAGCATATATGAACTGGTTTTTTTGAAAGTGGTATAAGTCCACTTTTTAAAAAAATTAAGTTAACGGTAATTTTAATGAGCTATAGACACCTTCTCTTTATAGTTACAATCACAATTTCAATAGAGTTCTATTTTGATATAAAATAAACAAAAACAATTTTGCTGTACAATGCTATCGCACAAATTTTCTTTTGCAAGTGGAATAAGTCCATTCCTATGATATTATCATAGCATACAGTGACATGTGTACCGGACAAAATCGCAATATTAAGCTCGCACTGATGTGGTTAAGGATTGTTCAATCAGACGATAATAACATAAATGTTATTGACCACAAATTTTTACTGTCGGGTCATTCATTTCTTCCAAACGACAGAGATTTTGCAGTTGTGGAAACAGCATTAAAGAAAAAGGATCAATTATACACTGCCCAAGACTATTATGATGCAATAAAGGCTTGCCGAAAAAAACAGCTTCATTTTGTATGAAATGAAAAGAGAAGACTTTGTCTCAACCAAATCTCTAGAAGAGGCAATATCAAACAGAAAAAAATACGGACGGAGAAATTGTAAACTGGCTTAAAATATGTTGGATGAGGTTCAAAAGGAATGAACCTCACAAAATGTTTTATAAAATTAGTATGGAAGAAAATGCTCCATTTAAAACAATTTTTTATTTGGAAAAAAGGGAAGACCAAAAAACCTCAGAAAAATTAATATGTTACCGCTTTATAAAACTTCAAGGAGCATAACAAGAGAGAAATATAACGATATGATAAGTTTATTACCTTATATACCACCTATTCACCATAAATATTTCAATATGCTAAGTGTAAAAGAAAACTAAGTTTAAAATATCTTTTTTTTTATTTAAAGATCTTAACGAAGTAATTTTCATTTTTATATTTTTAATATAACTGAAATAAACTCTTAATAAACTTAGTTATTCGTGTATTTAAATGTCTTCATTTTAACTATTACTTTTTTACATAAAAATCCATTTCAGTAAAGCTTATGTCTATAAAAATATGGACTTAAATTTGCTCTTGTTTTTACTTCTTGTAATATATTATTTTTGAAAGTGGTATAAGTCCATGTGGAGCTAAAAAATCGTTTATTTTGTAAAATAATGTTAGTAATTATTATTTCATAATAAAATTTAAAAGGTGAATAGTGTAAAAAATATCACTCGAATTGATTAAAGTTGGCCAATATTTTTAAATTAACTCAAATGCAAACCCTTAAATATCTCAATATATGAAAAAATGGACTTATACCACTTTCAAAAAAACCAGTTCATATATATATATATATATATAGCGACTGAGTAGCACAGTGGTTTGCATCACCGCGTGTCATGTAGGAGATTGCGTTCGATTCCCAGTCGGAGAGTCCCTCATTTTCGAGGGTTGAGCATGAAGGCCGACAACCTCATCTTGTAAAAAAACTGTCGAAATGATAAGGAAGTAAAAAATCCTTGAATAAAAAATCTTCATCAACCGGCTTGGTCAGCGTGGTGTATATGACCAAATACCAATGAATGGTAGCATTCATTGAGACTTTCGTCCAGTAGTGGATTGATATGGGCCAAATGATTATATATATATATATATATATATGTAATAAATTAGTGTAATTATGTTATTGTTAAAATGTCACTACGATACATATTACCATAATTTTATTGCTTCTATTTGTCTGTTTTGAATTCTTCCATCTTTTGTATTCCATATTTCTTCATATCATAATAAATAAAAATAAAAATGAATTAAATCTGTTAATATGCCAGAAACGGTAGAATTTCTCAGCGTGGATTAAAAAAAGCATTAATTTTATTCTTTGTAACGTGAGAATGAGAGTTTTTGTGGAGCAATATCACCGTTTGTGATTCTTTGTCAGTGTATGGCTTTTTGCGTTTCAACTGATTTCTAGCTTAAATTGATTGTATCGATTTTTGCAACAATGTCGCTTGCTTTTCAAATCTCATAGTATATACGAGGGTCGTTTGATAAGTATGGTAAATTTATTTATTGTTTAATTTAATTATTAATTAATTGAATTAACTTCTTTAATTTAGTTTTTCTTACATTTTTACCATACTTATCAAACGATCCTCGTACATTATCCTTCACATCCCACCATACATATTGTAATAAAATCTTTTCATAAATGTTCAGTAAAGAAATGTAATACATTATATGTGCTTTGCATGTTATTATCGTAAACACATCTGAATTTTGAAGTTTAATGTTGATTTAACAAAGTTAATTAATATTTAAAAAATATTGATTGCGTTATTTGCAACTAAAATAGGATTGGAAAAATTCATTAGCGATATTATTAACAATGGTAGAGCTAAACGCATCGTATTAATTTATGCACTATAAATATCATATTAACCATCTAGTATATCTAATACAATAAAAAAATAATCCTTATATAGGGTCATCCAAATGTTACGCCAAGATTTGTGTTTTATTCAAAAGAAACATGTGTATAGGGAAACATGTATAATTTAGTTTATATAATATCTTTAGTTTATATAATTTCTTTTGTTTCTTTTTAATAAAACACAAATCTAAGCATCACATTTGGATGACTATATTTTTTACGCTTAAGTAGCGAAGGCATAAGATTTTTTGAAAAAAATATATTCAATATTAAAAATATTATATTTATTGAAACGAACTATTTCTATTTGATAATGGAAGTTCTTTCATTGCTTTGATTTCAAATTTAATTTATAAATTTATTATTCATTTTTTAATTCATCTTTGATTCTTTTATTGATTAAGATGTTTATTAACACTGAAAATAACATATATGTGAATTATGTCGTAAAGACATTTAAGATAAACACCGTTCGTATTATTGAAGTCTTTATATATGTTTAAATATTTTTTTTACATTAAATTAAAGACATTCTTATATTAAAAATGTAAATTTTTTCCAAATTATATATATATATATATATATATATATATATATATATATATATATACATACAGTTGCTAGCAAAAGTGACCCATGTAAACCAAAAATATTTTTTTAGAAAAGAAACGAAGGAAAAAGAAATTACTAAAAATTGTTATGTATTAAATCTAAATTTTTAGTAGCTATTTTATTTATTGACAAAAAACAAATACAATATTGCAATTATATACAAAAAATAAATTCACTTTAAAATAAGCTTAAATGGTGAAGATAAAATTAATATCTAAATTCATGATTATACCTTATTATGGTGATATTGTCATTATTTATGTCATGATTACCACTTTGTTTAAGATTTTTTTTAGTCTTTTAATAATGGTTTCAATTTAATTAAACCATGCTCTGGAGTTTTTTTCCCATTCCTAGTATAATGCTTTTTCAAGATCATTTATATCATATTAGATAATAGATGTATTTTAATTTATTGTTTTAATTTTGACAGTTTTTTAAATAGTTAAAGTCAGATATCTAAGGTAACGATTTGGTAAATTTCGAATAATTGTATAATAAAAAAAATAAGCACTCAAGAAGAGTATTTAGGGTATTGCAAATTATGTTAACGCACAATTTTTGTTACTAGGCTTTAAATGGATTTTTAGAATTTTTAACATGCATTTAACTATATTTTTTTCTGTAAAATATAAGGAATTTATTTTTAATGTAGCCATACAGCCTTATATTATAACATGTTCTCCATTATGTTTCACTGTAGGTTTTTAGCTTGCGATTTTGTTCCTTAATCGGTTTCTCTCACACGTTAACATCATGATATAATTAAAAGAAGTTAAATTTGCATTTGTTAATAAACAGGCATGTTTTTGAAATTCTGTGGCCTTAAATTATTAATTACAAACGTACTAAGTTCTTATTTATGTATTAATATAGGTATATTATAGTTATTATATTGTTGAAATTAATTTTTCTTACTACTTGTCTGATGTTTTTATAATATTGTAACATTATTTCTCTTTTTAATTTTCAAAGTTGAATCAAAGTAGATATTTTGGGATTATTTTTGATTTTACTTACATTATTTTCTTTTTGTTCATAAAGAAATATTTAATGCATGTTATCTAAACGATTCACGTGATTGTAACATTTTCTTATATGTTGGCCACTTATGAAAATGTATTATTTTTTTAAATCAAAAACGGACAGAATTTCCGGTAGACTATATATATATATATATATATATATATATATATATATATATATATATACATGAGGGTCATTTGGTAAGTATAGCAAAATTATTTATTGTTTAATTTAATTAATTAAAAAAAAATAATTTAGTTTTTCTTACTTTTTTCCCGTACTTATAAAACGACCCTCGTATATATATATATATATATATATATATATATATATATATATATATATTTGAGAGTTGTTTGATAAGTATGGTAAAAAAGTCAGAAAAATTAAATTGAAAAATTTAATTTAGTTAATTAATTAATTAAATTAAACAATAAATAATTTTACCATACTTATCAAACGACCGTCGTAGATATATATATATATATATATATATATATATATATATATAATGATTATCTTTATCATAAAAGCCTATAGTAACCCTCTTCTGAACAAAAACCTTATCGAATATCACTAACTTTTCTTAAAGATTTTCTCAGGATTTTTTCTTTGTTTTCTGTCCGTGATTAATCTCATCCAATCCATCTTAATTATACTTCATAATTTTTATTCGTCGACACGTGGCAGGGTCATTTCGTTGGTATCTTTTTCTCTTGGTAGCCATTCTACGATTATTTTTGTTCATTTATGGTCTTCTTGTTCCATTATAGACATAACTTTAGTCTGTTATTGTATCCATTAATAAATATTTCAGTTAAGTTTGGAAATTCCTAACATTATTTTTTCCATGATTCACTAGGTTATTGAATGTTTTTGTTTAATTTCTACATTCAGTGTACAATATTCTGACCAGTAAGTGCAAAAATGTAGTACAGATTAATAATTATATGGTTTCCGTTTCAGGTTTACTATATTTTACTTTTCATTATATTATTACATATATATATATATATATATATATATATATATATATATATATATATATATATATATATATATATGAAATATCAATGATGGTAATTTTTATTTGATCGTTTCTTCTATTTTAAAATAAATTTAATTTTTTTTTAAATGTATTATAAAGATATTTAGAAACTAATATTAAATATTATATAATTTACGATATTTTTTTTAGATCAAATATTATGTCTGAATGCATAGTTCCTAATATATCACGTCATGGACATATAGTTGAATATCCTTTGAATGTAGGACAGACAGTACTTGAGACCAGCAAAATTACATTTACTTGTGATCTACAACACTATGAATTGAATAATGTTAAAGAAATGATTTGCAGAAATAGCTCATGGATTTCTTTAGATGGTGTACCTCCAACATGTATTGGTATTTTTCTATACTTCTAATTTTTAATAATTTAGTTATACTTTTATATTTTTGATAACATCTATCAACTGTTTATCAATGTTTATCAATTTATAAATAAAAAAATGGAAAAAAACTTATTCAACACTTTTTTTAATATTTTGTAGTGTTGTAATAGTAGTTTATTTGTTTGGAAAAACACCTATTAATAAGATCTCTAATATTTAAACTAAAAAATAACAATTTTTAATTACAAAAATATAGATATCTTGCTTAAAGTAAAATAATAACATAAAGCATTTTACATAATGTTACCTGTAATATTAGAGATGTTACATGTGAAATGAATACATTCTCTTTTTTAATATGAATAAATACTAATAAAACTAAATTCTAATTTCTAAATCTTAGATAATTTTTATACT
The DNA here is from genome assembly GCA_029203775.1 of Neoneuromus ignobilis. Taxonomy (NCBI): domain Eukaryota; kingdom Metazoa; phylum Arthropoda; class Insecta; order Megaloptera; family Corydalidae; genus Neoneuromus; species Neoneuromus ignobilis. The sequence goes on from CP092093.1 coordinate 22,172,060, forward strand.
ATTATAGAAAAATTGTTTTATGTATAATAATTACTCTAGTATAAAATTAAACTCAAATATGTAGTTTTATCAAATATATAAATTTAATCAAGTGTATAATAATATTTTTGTATATATATTATTTATTTCACTCTAAGAATAAATGATTTTTACTCTAATAATAATAGGTAATTCCCTTTATCGTTTATTTATATTTTTAATATAAGCATTTGAGTTGAAATATATAATACATAATACATAATTTTAAATAAATCATGAAATTTGTTAAAATATGTATGCTAATTTTTTGTATAATTTTTTAAAAAAATCAAAATATAGTAACTTCAGTGCAAATAATAAAATTTAAAACATTATAATGAATAAATATTTTTTTCAGAATGTGGAATAAGTGATCATCAATTCAATTCTATTAATGACGACATTGCTGCAAAAGGTTTAACTACACAACCAAAGGACTTTCCATGGAACGTAGGAATTTACGATAAACAAAAAAAAATTCCTCAGTTAATTTGTAGTGGTACAATTTTATCATCAAAAATTGTTTTAAGCGGTATGTATCAACATATATATATATATATATAGATGGCTGTAGTTATACATATGTTAAGATCAAATATTCAATTGGCACCTCTTGTATGCTGATGTGATGTAAAAAATCTTCAACATTCAATTTATCATACATGATAGAATGTTAGTAACAATATTTTTTATACATAGAAAATGTCGAATTTTGTGTCAACAAAAGAGCATATGTGGGAAGTTTTATTTCATTACTTTATTTTAAAGAAATCCGCTGTTAATTACTAATGGAAGTTTATGAGGAACATGCTTTATCTGAAACAACAGGTAAAAGATTGGTTTAAATGGTTCAAAAGTGATGATTTTAGTGTGAGTGGTAAAGAGCGTGGGACCCAACGAAAAAATTATCTGATGAAGAATTGCTGGCATTATGGGATGAAGATAATAATGAAATAATAATGAAATAACTCGCTGAAATAATGGGCGGTAATAACAACAATGCCAGCAATTCTTATGGTCATTTTGAATGATATACTCAAGCACAAAAACAACTCGCTGAAGTATTGGGCGGTACACAACAAAGCATTTATGGTCGCCACATGTAATGAGAAAAAAGAAAGAGAAATCGTGCCACAAATCGAAAGAAAGAATATCATGTGAAAAAAACATGTGAAAAGTTATCAAAAAATGAAAAAACATTATAGCTAACGATGGGAATTATGTGGAATAAAAAGTTATTTTTAATTTTTCCAAAATAAACTTTTTTTTTATTTGCGAAAATACGGTGGAATCATACTTGTGCATATAATATAAAACGTTCGATATAATAGTTTTTCGATATAATAGTTTACAAATTGTAATAACCCTTTATATTTTCATATATTTTTTTTCGCATTACTTAAAAATAAAATGTTATCTTCCTTAAATTTGCGTCTGCCAGTATTGCACAAGTAGTATAAATAGCGAACTTAAACTAGGGAAATTAACTTTTAGCACGTATGAACAAAAAGTTTTTGTGGAATTGACAAAATATTTTTGTCAACCGTATAAAGTGTTTATTGTTGTTGCCGTATGCACTTTTCGTTTTGTAAGAAAAGTGCACTCAAAAGAAAAATTCTTAGGATAGAAATCTTGTTAAACAAAAAAATCTCGAAGTTTATAAACGTTAAAAAAAACTTGGAAAGATTCTTCAGAAGGAAGTTTTCAGCATGGATTTTGTGGCAATAAGGGTTGGTTCCACAAGTTTGAAAAGTAATTTGATTTGTATAATCTTAAAATTAAAGTAATTTAAATAGTTAAGGGACTTTTAAAAAACATTGAAGAAAGTGATTATAGTGTTTAGATGTTCAATTCGGATGAATTCGAGTTAAATTGCAAAAAATCCAAATCGCACTTATATTTCGAATAATAAAAGATCAGCTCCTGAATTCAAAGTTTGCAAAGACAGAATTATTATACTGTTTTGTAGTAATATATCAGATGATTACATGACAAAACTAATGCTTATTAACTGAGCCTCAAATCTTCGTTCTATGAAATGGATCTACAAATTCACTCTCTCTGTTTACTGACAGGCTAACAAAAAAATATGGGTTACAACTATCATGTTTGGAAATTGGGTTTTCAAGTGTTTTGTATCCGATATAAAAAGTTGCGCAAAGAAAAAGGATATCGACTTAAAAATTCTATTAATTTTAGATATCGTACCAAAATTTAAATTAACCGAATAATAAAATATTTTTTGCCGTCTAATACTACTTCACTTATTCAACAATTCGACTAAGAAATTATATCACCATTAAAGTCATATTATATTCGTCGAATATTCCAATTGATTTGAGAAAAAAATGAATCTAATCAAAACATGACATTACCTCAGGTGTGAAAAGAGTTTTTAATATTGAATTGTATGAAAATTATTTCTCTGTTCATTATGGAATTAAAATCCTCTATACTGATGCTTGTTGAAGAAAAATATGGCCTGAAACCGTTCTTTTATAACGCAATTTATATAACGCGGCATTTCTATGGAATCTAACACCTGCAAAAATCATTAAAACTCTATTCAACGAAAAACAAATGAGGCCATAAAATATGTATTGAATTTCATAGTTTCTAATTTAAACACAACTGAATTTTAATAAACGGAACAAACTATATCAAAATAAAAGCTCGTAATTCATCTGAAATCAGTAGATTAGTCAGTAATTTAAAATACATAAATATAAAAATAATTTTCAAATTTATTATATAGGGGTTTTCAGTTACACAGTTGGCGAGAGTCATGTTTGAAATTTTTTTAAACTCATTTAAACATTTTAACTCAGTATAGTTTAGCAAATTATAATGGAACGTTTCACACTTCAACAATATTTAGAAATTGTAAAAACTTATTATAAAAATCAATGTTCGATTCGTAAACTTATCGTGCGCTTCATGAAATTTACGGTAAACACTAAATAACGTAAATCGCAGAATTTGGAGAAAAATTAATCCACAAGTCATTAAACAGAAACCACTGCATCCTGGAGTTAGATCACATGATCTTGGTGGTCAATCGATGGGTCCATTTCGTAAAATAATGGGCTCATTAAACTTCTGTTTCAATAAGTTTATTGAAGTTTTTACAATATCTAAGCGTTGTTGAAGTGTTAAACGATCCATGATAAATTTTCAAACTATACTGAGTTGAAATTTTAAAATGAGCTAAAAAATTCAATCATGGTTGCCACCAGTTGTCAAAGTTTTGATATTCTTTTTGGAAAATCCTATTTAATTTATTGTACATACACATCTATCTATCTATCTATCTATCTATCTATCTATCTATCTATCTATCTATCTATCTGTCTATCTGTCTGTCGATCTGTCTATCTGTCTATCTGTCTATCTGTCTATCTGTCTGTCTATCTATATATATATATATATATATATATATATATATATATATATGTATATATAAATTTTATTTTATAGTTGCATCTTGCTTACCTAATGTAAAATATTATACAAAAAAAAATAAATTTGCTGTAGGAGCAGGAAAAATATATCAAGATTGGAATAATACTTTAGATGTACATGCACAGTACGTTGATGTAAGTAGTTACAATTTTTCTTAAATAATTTTGAAAATATAACCATTTATTTTGAGACTACTTTATAACATTTATATAATATAATAATTATAAAGTGTTTAAATTTATAACATTAGAATCTATGTTTAAATTTAAATTATAAAATTTCTATCATTATTCAAAAATAAATTAATAACTATAAATTCATTTATTTATGAAATAAAATATTTACTACTATTATTTAGCATACCCTCATGTGTAAATATAATATATATATTCACATACATACACACACATTCATCATACATACACACATATATACACACACACATACGCACACACATACATACATGCTAACATACACTTTATGTATACTGTTATTGGCTATAGCTTCCTGATATTAATAATATCTTTATAATTAATAAATTATGAAGCTAATTGTTATATTTTATCGGGCACCAAGAAACCATACTCTCTGTTACCATGTTATATTTTATTGTTCACCCAGAAACCATGTTCTGCTTCCATGTTATATTTTATTGAGTTTCCGTGGAATAAATTCTATTTACATATTTAATATCCTATATTTAATATTGAGATAATACATACTACGATTATATATCTATACACAATACTATTCTATTCTTATATTATATATCTACACAATACTATTTTCTTAATTCCATACTGATGCTCTTGGTGGTGCAGCTCCAACTCCTGTGCAGGTTGACCCCCACTCCACTTGTCTCTATAGACCACTTACATACCGACTTATGCATACACCATCTGTAGTAGCATGGATTTACTAATATTCCAACACTAATAATCAAATTATTCATTATAATTTTTATGAAAATATTAGTGTAAAATGCATTTATTGAAAATTTATAACCTAATATTTTTCGAAATGTTTTGACATTTAATGCAAGCAAAACTCGTTTATTTGTATTTCAGGTTGATAATATCACATACTTTGGATTGTTCAATGAAATAGCTATTCTGGTATTAGCTAAACATTTAAGTATTAACAGTTTTGTAACGCCTCTTTGTTTAAATACTGATACGTCGTCCGAAAATCGAAAAGTATCTGTAACTGTAAGTGTTTCAAATAATTAAATTATAGAAGTAATTATGTGAAATGAATGGTATATTACATTTTTTATCAGACATTGACACTTAACTTGATATTATATTTAGATTATAAGTTTAATCTAAATTAATATATTTTATTTTACTATGAAACTAACTTATAAATAGTAACATAGTTGATCAAAAACATAAAAATTATTCTCAAACTGAAACATATAAATGAAATTAAATTTAAATATACAAATAAAATTATGCTGTCTGGAAAGAAGTGTTATATATGTATATATATATGTATTTGCTAAATAATTTTTATCTTTAAACAAGACACTGTTCAAGAAAAATATCGATTTTATTTATATTTAGGGTGTTCATTGAAAATAAAATATTATAAACAGGTGGCAATAATACACATAAAAATATTTCTTTTCAATGAATACCTGTGTTTTTAAGTATTGGTTATCTTTTATAAGCAAAACATATTTGTGTTATTATTGCTGACTTCAGCGTTATTTTAGTCTATTGAAAAATGAAATGTAGCAACGATACGTTTCACTTTTTATGTTCTATCAAATGATAAGTACTTTAGAAGTGGATAAAAAATTTGCATTAGTTATAGGAAGAGTTATGTATTTATTGGTACTAGTGAATCTTGATTATTAACACATTACGGTCTAGGATGTTTACGCGAAAATTGATCCGTGTAACCGGCATATTTTAAAGCGATAAAATGTTTTAGAGCGATTTAAAGAAATCTTTGAAAATTGAAGAGTTGAAGGTTGAAATTTACTAATATCTTTTATTTTGAATATTATCAAAGCACGCAGTATTAGTCTAATCGATAAGAAATATTATTTTCACCATATATATTACAACATATGTTTATATGTCGCAAATATTTAATGCACAGTACACAAAACTATTTATATATCTCCGGAATTTCACGAGCAGTCGACACAAAACATATTTTATGTTTCCGGACAGTATAGTGTTAATACATATTTTAAGGATTTCGTTGTGAATTAGACAAAAATTGAAGAAGACGAATTGAACGAAGCAAGTTTATTGAATAAAAACTCAAATTAATTGATTACTGATCTTGCAAAGGCATTAGAAGTTAATCAATCTACTGTTTCTCAACGTTTATAATACATAGAAGAGACACACAAAAAAAGAAAATTGAGCTTATATAAACTAACAGAACATAACCTATTGAACAGTTTCAACAACTTTATTTCGCTACTATAAGAAAGAAGAGTTTTTCATTAAACTGTTTTCATTAATCTTGATGAATTATTTACATTAAAATGAAAGGAAAATTTCATGACTTGAAGGCTTTATTATGTATGTGATGAGATCAGAAAGGAATTTTATATTATGAAATACTGAATGTATGAAATAGTCATTGCTGATAAACACAGTCAACAATTATACAAATTAAAAAAAGATATTAAATGAAAAACAACAACCAGTAACCAGTGAATGATGCAAGGTCATTCTGTCTCATAACAATACCAGGTCGCATGTTTTTAAGGTGACCAAGCATACAATGTTAGACTGAATGAGATATGATTCCACATTCTGCGTACTCTTCATATATTACTCGTATGTATGCCTTCCGAATATTGTCTGTTTAGATTGATGTAACATAGTTTAACAGGTTGACGTCGGCGTGAACCACCAGTGGTTCACATATAATTGTTTGTTCGGGTAGGATATACCACAAGTGGTTGAAACGTTGTTTTTTTTTTAGTATTGTTATCATTTTTAATATATTTGAATGTGCAAATGCAGTGAAAAATAAATACCGATTATTGTTGTTTGTTTTGGAACTGTGGAGTATTTACTTTAACACGAATGAATTTTTATCCCCAACACCATAAAATGGTTATAGGTGTTCAATAATCACTTATTGTTCTTTAACAAAAAGGCTCTGACGATGATGGCGTCTCCATCGAAATGCGCATCAGCTGACTATTGTTAAAAACAAATGTGAATAATAAGTTATTATTGAATATTTCATAACCATTGTGGTGATAAAAAATGTTGAAGGAGATATACATGCTGATGAAATTGTTGCCACGATTCCGGGCAAATTTAATAGGTTAATCGAAAAGGAAGGCTATTATCCAAAACAATTTTCAATTTAAATAAAATTGAATTGCTTTAGAAAAATATACTCAATAAAATATATATTCATAAAAGTGCAAAGAAGTCACGAGAGTTTAAAGTCTGAAAGGAGAGATTATCTCTGGTACTGTGTGGTAAAGCTGCAGGACATATGATCAAATCAGAAGTGGTGTATCGAACAAAGAATTGTTTTACCGGCAAGAATAAAAACATAAATTTTGTGGCCGTTTTCTGGCAATACAATCAAAACTAAACAATCAACATGCCTACAATACAATACAATACTATATGCCTGAAGTTGTACAATCTTGGAACGGGAAAGGTTGCCATTTTAAGTTTTATAATAATAGACACTGCACCTGACCATCTAACATCTATTATCAGAAAGAATGAAAATGTCGAGGTAGTATTTTTGCCACCAGTTAAAACATCACCGCGTCATCTTGAAGATTAAAAGATAATCCAGTATGTCAAGGCCACATGGACTTGCTTCGTATTTGAGTGGATTCGAGCAGCAATTGATGCAGAGTCTCACTTAGAAATTATGGAATGTTGGAAATCATTCACTATTGCTGATGCATATATTTAATATCACTTATCAAAAAAGTAATTAATGAATTAAAACCAGAAATCATAAATGCCTGCTAAAAGAACTTACAAAGTGAAGTCGAAAATTATTTTAAAGGTTTTCGGTTATCAATGAAGAAGCAAAAAAATAATTCGCATAAGAAGATAAGAATAATGGAGAGGAATTTGTCGATATGATTGGCGGAGAAGTGGAAAAACATGTCGAAGAACATAATAAAGTGTTGACGAATGAAAAACTAAAACCTCTCAAGTCGTCAACAGTGGAAAAGAAAGATGAGGAATAATAAACTGACACGAACCAGTAATGTGGACATCATGATAGAATATAACGAAGTATTTTGAATTGCACAGATTTTAAAAAATAGAATAATTGACTATAATTTTATAATAAAAGGCAGCATTAAAGTAACTCGTACAATTTCTGAAATATTAGTATATTTCAAAGAAATATTTGATGAGCTGAAAAGAAAGAAACTGAATGTCACGATGTTTTTCCAAAAAGTTAAAAAAAATATAATATAAAAATATATTATTTAAATAGTGTGTTTATGTATAAAATATATTTTTCATTAATTAATGTCCCTTGAAGGTAAAATATCAAAATCTTGTTTATTTAAGAAATAGATAGTACAAGTATAATTATGAATAATTTTTTTGTTATTATTTAATTTGTGTAATGTCTTATTGTAAGTAATTTATTTATTAAAATTTATCATAGGTACACATGTGAACAAAAAATGATCTTGGCCTTGGAATGTATCATCCATGGATATGGGAGATTACTTTCTATCTATTTCTCTACCAATCTGTCTGTATACCTGTCCGACCGACCGCTAATTCGTCCGACCGTCTGTCTACTGTCCGACTGTTCGTTTCTCTCTCTCTCTCTCTCTCTTTCTATATATATATATATATATATATATATATATATATATATATATATATCATCATCAACAGATTTTTTGTAATCATTACTGGATAAAGACCTTTCCCAAAAAACTTTCTACTTTGACTAATCCAGTGTTTTTTTTTCTAAATAATTCCCATGAATTTCCTTGACTTAAAAAACACTGGATTAGTCAAAGTAGAAAGTTATATATATATATATATATACAGTGAGTCAAAGTGAAACTCATACAGAGTTTTGTTTTCAATAATTTTACACATATATTTTAATATAATAACAATTTTCTTAATTTTTTTTTGCTTAATTTCTTTATTAAGATTATTTTTATTATATTTGAAAATTTCAATCTTAAATTAATACTTTTACTCCAGAAAAAGTAACAATTTCTGAAAAATTAACAAAAATTACATCAAAATGAAACTCATACAACTAACAAATTATTTATTAAATTAAAATTTACAATGGATTGAATAATTTAGTACTTAGTAGAGTAGGCTTTTTTAATTTTTATAGCCTTCAAACGATTTGGGATGGATTTAACTAATTTTTCACAATAAGCTAAATCAGTTTTTTCTCATTCTTCTAATAACGTTTTTTTAAATCATTGTTATTAATAATAGTGTGTGTTCTAATGGAAACTTTTAAGTGATCCAATAGATTTTCAATCATACTTATATCAGGTGATTATGGTGGTGTTTCCAATACTTTGGGGCAGTTATATAACAACCAACTACGTGTTTTATAAGCTTTGTGCTTGTGGTCGTTGTCCTGATAATAATTATATGTTTGTAAAAAAACAAGTTTTTGAGCACTGGCTTTAAAATTTTTTCTTAAAAGAACAATATAAACATTTTACTTCATAATGCCATCTATAAAATTAAATGTAAAGTAGAAACATGGGAATAATAAATGGAATACAATAGAAGCCAAATGGCTTCTTCTACCTCGTCGGTAGTCGTCAACTTTTTGCCAAAATTTTGAAGTACACTTTGATATAAATAAGGCTATATTTTAGTTATAGCTGTACGAATTTCATTCTTTAGTTCTTGAATCGTTGCTGGTTTGCTGGCATGAATTTTATCTTTCAAATGACCTCTTAAAAAGAAGACTAACGGTGTTAAATCACAAGATCTACTTCACTATTACGAGAAATTAAACATCTATTGAATTTGGTTGTTAGTAAATCGATTACTGCACAAGTTGTATGGCTTGTGGCATCATTCTGTTGAAACCACATGTCACTGATATCAATATTTTCAAGTTTCGGTCACAAAAATCTGTTATCATGCTTTAGTAACGCACCGAATTAGCTATAACATGAACACCTTGCTCATTTAAAAGAAATATGGACTAATGAAGCGTCTAGCTCATAAACCACATCAAATAGTTATTTTTTGACCATGTTATTGTTGTTTAAAAATAGTTTTTTGATTTTAATTTCTCCATTTGCGACAATTTTGTTTATTTATATAACCATTTAATTCTAAATATGATTCATCACTGAGATGATTTCATTAAAAAATCAGCATTTTCTACTTTTTTTTTGTACCATTTAACAAATAAACAACGCAAATGATAATCAGTTAACTTCATTTCTTCTGTAAGCTAAACTTTATATGTATGAAGAAGCAAATCTTTTCTTAAAATGTTATGCAGAGTGTTTCTTGTGATGTTTAATTGCTGTGAACGTCGACGAATCGATGTTTGAAGGTCTTTTTCAACACTTTCACGTACACTAGCGATATTTTCAACTGAATGACCACTAAGAGTATAAGTTTTTGGTTTGTAGTCTCCAACAGTATCAATTTGTTCAAATTTAGCGATTAAACTACAAGCAGCAGGCTCCGAAGGCACTTGATTACAAGGAAAAGCTATACGAATTTTACGCATTGACGTTGTAAAATTTTCACCACTTTTATAGTGAATTTTTACTATTGAAATGCGTTGTTCAAGCATATAGCGTCCATCACTAAAATTTCTCAAGTTTTTAATAAACAAATGTTAAATATAAACATATCAATATTTGACATTTCATTAAATAATAGTCAACTTATTTCCTATCCAAAAAAAAATTTGGACGCCCGATATATATATATATATATATATATATATATATATATGTATATGTATATAAATGTGTTACAAAAGAATTTGTATGCTGCTAATAGGATAAAAATAAACATAGAAATTAATATATTTTTATTTTGGGTTCTGTTTTAGTAGATTTAATAAATTTACATAAAAGAATACAAAATTATAGATAAAAAAATAAAAACGTAAAAAATCTTTATATATTGAATATATATATATATATATCATCATATCATATAGTCCACTATACAATGAATGCTATATTATATATATTCACCACGCTGACCAGGCGGATAATTTTTTTAAACAGTTATTTTTACAAGATGAGGTTGTCGGCCTTCATGCTCAACCCTCGACTTGAACTCTCCGACTGGGAATCGAACGCAATCTCCCGCATGATACGCGGTGATGCTAACCACTGTACGACCCAGTCGGTATATATATATATATATATATATATATATACACGAGGGTCGTTTGATAAGTATGGTAAATTTATTTATTGTTTAATTTAATTAATTAATCTAATTAAATTTGTCAATTTAGTTTTTCTTACTTTTTACCATACTTATCAAACGACCCTCGTATATATATATATATATATATATATATATATATATATATATATATACATATTGTTTTTAAATTACACATATTTACTTATTTTTGAATATAGTTACTATTAAAATTGAAACATTTGTTGTGTTTGTATATATTTATTTATTGTTTATCTCAGAGGAACATTCTAAATTCATATAATATTATATAATACTTACTAGTGAATTCTAAATAATTTAGAATAAGCTATTGCTAACATATAATAGGTATCTTGAGAAAAATTAATTCAATTCACTCTTGAACATTAGAATTTAATGTAATGATGAAAGTAAACACTATATTTTTGGTCATGATGGACTCTTAAAAATATGATGTACACAACGAAGAATCTTAGCTATTAAATTTTTTTGATGTAAAGTGAAATATGATGGAAGAAGTGTAGTAATTTGAGGGTCTATGATCTAGAAAAGGGTTGAAAATTTCATTTTTATAGAAAATACATTGAATAAATAAAAATATCTGGACATTTTAAAATATATTTAAAACAATCTATTTAGAATTTTTTATTTCTCAGAAGTATATCTTTTATCAGCATAATTCTTTTAAACATCTAACGCTGTCAGTAGAAGGTATAACACTTCCAAACAATTTAATTTTTTCCACAAAATTCAGATTCAAATTCCATAAACTATATTTGAAATTACAGTGATAAAAGCTGCCTAAACGTCAAATAAAATTAAAAGTCATCCTGAAATTGGAAATGAAAGAATAATGTGATCGAGGATTAGTTGATTTTATACAAAAGGTGATGACTTTATTCACTTGAAGTGAAAGTTAAAGTGTGATTTTTTTGAATTGAAATAAACTCACATTCACTAATTATCTAAGCGTTTTGTTTCTGATATTCCCTTGTTTTTCATAGAATAAAATGTTTTATTTGATTATGTTGAAAATGCAATGAATAATTTTATTTTGTTAAATCATACAATGAAACAATTCATACAATACATCAATTAATGAAATTATTTTAGATGCCTTTTTGGATTAACGATTCTGAAAATTCAATGGAAAATAAAGCGGAATTAAAATATTTAAAATTTAATTTGGATAAAGAAAGATATCCATTATTAGGTAAGTAAAAATAATTACATTATATTATTTTACTTCACTTGAAATGAGAAGTATACATCCTTCTTGTAATAAATGACACAAAAAGTAAAGAAAATACTCATATTAGTTTACAAAAAATATTTCCTAATTTTTATTTAAAATATATTTTTTTATTCCATAACTTCATTAATAGACAAGTTATTACATTGAATTGAATAACATAGTCAATTATACAGTTTACTGAAATTGAAAATAAAAATAAAATTACAATTATACAAGTTTTATAATTTTAAATTCAAATTAAATATGTATAAAAAAGATAAAAAAACCAAGAAAATATTTAAATAATTATATTATATTTGAATATAATTTGCTTATAAATGTTTAACAATTTAAAATATTGTTTTCAAATTTAAATTAGATTTTGAAATATTTTTATCCAGTAAGTTTTTTTTAATAAATCTTTATTGAAGTGCAATTTAAGTTAATAAATTTTACAATAGTGAAATTCATAATGTACTTATAATAATGATTGAACTTATTGAAATTTAGATTTGTATTGTGTACTATTTTTTGATAAAAAAGATTTTCTTGAAATACTATAAAAAAATTAACATTTGTCTGTTTTTAAATAACTTAGATTTTGTTCTGTTAATAAATAACTTATAACAAAAATCAATTGTGCTTAAAGATCAAATTAAAAATACATAATATAAAAAAGATTCATATTCTAGAATGTTATTCCTCTTAACTCTTTTTATGATACATCATTTTAACACAATCATAATTTGTCAAAAAGAAGTTGTAAATTTATAAATTGTATGTGTATATTTATATATATTGTAAAAAAGGTTTTTTTTAACTCTGATAGAACTTAA